>LR738709.1:414285335-414415990 GCA_902687465.1 Secale cereale
GGGGGGGGTGATTAGACTACTTGACCAAATAAAAATCTAGCATTTTCCCAATTTTAAGCGTTGGCAGATTTTAGCAACTAGAACAAGTCAAGCAACCAGCCTAACATGCAATTCTAAGAATGTAGCAATGGAAAGTAAAACATTGCATATGAAGGTAAAAGGAAGGGTTTGGAGAAGGCAAACACAATGTAGACAAGGAGATTTTTGGCGTGATTCCGATAGGTGGTGCGATCGTACACCCACGTTGATGGAGACTTCAACCCACGAAGGGTAAAGGCTGCACAAGTCCACGGAGGTCTCCACCCACGAAGGATCCACGAAGAAGCAACCTTGTCTGTCCCACCATGGCCATCGGCCACGAAGGACTTGCCTCACTCGGGTAGATCATCATGAAGTAGACAATCTCCTTGCCCTTATAAACTTGGTTCAACTCCACAATCTTGTCGGAGGCTCCCAAGCGATACCTAACCAATCTAGGAGACACCACTCTCCAAAAGGTAATAGATGGTGTGTTGATGATGAACTGCTTGCTCTTGTGCTTCAAATGATAGTCTCCCGAACACTCAACTCTCTCTCACCGATTTGGCTATGGGCGAAAGATGATTTGAGTGGAAAGCAACTTAGGGAAGGCTCGAGATCAAGATTCTTGTGGTTGGATTCGAATGTCTTAATCTCAACACATGAGTAGGTGGTTCTCTCTCAGAAAAATGAGTAGTGGAAGTGTAGGCACGTTCTGATGGCTCTCTCTCAAATGGAGATGGGGATGGAGGGGTATATATAGCCTCCACACAAAATCCAACCGTTACACACATTTGACCCAACTCGGTCAGACCGAATAGAAGAACTTGGTGAGACCGATTTAGTTCAAAATGTGAACGTTAGGAATCTTGGTGGGACCGACGTGATCAACTCGACGGGACCGATGTGCTAGGGCTAGGGAAAAACCTCATCTCGGTGAGACCGATTTCAGCAAAGATCAAACAGAGAGTTGGTCAGGCAAACTCGGTGGGACCGATCGCTCTTTTCGGCGAGACCGAAATGTTACAAAGGGAAACAGAGAATTTGTCATGCAATCTCGGTGGGACCGATCGCTCTTTTCGGTGAGACCGAAATGTTACGAAGGGAAACAGAGAGTTTGCAATGCCATCTCGATGAGACCGAGATCCGTATCAGTGTGACCGAATTGTCAAGGGTTTCTAGCAGTGGCTATGTCAACTGAACTCGGTGGCACCGGATAGATCAAATCGGTGGTGCCGAGTTTGACTTAGGGTTTTGGACATATGTGGAAATGAGAAAGTGGGTGAGGGTTTTGGAGCAATATCACTAAGCACTTTGAGCAAGTAGACCGTTAAGCAACACCTCATCCCCTTTTAATAGTATTGGCTTTCCTACGGACTCAATGAAGAGTCTTGAGCTTTTGCCAATCTTTGTCCTTCGCATTTTGAGGGATCCACATCTCTAGTCCATGCCATGCCAATCATTGAACTTTCTGAAACATTTAACTTGAATGGATATTAGTTCAATGAGCTATATGTTGTTATGAATTACCAAAACCACCCGAGGATTAGTTGCACTTTCAAAGAGGCGCCCCAGCAGTGGGCACAGAGCATGAGGCGTCGCCAGCAGGTTTCTCGGCCTCCCGATGGCCCATGGGGAGGAGCAGCTTCTTCTTCGCGGGGTGGCCTTAGGAGGCAAGACGCCACCTTCATCATCAGAGTTGTCAGCCGCTGCGGCACTGTAGGCACGCTCAAGAGAGCATACATCGTCCTTCTCATCGCAGGAGACCGTGATGATGCCACAACATCCTGGCATCTTGAGGACATTGTAGCCGTGGACATCCGGCTTGAACTTGGCCTGCGCAGGGTACCCCAAGATGGCGTTGTACGGGAGGCCTATGTGGGTGACGTCAAAGTCGATGAGCTCGGTGCGGTAGTTGTCACACTTGTCGAAGGTGACGGGGAGGCGCACTTGCCACAGGTGGACGATGGAGCCATCCTTCACCTCGGAGAACGGCCTGGTGGGCATGAGCTGATCATAAGGCACCCGAAGCCTCTTGAAGGTCTCGACAAAGAGCACAATGAGACTAGTGCCACCATCGATGAGGGACTTGGTGACGGAGACATTGCTGATGGTGGATGTGCAGAGGATGGGTAGCACGTTGGTGGCGGCCGAACACTTGAGGTGGTCCTTAGAGTCGATGGTGATGTTGTACTATGACCACTTGAGGGGGCGCGCGGCCTCAAGCTTCGGGAGGGCCGCATTCACCTCATGAGAGAACTGCTTGAAGATGCGGTCTGAGGCAAGGGCTTGGGCACCACCGAGGATGCAAGAGATCGTGCGAGGCTCTTGGAAGCCCCCAGCCCAGTCATCCTGATGGTTGTCTTCGTTCCTCCTTGGTGGCGGTGGTAGTGGAGGGAGGCCGGCGTTGCCCTAAGGGCGAGCCTCACGAGGCTGATCACGCCAAGAGCCGCCACGAGGCTGGTCGTGCTAGCCACCCTTGCGAGGCTGGTTGCGCCAGCCCTGACAAGGGTTGCGGTTGTCCCAGCAGCCTCCGTCGCGGCCGCCTCCATGGCTGAAGCCACGGTCACCGCGCTTGGGGCGGCGGCCCAGGCACTCGTCTCGAAGCGCCCCGAGCTCCTGGCAATCATCGGTGCTATGGGTTTGAAGGTTGTGGAAGACGCAAAACGGCCGATTATCCTTGCCTGGATCGTCGCGGTCGTGGCCACACTTCAGCTTAGGCTCCACCGCCATCACAGTAGGTCCCTTGCGCTTCACCTCCTTGGCCTTGGCCTTCTTGTCTTTAGGATCGACATATGGGCTCTTCAGGAGGGAGAGGCAACCTTCTTCTGCTCTGGCGCACTTGTCCGCCAGGTTGAACATCTCCAGGGCTGAGCACAGGTCATCATGTATGGCAAGCTGCTCGTTCATGTTGACGTCGGTGATGCCCTCGGTGAATACTGAGATGATGGCTTCGTCCGAGGCATTCTGGATCTTGAGGCGAACGTTGGTGAAGCGTTGAGTGAACTTGCGGAGGGTCTCGCCCGGCTACTGCTTCACGTGCCACAGGTCATTAACAATGAGGGCGCGATCACGGGTGCCCTAGAAGTTGGCGATGAAGCGCTCACGAAGCTCATCCCAAGAGGAGATTGACCCCTCCGGGAGGTGCAAGAGCCAGGAGCGCGTGCCATCCTTGATGGCCATGGGGAACTAGTTCACTATAACCTTGTCGTCGTCGTTTGCTGCTCAACGAGTAGAGCTGGAGATACTCCATAGGGTCAGGGGTGCCGTCGTAGCATGGGGGCAGGTCCGACTTGAACTTGGCAGGCCAAACGACGTGGCACAACACAAAGGTGAAGGCACGACAGCCCGCCGTACTCACAGGCCCAACTTGCGCGGGGGGAGCATGGTCTTGACGCCCTTGGGACACAGTTTCATGGACAACCCGACCCTGGTGCTGGTGCAGAGGCGCGGGAAGCACGCGTGGGTCATGCTGTAGCTGGGGTACGATCGGGCAGCTGGCTTCATCACGAGCCGGTGCACCGCGCTGAGGGTCGCGTGGCCGTGCCTCGCGCCGAGGCCCAACGTCGTCACTGCGGAGGGGAGGAGGCGGAGGCACCCCATGTTCCACGTCGCCCGCGCGGGATGGTTGGGGACGGAGCGAGTGAGAGGGCGTCGGATCCTCTCTTGTAGTGTTGACAAGCTCGGTGATGCAGCCCAGCCAGGTGTCATAACGATCATCGACAGGACAATAGCGCAACAGTTAACTTGCCATGAGCAGCGTAGCTTGCGCGTTCACCGGCCCCCGATGAGCATGGGAAGACGAAGCTGTGGCCGGAGTGAAGGAAGGCATGGTGGTGCAGCCATCACGCTGCATGGAGGGTGGCAACAAAGAAGCCTGCTGCACATGAGCAGCAGGGTCGGTGGCGGCGTTAGCCGCGGGAGAGGCGGAGCAGCGAGGAGCACCACAGCCTGTGGGCGACGCGAGCAGCCCCGCGCTCAGCACGAACACGGCGAGCGTCGGCCATGGGAGCGATGATGTCTACTACACAACCTTCTTCTTGTAGACGTTGTTGGGTCTCCAAGTGCAGAGGTTTGTAGGACAGTAGCAAATTTCCCTCAAGTGGATGACCTAAGATTTATCAATCCGTGGGAGGCGTAGGATGAAGATGGTCTTTCTCAAGCAACCCTGCAACCAAATAACAAAGAGTCTCTTGTGTCCCCAACACACCCAATACAATGGTAAATTGTATAGGTGCACTAGTTCAGCGAAGAGATGGTGATACGAGTGCAATATGGATGGTAGATATAGGTTGTTGTAATCTGAAAATATAAAAAAACATCAAGGTAACTAAAGATAAAAATGAGCACAAACGGTGTTGCAATGATAGGAAACAAGGCCTAGGGTTCATACTTTCACTAGTGCAAGTTCTCTCAACAATAATAACATAACTGGATCATATAACTATCCCTCAACATGCAACAAAGAGTCACTCCAAAGTCACTAATATCGGAGAACAAACGAAGAGATTATGGTAGGGTACGAAAACACCACAAAGATATCCTTTCTGATCGATCTATTCAAGTGTTCATAGTAAAATAACACGAAGCTATTCTTTCCGTTCAATCTATCATAGAGTTCGTACAAGAATAACACCTTAAGACACAAATCAACCAAAACCCTAATGTCACCTAGATACTCCATTGTCACCTCAAGTATCCATGGGCATGATTATACGATATGCATCACATAATCCCAGATTCATCTATTCAACCAACACAAAGTACTTCAAAGAGTGCCCCAAAGTTTCTACCGGAGAGTCAAGACGAAAACGTGTGCCAACCCCTATGCATAGATTCCCAAGGTCACGGAACCCGCAAGTTGATCACCAAAACATATATCAAGTAGATAATGTGATATCCCATTGTCACCACAGATAAGCACATGCAAGACATACATCAAGTGTTCTCAAATCCTTAAAGACTCAATCCAATAAGATAACTTCAAAGGGAAAACTCAATCCATTACAAGAGAGTAGAGGGGGAGAAACATCATAAGATCCAACTATAATAGCAAAGCTCGCGATACATCAAGATCGTGCCATCTCAAGAACACGAGAGAGAGAGAGAGAGAGATCAAACACATAGCTACTGATACATACCCTCAGCCCCGAGGGTGGACTACTCCCTCCTCGTCAAGGAGAGCGCCGGGATGATGAAGATGGCTACCAGAGAGGGATTCCCCCTCCGGCAGGGTGCCAGAACGGGTCTAGATTGGTTTTTGGTGGCAACAGAGGCTTTCGGCGGCGGAACTCCCGATCTAGGTTACTTTCCGGAGGTTTCTGTATTTATAGGATTTTTTGGCGTAGGGCACAAGTCAGGGGGGGTCTCCGGGCTGTCCACGAGATAGGGGGCGCCACCAGTGGGGGTGGGTGTGCCCCCACCATCACGGGCAGCCCGTGACTCTCCTGGCCCAATTCTTTTACTCCGGGGGCTTCTTTTGGTCCATAAAAAATCATCAAAAATTGGCACGTCAATTGGACTCCGTTTGATATTCCTTTTCTGTAAAACTCAGAAACAAGGAAAAACAGAAACTGGCACTGGGCTCTGGGTTAATATGTTAGTCCCAAAATCATATAAAAGTGTATATAAAAGTCCATAAAACATCCTAGAAGGATAATATAATAGCATGGAACAATAAAAAATTATAGATACGTTGGAGACGTATCAAGCATCCCCAAGCTTAATTCCTGCTTGTCCTCGAGTAGTTAAATGATAAAAACAGAATTTTTGATGTGGAATGCTACCTAACATAATTTTCAATGTAATTTTCTTTATTGTGGCATGAATGTTCAGATCCGAAAGATTCAAGTTAAAAGTTTAATATTGACAAAAGAATAGTAATAGTTCAAGCATACTAACAAAGCAATCATGTCTTCTCAAAATAACATGGCCAAAGAAAGTTATCCCTACAAAATCATATAGTCTTGCTATGCTCCCTCTTCACCACACAAATTATTTAAATCATGCATAACCCCGGTTTCAGCCAAGCAATTGTTTCATACTCAAAATTTTTCAAAACTTTCAACTTTCATGCAATACATGAGCGTGAGCCATGGATATAGCACTATAGGTGGAATTGAATGGTGGTTGTGGAGAAGACAAAAGAGGAAGATAGTCTCACATCAACTAGGCGTATCAATGGGCTATGGAGATGCCCATCAATAGATATCAATGTGAGTGAGTAGGGATTGCCATGGAACGGATGCACTAGAGCTATAAGTGTATGAAAGCTCAACATAAGAAACTAAGTGGGTGTGCATCCAACTTGCTTGCTCATGAAGACCTAGGGCATTTTGAGGAGGCCCATCGTTGGAATATACAAGCTAAGTTCTATAATGAAAATTCCCACTAGTATATGAAAGTGACAAAACAAGAGACTCTCTATCATTAAGATCATGGTGCTACTTTGAAGTACAAGTGTGGAAAAGGATAGTAGCATTGTCCCTTCTCTCTTTTCTCTAATTTTTTTGGAGGGGCTTTTCCTTTTTTAGCCCCCTCTTTTTTGGGCCATCTTTTTTTATTTGGCCTTTATCTTTTTTTCCTCACACGGGACAATGCTCTAATAATGAAGACCATCACACTTTTATTTACTTACAACTCGAAGCTAGAACAAGATATGACTCTATGTGAATGCCTCCGGCAGTGTACCGGGATGTGCAATGAATCAAGAGTGACATGTATGAATGAATTGTGATGGTGGCTTTGCCACAAATACGATGTCAACTACATGATCATGCATGGCAATATGACAATATGAAACGTGTCATATGAACGGAATGGTGGAAAGTTGCATGGCAATATATCTCGGAATGGCTATGGAAATGCCATGATAGGTAGGTATGGTGGCTGTTTTGAGGAAGGTATATGGTGGGTGTATGGTACCAGCAAAAGTTGCGTGGTACAAGTGAGGCTAGCAATGGTGGAAGGGTGAGAGTGCATATAATCCATGGACTCAACATTAGTCTTAAAGAATTCATATACTTATTGCAAAAATCTACGAGTTATAAAAACAAAGTATTCAACGCATGCTCCTAAGGGAAGGGTTGGTAGGAGTTAACCATCGCGCGATGCCGGCCTCCACACAAAGGATTACAATCAATAAATACCTCATGCTCTAACTTCGTCACATAGCGGTTCACCATATGTGCATGCTATGGGAATCACAAACTTTAACACAAGTATTTCTTGAATTCATAATTACCCCACTAGCATAACTCTAATATCACCATCATGATATCTCAAAACAATCATCAAGTATCGAACTTCTCATAATATTCAATGCACTTGTATGAAAGTATTTACTATACCCAACTTGGATGCCTATCATATAGGACTAGTTCTATAACCAAAGCACATTACCATGCTGTTCTAAAAGACTCTCAAAATAATATAAGTGAAGCATGAGAGTTCATCTATTTCTTCAAAATAAAACCACCGTCGTGCTCTAATAAGATATAAGTGAAGCACTAGAGCAAATAACAAACCACTCCGAAAGATATAAGTGAAGATCAATGAGTAGTTGAATAATTATGTAACTATGTGAAGACTCTCTAACAATAAAGAATTTAAGATCTTGGGATATTATTCAAACAGCAAGCAAAACAAAATGACGCTCCAAGAAAAACACATATCATGTGGTGAATAAAAATATAGCCTTAAGTAAAGTTACCGATAGACGAAGACGAAAGAGGGGATGCCTTCCCGGGGCATCCCCAAGCTTAGGCTTTTGGTTGTCCTTTAATTTTACCTAGGAGTGCCTTGGGCATCCCCATGCTTAGGCTCTTGCCACTCCTTATTCAATAGTCAATTGAATCTTTACCCAAAACTTGAAAACTTCACAACACAAAACTCAACAGAAAACTCGTGAGCTCCGTTAGTATAAGAAAATAAAACCACCACTTAGGTACTGTTGTGAACTCATTCTAAATTCATATTGGTGTAATATCTACAGTATTCCAACTTCTCTATGGTTCATACCCTACGATACTACTCATAGATTCATCAAAATAAGCAAACAACACATAGAAAACAGAATCTGTCAAAAATAGAACAGTGTGTAGAAATCTATAACTTTTGAATACTTCTATAACTCTAAAAATTCTGAAATAAATTGGTGAACGTGAGGAATTTGTCTATTAATCATCTGCAAAAAGAATCAACTAAAAAACACTCTCCAGTAAAAATGGTAGCTAATCTCGTGAGCCCTAAATTTCTGTTTTTTACAGCATGATCACATAAACTTCACACAAGTCTTCCCAAAGGTTCTACTTGGAACAAACACTAATTATAACAAAAAACCACATCTCAACAGAAGCTATATGCAATATTTATTCCTAAACAGAAGCAAACAAAAAGTAAAGTTGGGTTGCCTCCCAACAAGCCGTATCGTTTGACGCCCCTAGATAGGCATGATGATTTCAATGGTGCTCACATAAAAGATAAGAATTGAAACATAAAGAGAGCATCATGAAGAATATGACTAGCACATTTAAGTCTAACCCACTTCCTATGCATAGGTATTTTGTGAGCAAACAACTTATGGGAACAATAATCAACTAGCATAGGAAAGCAAAACAAACATAACTTCAAGATTTTAAGCACATAGAGAGGAAACTTGATATTATTGCAATATGTAGAAGCATATGATCCTCTCTCATAATAATTTTCTGTAGCATCATGAATGAATTCAACCATATAACCAGCACATAAAGCATTCTTTTCATGATCTACTTGCATAGAAATTTTACTACTCTCCACATAAGCAGAATTCTTCTCATTCATAGTAGTGGGAGCAAACTCAACAAAATAACTATCATGTGAAGCATAATCCAATTGAAAATTAAAATCATGATGACAAGTTTCATGGTTATCTTTCTTCTTTATAGCATACAAGTCATCACAATAATCATCATAGATAGCAACTTTGTTCTCATAATCAATTGGAACCTCTTCCGAAATAGTGGATTCATCACTAAATAAACTCATGACCTCTCCAAATCCACTTTCATCAATATAATCATCATAAATAGGAGGCATGCTTTCATCATAATAAATATTATCATCAAAACTTGGGGGACTAAAAATATCATCTTCATCAAACATAGCTTCCCCAAGCTTGTGGCTTTGCATATCATTATCATGATGGGTACTCAAAGAATTCATACTAACAACATTGCAATCATGCTCATCATTCAAGTTTTGAGTGCCAAGCATTCTATGTAATTCCTCTTCTAGTACTTGAGCACAATTTTCCTTTCCATCATTTTCTCGAAAGATATTAAAAATATGAAGCATATGAGTTAACCTTAATTCCATTGTTTGTATTTTTCTTTTGTAAACTAAACTAGTGATAAAACAAGAAACTAAAAGATTTAATTGCAAGATCTAAAGATATACCTTCAAGCACTCACCTCCCCGGCAACGGCGCCAGAAAAGAGCTTGATGTCTACTACACAACCTTCTTCTTGTAGACGTTGTTGGGCCTCCAAGTGCAGAGGTTTGAGGACAGTAGCAAATTTCCCTCAAGTGGATGACCTAAGGTTTATCAATCTGTGGGAGGCATAGGATGAAGATGGTCTCTCTCAAGCAACCCTGCAACCAAATAACAAAGAGTCTCTTGTGTCCCCAACACACCCAATACAATGGTAAATTGTATAGGTGCACTAGTTCGGCGAAGAGATGGTGATACAAGTGCAATATGGATGGTAGATATAGGTTGTTGTAATCTGAAGATATAAAAACAGCAAGGTAACTAAAGATTAAAATGAGCATAAACGGTGTTGCAATGATTGGAAACAAGGCCTAGGGTTCATACTTTCACTAGTGCAAGTTCTCTCAACAATAATAACATAACTGGATCATATAACTATCCCTCAACATGCAACAAAGAGTCACTCCAAAGTCACTAATAGCGGAGAACAAATGAAGAGATTATGGTAGGGTACGAAACCACCTCAAAGTTATCCTTTCTGATCGATCTATTCAAGAGTCCGTAGTAAAATAACACGAAGCTATTCTTTCCGTTCAATCTATCATAGAGTTCGTACTAGAAGAACACCTTAAGACACAAATCAACCAAAACCCTAATGTCACCTAGATACTCCATTGTCACCTCAAGTATCCGTGGGCACGATTATACGATATGCATCACACAATCTCAGATTCATCTATTCAACCAACACAAAGTACTTCAAAGAGTGCCCCAAAGTTTCTATCGGAGAGTCAAGACGAAAACGTGTGCCAACTCCTAGGCATAGATTCCCAAGGTCACGGAACCCGCAAGTTGATCACCAAAACATACATCAAGTAGATCACGTGATATCCCATTGTCACCACAGATAAGCACATGCAAGACATACATCAAGTGTTCTCAAATCCTTAAAGACTCAATCCGATAAGATAACTTCAAAGGGAAAACTCAATCCATTACAAGAGACTAGAGGAGGAGAAACATCATAAGATCCAACTATAATAGCAAAGCTCGCGATACATCAAGATCGTGCCATCTCAAGAACACGAGAGAGAGAGAGAGAGAGAGAGAGATCAAACACATAGCTACTGATACATACCCTCAGCCCCGAGGGTGGACTACTCCCTTCTCGTCATGGAGAGTGCCGGGATGATGAAGATGGCCATCGGAGAGGGATTCCCCCTCCAGCAGGGTGCTAGAATGGGTCTAGATTGGTTTTCGGTGGCAACAGAGGCTTTCGGCGGCGGAACTCTCGATCTAGGTTACTTTCTAGAGGTTTCTGTATTTATAGGATTTTTTGGCGTAGGGCACAAGTCAGGGGGGTCTCCGGGCTATCCACGAGATAGGGGGCGCCACCAGTGGGGGTGGGCGCGCCCCCACCCTCGTGGGCAGCCCGTGACTCTCGTGGCCCAACTCTTTTACTTCAGGGGCTTCTTTTGGTCCATAAAAAATCATAAAAAATTGGCACGTCAATTGGACTCCGTTTGATATTCCTTTTCTGTAAAACTCAAAAACAAGGAAAAAACAGAAACTGGCACTGGGCTCTGGGTTAATAGGCTAGTCCCAAAAATCATATAAAAGTGTATATAAAAGCCCATAAAACATCCTAGAAGGATAATATAATAGCATGGAACAATAACAAAATATAGATACATTGGAGACGTATCAAGCGACGAAGCGGAGGCGAACGAAGGATTTTGACACACCCCTACCTGGCGCGCCAAATGTACGGATCAGGGCTCCGCATACCCAAAACAAGGTTCGAACTCTGGGGCGTGAACGAAATCCTAGGCAACTGCTGCCTCCAGCTCATCGCCATATGTCTTGGTCTCGTCGAGTTCATGCGAGCGCGAGAGGGATGAACACATATATTTACCCAAGTTTGGGCCACCTTGCAGTGTAAAACCCTACTCCTACTTTGTGGTGGATTGGCCTCACGAGGAGGCTGAGGATGAACTAGTACAAGACTGATGCCTCGGGAGGGCTCAAGATCTGGTGGATCAGATCCCTCTCTACGGCCGATACTAGGTGGATTCGATCCCTCTCTACGGTGGAGACTAGCCTATATTTATACTGGCTATGGTCCTCTTCCCTTGGAGAAGGCATGAAGGGTTGCCACAACGGCTAAATTTGAAGGGGGAAAATAGTACATCCTATCCTGACTTGAGGTGGTATTCCCCTGCAAAGCTTCTGGTCGTGATGTAGTGGTGGGCTCGGCGATGACATCCGTCCTGCCGAGCTTGTGGTCTTGTTCTTGTTGCACCGAAATGGAAACCTTTGGGGGATCCCTCGGGAACCCGCGTACCTCCTTGCCCCCTTAGCACGAAAGAGGAAACTGTCCTGGACTGCGCCCGCTTGGCCTTGGTCGTCATGGCTCGCATCATCTAGAGCCTCTGAGGCCGGGGCTTGCATAGAGATTTCCGCTCCTTGTGAGGCAGGCTTGGAAAGCTGCCCCTCGGGAGGTCTTGATGTTATTCTGCGCGCGAGTCCAAGGGCCTTCGCGAGGTTCTTATCCTCATGGTCATGAAGCTGGGCCATACCGGGCCGTCGATGAAGCCACGTCCTGGGCCGCAGATAGGCAAGTCTGGGTACCCCTGATCCCAGTATGCCGACAACACCTATCCTATAACTCTTTAAACATTCTTTAAGGAGTTATTGGCAGAAGGAGAGTACCCCTTCACTCCTGCTTCCTTCGACCTCTCAGCTAGTGTTTCCCTACCTCTCACTGGCGCCGGCGCCGCCCAGCTTCGTCTCCTATGGTCCATGGATCTTGAAGGAACGGTGGATGCCGACCCTTGCTGGCGGGAGGGCGTCGTTTTTAGGTGTTTTTTTAGTTTTCTTAGGGTTTGTGCCATGCCCAGGAAGACGAGGCGGAGGCGGCTTCTTGAAGATGGAATAAGGTATTTCCCGCCTAGTCCTTGGCCAGTGAGGCATCTAGCACCGTCGGAGGGCGTGAGGAGGTGTGTCCCCGACAAATCTTATGAGATCTGATCGACGTTTGTTTATGGTAGGTCCGCTTGGATCCGGTATACATCCGTCTAAGTATGTTTGTCTGCAGGTTGGATCCTTTCGATCTAGACTCCTCTTCATCGACGGTGGTTGTTGTCCTGGTGCACTGGTCATATGGGGCCTTATCACAATGACTTACCGACCGTCTACTACAACAATGGTTGCCCGACTCCGATGAGGGAGGGGCGATGATGGCGGTGCGCCTTCGGCTCGCTCTAGTGCTTGTAGCCATTACTAGGAGGCCTACGAACTTGGATGTAATTCTTACTTCTGGTGTTCTTTGTACTACCTTTGATAGTTGATGAATAGATTGGAAGTTTTCTCGCAAAAAGAGTTAAGTGTCCAAAGCTAACTGAAATTTTGTATTTAAATTCAATTTTTTTCTAATTCTTTCATCCTTGGACACATACATTTGAGGCAAATGCACGATATTTCATCAATAATTTGAATGATTCAAATGCAGCACATGCAAAAATTCAACTACAAATATACATGCATATAGTTCATACAATCCAATATTTCAAATTAATTAATGCATATAATTCATTCCAAAGCCACCAAATCGATCAAATTTATCCAAAAGACCATCACATATCATGTCTTATGCCGTGGGAAAATCCCTATCATATTCATACTACACCAAATCAAGCACTCTCATGGTCACCATCACCAGGGCTGCCACCACCATTACCATGGCCGTCACCACCACCACCATGGCAAAACATTGATTTGGCCAAAATCTCACCATGAGTGACTTGCCAATATTGCCTCAACGTGTCATCCATCGTTCTCGGATCCACGAACATGATAGCACTCTTTGGCCTTCCCATCTTTTGCAAGCCTTTCCTCCTTGAGTACAATCCTATGTATGGATCTTCCTCCCTTTGGTCATCGCCTTTGCTCTTCACTTCTTATCCTTCATGAACTTGAGCTTGTCCCACCTCGCCATCTTCTCTTCTTTCCATTCGGTAGAAAATGCTTTCTTGGTATCGATCATAGCACAAACCTCCTCTTTGTAGGCGCAAATGACTCCATTCCTATTTCTCTCTTTTGCTATCTTTTGCCCATCTGGCCTAGCATGCGGATTTTCACCCTCTTCATCGATGACATCAATGAATATGTTAATTCTTGCCCCTCTTCGGTGTGGTTTCAAAGTTTCTCCTTATCCATACGTGGAGAAGGAATCAGAGTGGTGCCCTTATCCCCTTATTTTCCATCGCCTCATTGAGGGACTTGCCCACCGGTGTCGGCTTCCTCATACGCTTGTCCTCGAGCAGAGCAACCAGAGAGCGACCGATAGTATTTGCAGATGGTGCGACCTTGTTGATGGTCTTCCTGAACGGCGCAACGAAGCGCATGACGGTCTTCGCCCCAAGCTACTTCATTGGCGTGGGCG
Organism: Secale cereale; assembly: GCA_902687465.1. Lineage (NCBI taxonomy): Eukaryota > Viridiplantae > Streptophyta > Magnoliopsida > Poales > Poaceae > Secale > Secale cereale. The sequence continues at coordinate 414,299,270 of LR738709.1, forward strand.
GTGATGACCCACAAGTATAGGGAATCAATCACAGTCCTTTCAATAAGTAAGAGTGTCGAACCCAACGAGGAGTAGAAGGAAATGACAAGCGGTTTTCAGCAAGGTATTCTCTGCAAGTGTTGTAAGTAGTGAAACAGGTACTTTTGTAGCAAATTCGTAACAAGTAACAAGTGGCAATAGTAGGAAAAGTGCAGAAAGGTGGCTCAGTCCTCTTAATATCAAATGACAAGCCAAAAGTACTTCTTATAATGAGCAAAACATTCTCGATGACACATGTGAATTCTCGTCTAGTCACGTTCATTACGTTTAGTTGATTCACATTCACTACTTTGATAATTTGATTTGTGGGTGGATCAGTCCTAGGGTGTTGTTCTTACTTGAACAAGCAACCCTCTTATGATTACCCCCTCTCACAAGCATGCAACATCCCAAAATTCTAACTTTTGGAATGCTATATTAAATAAATTATTACGATTGTTTGTTTGAGTGATGTGTGGTTAATTGTGTGAAATTGAGTGAAATTTGAAACGTTTGAAACTTGAATGAGAAGAAATAAAAGGACTTTCCCAAAACTTTCATTCTTGCTTTTGGGTTCCATGAATTCAAATTCAATTCAAACACAAAACCCTAGAGTGAAGATGACATGACTTCTTCCATCAAAGAAATGAAAAAGGGGTTTTGAAAAGATTTGAATTTCATTTGAAAAATATTTCAAATTCAGAAACTTTGTGCAACTCGATGAGTTTCATGAGAGAAGATAAAATGACTTCTTCAAATCATAAGAAAGAGAGCTGGAAGTTTTAAAGAATCATTGTGAATGTCACTTGAAGCTTTCTGAAATACATTTTTTTCAAATTGAAATTATTTGAAATTTCCAATTTCAAATCCTCTAGAAATATTCAAAATGAGAGAAGGAATATGACACTTCAAATATTTATAGGCATTTTAAATATATTTGACCAAGGAAAACAAAAAAGATTTCCAAATGATTTGAAATTCAAATTCAAACTCATTTGAAGTTTTTATTCAAATTATTTTTCTCCAAAAACAAGATATGTGGAATTTAGGGTAAAATGGCCCCCTTCAACAGAAAAATAAAGAAAAATAAATCAAAAATCATTTTGGTGTTTTAAAATATTTTTATTGAATTTTAAATGCAATAGTAGCACTGTTTGCATTATTTGAATTTTTGTGGACTTTATTCGACTTTGAAATAGTTCATGTTTGAGGAAATCTTTTTCGAATTTTTTTGATATATAAAATGTGTATGTATATTATTTATTTATTTATTTATTTTGTTTTAGTTTGTCTTTTCTTTGTTTAATTTTTAAAAGAGAAAATGGCGAAACCCACCACCCCACCGTAGCGGGGCAGCCCAACTACTCCCTTGCGCGCCCTAAGCCCTTTATGAGCTCTAATGCCGCCAGAGTACCCTCACCGCCGACCATCGAACGCCACAGCCGCCTCGAGCTCGCCGCCGTCGAGCACCAAGCCACTATATTTGGATCCAACGACCATCGTAGATTCGTTATGTTTTAATAAAATGCTGAAATGTTTTTTTATATCGGTCATCGCTCTTATGCCTTAGCGCATACACACCCGTAACCAATTGCATTGTGCCACGTGTACCCTTACCCGATCCATAGTTTTTTCAAGTTCTGTTTTATTTTTAGTAAAATATTCTGTTTTGGAATTTGAATACTTTCATGCTTTAAATCCTTTTTGAGTGATTCTTTTTGCATCAGGTTAATAAAATTATTAAGTGTCTGTAGATTTTTTTCTTCATGTTTTAAGTTTTTAAATTTGAATTTGAATAAATTTGCTTCCAACACTATTTTGCTTATATCTTTTACTTAAAAGTAGATTTCTAGTTAATTCTTTTTGCTACTTCTTCTTATTGTTATGTTTATCCATCGAAGCAAAACATTTATTTTAGTTTATACTTTCATTTTTTTTGCAAGCATTGGCTAGCAGACTTATAACAAGGAATATCACCTTCATCAAATCTATAAAGAGAATTTACCTTTACTACCTGTGTTGGGTTATCAAGACCATGTATTTCTTCAATAGGTGGTAAATTCTTAACATCTTCAACTTTAATACCCTTTTCTTTCATAGATTTCTTTGCCTCTTGCATATCTTCAGGACTGAGAAATATAACACCCCTTTTCTTCAGAGTTGGCTTAGGGGCTGGTTCAGGAAGGGTCCAATTATTTTCATTGGACAACATATTATTCAATTGTAATTCAGCTTGATCAACTGTTCTGTCCCTGAAAACACAACTAGCACAACTATCCAGGTGGTCTCTGGAAGCATCGGTTAGTCCATTATAAAATACATCAAGTATATCGTTCCTCTGAAGGGGATGATCAGGCAAAGCATTAAGTAATTGGAGAAGCCTCCCCCAAGCTTGTGGGAGACTCTCTTCTTCAATTTGCACAAAGTTATATATTTCCCGTAATGCAGCTTGTTTCTTATGAGCGGGAAAATATTTAGCAAAAAAGTAATGCATCATATCCTGGGGACTACGCACACAACCAGGATCAAGAGAATTAAACCAAGTCTTAGCATCACCCTTTAACGAGAAAGGAAATAGCTTAAGGATATAATAATAACGAATATTTTCATCATTGGTAAACAGGGTGACTATATCATTCAACTTAGTAAGATGTGCCACAACAGTTTCAGATTCATAACCATGAAAAGGATCAGATTCAACCAAAGTAATTAACTCAGGATCAACAGAGAAATCATAATCCTTATCAGTAACAAAGATAGGTGAAGTAACAAAAGCAGGGTCGTGTTTCATTCTAGCATTCAAGGACTTCTCTTTCAGCTTAGCTAATAATTTCTAAAGATCATATCTATCGTTGCAAGCAAGAAAGTCTCTAGTAGTTTCTTCATCCATAACATAACCCTCAGGAACAACATGCAATTCATATCTAAGGGGAGAAGCTTCATCATCACTTTCATAAATATTATTAGTTTCAAAATTTGCATTCTCCCTAACCTTAGCAATTTGTTCATCTAGAAATTCACCTAATGGCACATTATTATCAAGCATGGAAGTAGTTTCATCATACATAGCAGAAGTAGCATCATCAAGAACATGCGACATATCAAATTCAATAGCAGGAGTAGGTGTCGCTAATTTACTCATAACAGAGGGTGAATCAAGTACAGAGCAACAAGGCAGTTCCTTACCTCCCCTCATAGCTGAGGGATAAATCTTGGTTTTTGAGTCCTTCAAATTCTTCATAGTGATCAACAGATATAAATCCCAAATGACTTAAAGAATATAGCTATGCTCCCCGGCAACGGCGCCAGAAAATAGTCTTGATAACCCACAAGTGCAGGGGGTCGCAACAATTTTCGAGGGTAAAGTATTCAACCCAAATTTATTGATTCGAAACAAGGGGAGCCAAAGAATACTCTTAAGTATTAGCAGCCGAGCTGTCAATTCAACCACACCTGGAAACTTAGTATCTGTAGCAAGGTAGTTTAGTAGCAAAGTAATATGGTAATAGTGGTAACAACAATAAAAGTAACGATAGTGTTTTTTTAGTTTTTGTAACAGTAGCAGCGGAAAAGTAAATAAGCAACAAGCAAAATGTGAAAAGATGTTAGGCATTGGATTGGTGATGAAGAATTATGTCGGATGCGATTCAACATGTAAAACTTATAACCTAGGGTGACACAGAACTAGCTCCAGTTCATCAATGTAATGTAGGCATGTATTCTGAATATAGTCATACATGCTTATGGAAAAGAACTTGCTTGACATCTTTTGTCCTACCCTCCCGTGGCAGCGGGGTCCTAGTGGAAACTAAGGGATATTAAGGCCTCCTTTTAATAGAGTACCGGACCAAAGCATTAACACTTAGTGAATACATGAACTCCTCAAACTACGGTCATCACTAGGAGTGGTCCCGATTATTGTCACTTCGGGGTTACCGGATCATAACACATAGTAGGTGACCATAGACTTGCAAGATAGGATCAAGAACACACATATATTCATGAAAACATAATAGGTTCAGATCTGAAATCATGGCACTCGGGCCCTAGTGACAAGCATGAAGCATAGCAAAGTCATAGCAACATCCATCTTAGAACATAGTGGATACTAGGGATCAAACCCTAACAAAACTAACTCGAATACATGGTAAATCTCATCCAACCCATCATCGTCCAGCAAGCCTACGATGGAATTACTCACGCACGGCGGTGAGCATCATGGAATTGGTGATGGAGGAAGGTTGATGATGACGATGGCGACGTTCTCCACTCTCCGGAGCCCCGAATGGACTCCAGATCAGCCCTCTCGAGAGAGATTAGGGCTTGGCGGCGGCTCTATATTGTAAACGCAATAATTCTTCCTCTCTGATTGTTTTCTCCCCGAAAGTGAATATATGGAGTCCGGGGGTACGTCAGTGTAGCATCAGGGGCCCACGAGGCAGGGGGCGCGCCCATGGGGAGGGGGCGCGCCCCCCACCCTTGTGGACATGGTGTGGCCCCCCTGACGTAGATCTTTGTGCAGATATTTTTTATATTTTCCAAAACAATTCTCCGTGGATTTTCAGGTCATTCCGAGAACTTTTTATTTTTGCACAAAAACAACACCATGGCAATTCTGCTGAAAACAACGTCAGTCCGGATTAGTTCCATTCAAATCATGCAAGTTAGAGTACAAAACAAGGGCAAAAGTGTTTGGAAAATATACTATAAAAAAGTGTTTGGAAAAGTAGATACGTTGGAGACGTATCAACAAGCCAACATACAAACTGTTGGAGATGCCCTAAAGAAGAGATTTTTTCACTTTTTGTCATTCCATAGGTGTACACCTATCGACATCATAATCACCGTGCTCGATCTCTAGATATAAGTGATTAAAAATTTATGCTTTTGCAAGAATGGGAAATATGTGTATTGATACGTCTCCGGCGTATCTATAATTTTTTATTGTTCCATGCCAATATTCTACAATTTTTACATACTTTTGGAAACTTTTTATACTATTTTTGGGACTACATATTGATTCAGCACCGTCTCGCTTGCGCGCGTCGTGGGCATCCCAGAGCTTGGACCAGAGAGAAGCCTCATAAGCGATCAGGCCCACCTCCTAGCCTGTGGCGACCCAGCGGCCTCTTGCCGTTGGAGTTGCGGTCGCTGGAGGACCCGCGGGAGTCCATGTCGACCACGACGGCAAACGAACGCTCGGGAGGAGGGAGAGGGGAATAGAGAGAAATCGAGCGGGGGAAGGATCTGGATCTGTAAAGGTCATGAAGAGAGGCAGGAAACCCTAGCCAGGTGTCGGGGTTCCTTTTAGGCACCCACCAAAGGCCACGGGGCCTAGGCCGAGAGGGGGAGGGGCCGGCTCACCCAAAGGGGGACACGGAGCGGGCATAGAGACTGGACCCAAGAGCGGGGGAAAGATAGTATAGAAAGCGACCACTCCAAATCGGGAGCGGGCCACGACCCACCAGACCTAGACACCAGCCCACCAACCGATCTTGTCAGGCCACGCACACACCCACCCCCACACACCCCCAGGTCTAGGGTTATATGCACACATGCGACGCGCCCCGCCGCCGTTGCTGCCATCGGCTGCAGGACCAACGTGGCCACCTCCGATACCGAAGAGGAGGCCGCCGATGAGGTAGCAGGGGGAATGAGAGAGGCCAGTAGAGGGGCAGAACTGAGGAGACCAGCGGCCAGAGATCAGCAAGCGATCTTACGCGAATGGCGCGACCGCTGCGAGGCTACCACATTCCATCCCCGATTCAGCAGGCCAGCCGGAGACGCCTCCCTCCATGCACCTCCACGGCCACCAGGAGCAAAACGACGGCGACGGGGAGACGATGACCGCACTGCAGCAACTAGAGCCGGAGGCGCAATAAGAGCAGCAGGCAACTCACCATCGGAATCCGAGACCTCCTCAGAAATATGATTCGATCTCGAGCAGCTCACGAGCCTCGAGCTTTTCTTGCAGGCTTACCTGCGTGCCCTACGAATTTCCAGTGGCCTCCGGCCTTCAAAAATTCTTGACTTCGCCACAAGTTTGAGACACCCTAGTGACACATAGGCATCTACGAGATATACACCCTTGAAGAATAACATGCTATTTGTTTCTTCACTTAGGAAGAACCCTTGCCAATATTCCTCGAAAAATCTCTCAGACCATTTAGATATGTCTCACAGATTCTCTCCAATGGAGTGGAGTAAAATGGAGAGAGATATGAAGTAGTGATTCTGGACAATACACCAATCAACGGCACCGAAACCTGATAGAGATCACTCTGAACGGTCAAACGAAAAGTTGAACACGTCTAGACTCTAGCCACTTGGTGTTCTGGACATTGCTGGTACTTCTTTGGTTGAGAAAACCTAAACATGCTTGGTCGCTCCGAACAATTCCTTTGGGGGTTCCAGACCTTCACGATCACCCTTTGATTTGATGTGGTACTTTTGACAATCACTCTAGGTGGACCCGAAGCACAATTAAATAAATTCCCACTAGCTCTTGTTGTAAGTCCTTGTTTCAAAGTACGGGGTATGTGTAAAATTAGAGACTAAGATATAGTGTCATCTAAATTAGGGAATCTTATTGGGAGCTTAGAGCAACTAAACTCGGGTGCACTAAACCATTCTCATACGTCCGAGCAGCCCGCCTAGTCACTTACCAGTCACGAAAATCTGACGCAGACGGGCGCCTCAAACGCCTGGGCTGATCGGCACTGATACGTCTCCAACGTATCTATAATTTTTGATTGTTCCATGCTATTATTTATGATGTTTTGGATGTTTAATGGGCTTTGTTATACACTTTTATATTATTTTTGGGACTAACCTATTAACCCAAAGGCCCAGTCCAGATTGATGTTTTTTTTGCCTATTTCAGGGTTTTACAGAAAAGGAATATCAAACGGAGTCCAAACGGAATGAAACTTCGGGAGAGATTTTTTTGGAGCAAAATATGCACGGGAGACTTGAGAACCATGGAATAGGGCTGACGTGGCGTCCACGAGGGTGGGGGCGCACCCCCCTACAAGGCGTTCCCCTGCCTTGTGGGCCCCACGTCTGGCCCCCGGTGCCCTCCTTCCTCCTATATATACCTACGTACCCTGAAACCATCAGAACAACAGAGAAAACCCTAGTTCCACCGCCGCAACCTTCTGTTCCCGTGAGATCCCATCTTGGGGCCTGTTCCGGAGCTCCGTCGAAGGGGGGGATCTACCACGGAGTGCTTCTACATCATCATCATCGCCTCACCATGAGTTGTGAGTAGTTTACCATAGACCTTCAGGTTCATAGTTAGTATCTAGATGGTTTCTTCTATCTCTTTGGATCTCAATACCAAGTTCTCCTCGGTCTTCGGGGAGATCTATTTGATGTAATCTCTTTTTTTCTATGTGTTTGTCGAGATCCGATGAATTGTGGGTTTATGATCAAGATTATCTATGAGAAATATTTGGTTCTTTTTTGAACTCTTTTATTATTGATTATAATATCCTTGCAAGTCTCTTCGAATTATTGGTTTGGTTTGGCCTACTAGATCTTTAGTTCTTGCAATGGGAGAAGTGCTTGGCTTTGGGTTCAATCTTGCGGTGTCCTTTCCCAGTGACAGTAGGGGCAGCAAGGCACATATTTTATTGTTGCCATCAAGGATAAAAAGATGGGGTTTATATCATATTGCTTGAGTTTATCCCTCTACATCATGTCACCTTGCTTAAGGCGTTACTATGTTCTTAAGAACTTAATACTCTAGATGCATGCTGGATAGCGATCGATGTGTGGAGTAATAGTAGTAGATGCAGAATCATTTCGGTTTACTTGTTACGGACGTGATGCCTATATATAATGATCATGCCTAGATATTCTCATAAATATTCGCTCTTCTATCAATTGCTCGACAGTAATTTATTTACCCACCGTAGAATTTTGCTATCTTGAGAGAAGCCACTAGGGAAACCTATGGCCTCCGGGTCTATTGTCAACATATCAATCTACAATCTACTTTACTTTTCCGCTTTTACTTTCTGTTCTTATATCCAAAAATACCAAAAATACCAGACTATCATATCTCACTTTCGTAAGTGACCGTAAAGGGATTGACAACCCCTTATCGCATTGGCTGCGAAGTTCTTATTTGTTTGTGTAGGTGCAAGGGACTAGCGCGTGGTCTCCTACTGGATTGATATCTTGGTTCTCAAAAACTGAGGGAAATACTTACGCTATTGTGCTGCATCACCCTTTCCTCTTCGAGGGAATACAACGCAAGCTCGAGAAGTAGCAAGAAGAATTTTTGGCGCCGTTGCCGGGGAGGCTTACGCAAAAGTCATATACCAAGTACCTATCACAAACCCTTATCCTTCGCATTACATTTATTTGCCTCTCGTTTTCCTCTTCCCCACTTCACCCTTGCCGTTTTATTTGCCCTTCTTTTTGCCGTGTGTTTACCGTTCGCTTGCTTCTTGTTTGCTTGTGTGTTGGATTGCTTGCTTGTCACTATGGCTTAGAGCAATACCAAATTGTGTGACTTTTCCAATACCAACAATAATGATTTTATTAGCACTCCAATTGCTCCTATTACCGATCCTGAATCTTGTGAGATCAATGCTGCTCTGTTGAATCTTGTCATGAAAGATCAATTTTCCAGCCTTCCTAGTGAAGATGCCGCTACCCATCTAAACAACTTTGTTGATTTGTGTGATATGCAAAAGAAAAGGGATACATATAACGATATGGTTAAGTTGAAGTTATTTCTGTTTTCACTTAGAGATTGTGCTCAAACTTGGTTTTCCTCTTTGCCTAGAAATTGTCGGCGTCCTAGGAACCAGGGTACCCAGACTTGCCTATCTGCGGGCTGCAGCGTGCTCCTACCACGGCTTGGTACGACCCAGCTGATCGACCAGCTGCTCAAGACCCTCGCGAGGGGGCTAGACCTGGCGAGGAGAACAACATCAAGACCCCCTCAGGAGCGGCCTCGGCTAGGCTGCTTCGGAGGGACGGTTAATCTAAGGCCAAGCCTGCCTTAGGAGGAGGCAGTGACGCACCGCGCTAGCGGGTGCCGGCGCGCGCCAGCGGCGCAGTTGCCGTTTTGGTGCAAAGGAGATAACACAGGCGCAGGTTCCTGAGAAACAGGACAAAGGTTTCCCCATTGGTGCAACAAGACCGAAGACAACAAGGACGACAGGGAGGATGTCACCACCGAGCCCACCACCGCGTCATCGACAGATCCCTTTGCAGGCGAAGGCCGCTTTTGTTAGGGTAGGAACGTCCTTGTGTTCCCGCTCAAAATGTCCGTTGTGGGATCCTTCTCGCCTAAACATTTCGGGGTAAGAGGACCCTGGCCGCATATATAAATAGCTAGGATCTCCACTACGGAGGGGAGAGATCGAGAAACTCTGCCCTTGCACAAAGGAGCAAGAATCCTTGCCTCCTGACCCTCCTGAGCTCTCCTCCTGAGCTCAGGAACCACTACATTCACTCATATTCAAGCCCTCCCGAGGCCAATCCACAAAAGCAGGAAGTAGGGTTTTACACCGCAAGGTGGCCTGAACCTGGGTAAATTCTTGTGTGCTTTACTTGTGTTCACTTGAATCTCTTCACCGGACGAGGGCGAGACGCTAGGTAGACGTGAGTGGGAGAGATCTTCGTTCACGCCCCTGTGTTCGAACTTCTTGGGTTTGCTGAGCCCGTAATCCGACATTTGGCGTGCCAGGTTGGGGGCGTGTCGAAATCTCACCTCTCCGACGACCTCGCCTCCCCTCTCCTGCTCCGCGCCGCCATGATGACCGCGACCCGCCACATCCGCGTGGAGGCTGGCGCTTCCTCCATCGTCCGAGCGGCATCGGCGGACCGCGTCACCCATGGGGGCTCCGCCTCCTTCCCCGACGGCGTTCTCGCCGGCCGGGCCACCGAAGAGAGGCCTGCTCCGCCACTTCCGCTCCCTGTGGCCTCGCCGGCGGCGCTCTTGGTGGCACGACGGCTGCCCCGGCACCGGCCACTCATGGGGGAGGTCGGCGCTTGAACGGCCTACGTCGGCGGGCTGCAGAGCGCTGCCGGCGGGGAGCTGCCCTGCCGAGAGGTCGCCTGCATCCTCGGAGGATCCCAAGCACCGACGTCGGCCCGACACGTCAAGTCGCACTTTCGGCAGGTCGGGGCCGCGGCCCAGCCACAGGAGGCCTCGCGGGCACAGAGTGCGCAAGGGCACGTCATCACCTTCGGCCTTAGCGACCGCGCCACAGAAGTAGCCGGCACGTGCGTCCTCCCCACGGTATGCACGCCCACCATCTGCGGGGTGGCCGTCACGAGGACCCTCATCGACGGTGGCGCCGGGCTCAACATCCTGTCCCCCGAGGCCTTCGGTCATCTGCCCGTGACCTACAGGCAGCTCCTCCCCACCAAGCCTTTCTCTGGGGTCGCGGGCTCGGCCATCCCGCTCGGCCAGATCTGCCTCCCGGTCACTTTCGGACACCTGCTAACTACTAGACCGAGCTCATCGACTTCGACGTTGCACCCATCCGCTTGCCCTACAACGCCGTCCTCGGCTTCCCAGCCTTAGCGAAATTCATGGCGGCGACTCACCCGGGCTACAACATCGACAAGATGCCCAGGAGCAACGGCGTCATCACCATCAAGGGGGACCCCAAGGCCGCCCTTCAGGTCCTCGGGCGCGCTTACAGGGCCGCTGCCGCAGCTCATTCAGGTGCGAAAGAGGCTCCGGAGACACCGGAGGCCGCGCCTGCCAAGAAGAAGTTGCTCTTCTCTCAGGACCCTGCCGAGACGAAGCAGGTGCCCGCTGATGAGGAGGGCTTAGGAGCCACCTTCACCATCGGCACGGGCATGGACCCTGAGCAAGAGGCAGTGCTGGTTAGCTTCCTCAGGGCTAACAAGGGTGTGTTCGCTTGGAAAGCCGCTGACTTGGTCGGTGTGCCCAGGCACGTCATCGAGCACCACCTCACGGTGTGCCCCAACGCGCGCCCTATCAAGCAAAAAGCGCACAAACAAGCTCGGGAGAAACATGCCTTCATCGTTCAGGAGGTCCGGAAGCTGGAGGAAGCAGGCGTCGTACGGGAGGTACGACACCTGGAGTGGATGGCCAACACCGTCATAGTCTCGAAGAAAGGGGGCGAGGAGCGCATGTGCGTCGACTTCACGAGCCTCAACAAGTTCTGCCCTCAGGATCCGTTCCCTCTCCCGCGCATCGGCCAGATCATGGATTCGACGGCTGAGTGCGAGCTGCACTGCTTCCTCGACGCCTTCTCGGGCTACCACCAAATCAAGATGGCGGCGGAGGATGCGGAGAAGACAGCGTTCTTAACCCCATGTGGGGTCTACTGCTACACCTACATGCCTTTTGGGCTGAGGAACGCGGGCGCCACCTTCCAGTGCCTGATGCACATCACCCTCGGCCCCTAACTCGGGAGGAACGCGGAGGCCTACGTCGACGACATCGTGGTCAAGACCAGAGAGGCCAAGACCCTCATCCAGGACCTGGAAGAAACGTTCGCCAATCTGCGCAAGGTGAAGCTATGCCTCAACCCGGAGAAGTGCGTGTTTGGTGTACCTTCGGCAAGCTGCTAGGGTTCCTGGTTTCGCACCAGGTCATTGAAGCTAATCCGGAGAAGATCAAGGCCATCGAAAGAATGAAGTCGCCCACAAACCTGAAGGAGATGCAGAAGCTTGCGGGATGCGTAACGTCCCTGGGACGCTCCATCTCCAAGCTTGGTGAATGTGCCCTCCCATTCTTCAAGCTCATGAAGAAGAAGTGGCCCTTTGAGTGGACTCCGGAGGCCGATGCCGCCTTCCGGGATCTCAAGAAATACCTCACCAGCCCGCCGATTATGGTAGAGCCGCGACCCTTGGAACCCATGACTCTCTACCTCGCCGCGACACCTCACTCCGCCAGTGCAACGCTAGTGGTAGAGCGCGAGGAGAGGCCCCGAAGCGTTGTGTCCACCGGGCAATTCAGCATCCTCAGGGCCCCCGTCGCCCCCTGACGTGGTCCCGGAGTTAGATTCGACCACGATTACTGGCGGTCCCGCCGTCGAGCAAGAGGCACCTGAGACTCCAGAAGCGCCTGAAGAACCTGCAACACCGACCCACGTGGAGCACCTAGTGTACTTCGTCAGCACCGTACTGCGTGATGCACGCTCGCGCTACCCGATGCCTCAAAAATTGCTCCTGGCGCTCCTTGTCGCCTCCATGAAGCTGCGCCATTACTTCCAAGGCCACCCTATCAAGGTTGTCTCGTCATACCCTCTCGAGAAATTGCTCTGGGGCACGAATGTCGCCGGGAGGGTCGCTGAGTGGAATATCGAGCTCCATGCGTTCCAGTTGGAGTTTAGCACCACGCGAGCGATTAAGGTAGTGGCTCTAGCAGACTTTGTGGCAGAGTGGACCGATGCGCCAGAGCAGGGGGCTGGCGAGGATCGCTCTCTGGCCCCCGGTGATGAAGCCCCGTACGGATGGGTGGTATACTTCGACGACGCCTTATCGCGCCATGGTGCGGGAGCTGGCGCCGTGTTGGTATCTCCCACTCAGGACAAGTTGTACTACACCGTGCAACTTCGTTTCCAGCAAGGCGAGAAGGTCTCCAACAACATCACAGAGTATGAGGGCCTAATTGCTGGGTCAAGGCCGCAGTTGCACTGGGGGTCAAGTGTCTCACCATCAGAGGCGGTTCGCCGCTCCTCGTCAACTTCTCCAACAAGAAATACAAGCCCAAGGACGAGCACATGGAGGCACACCTAGAGGAGGTGCGCAAGATGGAAAAGCGATTCCGAGGGTTGGAGGTGCAACACGTACCAAGAGGCACCAACAAGGAAGCGGATGACATTGCCAAACGAGTCTCTAGGCGGGAGCCTCAGAGGCCGGGCATCTTCGAGGAGCGATTGCTCGAGCGGTCGGCAACACCGCCCGTTCCTGAGCCGGCGGCCCCTCATACGTCTCCAATGTATCTATAATTTTTGATTGTTCCATGCTATTATATTATCCTTCTAGGGTGTCTTATGGGATTTATTATACACTTTTATATGATTTTTGGGACTAACCTATTAACCCAGAGCCCAGTGCCAGTTTATGTTTTTCTCCTGTTTTAGGGTTTTACAGAAAAGAAATATCAAACGGAGTCTAATTGACGAGCCAATTTTTTATCATTTTTTCTGGACCAAAAGAAGCCCCCGAAGCAAAAGAGGTGTGCCAGGAGAGCCACGGGCTGTCCTCGAGGGTCGAGGGCACGCCCTGGGAAGGGGGTGCGCCCCCTATCTCGAGGACAGCCCGTAGCTCCCCTTTGCTTGGCCTCGACTCCAAATATTCCTGTAAATACTGAAACCTTCGGAAATTAACCTAGATCAGGAGTTCCGCCGCCGAAAGCCTCTGTATCCATCGAAAATCAATCTACAGCAGTTCTGGCACCCTGTCGGAGGGGGGGAATCCCTCTCCGGTGGCTATCTTCATCATCCCGGCGCTCTCCATGACGAGGAGGGAGTAGTCCACCCTCAGGGCAGAGGGTATGTATAATTAGCTATGTGTTTGATATCTCTTTCTCTCTCTCTCTCGTGTTCTTAAGATAGCACGTTCTTGATGTACCGCGAGCTTTGCTATTCTAGTAGGATCTTCTTCTCCCCTCTACTTTCTTGTAATGGATTGAGTTTTCCCTTTGAAGTTATCTTATCGGATTGAGTCTTTAAGGATTTGAGAACACTTGATGTATGTCTTGCACGTGTTTATCTGTGGTGACAATGGGATATCATCTGATCCACTTGATGTATGTTTTGCTGATAAACTTGCGGGTTCCGTGACCTTGGGAACCTATGCATAGGGGTTGGCACATGTTTTCGTCTTGACTTTCCGGTAGAAACTTTTGGGAACTCTTTGAAGTTCTATGTGTTGGTTGAATAGATGTTTCTGAGATTGTGTGATGCATATCGTATAATCATGCCCACAGATACTTGAGGTGACAATGGAGTATCTAGGTGACATTAGGGTTTTGATTGATTTGTGTCTTAAGGTGTTATTCTAGTATGAACTCTATGATAGATTGAACGTTACTACAAACTCTTGAATAGATCGATCAGAAAGAATAGCTTTGAGGTGGTTTCGTACCCTACCATAATCTCTTCGTTTGTTCTCTGCTATTAGTGACTTTGGAGTGACTCTTTGTTGCATGTTGAGGGCTAGTAATACGATCCAATTATGTTATCCTTGTTGAGAGAACTTCCACTAGTGAAAGTATGAACCCTAGGCCTTGCCTACTATCATTGCAACACCGTTTATGCTCACGTTTACCACTTGCTACCTTGCTGTTTTTATATTTTCAGTTTACAAAAACCTATATCTACCATCCATATTGCACTTGTATCACCATCTCTTTACCGAACTAGTGCACCTATACAATTTGCCATTGTATTGGGTGTGTTGGGGACACAAGAGACTCTTTGTTATTTGGTTGCAGGGCTGCTTGAGAGAGACCATCTTCATCCTACGCCTCCCACATATTGATAAACCTTAGGTCATCCACTTGAGGGAAATGTGCTACTGTCCTACAAACCTCTGCACTTGGAGGCCCAACAACGTCTACAAGAAGTAGGGTGCGTAGTAGACATCAAGCTCTTTTCTAGCGCCGTTGCCGGGGAGGTTAGCGGTTGAAGGTATATCTTTAGATCTTGCAATCGAATCTTGTAGTTTCTTGTTTTATCACTAGTTTCGTTTATAAAAGAAAACTACAAAAAATGGAATTAAGGTTACCTCATATGCTTCATATTTTTAATATCTTTCGTGAAAATGATGGAAAGGAAAATTGTGCTCATGTACTAGAAGAAGAATCACATAGAATGCTTGGCATAGAATATGTGCATGATGAGCATGATTGCAATGTTGTTAGTATGAATTCTTTGAATACCCATGATGCTAATGATATGCAAAGCCACAAGCTTGGGGATGCTATGTTTGATGAAGATGATATGTTTAGTCCGCCAAGTTTGGATGAGCAAATTTATTATGATGAAAGAATGCCTCCTATTTATGATGATTATATTGATGAAAGTGGATTTGGAGAGGTCATGACTTTATTTAGTGATGAATCCACTATTTCGGAAGAGGTTCCAATTGATTATGAAAACAAAGTTGCTATCTATGATGATTATTGTGATGACTTGTATGCTATTAACAATAATGATAACCATGAAACTTGTCATCATGATTTTATTTTTCAATTGGGTTATGCTTCACATGATAGTTATTTTTTTAAATTTGCTCCTCCCACTACTATGAATGAGAAGAATTTTGCTTATGTGGTGAGTTGTAAAATTTCTATGCAAGTAGATCATGAAAAGAATGCTTTATGTGCTGGTTATATTGTTGAATTCATTCATGATGCTACTAAAAATTATTATGAGAGAGGATCATATGCTTGTAGGAATTGCAATAATATCAAGTTTCCTCTCTATGTGCTTAAAGTTTTGAAGCTATGCTTGTTTTGCTTCCCTATGCTAGTTGATTATTGTTCCCATAAGTTGTTTGCTCACAAAATCCCTATGCATAGGAAGTGGGTTAGACTTACATGTGCTAGACATATTCTTCATGATGCTCCCCTTATGTTTCAATTCTTATCTTTTGTGCGAGCGTCATTGAAATCATCATGCCTAGCTAGGGGGGTTAAACGATAGCGCTTGTTGGGAGGCAACCCAACTTTATTTTGTTTTATTTGCTTTTGCTTATGTTTAGGAATAAATATTGCATCTAGCCTCTGATTAGATGTGGTTTCATGTTTTGTTTAGTGTCTATGCCAAGTAGAACATTTGGGAAGACTTGTGTGAAGTTTATGTGATCTTGCTGTGAAAAACAGAATCGTTAGCGCTCACTAAAGTAGTCATGGGATTTTACTGGAGCGTGCTTTTTAGTTGATTCTTTTGCTGCTGATTGGTAGACAAAGTGTGAAAATTTACCAATTTAGTTTTAATTTTTAGGAGTTCCAAAGGTAGGCGAACCCTGCAGATTACTACAGACTGTTATGTCTTTGACAGATTCTGTTTTTCGTGTGTTGTTTGCTTATTCCGATGCATCTATGAGTAATATTGGAGGAGATGAACCATAGAGAACTTGGAGTAAAGTAGGTTTAACACAAATATAAACAAAGAATGAATACATTGCTGTACCTTTGAGTAGTGGTTTGCTTTCTCATACTAATGTAGCTCACGAGAATTTTTGTCTAAGTTTTGTGTTGTGAAGTTTTCAAGTTTTGAGTATTGCTTTGATGGACTATGGAACAAGGAGTGGCAAAGGCCTAAGATTGGGGATGCCCATGGCACCCCAAGTAAATTCAAGATAATCAAAAGCCTAAGCTTGGGGATTCCCCGGGAAGGCATCCCCTCTTTCGTCTTCATCCATCGGTAACTATACTCGGAGCTATATTTTTATTCACCACATGATATGTGTTTTGCTTGGAGCGTCAATTTAGTTTATTTTGTTTTGCTTTCTGTTTGAATAATATCCCAAGATCTGAAGTTCTTAAATGTTAGAGAGTCTTCACCTAGTTACATAATTATTCAACTACTCATTGATCTTCACTTATATCTTTCAGAGTAGTTTGTTGTTTGCTCTAGTGCTTCACTTATATCTATTAGAGCACGGCGGTGGTTATATTTTGAAGAAACAGATGAACTCTCATGCTTCACTTATATCTATTTGTGAGTCTATTAAAACAGCATGGTAATGTGTTTAGGCTAATAAAACTAGTCTTCACATGATAGACATCCAATGTCAATGTAGTAAAAAAAATTCACACCAAGTGCATTGAATAGAATGAGATGTGGATGCTTGATAATTTTTTTGAGACATGAGGATAGTGATATTAGAGTCATGCTAGTGGAGTTATTATGAAATTGAGAAATACTTGTGTTAAGGTTAGTGATTCCCGTATCATGCACGTATGGTGAACCGCTGAGTGATGAGGATAGAGCATGAGGTATTTGTAGAGTGCCAACCTTTGTGTGTAGGTTGGGGGCGTGCGATGGTTAACTCCTACCAACCTCCCCCCTAGGAGTATGCGTTGATTGCTTTATTTTGATGACTCGTATATTTTTGCAATAAGTATATGAGTTCTTATGACTAATGTTGAGTCCATGGATTATACGCACTCTCACCCTTCTACCATTGCTAGCCTCTCTTGTACCGCGCAACTTTCGCCGGTACCATAAAACCACTATATATCCTTCCTCAAAACAGCCATCATATTGTTCCTCAAAACAGCCACCATATCTACCTATCATGGCATTTCCATAGCCATTCTGAGATATATTGCCATGCAACTTTCCATCGTTCCGTTTATATGACACACATCATATTGTCATAGTGCCATGCATGATCATGTAGTTGACATCGTAGTTGTGGCAAAGCCACCTTGCATAATCTTTTCATACATGTTACTCTTGTTTCATTGCACATACCGGTACACCGCCGGAGGCATTCATATAGAGTCATACTTTGTTGTAGTATCGAGTTGTAATATCGAGTTGTAATGAAAGTGTGATGATCATCATTATTAGAGCATTGTCCCATGGGAGGAAAGGCTAAATCAATAAAGCCCCTCCGCAAAAAAAAAGAAAGGCCAAAGAAAAAAAGAAAGGCCCAAAAAAAAGAAAAAAAAGAAAAAAGGGGACAATTGGTACTATCTTTTTCCACACTTGTGCTTCAAGGTAGCACCATGTTCTTCATTGTAGAGAGTCTCATGTTTAGTCACTTTCATATACTAGTGGGAATTTTCATTATATAACTTGGCTTGTAAATTCCAACGATGGGCTTCCTCAAATGCCCTAGGTCTTCGTGAGCAAGCAAGTTGGATGCACACCCACTAGTTTCTTTTGTTGAGATTTCTTTCATATTTAGCTCTAGTGCATCCGTTGCATGGCAATCCCTACTCACTCACATTGATATCTATTGATGGGCATCTCCATAGCCCGTTGATACGCCTAGTCAATGTGAGACTATCTCCCTCCTTTTTTGTCTTCTCCACAACCACCTCTATTCCACCCATAGTGCTATGTCCATGGCTCATGCTCATGTATTGCGTGAAAGTTGAAAGGTTTGAAAAGATAGAGTATGAAAACAAGTGCTTGGCTGAAATCGGGGTTGTGCATGATATGAATATTTAGTGTGATAACGAGGGAGCATAGCCAACACTATATGATTTTGTAGGGATAACTTTCTTTAGCCATAGTATTTTGAGAAGACACGATTGCTTTGTTAGTATTGCTTGAAGTATTATTATGTCTTATGTCGATATAGACTTTTATCTTGAATCTTTCAGATCTGAACATTCATGCCACAATTAAGAGAATTACATTGAAAAACTATATTGGTTAGCATTCCACATCAAAAATTCTTTCTTTATCATTTACCTCCTCGAGGACGAGCATGAATTAAGCTTGGGAATGCTTGATACGTCTCCAACGTATCTATAATTTTTGATTGTTCCATGCTATTATATTAGCTTCCTAGGATGCCTTATGGGCTGTATTAGACACTTTTATATGATTTTTGGGACTAACCTATTAACCCAGAGCTGAGTGCTAGTTTATGCTTTTCTCCTGTTTTAGGGTTTTACAGAAAGGAATATCAAACGGAGTCCAATCGACGAGCCAATTTTTTATGATTTTTTCTAGAACAAAAGAAGCCCCCGAAGCAAAAGAGGTGGGCCAGGAGAGCCATGGGCTGCCCTCAAGGGTGGAGGGCGTGCCCTGGGAAGGGGGGCGCGCCCCCCTATCTCGAGGACAGCCCGTAGCTCCCCTTTTCTTGGCCCCGACACCAAAAATTCCTATAAATACTGAAACCTTCAGAAATTAACCTAGATCGGGAGTTCCGCCACCGAAAGCCTCTGTAGCCACCGAGAAACAATCTACCGCCATTCTGGCACCCTGCCGGAGGGGGGGAATCCCTCTCCGGTTGCTATCTTCATCATCCCAGCGCTCTCCATGACGAGGAGGGAGTAGTCCACCCTCGGGGCTGAGGGTATGTACAATTAGCTATGTGTTTGATCTCTCTCTCGTGTTCTTGAGATGGCACGATCTTGATGTATCGCGATCTTTGCTATTCTAGTTGGATCTTCTTCTCCCCCTCTACTCTCTTGTAATGGATTGAGTTTTCCCTTTGAAGTTATCTTATCGGATTGAGGCTTCAAGGATTTGAGAACACTTGATGTATGTCTTGGACGTGTTTATCTGTGGTGACAATGGGATATCATGTGATCCACTTGATGTATGTTTTGGTGATCAACTTGCGGGTTCCGCGACCTTGGGAACCTATGCATAGGTGTTGGCACATGTTTTCGTCCTGACTTTCCGGTGTAAACTTTGGGGCACTTTTTGAAGTTCTATGTGTTGGTTGAATAGATGTTTCTGAGATTGTGTGATGCATATTGTATAATCATGCCCACGGATACTTGAGGTGACAATGGAGTATCTAGGTGACATTAGGGTTTTGATTGATTTGTGTCTTAAGGTGTTATTCTTGTATGAACTCTATGATAGATTGAACGTTACTACAGACTCTTGAATAGATCGATCAGAAAGAATAGCTTTGAGGTGGTTTCGTACCCTACCATAATCTCTTCGTTTGTTCTCCGCTATTAGTGACTTTGGAGTGACTCTTTGTTGCATGTTGAGGGCTAGTAATATGATCCTATTATGTTATCCTTGTTGAGAGAACTTCCACTAGTGAAAGTATGAACCCTAGGCCTTGCCTACTATCATTGCAACACCGTTTATGCTCACGTTTACCACTTGCTACCTTGCTGTTTTTATATTTTCAGTTTACAAAAACCTATATCTACCATCCATATTGCACTTGTATCACCATCTCTTCGCCGAACTAGTGCACCTATACAATTTTCCATTGTATTGGGTGTGTTGGGGACACAAGAGACTCCTTGTTATTTGGTTGCAGGGTTGCTTGAGAGAGACCATCTTCATCCTACGCCTCCCACGGATTGATAAACCTTAGGTCATCCACTTGAGGGAAATTTGCTACTGTCGTACAAACCTATGCACTTGGAGGCCCAACAACGTCTACAAGAAGAAGGGTGCGTAGTAGACATCAGCCCCTCAGCAGGGGCTACCTACGGTGCCTGCGGATGGAGCCCCGCCCTACGAACCGGCCTCCGGAGCCCGCCTGCTACTCGCCGCGGAGCCCGAGGTGGGTTGCTGGACCCAAGAGCTCAAGATGTACCTGCAACACGACACCTTGCCAGACAAGGAGGAAGACGCAGAGCGCGTGGTCCGACAGGCGTCGGCTTACTGCATCCAAGACGGCGAACTCTACAGGAGGCACCCCAACGACATCTCACTAAAGTGCATCTCGAGGAAACTAGGACGCGAGCTGTTGGCTGACATCCACTGTGGGGATTGCAGTCACCATTCGTCGTCCCGCACCCTCGTGGGCAAGGCCTTCCGCAGTGGCTTCTACTGGTCCACGACGCTCAACGATGCCACAGAGCTTGTGCGGGCTTGCGAGGCGTGCCAGTTTCACGCCAAGCAGATCCACCAGCCAACGCAGGGCTTCCAGACGATCCTGCTCTCCGGGCCCTTCGCGGTCTGGGGATTGGACATCCTGGGTCCATTTCCCCGGGCAACAGGGGGCTACCGCTTCTTGTACGTCGCCATCGACAAATTCACCAAGTGAGCAGAGGTGGAGCCTGTTTGCGCGATCCCAGCCGGGTCGGCCTTCAAGTTCTTCCAGGGCCTCGTGAGGCGATTCAGGGTCCCCAGCCGCATCATCACGGATAACGGTTCGCAGTTCACACTCTTCAGGTCATATTGTGCTAACCTTGGAGCACAGATCTGCTACTCCTTGGTGGCTCACCCCAGGAGCAACGGTCAGGACGAATGCGCCAACGCGGCAGTCTTGCGTGGCCGCAAGACGCGCAACTTTAAGAAGAAGCTTGAGGCTTGCGGAAGGGGCTGGATCGACGAGATCTAGTCCGTTCTGTGGTTGATCCGAATGACTGCTACCAAACCAATGGGAGAAACTCCTTTCTTTCTCGTCTACGGGGCGGAGGCAGTCCTCCCTCACGCGGTCAAGCATCGCTCCCCACGGGTCTTGGCTTTCAACGAGGAATGCCAGGACGCCGCATGGCGGATGGACCTCGTGTTGGGCGAGGATGGCCGCCGCCGAGCTGCCCTCTGGGCGGCGCGATATCAGCAGGCGTTGCGGCAGTACCATTGTCGCAGCGTCCGCGCAAGAACACTTGAAGTTGGTGACTTGGTCCTGAGGCGAGTCCTCTCTAGGGAGGGGTTACACAAGCTCTCGCCCATGTGGGAGGGTGTTAGATTTAGGGCTGCAGAAGCCAAGAAGTTCAAACACAGGGGCATGAACGAAGATCTCTCCCACTCACGTCTACCTAGCGTCTCGCTCTCATCTTGGTGAAGGGATTCATGCAAACCACAAATAATGTACGCAAGAGTTTACCCAGGTTCGGGCCACCGTGTGGTGCAAGACCCTACTTCCTGCTTTGGTGGATTAGCCTCAGGAGGGCTGGAATATGAACTAGTACAGTGGTTCCTGAGTTCAGGAGGCGAGCTCAGGAGGGTCAGGAGGCAAGTGTTCTTGCTCCTTTGCGTGGTGGCAGAGTGTATCGATCTCTCTACTTGTCTAGGCTTGGTTTGACTTGTCCCTCCATAGTGGGGGTCCTAGCTACTTATATAGGCGGCCAGGGTCCTCTTCCCCCGAAATGTTTAGGCCGGAAGGGATCCCACAACAGCCATTTTTGAGCGGCAACACAAGGACGTTCCTATCCTGACAAAAGTGGTGTTCGCCTGCAAAAGGATCAGGAGGTGATGCGGTGGTGGGCTCGACGATGACATCCTCCTTGTCGTCCTTGCGGTCTTCGGTCTTGTTGCACCAAAGGGGAAACCTTTGTCCTGCTCCTCGGGAACCCGCGGCTGCGCTGTCCTCTTTGCACCGAATTGGCAACTGCACCGTTGGCGGGCGCTGGCACCCGCTGGCGCGGTGCGTCACTGCTGACATCACTGCCTCCTCCTGTTGCAAACTTGGCCTTGGATTCTACGCCCCTCCGGAGCACCTTGCCGAGGCCGCTCCTGAGGGGGTCTTGACGTCATTCTCCTCGCGAGGCTTAGCCCCCCTCGCGAGGGTCTTGGACGGCTGGTCGATCAGCCGGGCCGTACCAGGACGCTTGTAGGAGCGCGTCGCGGCCCGCAGACAGGCAAGTCTGGGTACCCTAGTTCCCAGGACGCCGACAATAGCCCCCGTGCCCAAGGTGCGCACGGGTTGTCTTCGGGGCAAAGCCTTAGCGGAGGACGAAGCACCACAGGCCCCAAAAAGGCTGCGGGTCGGGCCGGCGCGTGACTGTTGGATGGGACGTGGGCGACTCTGCTTCCCACACAGTCTTGGCAATCGTGCGACTTGACAACTCCTTGGCGCGGGTGGCGGGGCCATTATGGCTGCGCGTGAGTGGCCGCCGGTTGATCTTCTTGGTCTATAAACAGGGGGTGAGGCACCACGCCTCTCACTCGACTGTTGCAGACCGATCCCTGCTGCTTCCACAACTCCAAGGGCTTCCATGGTGCCGATTCGCAGGTTCTCGGCCGCGGAGAAGGGGAAGAGCCCGATGGTAGAGCCTGAGCAACTTCCCCCGAAGAAGAGGCGCCATAGTTCTCCACGCCCGCACATGGTGCACGCGGGCACCGCCGGGATTTCCGCTTCCCTTGTATGCTCCAGTGGCAGGTGGACGGAGCAGGGATGGCGACAGGGGTGGCGCCATTAGTCGCCCGGAAAGACGGGCGACTCCTCGCGCCCTGCTGCCATCCCATTCTGAGGATGATGCCCACGAGTTCATCGTGTGGGCGGGGGACCCTCTGCATTCATGGATCCTTCTTCCTCCGTTCGTGAGGGAGGCTCCCGGCTCGCAGCCGGGTGACGATGGAGCTGAGGCACGAGGGTTGTCACCTTCCCCCTTCGTATGCCGACGTGGAAGTGATCTCCTCTAGCCAGGTCTTCATGACCTGGTGTTGGGGTGTGGTGCGCCGTGCATGTGCCCCCACCGGGAGGCACATTCTTCATTTCGCACTGGATAGGACGGGCATGATGTCCTTCAAAGTCTTCGGGGCGGACGGCCGCAAGCTGCCGTGTGGCGCGGGGAACGGGCTCGCCGGCGACCATTCCTCATGCCGCCATGGCAGCGAGGCGCTCGCCATTGGTTGCGCCTCCGACTCTTCTGGTAGCAATTATACTACCCCTGAGATGGCCCCAAGCTCCGACGAGAGCTACGAGCCGCCAAGTCGCCGCTCCAATCGCCGGAGGGAAACGGTGTCCTCCCGGCGCCGTCGTTGTTGAAGGAGTTCAAGCCGCATTCCTCAAGGGTGATCTTCTTAGCTTAGTTCTTGTGGGATATCATGGAAGGCTCATGAGGGCGTGTAGATTCTTGTAATACTTTTGTTATTGCCTGGCATTATAAACTTATGTCCTTCATGAGGCCCTTTGTTGAAGCATGACTTTGCTTCCTTCTGTCCCCGCGGTAATTTAGGGCCCTACGCCTGCGAGACCCACTCCCCAGACAAGCCTCAGCCTGCGCTGGTATGCCAGGTCGCGATGCCGTGGTCAAGGCCAGGAGGTGAGTGATCCAGGGTCCGGTAAGAGCCCCCAAGGCGCGATGCTCAGGAGGTCCCTCCTGGCGTGCAGGAAACCACCCACCGGTCCGTCGGGAAGGGTTTTCATGCTTCAGCGGATTCGCGATTATAGTGGATGGAGGTGTAGGTACGCGAGTAGATGCGGTGTTGATAACTTACCTTAGCGATCGCCTATGGTCGGGTAGTGGTGGCGCTTGATTTTATATTACCCTTCCTTCAAGGTGAGGTTCTGTGTCCAGCTGTCTTCACGAGGAGGTGACGATGGCCACTCCGAGGCCCTGGGGGCAAGGGTCACGGAGCTGGTGGAGGCATTCCTCCAGGCCACTGCTACCGCAGCCGAGGAGGTGGAGACCGGTGATGATGCGCTTGGTAATGCCTAATCTGTTCCTGTCCAGAGATATAAGTGTGAGTGCCTGGGGGAGGCGTAAGAACTTTGCTTGAATTTGAAAAACTTGGTATTATTGTAATAGCTAGATGATTTGCATTCTTGCTTCCTTTCATGTTTGCTTAGGTGCTCTGCATCGGCAGGGCCCGATCCCGCGCATACCTCGATCGCCATTGAGCCCTCCGGGTGACCGGGGTTATCGTAATAACTAGACTCAAGGGATGAGGAGCTACGTGGCTAGTGAGGCCCCTGGGTCGCGATGCCGAGGCCCCCCCCTTGACGTTCAAGTGATCCCGTTTGCGTTCTGCGTCGGCAGGGCCCAACCCCGCGCATACCTCGATCGCCATTGAGCCCTTCAGGTGACCGGGGTTATCGTCATAACTGGACTCAAGAGATGAGGGGCTACGTGGCTAGTTAGGCCCCTGGGTCGCGATGCCCAGGGGTCCCCTTTGACGTACAAACGGCTCTCATGAAGGTGAACGAGCACCATACCTTGCCCACGGGCCTTCGCCTGGGATGGGGGCACGAGAAGGCCAGGTGTCTGGGCACCTGGTAGGGTGGCGTCTGTCAGGCGTGACCTGAGCATACCCCCGTTCCTAGCCCCCATCGCGACACCCATCCATGGAGAAGCTGTGAGCATCGTGAGCTGAAAATCTCCCTAAGGTTGGTGCGACCATTGGGGGCCGCCCTCGGTTGTTTATGACTAGCGCGGAGCATAGAGCTACCACACTTGAGCGGAGTGTGGGCATAACCGCGCCTCGGTCGTAGCGGCCAGCACGAAGCTTGGTGCTTCCACTGGTTCATGGGCATAACCGCTCCTCGGTTGGATCTGCCAGCGCGGAGCTTGGTACTTCCACTGGACCGTGGGAGGGAGCCTCCCACCGGGAGAGACTCCCGGGCATGTACAACCCCATCCTGACACGTGGCTTGCACGATAGGACAGCCAAGGTGTATATGGGCCCTCCTCAGGACGAGCTGAACGACTATGAGGAAGTTATCGTGAGCTTACGCATCACTCACGAGACCCTACCCTGAGATGGGTTGCGCCTGAGTCTTCTTCTGCAAAATGTGAAAAGAGAGGTGTTGTGTCGACCTGCGCCGAGTGCATCTCTAGAGGGTATCGCATGAGAAGGCCGCAGCACCAGCGACCCCAGAAGCTGACGTCACGGGAATGGCTTGCGAGACAGAGCTCAGCCGCTGGATTTGTCGACGCTGCAGGGACGGACCCGAGCACAGACATCGTGCCCAGTCTTCTCATGCAACGATCCAAAAGAAAAACAACCGGCACGGGGTTCCCGCATGAGCGAGGAATGACTCACGAGACAGAGCTCAGCCCTTGGGTTTAGTGACGCTGCAGGGATGGACCCGAGCACAGACGCCGTGCGAGTCCTTAATCATGGGGCGGTCGCGAGTGGGCTCACAAGGGCTCATGACCTTAGTGGCGGTGAGGACGACAAGTATGCAGATAATGCGAATGGAAAGAAACAACTAGCCTTGATCTTGCAAAAAGGGAGACAACTATGGGGGAACAGCCCCCAACAGTCCGAGGATGATGCAGCCTGAGGGGCGCCCTCGATTGGATACGTGAAGCGTCACCTGATACTTGTCGAAGAAGAGTTGGGGTAGCTGAAGACGCGAGTCATGCGGGTCGCTCCTGAGGATCGTCGGGCTCCTGAGGCCCAGGGGCTCTGAAGGCTCTCAGTGGTCGCGTGGGTCCAGTTCTTGCTCCATCCGGACCGCCTGCTACTTAGCCTCCCGAGCCCCCAAGGCCTGCTGTGCGAGATGCTGGAACGTGGCAGCTGCGTTGCGGAAGCCGAAGAGTGTGCGGACGTAGCTACAGGGGAGGGCCCTCCTCCGGCCGACCGCCGTCGGCCAGAAGGGTTCCCGTGAGGCGGCTCGGTTGAGACCCGCGATGTCGACGCAGACGCGGAAGCGGTCGCTTGGGCTGCGAGCAGGTGAACTTGGGGTTGTGCGGTGACGCCCACCGCGGATGAGTCTTGCGTACTTAAGTTCCTCGGTAACTTGGTTGATGAAGTCCTGAGCCCCCAGCGCTGAGCGGTTCACGCTGGGCTCACAAAAACGCGCGTCAAGACACGCTTGTAGGTGGTGCCCGAACACCTCCCTCGAGACACCGGTCAGTCAGGAGACACTCCAGAGGAGAGCCCCCGAGCCCGTCACGAGGGGGGTGTCGGGCGCGCCCCCCTATGCGAGGGTGGAGGGCGCCTCGTCAGCAGGTGCGAGTCCTGAGGCGAGGCCGTCAGGAGCCCCTACGTCCTGAGGTCCGTTCACGGACGGGTTCTTCTTCTTCTTAGGGGCGGTCTACAGGGCGAGGACGGCTCCATCCTCATCGGAGCATTCGACCGCCGCGGTCTGGTAGGCGCGCTACAGGGAACGCACCGCTTCCTTCTCGTCGGAGGCGATCGTGATGACTCAGCCGCTCCCAGGCATCTTGAGGACGTTGTAGCCGTGATGGGTCGCCGCCATGAACTTGGCGAGGGTAGGATACCCGAGGATGGCGTTGTACGGGAGGTGGATGTTCGCGACATCAAAGTCGATGAGCTCGGTATGGTAGTTGTCGCGGTCACCAAAAGTGACGGGGAGGCAGACCTGCCCCGTCGGAAGTGTGGAGCCATCCGTTACTCCGTAGAATGGCTTGGTCGGGTGGAGCTGATCGTAGGGAACCTAGAGCGTCTCGAAGGTCTGGACGGAGAGGACGTTGAGTCCTGCTCTGCCATCGATGAGGGTCTTGGTCTTCTTTTATGTCCGCCTCCGCCTCAGGCAACTCGTGGAGGGAGAGGCGTCCTTCTTCCGCCCTGGCGCACTTTGTCACGAGCTTGAACATCTCGAGGGCTGTGCACAGGTCCTCGTGAATGGTGAGCTTCTCCCTCATCCTGGTGTCACGGACGCCGTCGGAGAACACCGAGATGATGGCCTCGTCCGAGATTCTTGGGATCCGGAGGCGCATGGTGTTCAAGCGTTGGGTGTACTTTTGCAGGGTCTCTCCTGGCTGCTGCCTCAGGCGGCGCAAATCAGCAGCTGCCGGGGCTCGGTCGCGGGTGCCTTGGAAGTTGGCGACGAAACGCTCGCGAAGCTCTTCCCAGGAGGAGATGGATCCTAAGGGGAGGTTTAGGAGCCAGGAGCGTGCGCCATCTTTGAGGGCCATGGGGAACCAGTTCGCCATGACCTGCTCGGTGCCGTTGGACGCCTTGATGCTCAGCTCGTAGAGTTGGAGGAACTATGGGTCGGTGGTGCCGTCGTAGCGCGGAGGCAGGTCCGGCTTGAACTTGCCAGGCCAGACGAGGCGCCGTAGCTCAGGAGCTAGGGAGCGACATCCAACCACACTCATGATGGCACGCGCCCCCTGCGCCTGCGGTGCTGGTTCTTGGGGTGCTGGCGCCACCACCTCCTGTTGCGCGCGATCTAGGCGCTGCGGGCCAGGGGGCCCGCGAGCCCCTGCATGGGGATGCGAAATCACCTGGCAGCTCTCCTCGTCGCGCGCATGGGCTCTGCGGGGTCGCTCACGCCGAGGAGCCTCGCGCCGGACCTCCTGGCCAGTGCCGTGTAGTGGAGGCGGAGCTGGGACTCCGTGGCCTTCGTTCCCCGCCGGGGGCAACGGAGGACGTGAGTAGTGCGTTGGTGCAGGTGCTTCTCCAGCGGTGTTGACGAGCTCGGTGATGCGGTGGAGCCACTCGTCGCAGATGTCATCTGTCGGGCGGTAGCACAAGAGCTCCCGTGACATCAGCAGCATAGGCTACTGGTAGACCGCCCCGCGGCGGACCAGCGAGGACGACGCCGCGGTCGGCAAGGGTGAAGGCGTCGCCGTGCGGCCATCTCGCCGCACGGACGATGGCAGCAGCGAGTCCTGCTGTGTAATGCCCAGGATGGGACTATACCTCCTACGTGTCGAGGCACGACTTGAAGGTATAAGCCCATTCTGGAATGATCTCAAGTTCGGTATCTTTGCACATCTCATGTAAAAATGGGGATGAAAAGGAAAAGAGATAGTTGGCTTACACTCGCCACGTCACACAATTCATTACATAGCAAATCATCATCCAAATAACATCACAACCCGTCTACGGGTGAAGATCCAAATGAAAGATACCAAACATACATAAAGCCACAGGTTTGAATCGCCCCTAGTAGAAACCACTACTGATCATCGGGATAGTGCACACAGTAAAGGCTACGTTCCTCATCGTACTCCCAGTATAGCTCGGTGCCATCACCTGAATAGATCACCTGAGTACCTGCATCTGGTGTGGTGTAGAATCTGTGAGCCACAGAGGACTCAGCAATCCCGTTCCCGGGTAACAGAACTATCTAAGCCTTGGGTGTGGTACAAGGCTGAAGAAAGAATAAAAGGCTGTAGCTGCACTAGCACTAGCTTACGTGAATAAGAGCGAGAAGAGAAGTGCCACGGACGACAAGATGATCACGAAGTGATCCTAACTAAGCACGGCAATCATAACCCCACCGTGTTCACTTCCCGAACCCCTTTCGGAAAATGACCGTCACGGTACTCACGCTAGTAGTGTGTTCTGAACATGGTGTCAAGTTTTCTACAACCGGATATTAACAAATTCCCATCTGCCACATAACCGCGGGCACGGCTTTCGAAAGTTCAAAACCCTACAGGGGTGTTCCAACTTGGCCCATTACAAGCCCACGATCCGCGGAGTCGCAACTCCAAGGTGGGAAGGCCCGAGTATCCTCGGAATCCCGTGCTCAAGATACTCCGACTAAGGTAAGACTAATCCAGCAAATCCTCCCGGCGTGCCGACACCCTGATAGTAGCCGCGCGTATCTCGTCTCAGGCCACGACCGCTTGAGCACTACGTACAGATACCGAAGACCCTAGCGAACTGGGTGGCACCGCAAGTGGCTCTAGTTTGGACCAACACTCAAATCGAGCACTGGCCCAGGGGGGTTGATTAATTAATCCTCGGGTTAATTACTCCCTCGGCAAGTTTTAGTTGTTAGGCGAATGGAGTACCAATGTTGGGACTTGCTGGAAAAGCCTTAGCGCTAAGCGGTTTATCGAGGGGGTCCCATAACCCCAACCATGTGAGGAACGCAAAAATCAAGGAACATAACACCGGTTTATACGGTTCCTAGGGCGTCATGAGTGGAACAAAACACCAAGCAAGAGGCTTAGCCTTCCACCCATTACCAATATATAGATGATTTCATTAAACAGTTTATATAGTGTGATATCCCAACAAGCTTCAACATGAAGCAAGAATCTTCAATCTTCTCCTGCAACTAGCAATGCTATAAGAGGGGCTGAGCGAAGCCTACGTAGCCAATCAAAGGTTTGCATAGGTTGGGTGGTTAGACAAATTCATGGTTACAATAGGAGGCTGACAGGAAAACATGGGCATCGAGGCAATAAGCTAAAGAGCGAGACTTCTAGCAATAGGCAAAGATAGTAATGATATCTGGGTCAGGTCATCTTGCCTGCCGAGTCGTCGATGGGATCGTAAGAGGGCTCCTCGTTCTCAACCTCGGTAGTAACCTCCTTATCGTACTCGGTCTCGGCTTCCGGCTCTACTCAACACAAAAACACACGAGGCACGAAATCAAACAAGATGCAATGCGCAAACTACAGGATGCATGGCTGATGCCCTAAGGAAGCACTGCAGCTGCACTGAGGATGCACAACATGACAACATAGGAAGCACAGAGAAACAGCACAAGAAACATGACAACATTCTCAAGCAAGTAGGATGCAAGACAAGTCCATTTAGGATGCAAAACATGGCAAGGTAGGAAGCACAAAGAAACAACACAAGAAACGGCAGGTTTAAATGAGGCCAGAAACTACTTAAGACAAAACCGGTAAGTCCTCATATGCATAGTTTGAAATTAGTCCAGATCTGATCAAACCTGAAGTTAAAGTTGTTAAACAGCAAGTTAACATGCACCATGACAATCTACACGAAATTCTAGTCAAGTTTCATATAAAGTTTGTTTAAAATGGAGCTACGGTATAGAAGATATGATCAAGACAAGATAAGCATGGCAACGGTGCAAGATGCACCCCAAACATCAAGCAACATACTCCAAAACATGTTAACAAGATGATATTATGAATCTACATGCAAAACCACACAAGTTTCATGTAGGACTCACTCAAAACGGAGCAACGGCCTAAAAGATACACCCGAAACAATAAACAATGCAGAGCTGAAATTAACAGCCACATAGCAACTTCGGAGCAAGAAATATATACTCTACAACACTCAAACATGGTGACAAGAAGCATGGACATGAATTAGACATATCCTACAGCAAACAACTCCATTGGAGCATCTCCATAGGAAGCATGGATCAATAGCAACAAGCTACAACATTTTGATCATGACAATAAAAACCTGACAATAATATTTTATAGCAACTTGGGACCAAGAGTTAAATATGCTACAACAATCCAAAAGAGCATGTGAGGGCATGGATGGATAGCCAACAACATATACAACAAGGAATGATCAAAGGCCACCCCAAAACTATCATGGATTTGCCTAGGACAACAAGCAAACATAGCATCTGGATATTACAGATTCCAGACTTAGTGAAATTTCACTAAGTGTTAAAACAGCAATATTATCATGGTATGTTTGTGAGCAAGTTTAAGTCACCTCAAAGCATAACATGGCAAGTGGTTTGCACCACAGCAAAGAACACATGATGGGGAATCCAAAACATATAAGCATGCAACATGGGGACAACCACATCAATAGCAACGAGCTCCTCAACTAGGCATCTCGTAACAAGTTACAAAACCTAACAGCCACATGCACTTTTGCAACTGGGATAAACATGACAATATGAACTCTAACATGCATGCTATAGCAACCAACATGTAGAGCATCTCATGATGAACATTTGGACATATCATTTGCTTCATTTGGATAAACCTGCATCAAGTTATCACATCTCAAACATGGCATAAAAACAACTAATAGCAGCAGTTTATATCAGGTAGCACTCTTCTCATGAAGATTTAGACATCTATATGATCTCAAACATGCATGACACAATGGAACAAAACATAGTACATGTCACCACGATCATTTTGACATATTATACGCACAAAACGGACAAGCACAGTAAAAGTTATCATCATCACAAAAATGCATCAGACACTGAAAAACTAAAAGACTTAGACAAAATAACACAAGGGTCAACCTGCGGGCGCGGGTCAACGGGCGCCGGGTCACGGGTTGGAGCGGGTCGCGCCCGTACCCGTTAGGGTTTTCCTGCCCGCGGGGCACTGGATCGGGCGATCCCGATCTGGACCGGCGGCGCCCTCGTCTGGATCGGGCGGATCGACGGCTGGGCCGGCCGGCGAGCCTGGCCGGAGGAGTTCGGCGGCTGGGGACCGGCGAGGGAACCCCGGCGGCGAGGCTCGGTCCCGGAGGAGCCTCGGGCTCGGACCGGTGGTGGCTCTGCAGAGGTGCGGTGCTCGAGGAACTCGGGCGGCGCGGTGGGGCTGAGCCCCAGCGGCGGCGCGCGGTGCTCCGGCCGCCTGCGGGTGGCGGCGCGGCGGCCGACATGGAGGAGGACGAAGCGCGGGCGGCGAGGAGGTTTGGCCCAAACGGCGGCGGCGGTGGGCCGGAAACGGGCCCTCGGGCCCGCGCGGCGGCGGAGACGGTTACTGTGCGGTGGCGGACTGTCCGGCTCGGGTCGGACACGTCCGCCCGGCACGGATTTCGAGGCGGGGGCTGGAGGAGGAAGAAGACTAGGGTTTGGACGAGAAAAATGGAGGGGTGGACGTTTTTATAGGCACAAGGAGCTAAGAGACTCCAAATGGGGAGCGGTTTTCGGCCACGCGATCACAATTCAACGACCGAGATGATGGGAAGGTTTGAGCTGGGTTGTTGGGCTGTTGTGGAGGGGGTCTTGGGCCTCAAAGAGGAGGTACTTTTAGCCCACGAGGTTAACTGTTGGAGTATCAAACGAACTCCAAACGCGACGAAAATTTGACAGGCGGGTTACACGTATCAAAACAACATCGCACGACAAGTCTCACGCCATTCCGGAAACGTTACACGACCAAACACGAAAGAAGGACTCGGGGATGCCACGAGCACGTGTGAGAGCGTCGGAACTCGAAACGGACAACGGGAAGAGACTAGTGGGACCGGATGCAAAAGACAACACAAATGCAATGCAATGCACATGACAACATGACATGGATGAATGCACACACGCACACGACAAAATGACGAAAACCCGAAAAGACGAAGAACCCGGAATGGAACTGATGAAGCCAAAGTTTATATATTGCCATATAGGGAAAGTGTTACATCCGGGGCATTACATGCTGCTCGTGGACGGCCGGGTCGGTGGCGGCGTTGGCGACCGGCGAGTTGGGGCGGAGCGGTGCACCGTTGCCCGCGTGCGCCGTCTGAGCGACGTTTGCGGCGCGGCGGGTGGTGCGAGCTCGGCGTGTGTCCACCATGTCTGTGGAGCGGAGTTGACGAGGAGAACACGATGAGGTCGTCGAAGAGGCGAGATTTCGACACGTCCCCTACCTGGCGCGCCAAATGTCAGATTTAGGGTTCCGCAAAACCCAAGAAGTTCGAACACAGGGGCGTGAATGAAGATCTCTCCCACTCACGTCTACCTAGCGTCTCGCTCTCATCTTGGTGAAGGGATTCAAGCAAACCATAGATAATGTCGCAAGAGTTTACCCAGGTTCGGGCCACCGTGTGGTGTAAGACCCCACTTCCTGCTTTGGTGGATTAGCCTCGGGAGGGCTGGAATATGAACTGGTACAGTGGTTCCTGAGCTCAGGAGGCGAGCTCAGGAGGGTCAGGAGGCAAGTGTTCTTACTCGTTTGCGTGGTGGCAGAGTGTATTGATCTCCCTACTTGGCTAGGCTTGGTTCGACTTGTCCCTCCATGGTGGGGGTCCTAGCTACTTATATAGGCGGCCAGGGTCCTCTTCCCCCGAAATGTTTAGGCGGGAAGGGATCCCGCAACGGCCATTTTTGAGCAGGAACACAAGGACGTTCCTATCCTAACAAAAGCGGTCTCCGACTGCAAAAGGATCAGGCGGTGACGCGGTGGTGGGCTCGATGATGACATCCTCCTTGTCGTCCTTGCGGTCTTCGGTCTTGTTGCACCAAAGGGGAAACCTTTGTCCCGCTCCTCGGGAACCCGCGACTGCGCTCTTCTCTTTCCACCGAAATGGCAACTGCGCCACTGGCGGGCGCTGGCACCCGCTGGCGCGGTGCATCACTGCTGACATCACTGCCTCCTCCTGAGGCAAGCTTGGCCTTGGATTCTCTGCCCCTCCGGAGCACCTTGTCGAGGCCGCTCCTGAGGGGGTCTTGACATCGTTCTCCTCACGAGGCTTAGCCCCCCTCGCAAGGGTCTTGGACGGCTGGTCAATCAGCAGGGCCGTACCAGGCCGCTTGTAGGAGCGCGTCGCGGCCCGCAGACAGGCAAGTCTGGGTACCCTGGTTCCCAGGACGCCGACAGAGGGCCCGTTCAGAATCGCCCCAATCTATAGGCCTGGTGCTGTGCGCCTGGAGACGCAGGATGGGATACCTATCCAGAATTCCAGGAACATCGAGCACCTCAGGAGGTTCTATCCGTAATCAAGGCTCCGTGCCCGTGAAGGTCTCCGCTCGTGACACTCTCACGTAATAATGAGTTGGGGCTGTACACGCCTCGGAGTCTCCTGAGCGTTGCCTATGGGCCATCAGACGGAGCTCCCACCCACGTCCCAGTGGCAGTCCTTAGCTGCGCGCTGGGAACAAGACGTAGTGTAGGGCTCGGACGCGACCTTTTTTTTTTCCTTTTTTGGCTTGGTGTTTGGCTGTCATCCTTTTCTACTTCCTTGGCTATCTACCCCATGCTATGAAGTTCTCGTGTATCTTGCATTTGGTTGGAAGTCTTGCTTGGGATTTTCTCTCGCCAGTTTTTAAGTTCAGCTTGTTAAGGAGGGGATGCGCCGCTTGCTCTCCTTCGCGTGCCTCGCGCGTGGGGGGCTGGAACACGGCCGGTCCTGGCTCTCGTATGCCACAGTCCCGTGACCTTGCCTGGCCAAGCCTGCTTAGGCTCCGGCTCAGGCCTTGGCGCCTTAATCCACGCTGCGCTCTCAGCAATGCTCAGCGGCTCACCCATACTCGGGGGTTGCGCAAATTCTCCAAGTGCAGCCGCCCTCATGGCATGTCGGGGGCTCATGACGACAATGAGTCAGGAATACTTCGCCTCAAGACGTCGCAACACGCAAGCTAAGTAATCTCGCCAAGACCAAAAACATGATAGCAAGTTCTCGCTTCATACATATGTCATAGTCCATTACACGCCTTCTCGAGGCAATTTAAAAATTTGACACAGGAAGGAAACGAAGAAAAAAAAAGAAGAGGCCGCTCCCACTCAGTCGGAATCTCCCAATTCCTCCTGCTTCACCGAGCCACAGCGGCGTAGTGCCCCCTCCCCTCGCCGAGCAGAGCTCGGCCGCGCGTTGGCTCATCGTAGCCGCCGCTGCTGGAGGAGCTGCTGCTGCCACAGAGGGGGGACATGACGCCCTCCAAGGCCAAGCTTGTCTCTAGAGGAGGAACTGCTCCTCCGGACGCCGTCCCCGCCATCCTCTTCGTCGTCAGCTTCAGGACAGCACCCAGGGCGCCTCCCTTCCTCCGAGAAGACCCTGACAAACAACATGGAGGCGCCATCATACCTGAAGTGGAGCGTGCACCTACCCTGTAGCCGGCGCACGCGCGCAAACGTTTGCCAGCCATGCTCCAGAAACACGTCGCCCGAGGGAGCCACATAGACCTCCACCCAGGATGCACCACTGCAGCAACCGTCGGTCTGCAGTTAGAGGCCGCCGGGGCCTCTGGCTGGTAGCACGTTGCCAAACGAGCGGGGAAGCTAGAGCCACAAGCCGCCAGGCTTCTCCGCCCACACCACGAACTCCGACGACACGTCGAAGGAGTGGAGCTGCAGGCGTGGAGGATGCATGACCACCAAACGCCGCCTCGCGCCTCCTCTCCCACCACGGCCGCGACCACCTTCGCCACGGGAAGAACCCCCGCGCCTCTCACCGGCGACCGCGTCGGGACCCGGAAGGCCGCGCCCGCTCCCTCGACGAATCGCCGCGGGCGCATCAGCATGCTTGCGGGGACGGCCGCGGCCCCTCTTTGACGGCGGCGAAGCCAGATCCTTCGGGACCTTCCCTTTCTACATGGCGGACGGCTTCCTCGGCCGCGCCATGGAGACCTCGCGGCAAGAAGGAGAGCGGGGAGCAAACAAGGGAGCAGACGGCGCTGGCTTGAAGATGGTTTGGGGGCTCCCCCTAGTCCCATTTATAGGGCGGAGGAGCCCAACCGCCAGTCACTAGCGTCATAGCCATAACAACCCCGTCGTCTGCGCCCGGGAGTTGTCAAGTCACACGGTTACCAAGACTGCGTGGGGAGCGGAGTCGCCACGTCCCATCCAACCATCACGCGCCAGCCTGGCCTGCAGCCTTTTGGGTCCCGCGGCGCTTCGTGCTCGACTAAGGCTTTGCCCCAAAGCCAACTCCACGCGCGTCGTGGGCCCGGGGGCTACTGTCGGCGTCCTGGGAACCAGGGTACCCAGACATGCCTGTCTGCGGGCCGCAGCGTGCTCCTACCACGGCCTGGTACGGCCCGGCTGATCGACCAACAGCTGAAGACCCTCGCGAGGGGGCTAGACCTCGGGAGGAGAACAACGTCAAGACCCCCTCAGGAGCGGCCTCGACTAGGCTGGTCCGGAGGGGCAGAGAATCCAAGTCCAAGCCTGCCTTAGGAGGAGGCAGTGACTCAAGCAGTGACACACCGCGCCAGCGGGTGTCAGTGCGCGCCAGCGGCGCAGTTGCCGTTTTGGTGTAAAGGAGACAGCGCAGGCGCAGGTTCCCGAGAAGCAGGACAAAGGTTTCCCCATTGGTGCAACAAGACCGAAGACCGCAAGGACGACAGGGAGGATGTCACCACCGAGCCCACCATCGCGTCATCGACGGATCCCTTTGCAGGCGAAGACCGCTTTTGTCAGGGTAGGAACGTCCTTGTGTTCCTGCTCAAAATGGCCGTTGTGGGACCCCTTCCCGCCTAAACATTTCTGGGAAGAGGACCCTGGCCGCCTATATAAATAGCTAGGATCTCCACTACGGAGGGGAGAGATCCAGAAACTCTGCCCTCGCACAAAGGAGCAAGAATCCTTGCCTCCTGAGCTCAGGAACCACTGTATTCGCTCATATTCAAGCCCTCCCGAGGCCAATCCACCAAAGCAGGAAGTAGGGTTTTACACCGCAAGGTCCTGGATAAATTCTTGTGTGCTATACTTGTGTTCACTTGAATCTCTTCACCGGACGAGGGCGAGATGCTAGGTAGACGTGAGTGGGAGAGATCTTCGTTCACGCCCCTGTGTTCGAACTTCTTGGGTTTGCGGAGCTCGTAATCCGACAGAAATAGTATTGATTCGTGGAATAAGTGCAAAGATACTTTTATATCTAAGTATTTCCCTCCTGCTAAGATCATCTCTCTTAGAAACGATATTATGAATTTTAAGCAACTAGATCATGAGCATGTTGCACAAGGTTGGGAGAGAATGAAATTAATGATACGTAATTGCCCTACACATGGTTTGAACTTATGGATGATTATTCAAAACTTTTATACTGGCTTGAATTTTGCTGCTAGAAATCTTTTAGATTCGGCCGCAGGAGGCACTTTCATGGAAACTACCTTAGGAGAAGCTACCAAACTCCTAGATAATATTATGGTTAATTATTCTCAATGGCACACCGAGAGATCTACTAGTAAAAAAGTGCATGCTATTGAAGAGATTAGTGTTTTGAGTGGAAAGATGGATGAACTTATGAAATTATTTGCTTCTAAGAGTGCTCTTTCTGATCCTAATGATATGCCTTTATCGACGTTGATTGAGAATAATAATGAATCTTTGGATGTGAATTTTGTTGGTAGGAATAATTTTGGTAACAATGCTTATAGAGGAAACTTTAATCCTAGGCCTTTTCCTAGTAATTCCTCTAATAATTATGGTAATTCCTACAATAACTCTTATGGAAAGATGCCTTCTGAATTTGAAACTAGTGTTAAGGAGTTTATGAATTCGCAAAAGAGTTTCAATGCTTTGCTTGAAGAAAAATTGCTTAAGATTGATGAATTGGCTAGAAGCGTGGATATAATTACTCTTGATGTTGATTCTTTGAAACTTAGATCTATTCCACCTAAGCATGATATCAACGAGTCTCTCAAAACCATGAGAATTTCCATTGATGAATGCAAAGAAAGAACCGCTAGGATGCATGCTAAAAGAGAGAGTTATATAAAAGTGTGTTCTTCTAGTTATCATGAAAATAAAAATGAAGATCTGAAAGTTATTGATGTGTCTCCTATTAGGTCCTTATTTTCTAGTATGAATCTTGATAAAGATGGGATTGGAGATGAGTCTAATTTATTATTAAAAGGTGTCCCAATGATTCAGAGTTTTTAGATCTTGATGCTAAAATTGTTAAAAGTGGGATTGAAGAGATTAAAACTTTGCATAGTGATGAACCCACTACTTTGGATTTCAAGGGATTCAATTATGATAATTGCTCTTTGATTGATTGTATTTCATTGTTGCAATCCGTACTAAACTCTCCGCATGCTTATAGTCAAAATAAAGCTTTTACCAAACACATAGTTGATGCTTTGATGCAATCTTATGAAGAAAAACTTGAATTAGAAGTTTCTATCCCTAGAAAGCTTTATGATGAGTGGGAACCTACTATTAAAATTAAAATTAAAGATCATGAATACTTTGCTTTATGTGATTTGGGTGCAAGTGTTTCCACTATCCCAAAAACTTTGTGTGATTTGTTAGGCTTCCATGAGCTTGATGATTGTTCTTTAAATTTGCATCTTGCGGATTCTACCATTAAGAAACCTATGGAAAGGATTAATGATGTTCTTATTGTTGCCAATAGGAATTATGTGTCCGTAGATTTCATTGTTCTTGATATAGATTGCAATCCTTCATGTCCTATTATTCTTAGTAGACCTTTCCTTAGAACGATTGGTGCAATTATTGATATGAAGGAAGGAAATTTTAGATTCCAATTTTCGTTAAGGAAAGGCATGGAACGCTTTCCTAGAAAGAAAATTAAATTACCATATGAATCCATTATGAGAGCCACTTATGGATTGCCTTCCACAGATGGCAATACCTATATCTATCTTTGTATCATGCCTAGCTAGGGGCGTTAAACGACAGCGCTTGTTGGGAGGCAACACAATTTTATATTTTTTTGTTT
Source organism: Secale cereale (assembly GCA_902687465.1). Taxonomy (NCBI): domain Eukaryota; kingdom Viridiplantae; phylum Streptophyta; class Magnoliopsida; order Poales; family Poaceae; genus Secale; species Secale cereale. The sequence goes on from LR738709.1 coordinate 414,337,594, forward strand.
TTGCTTTTGTTTAGGAATAAATATTGCATCTAGCCTGTGTTTAGATGTGGTTTTGTGTTTTAATTAGTGTTTGTGCCAAGTAGAACCTTTGGGAAGACTTGTGTGAAGTTTATATGATCTTGCTGTGAAAAACAAAATCGTTAGCGCTCACTAGAATAGTCACCAGATTTTACTGGAGTGTGCTATTGTGGGGACCCCGACTTAAGAGTCGAGATCACCGAATGCACGTGTACAGTGATCCCAGAGATCAATGCTCACTGAACACACAGAAGCTGAATAACAAGAGTCTTACATCCATACATACTGTCTTACACAATTATGACCATTATGGCCAAGTCTTACATAGATAAAGCCTCATGGGCTGAATAGAAAATAAACTCGAATAGCGGAAGTCTTCGTAGATAAGTAGAACCCATGCCATCTGCCTTAACCCTACAGGCATTCTGACTGGGAAAGCGTCCTAGTTCGCATGTTTGTCTCCATAGAATTCTTCTTCATATTCCTGCCCCTCCATGCCTGGCCAATTAAATAACCAGTGGCAAGCCAATGAGTACTTTGAATGTACTCGCAAGCAACCCATGATTTGGTTCAAGGCAACAATGCAAGTTGTACAACAATAAGCAACCTAGCTACAAGCTAGATAAATGTAGTACCATTTGTGAAACATGCATCAATGTACTAGGGTAACCTCGAAGACAGGTTACAGATATCAACAAAAATAAGGTTAAAATCATATCTGGTTCTTTCAACGAGTCAAGTCACCACCTTGGCTCAACACACACACACACTTTTACCATGATTGTAAAATTCTGGACATAGTTTAAGTAGCACCTCCCAACTGTCCATGATCGTGGACACGGTTATTCGAATAGTTTTACACTCGGCAGAGGTTGCACACTTTACCCACAAGATCCGGAAAGTTTTCGTGTCGCCCACGATCCCGCAGTACTTCAAGTACTCGGGGGAAGCACCCGGTCATTACCTTTCCCTAGACGACACTAACATAGGGTCCACTCGTTGGTGCACAGCCCTCGTGTACAAATGATAATTTGTGGGACTCGCCCTTTTCACAATGTCACGCATACACGAAGGGACCAACGGTGTGTCCGGTGCCCTGTAAAAACAGTCATGGTCGCCTATCCAAGCACGACCCCGTCCCGGGAGTGACATCAACCCTCCCCCGTCACTAGTGATGTGGGCACCATGCTAGTATCAGCCTAAGTAATCAATAATGCCACGTCCCATAAGGAGTAGAGTGGTTGCACATGTTTGGTTGGGACGGTAATCACACATAAATCTAATCCATCTTTTTACCCACTCACGTGAACTCTCTTTGGCACACCAGTTCTTCCTCAAGTGATGACCTTAACTCAACATCACCCTCGGGCATTAGGGGCACCCGATGGGGTTTTCGAAAGGATGTAACCACGAAGGGTTCATGGTACATATGCAACACTATGCATCACAACTAATCTTTTGTCATTGCATCTATGCACATGGTAAAGATCATAAATAGGGGTATGCGTCATGTGGTGGCTGTTGGGGAACACAGTATTTCAAAATTCCTACGATCACGCAAGATCTATCTACCAGATGCATAGCAACGAGAGGGGAGAGTGTGTCTACGTACCCTCGTAGACCGAAAGCGGAAGCGTTAGAACAACGCGGTTGATGTAGTCATACGTCTTCACGGCCCGACCGATCAAGCACCGAAACTACGACACCTCTGAGTTCTAGCACACGTTCAGCTCGATGACGTCCCTCGAACTCCGATCCAGCTGAGTGTCGAGGGAGAGTTCCGTCAGCACGACGGCGTGGTGACGATCTTGATGTTCTACCGTCGCAGGACTTCGCCTAAGCACCGCTACAATATTATCGAGGAGAACTATGGTGGAGGGGGGCACCGCACACGGCTAAGAGATCAAGAGATCAATTGTTGTGTCTAGAGGTGCCCCCCTACCCCCGTATATAAAGGAGGGAGGGAGAGGCCGGCCCTAGAGGGGGCGCGCCAAGTGTGGGGAGTCCTACTAGGACTCCCAAGTCCTAGTAGGATTCCCCTTTCCTTTCCGGAGTAGGAGAGAAGGAAAGAGGGGGAGAGGGAGAAGGAAAAGGGGGCTGCACCCCTTGTCCAATTCGGACCAGAAGGGGGGCACGCGCCTCCTTCCTTTTGGCCTCTCTCCTCTATTCCCGTAACTCCCCGGTACTCCGAAAATACCCGAATCACTCGGAACCTTTCCGATGTCCAAATATAGTCATCCAATATATCGATTTTTACGTCTCGACCATTTCGAGACTCCTCGTCATGTCCCCGATCTCATCCGGGACTCCAAACTCCTTCGGTACATCAAAACTCATAAACTCATAATAAAACTGTCATCGAAACCTTAAGCGTGCGGACCCTATGGGTTTGAGAACTATGTAGACATGACCGAGACACGTCTCTGGTCAATAACCAATAGCGGAACCTGGATGCTCATATTGGCTCCCACATATTCTACGAAGATCTTTATCGGTCAAACCGCATAACAACATACGTTGTTCCCTTTGTCATCGGTATGTTACTTGCCCGAGATTCGATCGTCGGTATCTCAATACCTAGTTCAATCTCGTTACTGGCAAGTCTCTTTACTCGTTTCGTAAAACATCATCCCGCAACTAACTCATTAGATGCAATGCTTGCAAGGCTTATAGTGATGTGCATTACCGAGTGGGCCCAGAGATACCTCTCCGACAATCGGAGTGACAAATCCTAATCTCGAAATACGCCAACCCAACAAGTACCTTCGGAGACACCTGTAGAGTACCTTTATAATCACCCAGTTACGTTGTGACGTTTGGTAGCACACAAAGTGTTCCTCCGGTATTCGGGAGTTGCATAATCTCATAGTCATAGGAACATGTATAAGTCATGAAGAAAGCAATAGCAGTAAAACTTAAACGATCATAGTGCTAAGCTAACGGATGGGTCTTGTCCATCACATCATTCTCCTAATGATGTGATCCCGTTGATCAAATGACAACTCATGTCTATGGCTAGGAAACATAACCATCTTTGATCAATGAGCTAGTCTAGTAGATGCATACTAGGGACACTCTGTTTTGTCTATGTATTCACACATGTACTAAGTTTCCGGTTAATACAATTCTAGCATGAATAATAAACATTTATCATGATATAAGGAAAAATAAATAACAACTTTATTATTGCCTCAAGGGCATATTTCCTTCAGTCTCCCACTTGCACTAGAGTCAATAATCTAGCTCACATCGCCATGTGATTTAATACCGATAGTTCACATCGTTATGTGAATAACACCCATAGTTCACATCGCCATGTGACCAACACCCAAAGGGTTTACTAGAGTCAATAATCTAGTTCACATCGCTATGTGATTAATACCCAAGAGTAATAAGGTGTGATCATGTTTTGCTTGTGAGAGAAGTTTAGTCAACGGGTCTGTCACATTCAGATCCGTATGTATTTCGCAAATTTCTATGTCTACAATGCTCTGCATGGAGCTACTCTAGCTAATCGCTCCCACTTTCAATACGCATCCAGATTGATACTTAGAGTCATCTGGATTTAGTGTCAAAGCTTGCATCGGTGTAGCCCTTTACGACGAACTCTTTATCACCTCCATAATCGAGAAACATTTCCTTAGTCATCCAGTTACTAAGGATAATTTTGACCGCTGTACAGTGATCTACTCCTGGATCACTATTGTACCCCCTGACAAACTCATGGCAAGGTACACAACATGTTTGATACACAACATGGCATACTTTATAGAACCTATGGCTAAGGCATAGGGAATGACTTTCATTCTCTCTATATTTTTCTGCCGTGGTCTGGCTTTGAGTCTTACTCAACTTCACACCTTACGAGTCAGGCAAGAACTCCTTCTTTGACTGATCCATTTTGAACTACTTCAAAATATTATCAAGGTATGTACTCATCGAAAGTCTTATCAAGCGTCTTGATCTATCTTTATAGGTCTTGATGCCCAATATGTAAGCAGCTTCACCAAGGTCTTTCTTTGAAAAACTCCTTTCAAACACTCCTTTATGCTTTCCAGAAAATTCTACATCATTTCCAATCGACAATATGTCATTCACATATACTTATCAGAAAGGTTGTAGTGCTCCCACTCACTTCTTGTAAATACATGCTTCACCGCAAGTCTGTATAAATCTATATGCTTTGATCAACTTTTCAAAGCGTATATTCCAACTCCGAGATGCTTGCACCAGTCCATAGATGGATCGCTGGAGCTTGCACATTTTGTTAGCACCTTTAGGATTGACAAAACCTTCTGGTTGCATCATATACAAGTCTTCTTTAATAAATCTATTAAAAATGCTGTTTTGTTATCCATTTGCCAGATTTCATAAAATGCGGCAATTGCTAACATGATTTGGACAGACTTAAGCATCACTACGGGTGAGAAAGTCTCATCGTAGTCAACTCTTTGAACTTGTTGAAAAAACTTTCGCAACAAGTCGAGCTTTGTAAACAGTAACATTACCGTCAGCGTCAGTCTTCCTCTTGAGGATCCATTTATTTTCGATGGCTTGCCGATCATCGGGCAAGTCAACCAAAGTCCACACTTTGTTCTCATACATGGATCCCATCTCAGATTTCATGGCCTCAAGCCATTTTGCGGAATCTGGGCTCATCATCGCTTCCTCATAGTTCGTAGGTTCATCATGGTCTAGTAACATGACTTCCAGAACCGGGTTACCGTACCACTCTGATGCGGAACAAACTTTGGTTGATCTACGAAGTTCAACAGAAAATTGATCTGAAGTTTCATGATCATCATCATTAGCTTCCTCACTAATTGGTGTAGGAATCACTGGAACTAGTTTCTGTGATGTTCCACTTTCCAATTCGGGAGAAGGTACAATTACCTCATCAAGTTCTACTTTCCTCCCACTCACTTCTTTCGAGAGAAACTCCTTCTCTAGAAAGGATCCACTCTTAGCAACAAAGACCTTGCCTTCAGATTTGTGATAGAAGGTGTACCCAACAGTTTCTTTTGGGTATCCTATGAAGATTTACTTCTCCGATTTGGGTTCGAGCTTATCATGTTGAAACTTTTTCACATAAGCATCGCAGTCCCAAACTTAAAGAAATGACAGCTTAGGTTTCTCGTCAAACCACAGTTCATACGGTGTCATCTCCACGGATTTAGATGGTGCCCTATTTAACGTGAATGTAGCTGTCTCTAATGCATAACCCCAAAAGCGATAGTGGTAGATCGGTAAGAGACATCATCGATCGCACCATATCTAATAAAGTACGGTTATGACGTTCGGACACACCATTACACTGTGGTGTTCCAGGTGGCGTGAGTAGTGAAACTATTTCACATTGTTTTTACTGAAGGCCAAACTCGCTAACTCAAATATTTTACCTCTACGATCATATCGTAGAAACTCTTATTTTCTTGTTACGATGATTCTCCACTTCACTCTGAAATTCTTTGAACTTTTCAAATGTTTCAGACTTGTGCTTCATTAAGTAGATATACCCATATCTGCTCAAATCATCAGTGGAGGTCAGAAAATAACGATACCCGCCACGAGCTTCAACACTCATTGGTCCACATACATCTGTATGTATGATCTCCAACAAATCTGTTGCTCGCTCCATTGTTTCGGAGAATGGAGTTTTAGTCATCTTGCCCATGAGGCATGGTTCACAAGCACCAAGTGATTCATAATCAAGTGATTCCAAAAGTCCATCACTATGGAGTTTCTTCATGCGCTTTACACCATTATGACCTAAACGGCAGTGCCACAAATAAGTTGCACTATCATTATTAACCTTGCATCTTTTGGCTTCAATATTATGAATATGTGTATCACCACGATCGAGATCCAACAAACTATTCTCATTGGGTGTATGACCATCGAAGGTTTTATTCATGTAAACAGAATAACAATTATTCTATGACTTTAAATGAATAACCGTATTGCAACAAATATGATCAAATCATATTCATGCTCAACGCAAATGCCAAATAACATTTATTTAGGTTTTACACTAATCCCGAAAGTATAGGGAGTGTGCGATGATGATCATATCAATCTTGGAACCACTTCCAACACACATAGTCACTTCACCTTTAACTAGTCTCTGTTCATTCTGCAATTCTCGTTTTGAGTTACTAATTTTAGCAACTGAGCCGGTATCAAATACCCAGGGGTTGCTATGAACACTAGTAAAGTACACATCAATAATCTGTATATCAAAATATACCTTTGTTCACTTTGCCATCCTTCTTATCCACCAAGTATCTAGGGCAGTTCCACTTCCAGTGACCATTTCCTTTGCAGTAGAAGCACTTAGTTTCAGGCTTGAGTTTTAGCTTTGGGTTTCTTCACGGGATTGACAACTTGCTTGTCATTCTTCTTGAAGTTCCCCTTCTATCCCTTTGCCCTTTACTTGAAACAAGTGGTCTTGTTAACCATCAACACTTGATGCTTTTTTCATGATTTCTACCTTCGCCGACTTCAGCATCGCGAAGAGCTCGGGAATTCCTTTCGTCATCCCTTGCATATTATAGTTCATCACGAAGTTCTACTAACTTGGTGATAGTGACTAGAGAACTTTGTCAATTACTATCTTATCTGGAAGATTAACTCCCACTTGATTCAAGTAATTGTAGTACCCAGACAATCTCAGCACATGCTCACTGGTTGAGCTATTCTCCTCCATCTTGTAGGCAAAGTACTGTCAGAAGTCTTATACCTCTTGACACGGGCATGAGTATGAAATACTAATTTCAACTCTTGGAACATCTTATATGCTCCGTGGCGTTCAAAACGTTTTTGAAGTCCCGGTTCTAAGCCGTAAAGCATGGTGCACTTAAACTATCAAGTAGTCATCATACCGAGCTTTTGTCAAAACGTTCATAACGTCTACATGTGCTCCTGCAATAGGTCTGTCACTTAGCGGTGCATCAAGGACATAATTCTCTGTGCAGCAATGAGGATAATCCTCAGATCACGGAACAATTCCGCATCATTGCTACTAACATCTTTCAACTTAGTTTTCTCTAGGAACATATAAAAAATAAACGGGGAGCAACATCGTGAGCTATTGATCTACAACATAGATATGCTAATACTACGAGGACTAAGTTCATGATAAATTAAAGTTCAATTTAATCATATTAGTTAAGAACTCCCACTTATATAGACATCCCTCTAGTCATCTAAATGATCACGTGATCCAAATCAACTAAACCATGTCCGATCGTCACGTGAGATGGAGTAGTTTCAATGGTGAACATCTTATGTTGATCATATCTACTATATGATTCACGCTCGACCTTTCGGTCTCCAGTGTTCCGAGGCCATATCTGCATATGCTAGGCTCGTCAAGTTTAACCCGAGTATTCTGCATGTGCAAAACTGGCTTACACCCGTTGTATTTGAACGTAGAGCTTATCACACCCGATCATCACGTGGTGTCTCGGCATGAAGAACTTTCGCAACGGTGCATACTCAGGGAGAACACTTGTACCTTGAAATTTTGTAAGGGATCATCTTATAATGCTACCGTCGTTCTAAGCAAAATAAGAAGCATAATAAGATAAACATCACATGCAAATCAAAATATGTGACATGATATGGCCATCATCATCTTGTGCTTTTGATCTCCATCTCCAAAGCACCGTCATGATCACCTTCGTCACCGGCGCGACACCTTGATCTCCATCGTAGCATCGTTGTCGTCTCGCCAACTATTCCTTCTACGACTATCGCTACCGCTTAGTGATAAAGTAAAGCAATTACATGGCGATTGCATTTCATACAATAAAGCGACAACCATATGGCTCCTGCCAGTTGCCGATAACTTTACAAAACATGATCATCTCATACAAAACCGTATATCTCATCATGTCTTGATCATATCACATCACAACATGCCCTGCAAAAACAAGTTAGACGTCCTCTACTTTGTAGTTGCAAGTTTTACGTGGCTGCTATGGGCTTAGCAAGAACCGTTCTTACCTACGCATACAAAACCACAACGATGTTTTGTCAAGTATGTGATGTTTTCACCTTCACAAGGACCGGGCGTAGCCACACTTGATTCAGCTAAAGTGAGAGAGACAGACACCCGCCAGTCACCTTTAAGCAACGAGTGCTCATAACGGTGAAACCAGTCTCGCGTAAGCGTACGCGTAATGTCGGTCCGGGCCGCTTCATCTCACAATACCGCCGAAGCAAAGTATGACATGCTGGTAAGCAGTATGACTAGTATCGCCCACAACTCATTGTGTTCTACTCGTGCATATCATCTACGCATAGACCTGGCTCATGATGCCACTGTTGGGGAACGCAGTATTTCAAAATTCCTACGATCACGCAAGATCTATCTACCAGATGCATAGCAACGAGAGGGGAGAGTGTGTCTACGTTCCCTCGTAGACCGAAAGCGGAAGCGTTAGAACAACGCGGTTGATGTAGTCGTACGTCTTCACGGCCCGACCGATCAAGCACCGAAACTACGGCACCTCCAAGTTCTAGCACACGTTCAGCTCGATGACGTCCCTCGAACTCCGATCCAGCTAAGTGTCGAGGGAGAGTTCCGTCAGCACGACGACGTGGTGACGATCTTGATGTTCTACCGTCGCAGGGCTTCGCCTAAGCACCGCTACAATATTATCGAGGAGAACTATGGTGGAGGGGGGCACTGCACATGGCTAAGAGATCAAGAGATCAATTGTTGTGTCTAGAGGTGCCCCCCTACCCCCGTATATAAAGGAGGGAGGGAGAGGCCGGCCCTAGAGGGGGCGCGCCAAGTGTGGGGAGTCCTACTAGGACTCCCAAGTCATAGTAGGATTCCCCTTTCCTTTACGGAGTAGGAGAGAAGGAAAGAGGGGGAGAGGGAGAAGGAAAAGGGGGCTGCACCCCTTGTCCAATTCGGACCAGAAGGGGGGCACGCGCCTCCTTCCTTTTGGCCTCTCTCCTCTATTCCCGTCACTCCCCGGTACTCCGAAAATACCCGAATCACTCGGAACCTTTCCGATGTCCGAATATAGTCGTCCAATATATCAATTTTTACGTCTCGACCATTTCGAGACTCCTCGTCATGTCCCTGATCTCATCCGGGACTCCGAACTCCTTCGGTACATCAAAACTCATAAACTCGTAATAAAACTGTCATCGAAACCTTAAGCGTGTGGACCCTACGGGTTCGAGAACTATGTAGACATGACCGTGACACGTCTCTGGTCAATAACCAATAGCGGAACCTGAATGCTCATATTGGCTCCCACATATTCTACGAAGATCTTTATCGGTCAAACCGCATAACAACATACGTTGTTCCCTTTGTCATCGGTATGTTACTTGCCCGAGATTCGATCGTCGGTATCTCAATGCCTAGTTCAATATCGTTACTGGCAAGTCTCTTTACTCGTTCCGTAAGACATCATCCCGCAACTAACTCATTAGATGCAATGCTTGCAAGGCTTATAGTGATGTGCATTACTGAGTGGGCCCAGAGATACCTCTCCGACAATCGGAGTGACAAATCCTAATCTCGAAATACGCCAACCCAACAAGTACCTTCGGAGACACCTATAGAGTAACTTTATAATCACCCAGTTACGTTGTGACGTTTGGTAGCACACAAAGTGTTCCTCCGGTATTCGGGAGTTGCATAATCTCATAGTCATAGAAACATGTATAAGTCATGAAGAAAGCAATAGCAGTAAAACTTAAACGATCATAGTGCTAAGCTAACGGATGGGTCTTGTCCATCACATCATTCTCCTAATGATGTGATCCCGTTGATCAAATGACAACTCATGTCTATGGCTAGGAAACATAACCATCTTTGATCAATGAGCTAGTCTAGTAGAGGCATACTAGGGACACTCTGTTTTGTCTATGTATTCACACATGTACTAAGTTTCTGGTTAATACAATTCTTGCATGAATAATAAACATTTATCATGATATAAGGAAATATAAATAACAACTTTATTATTGTCTCTAGGGCATATTTCCTTCAGTGGCTCCCGACAAGTTTATCACCATCACTCTTTATCATCATGCAATCGGAAAAAAGGGTTCCGAGGAACGAAAGGGATATCATGGTCAAAAGGCTGCTTGCCTGGATTGACTTGATCTTCAAGGTCTTCAAATCCTTCCCCTCCTTCTTCTTCAGCAACTTCGTCAAACACGGTATCTAATCATCGCAATAAATAACGGGAAAATAAGACAATAATAAAAACAGAAAAATCAAAGTGCTCAGAAAAATGTCAACTTATTTTTATAAAATACTAGAGGGAAAACTAAGATGGCAAAAATTCTTAGTTTGGGATTTGGAGTGACAGAATGGGGTACATGGATTTTTGAACAGAGGTTTTAGTGTTCAAATTTAGATTTAAATTTGAACAAAACAGAAAAGGTTCATGAATATAGGTGAAAGTGATATCATTAAATAGGTTGGAATTTTACAAGTTTTTAGGAACTGGAATTATTTTATTTGGATTAATATTTAATCCAGAGGAATTTTTACAAAACAGACAGAAAAGGAAAAAGGAAAATGGCACTGTACCACTGGGCCAGAAAGGCCACAGTGCAGCAGGCCCAGAAGGAAAACAGCCCGCGCGAGGCTGCCACGCCGAAGGCGTAAAGGCAAAATACGCCTTCGATCCAACAGCGAACGGGTGCGCGCGCGTGCGTTTTCAAACCTGACAGGGGGGTCCCACCCGTGAGGGCGTGAGGCTAATGGACAGGGCCCACGGCCATCGTTGTCTACCTCCGTCCAGAGGCGAGGGCGAGCCCGCCGGCGGTGATATAGGGCACGTGAGGGGGCGTGGGTGGTACCGTCGTGCTCAGGGAGGAGCCGCTGTTCGGATGGAGGTGGAGTTGGTTGCCGGGGTGGCCTGGTTCGCCGGCGGCGAGGAGGCACAGCGGAGATGCTTCGATGGAGGTGGTTCCGGCCGTTTCCGGCAGCTACAGAGAGGGGAAACAAGGGGCAAATGATCAGTGAGGTCTTGATGTGCTAGATCGAGTGAGAGGAGCGGCGGAGAGGGCTTATACCTCCGGATCGACGGCGACCCGAGGCGGCGGAGCTCGAGCTCGATATCGAGCTCGGGCCCGTCTGGAGAGGAGTGGGTGGTGCTGGCGTGTTCTTGGGGGTGTGGAGGTGAGATGGATGCCAGTGGAGAGGCCCGGGGCGTGCTTATATAGCCGGGCTCTAGTCCATCGTGCACACGCGAGCGAGTCGGGGCCATTCGTGGATGAGGTCTACACCCATGGGAGGGAAGAGGAGGAGCGGGGAAGCATCCAGAGAGCTTGCGCGTGTGAAGCCAGAGATTGGAGCTCGCGGGAGGCCGGCACGCGTGCGAGGGCAGCAACGGGAAGGAAGGAGGAGGGGGTCGACAGCGTGTCGTGTCCCGGACGTCGAGGCACCTCGACTGGCGCAAGGGGGAGGCCCGAGGTGGTCGGGCGCTGTGGATTGGGGGTGGCTACAGTGCGGGTGCGCACTGTAGCGCGCTCTGGAGCACGCCAATTGCATGCCAGGGCATGTCTTGGGCTTGCTGGGCGCGGCCACTTTGTCTGGGGGTCAGGTGAGGAGTAAACAAGGGGGGTGGTGGCCTTGGATACCCTAGGGAACCAGTAGGAGAGGAGAGAGGCAGAAGAAGAGGGAGAGAGGGGCTGTCCAGGGAGGTAAAATGAGGGTTTTCACCCCTCAATCATTGAGCTCTGGTCATGGGAGAGTGACTGGAGGTAGGAGAGGACTAGGAGGAGCTGTGGTAAAAAGTTGGGCTCAAGGAGAATAGTGTAAGTGGTCAAAGTGGTGATTTTTGAAAAGTGACAGAAGGTGTTTGATGCAAATTTGGGCAAGCAAATTAACTCCACTTGACATGGGACTTAACAGGATCAAACGACATATAGAAATAGGGTATTCCACCAAGTTTGAGCTTATTTGAAGAAACTTGCCAATGTAACTTTGGTGAACCCTAGAAATCAATAGAAATGGATTTACCAAGTTTAAGTTAAGCAAATCATCCCTCCTTGATGCACCACTTGGTGTAGTGTCATCATTTGGGGTTGTGATCATGCCCACAAAGTTTGAGGTCTCAAGTAAAAAGTTGGTAATGTAAAGTTGTTCAAATTTGAATCTGAACAGAAATGGTTTTGGGGTACTCTGACCAAGTTACCCTACTCCAAAGCTTGTGCCATTAGGTCTAGATGCATTTTTAGACCATTCTAGCATGTGCACCAAGTTTGAGAGCATTAGGACAAGTTTGGCAATGCAAAGTTGCTCAAACTTCAAAAATGGACAGAATGGTTTTGAGGGATTTTGATGAGGTTTTCTTGCTTCCCAAGGCATGGGGCTTAGCAAGATCATCAAATATGTCATATATGACATGATATAATTTCCCTGGAATTTTTAGAGAATATTTCCTTTGTAAATATTTCAAATGCTTGAAATATCCAGAAAGGGTTTCTGAGGGATTTGTCCAATATTTTGAACATGACCAAGTATTGAAACTCTTATATATGGAAAATATATGTCCTAAGAGTCTCCCTGAATTTTGGCAAATATTTTTGAAATAGTTGAATAATTTTTCCCTATTAAAGACCATTTCTGTCCTTAAGAAAAAACTTTTAAATAAAATAGGAAAATAACTTTTAAAATTATATTTTTGTGGTTTATGGGAGTCCTATATCTACTAGGTTTCAAATATACTCTTTGCAATATTTTTCTCACCCTAAATCAAGCACTTGCAGTGCAAACCTTAATTCAGGGTTTTTTGGAAAACTAATTTTTGAAAATACTTTTTGGCCAAATTATTTTTGTTAGAAAATACTATACTGTTATATACACTTGGTATGATCATTGGGAAGAAGTTTGGGGTAAGGAGATGAAATATATAAGAGGGAGTAGTTGACTTTAGAGAGCACTTGAAAATCACAGAGAGAAAAACTTAATTCCAAATAAAAGTCAAATGATGCCAAAAAAAATTGGTGGTCCAAATTTTCATGCTTTATTAAAGCAAATGACATGTTACAAAATGCAGGGTGTGACAGCTATTTAGTTGATTCTATTTGCGGATGATTAATAGACAAATTCCTCATGTTTACCAATTTATTTCAATTTTTTTGGAGTTACAGAAATATGCGAAAGTTACAGATTACTACACACTGTTCTGTTTTTGACAGATTCTGTTTTTCGTGTGTTGTTTGCTTATTTTGATGAATCTATGAGTAGTATTGGGGAGTATGAATCATATAGAAATTGGGATACAATATAAACAAAGAATGAGTTCATTACAATACGTTTGAGTGGTGGTTTGTTTTCTTATACTAACGGAGCTCACGAGATTTTTGTATAAGTTTTGTGTTGTGAAGTTTTCAAGTTTTGAGTATTGCTTTGATGGACTATGGAACAAAGAGTGGCAAGAGCCTAAGCTTGGGGATGCTTGAGGCACCCCATGGTAAAATTCAAGGACAACCAAAAGCCTAAGCATGGGGATGCCCGGGGAAGGCATCCCCTCTTTCGTCTTCATCTATCGGTAACTATACTCGGGACTATATTTGTATTCACCACATGATATGTGTCGGTGTACTAAAGTAGGGGTACCTTAGTATCCCTAACTTGTGCATGGGCAGTTGCAGCGTCCTGCAGCAAGGCTCGCCAAGCGACTGCCAAGACCCTCCATGGTTCCCTTGGAGCCATTCAAGAACAAAGTATTCAAGACAGAAAGACAAGACCCCGGCAAGAGGAGCTTGCCGGGATGGCCACTCAAGGCACAAAACCAATGGAGGCACAAGACCCTGGCAAGAGGAGCTTGTCGGGAAGGCCAATCAAAGGCATCTCAAGGAACTTGCCGCGGCACGCCACACGTCGCGGCAAGGCCCGACGAGCGACAAGCTCCCAGAAGAGACAAGATAGTAACCGCGGCAAGGCGCTTGCCGCGGCAAACCTCCACTCAGTACCCGCGCTCCAGCGCATCCACCCACGTGTCACCCTGGGGCCATCCCAGGCGCACGTGGCGGAAGGCTGTGCAGCCTGGGGTACACGGTGGCGAGCAGCGATGACAAGGCCACCGTCGTGGCGGACGGTGGCGCCCCTGACGACCACTTTTTTGCACTGTTTGGGCGACGACGACTTGCATTTAATGCCCTTGTCCCCTGCCGTCAGGGTTAGGTATGGAACACTGTTCCAACTACCACCCTTTTTACATTTTTACCCCCCGCCTGTGTTGCCACCTGTCGGTGACCCCTTTGACCTATAAAAGGAGGCCCATGCGCAACGTAGAGGGTGTTCCGAACATCGATCATTCCCACGCTCGGTCCTGCTAGCGGTTAGAGTGTACTGTAGCTCTCCTCCCTCCCGAGCAAGAACACAATACAAATCAAAGCAGGAGTAGGGTTTTACGCATCCGTGCGGCCTGAACCTGGGTAAACTGCTCATGTGCACGCCTCGATCCGCTCTTTGTGCATCCTCCGCCCCCTGCCGTACCGAAAAGGGGCTCCGGTCCCATAGGTGTTTGTGGGCGATCAGTTTCCCCGACATCCTTGGCGCGCCAGGTAGGGGGTGCGTCGAGGTTGCGTGAACCTGATCCGGCATCCACGCGAGCTAGATCTTCATCAACTTCATCAACTTCATCGACTCCATCAGCATGCCGCCGAAGAAGAAGGCTTCGGAGGCAGCGGGTCCGTCCGCGTCGATCCCACCACCGCCGGACCCAACGGCTGGTGGAGTAGACGCCGGCGGAAGAACGGACGTCGGCGAGGAAACTCACGGCGCCGCCAAGTCCAAGGACAAGACGGACGACCGGGCGCACTCCAAGGCCTCGGCGTCCGTACATGCACCGCGCCCATCTCAGGAGGCGCGGGACCGGCAGCGACTTGGTACTCAAGGTACCATACGCTTGCTGGGCCAAGGTCAAGCTAGCGGATCTCGGGACGCTCAAGGCCAGCATGGACATCAACATGCTGGCACGAGCAAGGCGTAGTCGCCGGGACGGGATGCTGCTCCTTCTAACGCGGTTAGGAGTCCGAGCATATCCCGCTCCTCGCACCGCTCGCCACCGCTACCCGCCACTCCAGCAGAAGCTCTAGCATGAGCTCAACTGCTCCTCGACTTCCCTCCAGCGGTAGACAAGGCCGACGACTGGAGGGCCACCACCCAGAGTCTCATCGCCTTCGCCAACGGCGACAACCCGCAGCAGCCGAGCGCGTCACGGCCGCGGCAAGTTAGCCAGGCGCGGGCCGATGGAGACAAGACCGGTGGGGATGCAACCACCGTGCACTCTCCGCCCCAAAGGACAAAATCGTCGACTCGCCGGATCAACATCGACGACGAGTCCACTGCATCATCTGATCCGCGAGCTCGCCGCGATCAGCGCCAAGTTCTTGACGATCGGCAACAAGAGGACGCTCGAACCCGCATCGAGCACCGAAGAGAAGCGCGGCGTCAATCCGACCAGCATGCTGGGCCCACTATTGACATGCACGCGCCAGGGGGACCAGGCGACTTGCCGTACGCGGTAGGCTGCCCTGCGTTCACTCGTGAGCTGCGGCAAGTCCAGTGGCCCAGCATGAAGACCTTCAAGCCCGACGTACCGGAGAAATACGACGGCAAGACACATCCGTCGGAGTTCCTCAACATCTACACCATCACGGTGCAGGCTGCTGGGGGACGAGACGAGAATATACTCGCCAATTACTTCCCGCTGGTGCTTAAGCCAATGTCAGATCCTAGCTCATGCACTTGCCGGACAACTCCATTTCTTCTTGGGCTGACCTGTGCCATCAGTTTGTCGGCGCCTTCACAGGCGGCCACAAGCCTCATGGCCAGGAGAGCGACCTTCACCTGCTCGCCCAGAAGGAAGGAGAGCCCCTGCGCAAATACATGCAGAGGTTCAGCCGCGTGCAACACAACATCCCAGACGTCCACCCTTCCGCGGTTATAAGCACGTTCCACCAGAACGTGCGTAACCGCAGGATGAGGGAGGAGATGGCGATGTGCAAGATCAGGGACGTCAGCGAGCTGTACGCCTTGGCCGACAAGTGTGCATGCGCTGAAGAAGGGAGGAAACTCCCCGAAGAGGATACAGGAGCAGGGGGATCAGACAGCGAGGATGCCGCCCCGACAAAGAAAAACCGGCGGTGGAACAACCGGAAAAAGAAGAACAAGGATGTGCTAGTCGTTGAACAGTCCGGCAAGGAGGCTGGCGCCAAGAAAGCCCAAGTTGGTAGCTCCGGCAAGGATACTGCCACATGCACCAACTGCCAGGCTGTGGCGGCCGCCGACAAGCAGGACGGCACCGACAAGCAGTATTGCAAGATCCACCGCACCAAGGGCCACGATCTCCAGAATTGCAAAAGAGTCGAGCAGCTTGTCGAGCAGCAGAAAGCTGAGTACGAGCGGCGCGACAAGGAGAAGGCCCAAGGAGGTGATGGGGGGTCCGGCAAGAAGCGGCCATTCAACGGCCGGGGAGGACGCCGCGGCAAGGCCAAGCAGCGACAAGGAGACAGACCTCCCCGCGGCCGCGACAAGGATGAAGACGACGACGAAGATGAAGACATGGATGATGGAGAAACCAATGAGCAGGAGTTTCAGAAAGCCACAGAGGTTTTGTGCGTTGACGGTGGTGCCTCTCTGCATACTTCCCATCGCCAACTCAAGCAGTGGGTGCGGGAAGTTAATGCGGCGGAGCCACCTGTCGAATCGCGCAAACTTCTGAAATGGTCCAGCACGCCTATCGTCTTTGACATTGAGGACCACCCTGATCGCACAACTGCGGTCGGGTGTTTGCCGATGTTGGTCTCACCAACCATCCGCAACCTCAAGGTCACGAAGATGTTAGTTGACGGCGGGGCTTGAACCTGATCTCCTCCACTGTGATCCAGAAACTCCAGATCCCCGACAGCGAGCTCGAGGAGACCGGCACTTTCCAAGGAATCAACCCGGGAAGGAGCAAGCGGAAGGGGAAGATCACGTTGCCAGTAACATTTGGTGGCGAGCTGAACTTCAGGACTGAGAGGATCACTTTCGACGTTGCAGATTTCCATTTGCCTTACAATGGGATACTGGGCCGTCCAGCACTCGCCAAGTTCATGGCAGCCTCTCACTACGCCTACAACATGCTCAAGATGCTAGGCCCGATAAGCGTCATCTCTGTCCCCGGCGACAAGAAGGATGCCCTTATCTGTGCTGACAAGATTTACCGGGATGCAGCAGCCGCAACAGATAGCGAGACACTTGCCGCTAAAGCTCCCGGGGGGAAGAACAAGACAAAGTCCGGCAAGAGTTCTGGGGCCCACTCCGGCAAACGCACCTCTTCGGAGTGCTGCGCTGCCGTCGAGGACGCACCATCGAGCTCCACCGGCAAGTGTAAGAAGACGATGGCAGCTCCACCAGAGACGAAGGAGGTGCCCGCCAAGGAGGACGGCACCGGTGGCACTTTCGCCATCAGTGCCACGCTTGACCCCAAATAGGAAAGCGCGCTCGTTGCTTTCCTGCGGGCGAACGTCGATGTGTTTGCATGGCAACCATCTGACATCCCCGGTGTTCCCAGGAAAGTGATTGAGCACAAGCTTGCCGTTTGTCCTCACGCGCGGCCCGTCAAGCAGAAGGTTAGAAAGCAAGGAGTGGAGCGCCAAGAGTTCATAGCGGAAGAAATCAAGAAACTGGAAGCAGCAGGCCTTGCCAGAGGAGTGCTCCATCCAACGTGGCTAGCCAATCCTGTAGTCGTGCGTAAAGCAAATGGGAAATGGAGGCTTTGTATCGACTTCACTGATGTGAATAAAGCTTGTACAAAGATCCGTTTCCCTTGCCGCGCATTGACCAGATTGTTGACTCCACGGCCGGATGTGACCTGCTTTCATTTCTTGACGCATACTCAGGATACCATCAGATCTTCATGGCTGAAGAAGATGAAGAGAAGACCGCATTCATCACTCCATGTGGCACTTACTGTTTCATAAGGATGCCTTTTGGTTTGAAGAATGCTGGTTCAACGTTTGCAAGGGTGGTCCATACAGCTTTTGAGCCACAGATCCACAGGAATGTAGAAGCGTACATGGATGACATAGTGGTCAAGAGCAAGGACAGGGCTACCCTAGTTCAAGATTTAGATGAGACCTTTGCAAATCTGCGCAAGATCCAGCTCAAGCTCAACCCCGAGAAGTGCGTGTTTGGAGTCCCCTCCGGCAAGCTTCTCGGGTTCTTTGTGTCTCACAGGGGAATTGAAGCCAATCCCGACAAGATCAAGGCCATTGAGCAGATAGACGCACCGAAGCGCGTCAAGGATGTACGCAGACTTGCCGGTTGCGTGGATGCTCTTAGCAGGTTCATCTCTAAGTCAGCCGAGCGCGCCTTGCCATTATTCAAAATTTTGAAAAAGGCAGGTCCAATGAAATGGACTCCGGAAGCGGAGGCTGCGCTGCAAGACTTGAAGAGGTACCTGTCCTCTACTCCAATACTTGTCACACCTAAACCACAAGAGAAGTTGCTGCTATACCTGGCGGCAACCAATCAAGTGGTTAGTGCTGCGTTAGTAGCGGAGAGGGAGGCGGATGATGAGCCAGCAGCCGCGGAAAGCACATCCAGCGACAAGCAAGGAGCTTCCCCGGCAAGCGCTGGCCCCGACAAGGACGGATCTGCGCAGATGCAAGAGGATGTACGGAAGAAAATGGTGCAGCGCCTAGTTTACTTTGTCAGCTCTCTTCTCCAGGGGGCTAGATCAAGGTACTCTGGTGTGCAGAAGTTGCTTTTCGGCCTTCTCATGGCCTCGAGAAAGCTGCGCCATTACTTCCAAGCACATGAGATCACAGTTGTCACTCGCTTTCCGCTGAAAAGGATACTGCAGAATCCAGAAGCAACAGGCAGGATTGTTGAGTGGGCACTGGAACTGTCAAGCTTTGGCCTCAAGTTTGAAAGCACTTCAACTATCCAAAGCAGAGCATTGGCAGAGTTCATAGCAGAGTGGACGCCAACACCAGATGAAGAAATTCCATAAACGAGCATCCCCGTCAAGGAAGCGAGCAAGGAGTGGATAATGTACTTTGATGGTGCCTTCTCGCTGCAGGGTGCCGGTGCTGGTGTGCTGCTTGTCGCACCCACCGGAGAACACCTCAAGTACGTGGTCCAAATGCACTTTCTCAAGGAGCAAGCGACAAACAATACTGCAGAGTATGAAGGTTTGCTTGCCGGTCTCAGGATCGCGGCAGACCTTGGGATCAAGAAGCTCATCGTCAGGGGTGACTCGCAGCTTGTCGTCCGCCAAGTGAACAAGAGATATCAAAGTCCGTTGATGGAAGCCTACGTTGACGAGGTGAGAAAGCTAGAAGAGCACTTTGATGGCCTACAGATGGAGCATGTTCCAAGAGCTCAGAACGACATCGCCGATGGCCTGTCGAAGTGCGCCGCACTAAAGTTGCCTATGGAACCAGGGATCTTTGTGCTCAAGCTGACTCAGCCATCCGTAACACCATCAACTGGACAGACCAAAAAGAGGAAGTAGGTTTCCGGTGACTATTTTCCGGCAGAGATTCCCGAAGCCGCCGGCAAGAAAGTCCCCAAGATCAACACCGAAAATGCTGAGGGGCGGTCTGCTCCTGCAAGCCCTAGGGTTTGTACAGTTGAAGCAGACGCTCCCGACAAGTTTTGCCCCGACAAGCTTGCCGGGGAACATCAATCTCTGGCCAAGACACAAGTTCTCGCCGTAGAAGCGGATGTTCCCGCAGCAGCAGATGTGCCTTTAGTCCTTGTTGTCGAGCCACAAGCTCCAGCATGGGCGCAACAGATCGTCCGTTTTCTCCAAACAGGAGAACTTCCCAAAGAGCAAGAAGAAGCAGAGAGAGTAGCCCGGCAGTCAAGTATGTACAAGTTTGTCGACAACACACTGTACAAAACAAGACTCAACGGTGTGAAATTGAAGTGTATCCCCCGGGAAGATGGACAGAAGCTGTTGGCAGAAATACACGGAGGCATATGTGGTCACCACATTGGCGCAAGAGCACTTGCCGGCAAAGCATTCCGGCAAGGTTTCTTTTGGCCAGAAGCCCTTCAGGATGCAACTGCAAAAGTAACCAAGTGTGAAGCGTGCCAGTTCCATTCGAAGCAGATACACCAGCCAGCTCAAGCTCTCCAGACGATCCCTTTATCCTGGCCATTTTCGGTCTGGGGGCTCGACATCCTCGACCCTTTTCCCCACACAGTCAGGGGCTTTGAGTACTTGTACGTTGCAATCGACAAATTCACAAAGTGGCCAGAAGTGGAACCAGTGAGAAAGGTCACCGCACAGTCAGCAGTCAAGTTCTTCAGGTCGATTGTTTGCCGTTTTGGGATCCCTAACAGGATCATCACCGACAACGGTACGCAATTCACGAGCCGCACCAACATGCAGTACGTCCAAGATCTGGGCGCCAAGGTCTGCTTCGCTTCTGTTGCTCACCCAAGAAGCAATGGTCAAGCGGAGAGGGCAAATGCTGAAGTGCTGCGTGGCCTCAAGACCAGGACTTTCGACATACTGCACAAGTGCGGAAAGAACTGGATCGAGGAGCTGCCGGCGGCTCTTTGGTCGATCAGAACGACGCCAAATCGAGCAACTGGACAGACACCCTTCGCTCTAGTCTATGGAGCGGAGGCAGTTCTCCCCACGGAACTCGTATACGGGTCGCCTCGAGTGCTCGCTTATGATGAGCTCGAGCAAGAGCAGCTGCGACAAGACGACGCGCTGCTCCTTGAGGAGGACCATCTTCAGGCTGCTATGCGAGCTGCTCGCTACCAGCAAGCCTTGCGCCGCTACCATAGCCGCAAGGTTAACGCCAGAAGTCTCGAGGAAGGCGACCTTGTTCTTCGGCGCGTTCAGTCCGCCAAGAATTCCAACAAGTTGACGCCGAACTGGGAAGGCCCTTATCGGGTGAAACGAGTCACTAGGCCCGGCGCTGTCCGCTTAGAGACCGAAGATGGCTTTCCAGTGAGCAACTCCTGGAACATTGAGCATCTTCGCAAGTTTTACCATAAGGCGCGGTTGCTGTGATCCGCTCCGGCAACCACCTTTTGTACAAGTCTTGCCGCTGTTGCATGTGATCCTTTGTACAAAGCCGGGCGCAGACCCCGTGCATCAGTAAAACTCATGTGCCCCGCACAACTTGTCATTTCATGCTTTTTTACTTTTCTGCATGTACTATCTGACACAGGCCCGGTAAGCAATAACGAGCCCAAAGGCTCCATATCTGTATTGTCTCTTCTTTCTTTTCTCTAAGGAAAAGGAGGTCCCCTCGCACAAGTTTACCGGGGGGAGGAGAAGATGGTGATATGGACCAAGCGCCGTTCAAGAAAGTTTCGCCTTGCCGGGAAGCAGACAACACAAAAGCTAAGTTGCCAAAGTTTGAGCAATCAAATTTTTAAATCTTTAAGTTATCTTCCTTGAACGACCGCGCTTTGTATGGAAAACCTGTGCGCGGAGGAACCAACTCGTAGCTAGTTGCGCCCTTACTTTGTTTCGAGTTTGCTCAACAGCTGAAGTGTGCTGCGACTAGTGTCGCGCCCTTACTTTGTTTTCCAGCCCGCTCAACAACTTAGGTGTGCTGCAACTGGTTGCGACAAGGTTTCTTGTCGGCAACGGCACCGCCAGTAGGCTGCTGAAGTCCAGCACTCAGTGCTCGCGGCAAAGGTGCCTACGCCGGCAAGTTCCCTAAAAGCGTAGGGTGAAAACATACAAAGCAAAGGGAATCAAGTAAAGGAAATAACGTTGCAATGACTACCCGAAATAAAGTTATATTACAAGGCAACTTGTCGTAGCTGTAATAGACTGTTTTCATAACATGGTTAACAGCGACAAGGAAAAGAAGAAAGTGGACAAGACTAGTCCGCGCGGTCGCCCTCGACCCTCTTGATGCCACCCACCTTGTCCACAATGGGTGCGACAAGGGCCTTGAGCGCTTCTTGGTCGGCATCCGGCGCCAAACTCCTAAGGACGTTGGTGAGGTTGAGGCCTGGGTTGCGGTAGGCCACCTTCACCAACACCTTCTATAGGGCCCCCGCGCAGAGCCTGCGCGACTCGTCCGCCAGCTGCCTTGGGATCTTCTCCCGGAGTTGCTGGAGGGCCGTCGCCACGCCTCTGAAGAACAGAGTGAGCTTGGCGCTCTGGTGGAGGCTCTCATCGGTGGAGTACCTGAGATACTCCGCCCCCAGCTGCTCCAACTCCTTATCGATGTCCGCGGCAGCATTGACAAGACCTTCTGTCCAATGCTCCATGTTTTCCCTGAAGATATTTTGGGTAACGGCGGCGCTCTCCAGCAGCGCCTTCTCGGCCCTGATCTCCTCCTTCAGGGTCGCCTCCCGCTCCTTGGCGCCGTCCATCGTCTGGGTTAGGGTGGCCAGCTTCAGCTCGAGGTCGGCGATGGAGTCCTTGGCGACGGTGAGCTCCTTGCCCTTCTCGGAGAGGCGGACCTGCAGCTCGGAGTGGTTGTGGGCGTCCTTCTCTCGTTCGAGCTTGAGTGCGGCAACCTCCTCGCCGCTCGTCCTGAGGTTGGCCTCCAGCTGCGGCACCCTCGTCTCCAACTCCTTCTTCGCGGTCTCAGCGGCCGCGGCCGCATCCTTCGCTTCTTGGAGAGCTCCACCAAGCGACTGCTCGCGCGCTGCAAGTTCATCCTCGTGACCATCGAGGTTGACCTTCCGCTGCGCCAGCTTGCCCTCCAGCGTGGACAGCTTCTCGGCGGCAAGCCGCTGCTGCTCCTCCACTTCGGCCTTCTCGAGGATGAAGGCCTGCTGCGCCTCGGCAAGCTGCTCCCGCTCCACCGCCAAGGACCGGAGAGCCGCTTGGTTGATAGCCCGGAGCTCCTCCGCGCGCTTCTTGATGTCAGCTCCCGCCTTGGCGGCCAGAGCCTCTCGGGACTCCAGCTTGGCTAGCCGGGCGTGGTAAGGCGATAACAACTTGCGCAGCAACCGCTCCTCCTCGGACTCGCTGCTGCTGCTTGGCGCGTCGACAAGTTTCAGCCCGGCGGAGGCAAGCACCTCCTCGTCGAAGACCTCTCCCTCGATTGGCGCTCTGGACATGGACGCCCAAGGGAGATGGATGAAGACGTCGTCGCCGACCTTTATGTAGGCGCCTGGCTCGGGCTCGTCGGAGCCGGGGGCTGCGGCAGCGGCGGAGGGCTCTGTGGCCGGTGTAGCGCCTGGCGCTCCTGCGGCCCCAGGGCCGTCAGTACGACCACCGGCCTCTTCGCCATCTGCTGCGGTGGTAGCCTCGGCGGCCTCTGCTCCAGCGGGATCGTTTACGCCGACCGTTTCTTCGGCAACGGCGGCATCATCAGCAACGACCTCCGTCTCCATTGGCTCACCTACGGACGGGTCTGACGGAGGAAAAGGAAAGACAAACAGTCAAGCAAAAATCCAAAGAAGAAAAGTCCAAGAGAAGAGTGAAGCAAAGGGGTTACCTGTGGGGGCCGGCTCCTCGATAAGATTCCTTGCCGGGGAGCTCTCCCTCGGCGGCGTGGTCGTAACTCCCGCCGGCGGAGGACCGCTGGCGCTATCCCTCGCCGGAGAGCCCGTCCTTGGCGGAGTGTTCGCCCTCGGCGGAGAATCCGTCCTTGGCGGAGGATTCTCCCTTGCCGGAGAGCTTCCCCTTGGCGGTGTGGTCGAAGCGCGCGGCACGTCGGGGACCGTCTCTTGGCGCCCCTGGTGCTGCTCTGCTCCTACACAAATCAACGAACAAAGATATCAGTGAAGAAGAAGCACCCACGCGCGCCCAACAGCAGAAGATGGACTACACTTACGCTGGGGGCTGCGCTGGGAGCTGTCCTGAAGAACAGTTGCCGGGTCCGGCAAGCTTATCTCAGGCGCGCCCCCTGCTATCACGGCGGGCTCGTCATCGATGCCGACCACCGGGACCTTGGCCCTCTTTGCTGCCCTCTAGGCCAGAGTTCTGAAAAAGGACAGGTTCAGAGTTAGGCAAAAGAGATACAAGACGAGAAACATCAACAGAAAATTGAAGAAATACAAGAATTGCGAAGACTTACTCTTCTTCCTCCTCGTCGGAGCTGAGCGTGGAGAAGTCAAAATCTGGCTCACGTGTCCCGGCGCAAGGAGGCGGAGGAGTGGGCTCCCTTGACCGCTTGGCGGGAGCAGGGACGATGGTCTGAGAAGACCCCGCTCCGGTTGCCGCCAAAGCGCGAGGGGCGGCGGGAGCAGAGGCGCCAGTCCGGGAAGATCCCGCTCCAGTCGCCGCGGAAGCACGAGGTGCTCCCGTGGTAGCCCTGCTTGCCGCAGTGCCACGTGCCGCGCGGCGCTGCGGCTGTTAGCTCGTCTGCCGCTCCGTCATGTTCCCGGCCTTGCGGAGGCGCCTTCGCGGAGCTGGAGGCTCTGCTGGTGGCGGCGAGCTACCTGAGGACGAGGAAGAAGAGTCGCCGATCTCCAGCGAGCCGCTCGTGTCTCCAACGGGCCCGCTCGACTCGGCGCCCTGCTCGGCAGGCCCACTCAATTCGACGCCCTGCTCGGCAGGCTCACTTGTCTCGGCGACCTACCCGGCAAGCTTCCCCGCTTGGAGAAACTCTTCCTACTCGGCAAGGCTTGTCGCCTCCGCTGCCTCCGCCTCCTCCACTGTGTACCCAAACTCGCCCGCGGCCGCGGCTGCCGCCGCCTCTTCCAGCCTGGTGGCAATATATGCCATCTCCTGGTCAGTGGTGTCCCGGGTAAGGCCTTTCTTCTCGTCGGGGTTGATTGGCACTTCTTCCAAGTTGTCCAAGAACGCCTGCACAGCTTCATCGGAAGGCTCTTGCCAAGTGGGGTCGATCCCGTGGGAATCGCACAGCGGCATCGCTGCACGGATGGCGCTGAGCGACGAGCTATTGCACAACGGAACTACGCCCTGCGGCAATGTAAACCACTCTGGATGGTCAGAGTCGTACTTGAACAACGCCTGGAGCATCGCGTTGAGCTCCAAGACAATGAAGTTATAATTGAGGCCCGGGCGCAGCCTCATGATGTCTGCAGCGTTCTCGAACTCCCAGGCGGGCCTCTTCCTCTCCTGCAAGGGGGCGATGTGGCGGCGGAGAAAGTCTGCTCCAACTGCGCCTACGGTCAGCTTGGCGTGCCTGAGGCGAAGGATCGGGGCAGTGGCAATCTTCAGTCTGCTATCTTCCGGGGCCAAGTCGCTCCAGTCGTCACCGCGTACTACTGGGGTTTGGCGCCGGGCGGTAAAATGCTGCGGGTTATCCTCTACGATCCAACACCAGTTGGCTCTCCACTCGTCCCACTTGCCGCGGAGCTCTCCCGACAAGTATGCTTTCTTCTTGTGGGTCCTAGAGATCCAAGAGATTCCGCCAGACAGAGGCTCCCCCCTCTCAACTCGGGGCATGAAGTAATGGCGGAAAAGAGCTACATTTGGGAAGACTCCGACAAAGTTTTCGCACAGATGTGCGAAAACGGCCATGGTGAGAACGGCGTTGGGAGTGAAGTCAAGGAGGTGGAACCCGTATGTGTTCATGATGTCGTAGAAGAACTCAGAGTAGGGCGGGCAGAGCCCGCAGTAGAAGAACAGAGCGAAGAATGCGTAGCCATCCGGGAACATCTCGCAAGCTACGGCCGGGAGTACCTTGGTGCGCGGATGCGCCTTCGTCTCCCTCGACCAGAAAAGGTAGAAGGAATCCCTCAGCTCCTCCGCGTCAAGCTTTGGCGGAAAGACCGCCTTCTTCTTCCGCATCGCCGCAAGCCGCAGCGCCTCGACCGACTTCTTAGTTTTCCCCTTCTTGCCTTTCGGAGCCATGGCGGAAGCGGTGAAGGAAGACGACGGTGCTGGTGGTGCGGGTGGTGGCGGAGCGCGGAGCGCTGCTCTCTTTCGGCCTTCGGGAAGGAGGGGAGCGGCGGAGGTTTCCGAGGATCGAAGAAGCAACGGGCAGATGGACGAACTGCCCCTGTTTCCCCTGCTTATAAGGGGGAAGGGGGCGGACGTTCCGCATTTCCAATTAAAGAAACAGGCCACGATCTCCCCCACGACGCCGCATTGAACGCATGTCGTTAAGGGAGGGCGTGGTGGATACCGAGTGGGATACGGCGTGCCGCAGGCCACACGTGCCCGTGCACTGTTTTGGGCCTAGCCTAACAGCGCTCGGCACCGTGTATGGACCAGGCCCGGGGGCTCCTATCGGTGTACTAAAGTAGGGGTACCTTAGTATCCCTAACTTGTGCACGGGCAGTTGCAGCGTCCCGCGGCAAGGCTCGCCAAGCGACCGCCAAGACCCTCCGTGGTTCCCTTGGAGCCATTCAAGGACAAAGTATTCAAGACAAAAAGACAAGACCTCGGCAAGAGGAGCTTGCCGGGATGGCCACTCAAGGCACAAAACCACTCGGGGCACAAGACCCTGGCAAGAGGAGCTTGCCGGAAAGGCCAATCAAAGGCATCTCAAGGAACTTGCCGTGGCACGCCACGCGTCGCGGCAAGGCCCGGCGAGCGACAAGCTCCCAGAAGCGACAAGATAGTAACCGCGGCAAGGCGCTTGCCGCGGCAAACCTCCACTCAGTACCCGTGCTCCAGCGCATCCACCCACGTGTCGCCCTGGGGTCATCCCAGGCGCACGTGGCGGAAGGCTGTGCAGCCTGGGGTACACGGTGGTGAGCAGCGATGACAAGGCCACCGTCGTGGCGGACGGTGGCGCCCCTGACGGCCACTTTTTTGCACTGTTTGGGTGACGGCGACGGGCATTTAATGCCCTTGTCCCCTGCTGTCAGGGTTAGGTATGGAACACTGTTCCAACTACCACCCTTTTTACATTTTTACCCCCCGCCTGTGTTGCCACCTGTCGGTGACCCCTTTGACCTATAAAAGGAGGCCCATGCGCAACGTAGAGGGGGTTCCAAACATCGATCATTCCCACGCTCGGTCCTACTAGCGGTTAGAGTGTACTGTAGCTCTCCACGCTCCCGAGCAAGAACACAATACAAATCAAAGAAGGAGTAGGGTTTTACTCATCCGTGCGGCCCGAACCTGGGTAAACTGCTCGTGTGCACGCCTCGATCCGCTCTTTGTGCATCCTCCGCCCCCTGCCGTACCGAAAAGGGGCTCCGGCCCCATAGGTGTTCGTGGGCGATCAGTTTCCCCGACAATATGTGTTTTACTTAGAGAGTCATGTATGATTTGAGTCTTTGCTTGTTAGTTTGCCACAATCATCCTTGCTGGACACACCTTTTTGAGAGAGATAAATATGGTCTATAATTTGTTAGAACACTCTATATGCTTCACTTATATCTTTTGAGATAAATAGTTTTGCTCTAGTGCTTCACTTATATCTTTTAGAGCACGGTGGTGATTTTATTTTGTAGAAATTGTTGATCTCTCATGCTTCACTTATATCGTTTTGAGAGTCTTTTAGAACAGCATGGTAATGATCTTTGGTTATAAAACTAGTCCTAATATGATAGGCATCCAAGATAAATGTAGTAAAAACTTTCATACAAAGTGCATTGAATATGATGAGAAGTTTGATACTTGATGATTGTTTTGAGATATGAGGGTAGTGATATTAGAGTCATGCTAGTGGAGTTATTATGAAATTGAGAAATACTTCTGTTCAAGTTTGTGATTCCCGTAGCATGCACGTATGGTGAACCGCTATGTGACGAAGTTAGAGCATGGGGTATTTGTAGAGTGTCATCCTTTGTGTGGAGGTCGGGGGCGCGCGATGGTTAACTCCTACGACCCCCCCTAGGATCATGCGTTGATTGCTTTGTTTTGATGACTCGTAAATTTTTGCAATAAGTATATGAGTTCTTTATGACTAATGTTGAGTCCATGGATTATACGCACTCTCACCCTTCCACCATTGCTAGCCTCTCTTGTACCGTGCAACTTTCACTGGTACCATACACTCACTATATACCTTCCTGAAAACAGCCACCATATACTTTCCTCAAAACAACCACCATATCTACCTATCTTGGCATTTCCATAGCCATTCCGAGATATATTGCCATGCAACTTTCCACCGTTCCGTTCATATGACATGCTTCATATTGTCATATTTCCATGCATGATCATGTAGTTGACATCATATTTGTGGCGAACCCACCATGCATATTTTTTCATACATGTCACTCTTGATTCATTGCAAATCCCTGTACACCGGCGGCGGCATTCATATAGAGTCATACTTTGTTCTAGTATCGAGTTGTAATATCGAGTTGTAAATCAATACAAGTGTGATGATCATCATTATTAGACCATTGTCCCAAAGAAAAAAAAGGAAGGAAAGGCCAAGAAAAAGAAAGGCCCAAAAAAAAAGAAAAAAGAAAAAAGAAAAGAAAAGAAAAGGGGACAATGCTACTATCTTTTTCCACACTTGTGCTTCAAAGTAGCACTATGTTCTTCATGATAGAGAGTCTCATGTTTAGTCACTTTCATATACTAGTGGGAATTTTCATTATAGAACTTGGCTTGTATATTCCAACGACGGGCTTCCTCAAATGCCCTAGGTCTTCGTGAGCAAGCAAGTTGGATGCATACCCACTTAGTTTCTTTTGTTGAGCTTTCATACATATTTAGCTCTAGTGCATCCGTTGCATGGCAATCCCTACTCACTCACATTGATATCTATTGATGGGCATCTCCATAGCCCGTTGATACGCCTAGTCGATGTGAGACTATCTCCCTCCTTTTTGTCTTCTCCACAACCACCACTCTATTCCACCCATAGTGCTATATCATGGCTCACGCTCATGTATTGCGTGAAAGTTGAAAGGTTTGAAAGAATAGAGTATGAAAACAAGTGCTTGGCTGAAACCAGGGTTGTGCATGATATGAATATTTTGTGTGATGAAGAGGGAGCATAGCCATACTATATGATTTTGTAGGGATAACTTTCTTTAGCCATAGTATTTTGAGAAGACATGATTGCTCTCTTAGTATGCTTGAAGTATTATTATTTCTTATGTCAATATGGACTTTTGTCTTGAATCTTTTAGATCTGAACATTCATGCCACAATAAAGAGAATTACATTGAAAATTATGTTGGTTAGCATTAACATCAAAAATTCTGTTTTTATCATTTACCTACTCGAGGACGAGCAGGAATTAAGCTTGGGGATGCTTGATACGTCTCCAACGTATCTATATTTTTTGATTGTTCCATGCTATTATTTATGATGTTTTGGATGTTTAATGGGCTTTGTTAGACACTTTTATATTTTTTTGGTTGTCCCAAAGGCCCAGTCCAGATTGCTGTTTTTAGCCTATTCCAGGGTTTTACAGAAAAGGAATATCAAACAGAGTCCAAACGGAATGAAACTTCGAGAGAGATATTTTTGGAGCAAAATATGCACGGGAGACTTGAGAACCACGGAATAGGGCTGACGTGGCGTCCACGAGGGTGGGGCATGCCGCCTCCTACAGGGCGCGCCCCCTGCCTCGTGGGCCCCACGTCTGGCCCCCGGTGCCCTCCTTCCTCTTATATATACCTAGTACCCCGAAACCATCAGAACAACAGACAAAACCCTAGTTCCACCACCGCAGCCTTCTGTTCCCGTGAGATCCCTTCTTGGGGCCTGTTCCGGAGCTCCGCCAGAGGGGGGATCTACCACGGAGTGCTTCTACATCATCATCATCGCATCACCATGAGTTGTGAGTAGTTTACCACAGACCTTCGGGTCCATAGTTAGTATCTAGATGTCTTCTTCTCTCTCTTTGGATCTCAATACCAAGTTCTCCTTGGTCTTCGAGGAGATCTATTCGATGTAATCTCTTTATTGCGGTGTGTTTGTCGAGACCCGATGAATTGTGGGTTTATGATCAAGATTATCTATGAGAAATATTTGGTTCTTTTCTGAACTCTTTTATGTATGATTATAATGTCCTTGCAAGTCTCTTCGAATAATTGGTTTGGTTTGGCCTACTAGATCCTTAGTTCTTGCAATGGGAGAAGTGCTTGGCTTTGGGTTCAATCTTGCGGTGTCCTTTCCCAGTGACAGTAGGGGCAGCAAGACACGTATTGTATTGTTGCCATCAAGGATAAAAAGATGGGTTTATATCATATTGCTTGAGTTTATCCCTCTACATCATGTCATCTTGCTTAAGGCGTTACTCTGTTCTTACGAACTTAATGCTCTAGATGCATGCTAGATAGCGGTCGATGTGTGGAGTATAGTAGTAGATGCAGAATCGTTTCGGCTACTTGTTACGGACGTGATGCCTATATATAATGATCATGCCTAGATATTCTCACAAGTATTAGCTTTTCTATCAATTGCTCAACAGTAATTTGTTTACCCATCGTAGAATTTTGCTATCATGAGAGAAGCCACTAGATAAACCTATGGCCCCCAGGTCTATTCTCAACATATCAATCTACAATTACTTTACTTTTCCGCTTTTACTTTCTGTTCTTATATCCAAAAATACCAAAAATATCAAACTATCATCTCTATCAAATCTCACTTTCGTAATTGACCGTAAAGGGATTGACAACCCCTTATCGCGTTGGCTGCGAAGTTCTTATTTGTTTGTGCAGGTGCGAGGGACTCGCGCGTGGTCTCCTACTGGATTGATACCTTGGTTCTCAAAAACTGAGGGAAATACTTACTCTACTGTGCTGCATCACCGCTTCCTCTTTGAGGGAATACAACGCAAGCTCGAGAAGTAGCAGGCACCCCTCATATCCAGCCCAAATATGGAGCGAATATGGGGGTGCCCGGGCACGCTCACCACATTGGATCAACGGCGGGGTCCCACATGGAAACGCCTAGAAACCGGCGGTCTGGAGCTCGTCTCCTCCGTCAAACCGATGTCGCTGCTCTGGCGGGCCGCGTAGTGCCTAGCCCAACTATTTAAGTCGACCAACTGCACCAAAACTCCACCATCAACATTTTCCTCCACAAGTCCGCCGCAACCGCCACCTTCCACTCCCTGCCCACCTAGTAGCCATGCCCCCACACCGCCAGGTGAGGAGCGAGCCATTTCTAATGCTGGAGCACTAACTTGAGCTCCTTGAGCAGATCCAGGAAAGGCGTAAAACCCGGTTTTCCATGGGGCCACCTCCGGATGCAGTGGATTCGGAGGAGTTGGATGAGAAGGAGGAGGTTGAGGAGGAGGAGGAGGATGAACTGGAGGATAAGGATGTGGGGGGCGGTGGCGAAGCGGATCTGCAGGCGGAGCACGAGGACATCCCCGACTCCCTCCGGTCGGAGCCGGCTGCCGAGGCCAGACGCCATCGCCGGCAAGATATTGAGGCGCAGTAGGTCGCGGCGGAGGCTGAGATGATAACCCACAAGTATAGGGGATCACAATAGTTTTTGAGGGTAGAGTATTC
The DNA here is from genome assembly GCA_902687465.1 of Secale cereale. NCBI lineage: Eukaryota > Viridiplantae > Streptophyta > Magnoliopsida > Poales > Poaceae > Secale > Secale cereale. Next base: position 414,368,891 of record LR738709.1, read on the forward strand.
AACACAAATTGATAGATTCGACACATGGGGAGCCAAAGAATATTTGTAGGTATGAGGACCTGAGTTTTTAATTCAACCACGCCTGGAGATTAATTATCTACAGCAAAGTGATTAGTAGCAAAGTAGTTTGATAGTTTTGATAGTAGTGACAGTAGCAATAGTAACAGTAACAACGATAGCAGTGATTTTGTAGCAAGTGCAAAGTAGCAGCAACAATAGTAACTTAGCAAGATCAATATAGGACAAATTCGTAGGCACTGGATCGGTGATTTGTTGGATGGTATTCATCATGTGACAATTATAACCTAGGGTGATGCGGCACTAGCTCCAGTTCATCGATATAATGTAGGCATGTATTCCGTAAATAGTCATACATGCTTTATTGAAAGAACTTGCATGCATCTTTTGTCTACCCTCTCGTGGCAGTGGGGTCCATATTGGAAACTAAGGGATATTAAGCCCTCCATTTAATAGAGAACCAAAACAAAGCATTAACACATAGTGAATATATGAACTCCTCAAACTACGGTCATCGCCGGGAGTGGTTCCGGTTATTGTCACTCAGGGGTTGCCGGATCATAACACGTAGTAGGTCACTATAACTTGCAAGATCAGATCTAAAACATGGATATAATGATGAATTCATAAACGGTTCAGATGTGAGTTCATGGCACACGGGCCCAAAGTGACAAGCATTAAGCATAGCAAAGTCATAGCAACATCAATCTAAGAACATAGTGGATACTAGGGATCGAGCCCTAACAAAACTAACTCGGTTACATTGAGCATCATGGAATTGGCGATGGAGAAGGGTTGGTGATGACAAAGAACAAAGATCCCCCTCTCCGGAGCCCCAAACGGACTCTAGTTCTGGCCTCCCGAGGAAGAACAGGAGGTGACGGTGGCTCCGTCTCGTGGATCGTGATAATTCTTTATCCCTGATTTTTTCTCCAAAAATAGGAATTTATAGGGTCAGGGTTGTCGTCTGCGGGGCCACCAGGTGGGTACAACACACCTGGGCACGCCAGGAGAGGGGGCGCGCCTTGGTGGGTTGTGCCCACCCAGGGCCCCATCTCTGGTGGGTCTTGGCTCCAGTAATTCTCTTTTATTCCATAAAAAATCCTCGCAAAGTTGCGTTTCATTCTGAGAACTTTTATTTCTGCACAAAAACAACACAATGGTAGTTCTGCTGAAAACAACGTCAGTCTGGGGTTAGTTTTATTCAAATCATGCAAATTAGAGTCCAAAACAAGAGGAAAAGTGTGAGGAAAAGTAGATACGTTGGAGATGTATCAACTCCCCCAAGCTTAAACCTTTGCTTGTCCTCAAGCAATTCAGTTGATAAACTAAAAGTGAGAAAGAAAAACTTCTACGAACTCTTTTGCTGTTGTTTGCATAAATAAGCTTAAACAACACCCAGGTTTTCAACCAACATTATAACTAACCACATCAACAATAACATTGAAATATTATATTAACTTATATCAATGACATAATCAGCTAGCGAGTGATAATAAGAGATCTCAAATAGCAACACATTGTCAAAACAACCATGATATAATATGACAATAGTGGTATCTCGCTAGCCCTTTCTGAGATCGCAAAACATAAATGCAGAGAACCTCCAAAGTTCAAGCAGCGACTAAACATTGTAATTCATGGTAGAAAAGATCTAGTCATGATAGCACCCAACATTCACTACACACAATGCATAGGCATGAAAACAGTGCTCTCAGATCTGGCGCTTATTAGAGAAGGTGATGACACAACATAAAAGTAAATAGAAAGTCCCTTCGCAGAGGGAAGCAGTGATATGCAGATGTGCCAGAGCTCAAGTTTTTTAAAACAGAGGTAAATGATATTTTGAGGGCTGCACCCTTCTCATTCACTTCACGACAATCAGCTATCGATATCTCCCATGCTAAACGAGCTAGTGGCAGTTCCCAAGCAGAAAAGTAAATGTTCGAACTCCATTGGGAGTTTTTGTTTGTTTATTGTAAGCGTTTTGTTTTTGCAATTTGGGACTGGGAATCCCTATTACCGCCCTTTTCTCATGCAATGGCAAGTGAATAAACACTCAACCTGAGAATAACCCGCTTAGCATGGAAAATACCGACAACCTCCTATCGTTCCATGAACGATCCAGACACACACAAAAAGGATATTTATTTGAAGTTTTTAGAGGTGGCACATGCAAATTTACTTAGGACGGCAAGGTAATACCGCATATAGGTAGGTTTGGTGGACTCATCTGGAATAACTTTGAGTTTTAGAATTTGATGCACAAGCAGTATTCCCGCTTAGTACAAGTGAAGGCTAGCAAATAGGTTGGGAAGCGGCCAGCTAGAGAGAAACAATGGTCATGAACATGCATCATGCATAATAAATATTGGACACCCGCATGAATAGGATATGGACACCATGGATATAAATATCATAGAGGCTATATTGGTTTTGATTCAACTACATGCATAAACATGTGCAAGTCAGGCCACTTGAACATTCAGAGGAGGATACCATATCATCATACTACATCACAATCGGTTTAACGCTATGTTGATATCCAAGATAAATCATTATTAACTCCTAGCTACTTATGCATGGCATGAGAAACTATAATCTTTAATTGTCATGGCAAACATGTTTAATCACGATGAGCTGAATCATGGGTACTAGGTTAAACATATTTACACAAATAGAATGAGTCGAGTGCATACCGTTTCTCCTTGCCACGGCCAGTTCATCGTATATCGTCATTATTGCCTTTCACTTGCACGACCGAATGATATGAAAATAATAATAGTGCAAGAGTGTCGTGGACTAAGCTGGGATCTGCAAAACATTTTATTCAACATGAGAAGACAAGGTTAATGTGCTCTTTATTAGTTCAACAATTATTCATATGAGAGCCACTCAACATTTTCATCATGGTCTTCTCCTCGATACAACTAGAATAAAAGGAAAAGAAATTCATAGAAACACACTGAAATATTTTTGGAGTTTTTGGTTTTCTTGAACACGCAAATACAAGGAGAAAGCAAAAACTAGAAAAACTATTTACACGGGAAAGCTCCCAACAAGCAACAGAAGAACTAGGAAATCTTTTGGATTTTCTTTGTAGTGCTACTACTAAGCATGCATAGAAAGTAAATTACTACAACTATTTTTTTTGTTTTACTAAAAAAAATCAAACACACAAGAAGAAAGCAAGAAAATAAATCTAAGCATGGATGATACAATGAAAAAGTGTGAGCACCGACAAATAGAATGATATGTAAACATAAATGTAATGTCGGTGAGGCACACGTACCCCCCCCCAAGCTTAGGCTTTTGGCCTAGCTTGGTAGTCGATCAGTAGCCTCGAGGGTAGTAGGGATCCTGAGGAGCAGGCATCCACTCATCCCACTACTGAGGCTCCTCTGTAGCTTCTGCAGCAGCATGGGCATTCCAGTAAGCGATGATGTCTGCAGGCATAATCCGGTATCCGCCCCTGGCAACTGAATCAAACAAAGTAGGCGCAGGTAATGGAATAACATCACGAGTGTTAACGCTATAGACTTGGTTGTAAGGAATGGCAATGTCAGGACGATCATGTGCAAGAAAGTGATGGTGATCCATGGCTGCACGGTCTAGGTAAACCTTAGTCAGAGGGTAATCATGAGGGCATCTCACAACCACAAAATGGTCTGCCAAACGAGTGGAAAAAATCCCACCATGTATTTTACCTTGGGATTTATTAAGATGCAGGCGATGAGCCACAATAGCTCCCAAGCTATGCGTGTTGTCGCCCTCCAGTGCATGACGCAAAACAGCAAGGTCGGGTGAACTAAGTGCACCCACCTTCTCCCTAGCAAGCAAGCATTTGGTAATAAAAAAGGGCAAAATAACGAACAACAGGAAAGTGTAAGCCAGCGGCAGTGATGGCTGACACTCCTCTCTCATCACCCACTGTTAAAGTGCGACAAAAGGCCTCAAACTCGGCCGGCCTAGGCTCAGCCAAGCTCCCATCAGATGGGATCATGCATATGTTATGAAACTCAGTAAGTGGTATCTGATGGTTTTCAGCATGTAAATCAAAGCTCACTTCGGGAGGATTATTTCTAGGTAGGAAAGTAAAACTTTGAACAAAGACGTTTGTGAGGATTTGGTGTTGGTCACACTCATCTGCTATGAAGTCATTGAGGCCGGCATTAGCAATATATTGCATGAACTCCTCAAGAATTACAGCCTCTTGCAGCAACGGGATGTGCGGCCATTCACACGACCCTACTTTAGTCAACCTCTGAGGGTGGAGATCATTTTCAGAAGATTCCCCAATAACACCCTTGGAGTTCTTATTTGAGCCAAACTTCCTGAAGATATTCATGTTCGTGTACAATTTTTCCTATGAACAAAAATCTGAATTTTTTGTTCACAAAATTTTCTCAACAAAACTTCACAAAATTGATAGCAACTACTCATAGGGATACGTAGAAGCCATAGCAAGCCTTCAAACTACTTAGAACATTAAGAATTCAACATGCAAGCACATTTATAGCAGCACCGAGAGTAGCTAATTATTCAAAGTATAAACAACTAAAACAAAAACTAATTGGACAAACGGTGGAGTCACATACCAAGCAACAATCCCCAGAAACAGTTTCGAAAACGGAGCTTCGAGCAAAGAGATCGAAATCCGTGGGTTTGAGCTCAAGAACACGGGAGAGAGAGCAATGGAGATTTTTTTTCTGGAGGTAAGTGATGATGTGGGCTAGAGGGGTGAGTGAGAGGGCCCACGTGGAACCACAACCCACCAGGGCGCGCCCAGGTGGGTTGTACCCACCTGGTGCACCTCCCTCTGGTATTATTTGCACCAGAAATTCAGAAATATTCAAAAAAATCGTATAAAATTTTCTTGGCATTTTGAGAACTTTTATTTTTGGGTCATTTTTTTATTGCACGGGAAATTCAGAAAACAAACAAAGCATGTCATTTTATTTTATTTAACTAGTAAAAACAGAAAATAAAAAGTAGGGACATAAGGTAGTGCTTAGTAAATTCATCGACTTCATACTGCTCAAAAATGATTCATTAATAAGGTTGATCACGTCTTATTAACAACCACTTTTGATTAGCATGAAACCGAAGAACTTTCGTAAATCACTAAGTTACCTCAATGGGGATATGGATGTCCCCAACAATAAGCATTTCATATTTCTTTTTGACAGTAGGTAGAGGTATTTGAAAACTTCCAATAGTGATTGTCGGAGATTTTTCAATAACATTAATACCATGCACTTGGAATTTTTTCTTCGGAAAGTGCAGCATATGCTCATTACCATTGATATGAAAAGTGATCTTGCTTTTACTACAATCAATAACAGCCCCTGCGGTATTCAAGAAGGGTCTACCAAGAATAATAGACATATTGTCGTCCTCGGGCATCTCAAGTATAACAAAGTCAGTCAAGATAGTAACATTAGCAACAACAACGGGCACATCCTCACAGGTACCGATGGGTATGGCAGTTGACTTATCATCCATTTGCAAAGATATTTCAGTAGGTGCAAGTTTATTCAAGTCAAGTCTTTTATATAAAGATAAAGGCATAACACTAACACCAGCTCCTAAATCACACAAAGCAGTTTTGACATAAATTTTTTATAGAGCAAGGTATAGTTGGTATACCCAGATCTCTGAGTTTTTAGGTACTCCATCTTTGAAAGTATAATTAGCAAGCATAGTGGATATTTCACCTTCCGGTATTTTTCTCTTGCTAGTGATGATGTCTTTCATATACTATGCATAAGGAGGCATTTTTAAGATGGCAGTGTCACACCCTGCATTTCGTAACATGACTATTACATTAATAAAGCATGAAAATTTGGACCAACAAAAACTTTTTCCATAATTTGGCTTTTATTTGGAGTTGAATTTTTCTCTCTATGATTTCAAGTGCTCTTTAAAAGTCAACATAGCCTCACCTTCTATACTTCATCTCCTTGCCCCAAACTTCTGCCCAATAATCATACCATGTGTATAGAACATTATAGTATATTCTTACAAAAATATTTTGGCCAAATAGTATTTTCTAAAATTAGTTTTCCAGAAACCCCTAAATTGAGATTTGCACTGCAAGTACTTGATTTAGGATGAGAAATATCTTTGAAAATGTCGGTGTATTTGGATCGACAGCTATGGGATCACAAGAATCCCTACTACGGTTGCGGGGCGCGGGGTTGAGAGAAGAGCGGATCTAGTAGTCAGGACACGGTTCCTTTACCCAGGTTCGGGCCGCAAAGATGCGTAAAACCCTAGTCCTGCTTTGGTGGATTATATGTTTGTGTTCTTCAGCTAGTGAGGAGCTCCAACAGAGTCGTGAGGAGTTCTAAAAAGCCGAATCCTCCTCCTGGTCGCCTCGGGCCTCCTTTTATAGGGAAAAGGGGTCACCACAGTGGCACACATGAGGCGGAAAGGGTACAGTGATGTGAGATTATCCCTCGCATTACAGGACAAGGTGCATTTAATGCACTCAGCTTAGGTGTCCTTGCTTTATCGGGGGCAAGGGGAGACGTCCGTCTTGTCCGTCGCCACCCCTCCTCGTGTTGACACGCGCCCTGGCCAGCAGTGCCTGAGGTGCCATGTAGGCAGACAGGCAGCTGAGGTGGCGCAACGGCGGGTCTCCACGAAGATCTGTGGGTTGCCACGCAGGAGCCTGTCCAGCTGGTTGGGTCGGCAGCTGCGTGGGTCGGTGGAAACCCGGTTGGTGCGGGCCTGACGGTGGCCCCGCGGGTGCCCTTGGCAAGGGCCTTGCCGGGGCTCCGGCAAGGGTCCTTCCGTGGCGCCTGCTGTCATCCCCGACAAGGTGCTTGCTGGAGGCCTTGTGGTTCTCCTTGCCTGGAATCCCGCCAAGGGTCATCGTCTTATTAACCTGTATCTGATCTTGGATGTCTTCACAAAGATCTACATGCCACCACGGGGATATCTCCCGAATCCTCGCCCCATGGGGGCGGTGGACTCAAGGGTGATCCGCTCCATAGGCGAGGGGCGAGCTGCCGCGACAAGGGTCTTGCCGGGGCTGCCAGAGCTGGCCCCGGCAAGGATCTTGCCGGGGAGAGCCGCTTCATTCCTTTGCTCTTTGTGGTCTTGTTCTTGGCGTTGCTCCAGTCTCCGTCAAGCTTTGGTCTTACCCCGGCTCACCTCCCTTGCCATGCTTGGTGTGGTGGTGCCCGTGGCTCAGACTGCCCGTGCGCAGTCATAGGGGTACAAAAAGTGTACTCCTCTTTTTGTACACCGACAGGAGCCCCCGGGTCTGGGACACACATAAGCGTGACACGTTGTTGGGCCAGGCCCAGAACGGTGCTCGGGCAGGCGGGGTGGTTTTCACCGTGGTAAAATTTTCCGCGCGCTGCGCCTCCCACGACCCGCGCGCGCGGCGCGGGGTGGAGGGGCGTGCATGACGTGGGCGGCATGCGTGGGGCGGTTTCCGCAAGCATGCGTCACGTCGCAGTAAATGCGAAAGGAGGCGGCTCGCGTTTTCCCCCATAAAAAGGAATAACCGCGAGCGCGCTGCTCACTTCCTCCATTTTCCTCGCGCCTCTTCCAATCTCAGAGCCGCTGTTCCCTTTCTTCCTTCCTTCCGAAGCCTTCGCGGTCGCCTGTCACCGTTGCTTCGCCATCTCCTTCCTAAGCCCTCCCACTCAGCCGCTATGGCGTCCAAACCCGCCAAGGGAAAAGGGGCGACCAAGGGCGCCGGGCCCGTGGTGCCGCCGGAGGGCGCGTTTACGGGAAATCGGACGAAGGCCACTTTCTTCATCCCGTCGTCGGTTGATGTCTTCGAGCTCCGGGCTGCCTTCAAACCCCTTTGGGGGGCGGAGACGGGGGGAAAAGGCTTGGGCCATCCGGCGACGCACGTCGTTCCGGTCGCTTGCGCTCCGCCTGGCTCAAATCGGTACCCTTTCTTTGTTGATTACTTCTCTTGCGGGTTGTGTCCCCCCTTCTCCGATTTCTTCTGTGACGTCATGCACACCTTTTTTTCCGCCTTTTGGATTTTACCCCAAATGCGGTGGCGTGCATGGCTTTCTTCGCGCACCTTTGCGAGGGCTTTGTCGGAGTGCAGCCCAACACGGCGCTCTTCCGCCACTATTTCACCCCTCGGATCCAGCCGGGAGGCGCAGTCTCTGGATGCATCGCCTGGATTCCAAGACCCAAGATAGTGTACCCGGAGGGCGCCGTGAAGGAGAGGTGGGACGAATGGCGCGGCCGGTGGTGCTGGATTGAGGAAGACGAGCCGCCAACATTCTGCAGGGTCTACCGGGCGCCGCCGGTCCGTGGCAGCGACTGGAGCAACGTCAACGCCGCCGACGGGAGGCTCACTGTTGCCTTCACCAGGATCAACCGGCTCGTCCAGGCCGGACTCACCCTCGAGATGATCCGGGCGGATTTCATTCGCCGTCGGATCACCCCGCTGCACAACAAGGGGAGGCCAGCCTGGCTCTTCAGGAACCCAGCTGAGGTCATGCGGCTCCGCCCTGGCCTCAACCACAACCTCACAGTGATGGGACACGCCCATTTCTGTCAGCGGCTCTTCCAGCTGGATGTGGGTCGCGATGGCGGGGTCGAGCGGACCGGCAAGGCTGTCGCAAAGGCCGGCAAGGCCGTTAAGGGGCAGCTCTTCAAGCTGCCAGCGGGAGTGGTCCCGCTGTGCAAAAATTCGCGCTAGTCTGAGATCGTCGCCATGACGCCAGAATGCAGCCCGCACGGCCCCGTCCCGAGCTGGCAGGAGCCGGAGGAGAGGTCATGCAACAGTTCTTCGACACTCTGGTCGAGGTGTGCGTCGATCCCGACGCCGAGCGGTGGCTTGTCAGGGACACCACCCCGGAGGAGCTGGATTACATCACTGCTAGGGCGAGGGATGCGCAGCTCATCAGGGAGGCCGGTAGCGCCGGAGGTATGGAGGACCAGGACGCCGCGTCTGCGGAGGAGGAGGAGTTCGCCTAGTGGGCGGCGGCTGCCGGAGAGGTTAGTAGCGCCAGCACTGGAGCTCCACTTGTTGAAGACGCGGCCGACCAGTCGTCGTCGGAGGAGGACGCGGCGGCTGGCCCGGCGCCAGCCAGGGGAAGAGGGCGAGTCTTGCGGCGAGCCTGTTCCGGCGAGCCAGTATGGCCCAGCAAGAATGCGCAGCCTCAATTGGCCTTGGAGGGGTCCGGGCGCCTCACGAGGGCCACGGCAGCGAAGAGGTCGACGAAGGCCGCTGAGAAGAAGAAAAAGACAGCTCCCTCTTCGTCGAGGCGCGCACAAACCCCGCCCCCTTCTTCGCCTCCCCCGGCAGACGTCGATTCGGAGGGTGACGCGGAGTTCCCCTTCGACCTCAGGCCCCTCAGCCCGAAGAGGAAGAGGAAAACGGCGGAGGAGGAGGAGATGGACGACGAGTAAGTATTTCATTCCTTATCATCATTTCCATCTTCCTAGACCATGCCACTCATCTTGGTTTGTTCTTGCTTCTTCAGGGACGCAGAGACGTTGGCCCAAAGGGTAAAGAGGGCCAAGGCTTCGACAAGCAGCCAGCCCCCGGCTGTGGCTTCAGGGACACCACTGGTGGTGTTGAGTAGCTCCGACGGCAGCCCCGGCACAGCCCCAGCGTAAGTCCGCCAACCTCTTCTCGCTCGACATGCAGTAGGCATTTGATGCTAAAGGTACTGGCCTTGCCGGTTCTGTAGGTCGGGAGCAGCAGCAGGAGGAGCCGCATGGGGCTATTCCCAGCACACCGCCCCCATCGACCACGCCGCCACGAGGGGCGTCCCCGGCAAGGGCACCAAGCATGGATCCCACACGCATGGAGGAAGAGGGGAACTTGGGTGCTGGTGGCCCGGCCCCGGCGTCCGACGCCGGCAGGGAGGGAACTTCCGCTTCACAACCCGGCGCTGGTGAGTCGCCTGTCTTTTGTCTTTGCTTTTCCCTTGCGCTTTTTCTTGACTTCATTATCCCCATCACGGCCCAAGCCCTCCTTCAACAAATGCGGAGGACGTGGACGCCATCATCAAGGAGGTTGCGGAGGAGGCCGCGTCCAAGGCCGACAAGATTTCCGCCGAGGAGGTCGCCAAGGACGCCGCCGGGGCCGCCGCGGATAAGGCCGCTAAGGATGCCGCCAAGGGTGCCGCCGAGGGTGCCGGCGGTGGGCCTGCCGTGGAGGCTGGCAAGGCCACAACCGAGGAAGAGGCGATTGATGACCAGCCTTCTCCCTCTGCGACCTTGGGCCACGGCAGGTAACTAAAGGTGGGCAACAACCTTTTCGTCCATCTTGCCGGGACGTCAAGCTCCCGGGCGCCCGCCGGGGAGGAAGTCTTTGATTGCTAGGTGCTCGCCGCCACCGGGCTCGAGGTTGTTGATGAACCGAGCACCGGCGGCGACGGCTCCCTAGAGGGGCAGCTCTTCTGGGCCATGGGGGCCAACTTCCGGAAGCTCCAGGCGCTCTACCATGCCCGTATGAACAAGGTTAAGTCCAGAACGGTAGCGGTGGACGACGCGGAGGAGGACTTCCAGGCGCGCGTCGTTGAGGCGCAAACCTGGTTCCACCAGTCCCGCAAGGAGCAGAGGGCCTCCAAGGAAGAACTGGCCAAGTGTAACGTGGAGCTCATCATGAAGATGGCCGCCATCGAGAAGGCCCAAGAAGAGGCAGCGAACTTGGCTGCCGCGACGGAGGCCGTCCGGAACCAACATCAAGTCACCCTCGATTCCCAGGAAGAAGACCTCTCCGCGCGTGAGGCGAAGCTCGCCGCAACACTCCGCGGCAAGGATGAGGAGCTCGAGGCTCTTGTCGAGCGGCGGACTCGCGAGCTGGGGCAGAGGCACAAGGAGGCGCTCGATGCCCAAGCCCTGGCCCATGCCGGCAAGGTACAAGAGCTGGAGGTGGAATGGGACGGGCTGAAGGAGCAGGCCCTCGAGCGATCTGAAGAGAAGAACAGGCTCAACTGCGCCCTGACAGAGGCGCAGGGAGCGATCATCAGCAGGACTGGGGAGCTCTCCGAGGCGCAAAACTACATCAAAGATCTCAGGCTGAGGCTAGAGAATCTCGAGAAGATGCTGGCAGAGAGCTCTGCTCGGGAGGAGGCCTTGGCCAAGAGCCTGGAGGAGGAGAAGCAGCTGCGGGCGGACAAGGGCGCCTGATACGTCCAAAACGTATCTATAATTTCTGCTTGCTCCATGCCTCTTTTGTGTGATATTGCTATGATATTTATGCACTTCCATACACTTTTGATCATATTTGGACTAACCTATTAACTCAGTGCACCACAGTGCCAGTTCCTGTTTTCTGCTATTTTTCTATTTCAGGTTTCCCCCATATTAAAAGTGCCCTAAAAATTCCGGGAAAAATACAGGAAAAATCAGCGTATCGGGAGCTTCCGGAAAAACCAAGGCAGGGCCAGAGGGGAGCCTGGGGGGGCCCAGGCGGCCACCCGGCGCGGCCTGCCCCCTGGCCGCGCCCACAGGGCGCCTGGGGCCCCACCTCCTCTTCTGGTGCCCCCCTTTGGCATATATTTACCACGCGTCCCGAAACCCTCGAGGACGGAACCCTTTTTCGCGATCTCATCTCTGTTCCGCCGCCGCCGCGCTTCCAAGATCGGGAGCACCAGGAGAACTCTTCCCGGCACCCTGCCGGAGGGGAGGATCACCACCGGGAGCTTCTCCACCACCATGGACGCTTCCCGGATGAGTTGTGAGAAGTCTCCCTTGGACCATGGGTCCATGACCAGTAGCTATGTGATGTTCTCCTCCCCTCTTTGTTCTTCATGGATTAGACCTCGTGAGCTGCCCTACATGATCGAGGCACATATGTAATCTTTATGCTGTTGCTATGTTGAGTTTGCTCGGATCCGATGGATTATGAGATTATGTTCAGATTGTGTGTGAGTAATATATTTGATTCACCTCTTTTATATTTATGTTCTTGAGTAATTCTTGCATGTTCTTCGTTGCTATTTCTTTGGCCGAGTAGTAGGTAGTAACTCCAAGAGGGAACGTTATGCTTGATTGCGGGTTCATGCCCCTCGATGACTAGCTTGAGTGACAGAAACATGAGTCTAGGGGATGTGCTGTTGCCACAAGGGGGAAAACAACGGTGCTTGTACTTGCGGGTGCAAGGATTGTTTACTTTACGCAAAGTTCTTTTAATGCAGTTGTCTGTTGCTTTGAGTTTACACTATGGGTGGGACTCGCAACTTAATACCAGCGAGATGTTCTGGATAGATATCTCAAGGTGGATGATTAGTAGTAGATGCAGATGGATTTCGGTCTACTTGCCTTGGCGTACCGCCCATGCTTTTGAGCCTCTACCTTTCTTTACAACATAGTTAGCATTGGTTTGCGCACATAATCCTGTCAATTGCCCAGCAGTAATTTGTTTACCTCGCTTAGCTATTTTATTGTCTTTTGGGAGAGAGACATCACTAGTGAACATCATGGGACCCCGGTCCATATTACCATCACTAATCACACCCGCTATTTACTTCCTGTTCTTATTTCCTAGTTGCAGTCATACCTATCATTATTACCTCTTGCGTTTTGATCCTTTGTAAATGACAAGGCCGGAGGGATTGACAACCTCTCTGTACTCGTTGAGAGCAAAGTTATTTGTATCTGTGTGCAGGTCCTGTCAAGCAGAAGTTTCTGATGCTATTGACACCTTCTTGTCGACCCTCAGAGTCTCACGGGATTCGATCCTTGGTATCTTTGCCAAGGGAAATTTGTCGCTACCCTACATCTCAAACCTTCCACTTGGGGTAACCAACGAGGGGCGAGAAGCCATCAAGCAAGTTTCTGGCGCCGTTGCCGGGGACTCCACTCTTCAAGATAGGGGAGTTGCACGCTATCTTTTACCTTTGCTTTTTAGTCTTGTTAGTTTACCTTTCAGTTTTTGCTTTAAGTGTCTTCTATCAAAAATCACAAAAATAGTTATCTTGCTTGCTGCTATGGGTTCCACCGAGAACACCAAGTTGTGTGACTACACCAGTCATAACAACGATGACTTTATCTGCACGCCTATTACTACACCTGCCACTTCAGCACCTTCTTATGTAATTAAACCTGCTTTACTGAACCTAGTTATGAAAGATCAATTCTCCGGTGCTGGAGATGATGCTGCCTTGCACTTAAATAATTTTGTTGAACTCTGTGATATGCAAAAGTACCAAGAAATAGATGGTGATATTGTTAAGCTTAAGCTTTTTCCTTTCTCCTTGAGAGGAGGAGCTAAAATTTGGTTTCAATCCTTGCCTAGAAATAGCATAGATTCTTGGGACAAGTGCAAGGATGCCTTTATTGGGAAGTACTATCCCCCTGCTAAAATTATCCAACTAAGGAGTAACATATTGAATTTTAAACAATTGGATAATGAACGCGTTGCCCAAGCTTGGGAACGCATGAAATCTCTTATCAAGAACTGCCCTACTCATGGTTTGACTACTTGGATGGTTATCCAAACTTTTTATGCAGGCTTGAACTTTACCTCGCGGAACTTGTTAGATTCGGCCGCGGGAGGAACCTTTATGTCAACTACACTTGGTGCTGCCACGAGGCTTCTCGACGAGATGATGACCAACTATTCCCAATGGCACACCGAACGCGCTCCAACAGGTAGGAAGGTAAACTCTGTCGAGGAGATTTCCTCCCTAAATGAAAAAGTTGACTTGATCATGTCTCTACTTTCCAAGCAATCTCCTATTGATCCTCATGATGTTCCTTTAAATTCTTTGATTGCTCAAGATCAAGTAGAATGTGAACTTTATCTCTAGAAACAATTTCAATAACAATGCTTATAGGAGTAATTTTGGTAGCAACCCTAGACCGTTCCCCTCTAATTCCTATGGGAACAACAATGCTTATCTTAACACCAAGAACTCCACTTCTGAACTAGATATTATGCTTAAAGACTTTATCACTACCCAAAAAGCCTTCAATAAGAGTGTAGAAGAAAAACTAAACAAACTAGATAATATCTCTTCGAAGGTAGACAATTTAGCCCATGAGGTAGAGTTGCTTAAAATTAGAACTTCCCCTCTTGAGGAGAGGAAGACCACTCCTATGAATGCTATTCAAGTGCAAATTAATGAAAACATTAGGATGATGGCTAAACTAAAAGAGAGATGGGCTAGAGAAAAGGAGGAAGAAGATAGAATTAAGAGCCTTCCTACCCACCACACTGTTGCTACTATCCAAGTTGTTGAGGATATCCAAACTCTTAGCACCCAATGCACTCCTGGTCCCATTGGACCTATTAATGGTGATGCTATGACCTCAACCGTAGAAACTCCTATGACCATAGAAGCTACCAAACAAGTGATCCTAAAGGACACCACTACCACTTTACTTGATAGTAGTGACCTTGATTTTGATAATTGCACCCTTTCTAAAGTTATTGATTTTCTACAAAGAATGTCTAGAGATCCCCACACTAGCACACTTAATCTTGCCTTCACAGAGCATATCACTAATGCTCTTATCAAAGCTAGGGAGGAGAAGCTTAGGGTAGAAGCCTCCATACCTAGGAACCTAGAAGATGGTTGGGATCCTATGATTAAAATTAAGTTGAATAACTTCTCTTGCTACGCTTTATGTGATGTTGGAGCTAGTACCTCCGTTATGCCCAAAAGAATATATGATATGCTTAAATTGAAACCTTTTGATTCTTGTTCTTTTGGTGTTCATCTTGTTGATTCTTCCATAAAGAAACCTTTGGGAAGGATCGACGATGTTCTTATCATTGTCAATGACAATTATGTTCCCGTTGATTTTACTATTATGGATATTGAATGTGAACCTTCATGTCCAATTATTTTGGGACGTCCTTTTCTTCGCACCGTTGGTGCTATCATTGACATGAAAGAGGGGAATATAAAATTCCAATTTCCTCTCAAGAAAGGGATGGAACACTTCCCTAGAAAGAAGATTAAGTTACCTTTTGAGTCCGTTATACGGGCTAGCTATTCTTTTACTCTTGATAAAACTTGATCTTTTCTCTTTGCATTATGCCTAGCTTAAAGGCATAAAAGAAAGCGCTTTTGGGAGGTAGCCCACAATGAATAAAGTTTTATTTTGCTTTTGTTGTGTCTTTATGGTTGTTACTACAGTAGCATCATCATTGTATCTTTTCTTTTCAGCTTTGTGCCAAGTTTAGCCTCTGATTGCAAGAAAGTTCAAAAGTTGTGACGTGCAGTCCAGAAAACAGATTCTGTCATTGGACAGAAAAATTCGTATAAAATCACTAGATCATCTTTTTGTTCTGAATTGTTTTGACAACGTGCTCTATACAATTGGCTTTCATGCATCTGTTCTGTGTTTTTTGATTTGAGTTGCAGAAGTGCCCCGAAAAAATTATTTACTACCTGCTGGTCTGTTTTTCACAGATTCTGTCCTGTTTTGCCTTTTCTTCGTTTTGCAAACCTTGAGCTTGCTTTTTCTTTGCAAAAACCTTTTGGCAATCTTGAGAAACAGTAGCTCTTCAAGATTATCTTTATTTGCAGCAAGGAAAAATTATTTTATTATGGGTACTAACCTCGCTAATCAGATTATGATGAGTTATGTATGAAGGGAGTTTTCAAGTGTGCGAGGGAAGATGATAAAAGATTCAGGAGGGTCAAACGCTCAAGCTTGGGGATGCCCCCGTGCACCCCCAAGAAATATTCAAGAAGACTCAAGCGTCTAAGCTTGGGGATGCCCCCGTGCATCCCCTTCTCCATCAACAATTATCAGTTCGTCTTTCGTTCCACTATATTTTAATCACTTCATGCGTTATGTGCTGTGCTTGGAGCGTCTTGCTTTTAGTTTCCTTTTTAGTTTTCTTTAGCTTTGGTTGCTGTTCATAACGAGTTAGAACCCAGCTTTCTTTGTGTGGGAGAGAAACACGCTCCACTTCAACCTAGAACACAACATAGGATTTTCATGCTTATCTTTGTTGTGTGTGTTCTTTGTCTTTCCATAGCTACTATCATGTTTAGCTCTTAGTTTTCATGCCTTTCTTTTTAAAGAGCTTTTGTTTAGTTGGTTGTTGAACTCTCTTGAGTTTGCATGTTTATCTTGTTAAGAGAGTTTGCCTGTTGCACTGAGTTGTGTGTCTTAACTTAAAGTAGGTAATTGAGGTTGCTATTTAATTTTAGTAGTAACTTGCAATGGTTTTGAGGTATTGCCATGAGTAATGTCTGAACTTTTGGTGTCAAGAGCTTTAGCCTATTAGTGATAGATGTCGTATTTTGGGCAATCCGTGTTTATTTTGGAAAACCTACAAAATAGTCGAGAACTTTAGCTACTAAATGGATCACTAATCTTTGGAGGGATCGAATATTAGAATACACTCACATATCATGAGTCGAGGATGCGCAAGGGTAACCAAACCCCCATACACTCCTCCTCGAGGTACTTGTCTCTTTGTGAACCTCCTAATTAGATTGAGAGTTACCGATAATAAGTGCATGAGTTCTTCGGACTAATGTGAGTATTCGAAGGTTGACACTTCCACCTAACCATATTTTTCTAGCCTCTTCGGTACCGTGCATTGCCCTTTCTCACCTCGAGAGTTGGCGCATACTTCGCCGGTGTATCCAACTCCTTGGCACGATACGCTCTGTCATCATAAGCCTCATTATATCCTTCCTCACAACAGCCACCATACCTACCTATTATGGCATTTCCATAGCCTTTTCGAGATACATTGCCATGCAACATCCATCCTCTCATGACTTGATCTTCATGTCATACGTGCTTTTTGCTTGATCGATGAGCCGCATGCTAGTTGGGCCTTGCCCTAATAATTGCTACATGACACGCTAGTATCATTGCATATCCTGCTACACTGGCAGAGGCATACATTTGCATACATCATGATAGTTTCATTTTCTTTATGTTGAGTACTTTTGTAAAGTGTGAAAGATCTTCTATACTTCTTGTAATACATAGAGTGTTGCCCCTAAAGTGAGGAAAAGATCCCAAAGAGGACAAAATCAAAAGATCCCAAAGAGGACAAATGAGAGATAAAAAGAAAGAGCCATTGAAGCCACAAAAACAAAAAAAATAAAATAGAAAAAAAGAGAGGAAAAGAAATAAAAAGAGAGAAGGGGGCACACTACTATTTCCTTTTGAGAGATCCACACTCGTACTCCATCTTATACCTTGTACTCCATAGAGATTATCATTCATGCATATAGCTATGTGGGGACCTTTACACTATAGAACTTGGCTTGTATATTCCAATGATGAGCCTCCTCAAAAGAGCTCTAGGTCTTCTTGAGCAAGCAAGTTGGATGCACCCCCACTAGTTCCATTCGAGAGCTTACCTTAGCTCATATGTGCATCTGTTGCATGGCAATCCCTACTCCTCACATCATATCTATCATTTGGCTTTCTCTCTCCGATGATTGTCCTCATTGATGTGAGCCTTTCACACCTTTTTTGTCTTCCCCCTCTATCATTTTTTTCTCTTTGCCATCCTAAGTGTCGACTTTCTTGCTTACGCTCATCCATTGCATGAGTGCTCAAAATATCGAAAGGGAGTGGATCATTTTGACTTGTACCTGGCTGACGGTCTGGGGATGAGTCAAGATAAGATTCCAAAGAAGACCAAGTGTGAAACTTTAGTAGATTAAGTTCTCAACAATATAAAAACTATGTTTTACTCTCTCATATATCCCTATCCCCTTTCTTGCACGCAAACACCATTTGGAGACATTCGAGTCATGGACAGCGAGAGCTCTTGCACCTTTATGTTCTTATGTTACTTGTTACAATGCTAATATAGACTCTTGCTTGTAATGACTTGAATTGAATTACATGCCTTGATTGCTTTACTTAAAAGTTCTTATATGGTTGATAGCATGTCACCACAGAAATTATGCTAGTTATCATTTACCTACTCGAGGACGAGCAGGAATTAAGTTTGGGGATGTTGATACGTCCAAAACGTATCTATAATTTCTGCTTGCTCCATGCCTCTTTTGTGTGATATTGCTATGATATTTATGAACTTTCATACACTTTTGATCATATTTAGACTAACCTATTAACTCAGTGCACCACAGTGCCAGTTCCTGTTTTCTGCTGTTTTTCTATTTAAGGTTTCCCCCATATTAAAAGTGCCCTAAAAATTCCGGGAAAAATACAGGAAAAATCAGCGTATCGGGAGCTTCTAGAAAAACCAAGGCAGGGCCAGAGGGGAGCCTGGGGGGGCTCAGGCGGCCACCCGGCGCGGCCTGCCCCCTGGCCGCGCCCACAGGGCGCGTGGGGCCCCACCTCCTCCTCTGGTGCCCCCCTTTTGCATATATTTACCACGCGTCCCGAAACTCTCGAGGATGGAACCCTTTTTCGTGATCTCATCTCTGTTCCGCCGCCGCCGCGCTTCCAAGATCGGGAGCACCAGGAGAACTCTTCCCGGCACCCTGCCGGAGGGGAGGATCACCACCGGGAGCTTCTCCACCACCATGTACGCTTCCTGGATGAGTTGTGAGTAGTCTCCCTTGGACCATGGGTCCATGACCAGTAGCTATGTGATGTTCTCCTGCCCTCTTTGTTCTTCATGGATTAGACCTCGTGAGCTGCCCTACATGATCGAGGAACATATGTAATCTTTATGCTGTTGCTATGTTGAGTTTGCTGGGATCCGATGGATTATGAGATTATGTTCAGATTGTGTGTGAGTAATATATTTGATTCACCTCTTTTATATTTATGTTCTTGAGTAATTCTTGCATGTTCTCCGTTGCTATTTATTGCTTTGGCCGAGTAGTAGGTAGTAACTCCAAGAGGGAACGTTATGCTTGATTGTGGGTTCATGCCCCTCGATGACTAGCTTGAGTGACAGAAACATGAGTCTAGGGGATGTGCTGTTGCCACAAGGGGGAAAACAACGGTGCTTGTACTTGCGGGTGCAAGGATTGTTTACTTTACGCAAAGTTCTTTTAATGCAGTTGTGTGTTGCTTTGAGTTTACACTATGGGTGGGACTCGCAACTTAATAGCAGCGAGATGTTCTGGATAGATATCTCAAGGTGGATGATTAGTAGTAGATGCAGATGGATTTCGGTCTACTTGCCTTGGCGTACCGCCCATGCTTTTGAGCCTCTACCTTTCTTTACAGCATAGTTAGCATTGGTTTGCGCACATAATCTTGTCAATTGCCCAGCTGTAATTTGTTTACCTCGCTTAGCTGTTTTATCGTCTTTTGGGAGAGAGACATCACTAGTGAACATCATGGGACCCCGGTCCATATTACCATCACTGATCACACCCGCTATTTACTTCCTGTTCTTATTTCCTAGTTGCAGTCATACCTATCATTATTACCTCTTGCGTTTTGATCCTTTGTAAACGACAAGGCCGGAGGGATTGACAACCTCTCTGTACTCGTTGGGAGCAAAGTTATTTGTATCTGTGTGCATGTCCTGTCAAGCAGAAGTTTCTGACGCTATTGACACCTTCTTGTCGACCCTCGGAGTCTCACGGGATTCGATCCTTGGTATCTTTGCCAAGGGAAATTTGCCGCTACGCTACATCTCAAACCTTCCACTTGGGGTAACCAACGAGGGGCGAGAAACCATCAGCGCCTCCCACCAGGAATACGTGGTGGAGGAGAACAGGTGGATCAGCCGGCTGGAGGACATCGCCGGCAGGGTTACCTCACAGTTCGCCCTCATGGGGATGCCAAACGTGATGTATGCCCCTGAATGGAGCGGGTCCGTCAACGCCAAGCTGACCCTGTTCTTCGAGGGCGTCCTTAGTGCCTTGATTGATCTTCACTCCAACAGAACGGCCACGCTCGCCGGGGAAGCCTGGCGGCTCTGCCGGGGGGTCATGACCAAGGTCCTCACCAAGGTGGCGTTCTGGAACCCCGCCCTCGACTTCGAAGCCGCGATGGACAGCTTGCCGGAGGATGCCAACCTCATGGCGCTCAAGGAGCGCATCAAGACTGTCATCAGCCACATTGACGAAATCAAGAGGGTGGAGGGCCAGCGCTGGGATTAGGCATCCCGTTCTTCCTTGCCGCTGCGGGTTCATGACCAAGACAAATTTTTTCTTTTGTTAGAACCGCAACGATGACATGATGTAATATAACTTTGAAATATCTTCAGAATCATGCATGTTATTTTCCTGTTTGCTGCCTCTTTGTGTTTCCACCCTACGTTAACTGGGTAGGCTTGCCGGCGCGAAATACCCAAGGCGGCGTCTCGGGGACGGGTCCCCATTGGCCTGCTGGGTGAGCGTGCTGCCGGGTCCGCCACCTTGCCTAGAAATATCCAAGGTTCAATGTAACTTAGCTTTTACTTGTAGCCGCTCGAGCGCAGGTCTTCCGGCCTCCTCAAAGGGCCACGAAGACGAGAGAGCGTCGGGACAACCACTAGAGCCGATTCTCACAACTACGCCCCCTACCTGGCGCGCCAAAGATGTCGGTGTATTTGGATCGACACCTATGGGATCACAAGAATCCCTACTACGGTTGCGGGGCGCGGGGTTGAGAGAAGAGCGGATCTAGTAGTGAGGACACGGTTCCTTTACCCAGGTTCGGGCTGCAAAGATGCGTAAAACCCTACTCCTGCTTTGGTGGATTATATGTTTGTGTTCTTCAGCTAGTGAGGAGCTCCAACAGAGTCGTGAGGAGTTCTAAAAAGCCGAATCCTCCTCCTGGTCGCCTCGGGTCTCCTTTTATAGGGAAAAGGGGTCGCCACAGTGGCACACAAGAGGTGGAAAGGGTACAGTGATGCGAGGTTATCCCTCACATTACAGGACAATGCGCATTTAATGCACTCAGCTTAGGTGTCCTTGCTTTATCGGGGACGAGGGGAGACGTCCGTCTTGTCCGTCGCCGCCCCTCCTGGTGTTGACACGCGCCCTGGGCAGCAGTGCCTGATGTGCCATGTAGGCAGACAGGCAGCTGAGGTGGCGCAACGGTGGGTCTCCACGAAGATCTGTGGGTTGCTACGCAGGAGCCTGTCCAGCTGGTTGGGTCGGCAGCTGCGTGGGTTGGTGGAAACCCGGTTGGTGCGGGCCTGACGGTGGCCCCTCGGGTGCCCTTGGCAAGGGCCTTGCCGGGGCTCCGGCAAGGGTCCTGCCGTGGTGCCTGCTATCATCCCCGGCAAGGTGCTTGTCGGAGGCCTTGTGGTTCTCCTTGGCTGGAATCCCGCGAAGGGTCGTCGTCTTCTTAACATGTATTTGATCTTGGATGTCTTCACAAAGATCTGCATGCCACCACGAGGATATCTCCCGAATCCTCGCCCCATGGGGGCGGTGGACTCAAGGGTGATCCGCTCGGTAGGCGTGGGGCGAGCTGCCGCGGCAAGGGTCTTGCCGGGGCTGCCAGAGCTGGCCCCGGCAAGGATCTTACCGGGGAGAGCCGCTTCGTCCCTTTGCTCTTTGTGGTCTTGTTCTTGGCGTTGCTCCAGTCTCCGTCAAGCTTTGGTCTTACCCCAGCTCACCTCCCTTGTCAAGCTTGGTGTGGTGGTTCCCGTGGCTCAGACTGCCCGTGCACAGTCATAGGGGTACAAAAAGTGTACCCCTCTTTTTGTACACCGACAGAAAAGGTATATGTGAATCCTATTAGGTATAGGACTCCCATAAACCACAAAAGTATAATTTTAAAAGTTATTTTCCTATTTTATTTAAAGGCTTTTTCTTTAGGCCAGAAATGGTCTTCAATAGGTGAAACTTATTTTAATGTTTCAAAAATATTTTTCAAAATTCAGGGAGACTCATAGGACATATATTGTCCATATATAAGAGTTTCAACACATGGTCATGTTCAAAATATTGGGCAAATCCCTTTAAAACCCTTTCTGGAAATTTTTCAAGCTTTTGAAATATTTACAAAGGAAATATTCTATGAAAATTCGAGGAAAAATTCTAGCAAGTCACATACTCATAATATGACGACCTTGCAAAGTTTGAGCTCAATCCAAATTGTTTTGATTCACAAAAGTGCCCCAAAACTATTTCTGTTCAGATTCAAATTTGAACAACTTTACATTATCAACTTGTTCCAAATGCCCCCCAAACTTTGTCGACATGTTCACAACCCCAACCGATGACACCACACAAAGTGGTGCATCAAGGGGAATGGATTTGCATGACTAGATCTTGATAAAAGCAATTCTGTTGATTTCTAGGGTTTACAAAAGTTGCATTGGCAACTTTGCCCAAATGAGCTCCAATTTGGTGGAAGGGCCTAACTATATGTGCCATTTCATCTTGTGGAGTCTCATGCCAAATGAAACCCATTTGCTTGCCCAAACAAACTACAAACACCTTCTGGCCAATTACCAAAAGAGCAACTTTGGCTTCTTCCACTAATCCAAACAGGCTCAAGTTTTTACCACAGCACCTCCAAGACCTCTTCTACCTCAAGTAATAATGGCTGCACCTCATCTCAATGATTGAGGGGTGAAACCACCTCTTTTACCTCTCTGGACAGCTCCTTGCACTCTTCTCTCTCAACCCCCTCTCATTCTAGAAGCCCTCCAGAGCATCCAATGCCATTTCCCTATTGTTTACTGCCTCTCTTAGCTTGTAGACACTAGTGGCCTCGACCACATGGCATAAACTATGCCGGCAACGGCCATACGCGCACTCTGGAGCGCGCTACAGTGCTGTCAGGCCCAGGATGCGATTCTATCCCGATCACGTGACACTTACGTGATTGGGGCACAACCGCATTTCGGGTGCTTAGCAAGATGGATATCATTACATTGTACCATTACATACATACATGGGGGATACAACAATACATACAAGTCACAGGAATACAACAACATCAATACAAGGCACCCGACTATGGATGCAAACATGAAAAACACAACGACATCCATCTGCTATCCCAGGCTGCCGACAAGGAACCTAACCCAAGACAGACGAAGAGGAAGAAGAAATAACTCCAACACAAAGGACATCGCTCTCACATCAAGTCATCGGAAACCTGCACCTGCAACTGTTGTTGAAGTATCTGTGAGCCACAAGGACTCAGCAATCCCATAACCATGGGTAACAAGACTAGCAAAGCTTAACTGGGTAGGAAGAGGTAAAGTGGTGAGGTTGCACCAGCGGCTAAGCAATATATGGTGGCTAACTTACGAGTACAAGAATAAGATGAGCATCTACGCAAACGGTCGCAAACTAGTAATGATCGCTAAAGATCCTGAACTACCTACGAGTCAAACATAACCCCACCGTGTTCTCTTCTCAAAGTGAAAAGAGACAGTCACAGTTACTCACACAGTTGTGTGTTTTACTTCGGATCCTCTGACAAGTTTTCTACAACCGGACATTAAAAAATTCCAATCTGCCACATAACCGCGGGCACAGCTTTCGAAAGATCATAACCCTGTAGGGGTGTCCCAATTTAGCCCATCACAAGCTCTCACGATCAACAGAGATCATAATAATATTACCCCTTATCTTAGGGAAGGTCCGATCAGACTCGGAATTCCCGATGCACAAGACATTTCGATAATGGTAAAACAAGTCCAGCAAGACCTCCCGGCGTGCCGACACCCGGATAGTAGCCGCGCGTATCTCATCTCAGGCCACAACCAGATAGGTGATCCTACGGGAGCCAGATATCTCAAGTTTCCCCGTGGCGGCCCCGCAGTCTCCCCGTTTGGGACCAACACCATCAGCACTGGCCCCCCTGCTATGTAGAAAGAAACCTCGGGTTGCGCTAACTCCCTATGCAATTAATTAATTAATTAAGTTTTTATTATGAGCAAATTAAAACCAATGTTGGGCCTTGCTGGAGGAGTTTTATTCAAAGACGAACTGTCAAGGGGTCCCATATACCCAACCGTGTAACGAACGCAAAATCAAGGAACATAACGCTGGTTTATCGGTTCCTAAGGTGGCATGAGTGGAACAAAACACCGAGCAAAGGCCCAGCCTTCCACCCATTGCCAAGTATATAGGTGTGTTAATAATAATAGTAGATATTGTGATATTCTAAAAACAAGTTCCAACATGGAACGATCTTCATCTTCACCTGCAACTAACAACACTATAAGAGGGGTTGAGCAAGCGGGTAACATAGCCAAACAACGGTTTTGCTGGGAAGTTGTCAAAGGTTAGAAGTTTCATGGCAACAAGGAGAGGGGTTGACAATAAAAGATGGGTAGCGCGACATACAACAACAGCATCGAGACATCTAGCATAGCAATGATAATAAAGGTATCCAAGGTGATGGTCATCTTGCCTGAGATCCCGCAAGGAAGAAGAATGAGTCCATGAAGAAGACGAAGAAGAAGCCTTGAAGACGAACCACGTGTAGCCAAACGAATCCTCACGTTCGCAACGGAAAAGAACTAGCGAGAAGAAAGCACACAACTAGGGATGAAGCACACAAGAACAAAACAAACCAACAAGTTTAAATGAGGCCGGAATCAACATATAACAAATCCGGTAAGTCCTCATATGCACATTTAGAAATTGGTCCAGATCTGAACAAACCTTAAGTTCAAATTTTTGAACAGAAGGTTAACATGCACCAAGATGATCTACACGAAATTCTAGTCAATTTTCATATAAAGTTTGTTTAATTCGGAGCTACGGCCTAGAAGATATGAGCAAAACAAGACAAGCATGTCAACGATGCAAGATGCATCCAAACAACAAGCAAACACACTCCAAACATGTAAACAACATGATATTATGATTCTACATGCAAAACCACACACGTTTCATATATAGCACGCTCAAAACGGAGCAACGGTTCAACACATACACATCAAACAAGATATAACAACAAGCTGTCCAAAATCAGCAACATAGCAACTTTGGAGCAAGGTAAATATATGCTACAACACACAAACATGATAACAAGAGGCATGGATGTGAAATAGACATGATACTTAGCAAGCATGAACTTAGAACACACCCAAAAACTTGCTGGAACACAATTACACAAGCATGGCAAGTTGCAATAAATTTATCCAGAATTAGTCAAAATCTGGGAAGGCAAAACATCATCACGATGCTGCATTCGGAGACACAAAACAACAAGCATATCAACTCTGCTAAGTATATAAAGATCATTGACATGTAATAGACATCTCATACATCAAACAACTCCACTGGAGCAACTCCATAGGAGGCATGGATCAATAACAACAAGCTTCACCAAATTGAACATGCTGATAAAAGTCTAGCAGGTAAATCTATAGCAACTTGAGAGAAAAAATAAATAAGCTACATCAGGCCATATATGCAAACAAGGGCATGAATGGATAGAGCATAACATGGACAACAAGACATGATCATTGGCCACTCCAAAACAAGCATGTATTTGAGTGGGGCATCAAGCAAACGTAGCATCGGGTTTAACAGTTTCAGACTTAGCAGTTTTCTCACTAAGTATAAAACAGCAACATTGGCATGGCATGTTTACAAGCTTGTTTAAGTCACCTCAAGGCATATCATGGAAAGTGGATTGCACCACAGCAAATACCATATGATTGTGCTTCTAGAACATATTGACATGTGTCATGAAGACAATCACACCAATAGCAATGAGCTTGTGAAAACAGCATCTCACAACAAGTTTCAGCACTTAACAGCCACATGCACTTTTGCAATAGAGATTAACATGGCAATATGGCACCTACCATGAATGCTACAGCAACCATCATGTAGAGCACTTCACAATGAACATTTTGACATATCATATGCTCCATTTGGATAAACATGCACAAAGTTACAAGCATCACAAGCATGCAACAAAATTACAGTTAACAACAGTTTTAAACATATAGCACTCTTGCTATGATGATTAGGTCATCAAGATGAACTCAAACAAGCATGCCACAATGGAACAAAATGAAGAGCATGTCACCACGATCATTTGGACATATCATTCACTCAATTTGGACATACACACAAAAAGTTACAGCACCACAAATTATGTAACATTTTTACAAAAGGGCCCGGGCCTTAGAAGAAAATAGACATCTGGAGGGGTGGACATGTCCGGTGTCTGGTCGGACATGTCCGTCGGTGCGGGCTGATGGGGTCCACCTGGTAGGGACACAGGGAGCAGGAGGCCCGGACATTGTCCGGTGTCATCGGACACGTCCGGGCGGACGCAGAGGAGGCCCGACGGCGGCGGCTTCTCCGGCGACGAGGGGAGGCCATGGACGGCGGCTCGACGCCGGCGAGGCTCCGGGAACGGTGGGGCGCAGCGGAGGGAGGCCGGGAACGACGGATCCGGGCCGGATCTCGCCGGATCCGACTGGATCCGGCGCGGGGAGATCGTGGCGAGCCACGGCGGCTGAGGCGGCGGCTGCCTCTTGCCGGTGGCGAGCTTCGCTCGGGAGCAGAGCGGCTCGGGGTGCCAGGGCGTCAGCGTGGCGAGGGAGGCGAGCGGCAGAGCGATGGCGGAGGCAGGCGCGGGCGCGCGGGGCGTTGCACGCTGGCGACGACAACGACCGGACGACGGCGGCGGGGAAGGCTCAGGCGCGGGGAGCTCGGGATCGGGGGCTCCTGCAGGAGCCCTGGCGGCAGCGCGATCCAGGCCTGGGCGGGCCCCGCACATGCCAGGCGGGCCGAGGCGGGTGGAGGGGAGGACATGGGCGACGTGGCAGCTTCCAGTTGGCTGGGGCGGCGGCTCGACCAGTGGCTGGCTGCCACGTGGCGCTGGCGAGGTGGCCGGCGGCGGAATCAGGGAGGATGCGGCGGCTGGCTGCGTGGGGAAGGCTGGCTGCACGAATTACGAGGCAGAGGGGGCTAGTGGTTAGGGGAATGGCTAGATTAGCTTAGGGGTGTCCAAAAATGGACTAGGGGACTTATATATAGGGAAATGGCTAGGGTTTGGGGGTTTAGGAATGATTTTGGTCCCTCCGATCGAATCAGGCGGCTCCGTTTGCGAGGGGGGTCTAGGGAGGCCTAGGTGGGCTGGATAGGAGGGGTTAGTGGGGGTGAGAAGAGAGAATATAGAGAGCCCCGCGGGCAGTTTGGGAGACCGAAATGTCCGACGATCTATCCGGCTATAGTGCCACTATATTTAACGGTTGGGCTAGCAAACGAGCTCCGAATGCGACGAAACTTGACAGTCAGCCTGTCTATACTATAATAAGACTACAAGCCAAGTTTCGTCCCATTCCGAGAACATTTTCCGGCCACTCATAAAATAAATATTCGGAGGTGCCGCGGGCGCGTGCAAGTGTGTCTGGGCTCCGAACGGACAACGGAAAGGACGGGCGGACTCGGAAGGATGCAAGTTTTGAAAACATGATGATGCAACACACATGATGATAAGGCAAAGATGCAACACGCAAGCAGATGACATGGCAACGACGACGAATACCTGGCTGACACCTGGCGCACCGGTCTCGGGGTGTCACAACACTCCCCTACTAACAAGAGATCTCGTCCCGAGATCTTAGGAACGAGACGGAAAAGAAAAGCAAGCACAAAGTTCTTCGATGACAAAAGAGTGAAACCAAAGAATGTTCAGAGGATGAGCCACTTGAAAGGAAGAATACAATGGAGATGAACGAGAAAGAGAAGCTCCATTACAAAAGAGGAACAAGGAACACGCGAGAACCAAGGAGGTTGAAAGGCACGAAACAAGGGCTGAATGAACAAGAATGAATTCGAAACCACTCCGGTTAATAAGAGATAGAAAGGAATTTCCACGAAGGAATTCGGGCAGCACTCTGGCTGAAAATGGAATGAATATAACATGAACTTGAGAAGATGGAATAATACTTGACGAGATGAACAAGAAAATGCCTCCGGAAGAATTGAAGAAGAGAAGAATGGAGAAGAAGATGATAGCTTCCACTACAAATGATTTTGAAAGAGAATCTTCAAGAGGAAGGCTCGAACGAAGTTGTTGAGAAAATCAACAACAAAATAATAAGCTTGTTGTGGACTTATTAAAACATCTCAAGACTTGAGGTGAATTATGGCGGCAACCAAAAGATTGAATAAGTGAAAATTAGGAAATGCAAAACTCCACTTCAAAAGAATAAGGAGAATTAATCGCTCTCGAGAGACAAAAGAATAATGCTTTAGCTGCTCCAGAAGAATTATGATGAACATATGAAGAATTATTACATGATGAAGAACCACCATGAAGAACTCCAGTAACGAAAAGGATGATGATATAGAAATGACGGACAAAAAGAATAAGATTAAAGCCTTGCGATGATTTAGACGGGGTGTTCCGACGAGATGGCCGAGGAAACTATGAACTCCAGAAAAGAAAAGATGAAAACTATTGGAACTAGAATTTATTCGTCAAGAATAAACTCCGAAGGAAGGGATTAATCATCTTGATGAAAAGAATAAGAATTATGTTCTGCTTATCCTCCACCAATAAATTGATGAGAAGCAATGGACTTGCATACTACTTATTTGCGTTGAAAATGATAAAGAGGGATATATCGCGAACTTGCAAAAATCTTCATGAAACACCGGTAGGATTGAAGGAAACGATCGAATTGATATGATAGCACTAGAAAGAACTCTTGAGCGAACCACCGTGAAGAATTAAAGCCGAGTGAAGAAAAGGAATGAACCACCGTAAGAAATTGAAATTGAGTGAGTACAACAGAAATGCAACGCCGGGAAGAATAAACACTCGGGGAAATTTAGATGCAAGAGAACGAAGAGATCGTGAACTGATTAGAGAATACTTGAACGAAGCATCGGACGAATGTGAGACGAACGAAGAGGCATCAATGAAGAATAGTTGGAGGACGAAGTTGAAAACTATGAACGAAGAAATCTTCTGAAATGATGGCCTTCGGAGGAACACAAAGAAAATAATTCATGAAATACTCTGGAAAAATGAAAAGAAGAAAGGTCGAATCAACACGAAAGATTTTGAAAGCGATCTTGAAGAAGGGCTATGACTGATGGAATCCATACTTACGTTATACTTTAAAAATAATAATTTGGGAATACTTCGGGAATTAGAAGAGTCAGGTAAGATCCTGGGAACAGACATGTGGGTTATGAGCCCACTGAAGAGAAACACCGTAGAAATGGATTATTCGAGTGAGAAACGATGCACCGGAATGATTAAAGACTCGAATGAGGTGACACCCTTGAATTAATTAGAACACAGATGAATCTCCTGAGATTTCTTCGGAACTCCTGGATAATTAACTGGCGAGAGACAAACGAGCAATTGGAAAACACTTGAGTCAATGATAAAATAAGAACAACACCGAGATATTGGAATTGAATCCACCAGAAAAGAAAAGAGATGAAGAATATCGAACGAGAGGAGAATTCATCGGTTGAAATAATTGATGAAAGGAATACAAAGATTTCACACGAGTAGGCTGGATACTCGATTAGGACTCTGGTCCGAGAAGCAAAAGGGTGGGCGGGTGGGAAAAAGAAGGACAACTTCGGAAGGGAAAACAACATCGGTTGGAAAGAACTGAGAGTTGAACTTGCAAAGAAGAAGTGGGTCGAAACCACTTGACGAGAGATGCACCAGATGAAAGAACTAACAACGCAACGAACGAAAAGTAACCACGTGATCCTAAAAATTTTGAAGGTGAAGAGGACTAATTCAAAACACCTACGTCAGGATTCCTCACCAGAGCGACGAAGGGGCTGAGGAGTAAAAAGAATCCCTACTCTCCGATATAACAAGACTCCAGAAAAGTTTTCTTCTATACTTAACAACGGCCAAACTACAATCAATCAAGGGGGCTCCTATGGTCGGTCGAGGCTCTGATACGAACTTTTCAGGCCCAAGAGGCGATTCTATCCCGATCACGTGACACTTCTGTGATTGGGGCACAATCGCATTTCGGGCGCTTAGCAAGATGGATATCATTACATCGTACCATTACATACATACATGGGGGATACAACAATACATACAAGTCACATGAATACAACAACATCAATACAAGGCATCCGACTACGGATGCAAACATGAAAAACACAACGACATCCATCTGCTATCCCAGGCTGCCGACCAGGAACCTAACCCAAGACTGACGAAGAGGAAGAAGAAATAACTCCAACACAAAGGACATCGCTCTCACGTCAAGTCATCGGAAACCTGCACCTGCAACTTTTGTTGAAGTATCTGTGAGCCACGAGGACTCAGCAATCCCATAACCATGGGTAACAAGACTAGCAAAGCTTAACTGGGTAGGAAGAGGTAAAGTGGTGCGGTTGCAGCAGCGGCTAAGCAATATATGGTGGCTAACTTATGAGTACAAGAATAAGATGAGCATCTACGCAAACGGTCGCAAACTAGTAATGATCTCTAAAGATCCTAAAGTACCTACGAGTCAAACATAACCCCACCGTGTTCTCTTCTCAAAGTGAAAAGAGACAGTCACGGTTACTCACACAGTTGTGTGTTTTACTTCAGATCCTTTGACAAGTTTTCTACAACCGGACATTAAAAAATTCCAATCTGCCACATAACCGCGGGCAAGGCTTTCGAAAGATCATAACCCTGCAGGGGTGTCCCAATTTAGCCCATCACAAGCTCTCACGATCAGCAGAGATAATAATAATATTACCCTTTATCTTAGGGAAGGTCCGATCAGACTAGGAATTCCCGGTGCACAAGACATTTCGACAATGGTAAAACAAGTCCAGCAAGACCTCCCGGCGTGCCGACACCCGGATAGTAGCCGTGCGTATCTCGTCTCAGGCCACAACCGGATAGGTGATCCTACGGGAGCCATATATCTCGAGTTTCCCCGTGGCGGCCCCGCAGTCTCCCCGTTTGGGACCAACACCATCAGCACTGCCCCCCTGCTATGTAGAAAGAAACCTCGGGTAGCGCTAACTCCCTATGCAATTAATTAATTAATTAAGTTTTTATTATGAGCAAATTAAAACCAATGTTGGGCCTTGCTGGAGGAGTTTTATTCAAAGACGAACTGTCAAGGGGTCCCCATATACCCAACCGTATAAGGAACGCAAAATCAAGGAACATAACGCCGGTTTATCGGCTCCTAAGGTGGCATGAGTGGAACAAAACACCGAGCAAAGGCCCAGCCTTCCACCCATTGCCAAGTATATAGGTGTGTTAATAATAATAGTAGATATTGTGATATTCTAAAAACAAGTTCCAACATGGAACGATCTTCATCTTCACCTGCAACTAACAACGCTATAAGAGGGGCTGAGCAAGCGGATAACATAGCCCAACAACGGTTTTGCTGGGAAGGTGTCAAAGGTTAGAGGTTTCATGGCAACAAGGAGAGGGGCTGACAATAAAAGATGGGTAGCGTGACATATAACGACAGCATCGAGACATCTAGCATAGCAATGATAGTAAAGGTATCCAAGGTGACAGTCATCTTGCATGAGATCCCGCAAGGAAGAAGAATGAGTCCATGAAGAAGACGAAGAAGAAGCCTTGAAGACGAACCACGTGTAGCCGAACGAATCCTCACGATCGCAACGGAAAAGAACTAGAGAGAAGAAAGCACACAACAAGGTAAACACACAACACAAGAACATGAAACGATGCTCAACCAAGTATGATTCAAGACAAGTCTATATGATGCAAGACATGTCAAGGGATGAAGCACACAAGAACAACATAAACCAACAAGTTTAAATTAGGCCGGAATCAACATATAACAAATCCGGTAAGTCGTCATATGCACATTTAGAAATTGGTCCAGATCTGAACAAACCTTAAGTTCAAATTGTTAAATAGAAGGTTAACATGCACCAAGATGATCTACACGAAATTCTAGTCAATTTTCATATAAAGTTTGTTTAATTCGGAGCTACGGCCTAGAAGATATGAGCAAAACAAGACAAGCATGTCAACGATGCAAGATGCATCCAAACAACAAGAAAACACACTCCGAACATGTAAACAACATGATATTATGCTTCTACATCCAAAACCACACACGTTTGATATATAGCACGCTCAAAACGGAGCAACGGTTCAACACATACACATCAAACAAGATATAACAACAAGCTGTCCAAAATCAGCAACATAGCAACTTTGGAGCAAGGTAAATATATGCTACAGCACTCAAACATGATAACAAGAGGCATGGATGTGAAATAGACATTATACTTAACAAGCATGAACTTAGAACACACCCAAAAACTTGCTGGAACACAATTACACAAGCATGGCAAGTTGCAATAAATTTATCCAGACTTAGTCAAAATCTAGGAAGGCAAAACATCATCACGATGCTGCCTTCGGAGGCACAAAACAACAAGCATATCAACTCTACTAAGTATATAAATATCATGGACATGTAATAGACATATCATACATCAATCAACTCCATTGGAGCAACTCCATAGGAGGCATGGATGAATAACAACAAGCTTCACCAAATTGAACATGCTGATAAAAGTCTGGCAGGTAAATTTATAGCAACTTGAGAGCAACAAATAAATAAGCTACATCAGGCCATATATGCAAACAAGGGCATGAATGCATAGTGCATAACATGGAAAACAAGACATGATCATTGGCCACTCCAAAAGAAGCATGGATTTGAGTGGGGCATCAAGCAAACGTAGCATCAGGTTTAACAGTTTCAGACTTAGCAGTTTTCTCACTAAGTATAAAACAGCAACATTGGCATGGCATGTTTACAAGCTTGTTTAAGTCACCTCAAGGCATATCATGGAAAGTGGATTGCACCACAGCAAATACCATATGATTGTGCTTCTAGAACATATTGACATGTGTCATGAAGACAATCACACCAATAGCAATGAGCTTGTGAAAACATCATCTCACAACAAGTTTCAGCACTTAACAGCCACATGCTCTTTTGCAACAGAGATTAACATGGCAATATGGCACCTAACATGAATGCTACAGCAACCATCATGTAGAGCACTTCACAATGAACATTTTGACATATCATATGCTCCATTTGGATAAACATGCACAAAGTTACAAGCATCACAAGCATGCAACAAAATTACAGTTAACAACAGTTTTAAACATATAGCACTCTTGCTATGATGATTAGGTCATCAAGATGAACTCGAACAAGCATGCCACGATGGAACAAAATGAAGAGCATGTCACCACGATCATTTGGACATATCATTCACTCAATTTGGACATACACACAAAAAGTTACAGCACCACAAATTATGTAACATTTTTACAAAAGGGCTCGGGCCTTAGAAGAAAATAGACATCTGGAGGGGTGGACATGTCCGGTGTCTGGTCGAACATGTCCGTCGGTGCGGGCTGATGGGGTCCACCTGGCAGGGACACAGGGAGCAGGAGGCCCGGACATTGTCCGGTGTCATCGGACACGTCCGGGCGGACGCAGAGGAGGCCCGACGGCGGCGGCTTCTCCGGCGACGAGGGGAGGTCATGGACGGCGGCTCGACGCCGGCGAGGCTCCGGGAACGGCGGGGCGCAGCGGAGGGAGGCCGGGAACGACGGATCCGGGCCAGATCTCGCCGGATCCGGCCGGATCTTAGAGCGGGGAGGTCGCGGCGAGCCACGGCGGCTGCCTCCGGCCGGCGGCGAGATTGGCTCGGGAGCAGAGCGGCTTGGGGCGCCAGGGCGTCGGCGCGGGAGCGAGGGAGGCGAGCGGCAGAGCGGCGGCGGAGGCAGGCGCGGGCACGCGGGGCGCTGCACGCCGGCGGCGTTTACGACCGGACAACAGCGGCGAGGAAGGCTCAGGCGCGGGGATCTCGGGATCGGGGGCTCCTGCAGGAGCCCTGGTGGCGGCGCGATCCGGGCCTCGGCGGCCCCCGCACGGGCCAGGTGGGCCGAGGCGGCTAGAGGGTAGGACAGGGGCGACGTGGCAACTTCCTGTTGGCTGGGGCGGCGCTCTGCCAGTGGCTGGCTGCCACGTGGCGCTGGCGAGGTGGCCGGCAGCGGAAATCAATGAGGAGGCGGTGGCTGGCTGCGTGGGGAAGGCTGGCTGCACTAATTATGAGGCAGAGGGGGCTAGGGGTTAGGGGAATGGCTAGATTAGCTTAGGGGTGTCTAAAAATGGACTAGGGAGACTTATATATAGGGAAATGGCTAGGGTTTGGGGGTCTAGGAATGATTTTGGTCCCTCCGATCGAATCAGACGACTCCGGTTGCGAGGTGGGTGTAGGGAGGCCTAGGTGGGCTGGATAGGAGGGGTTAGTGGGCTGTGAAGAGAGAAGATAGAGAGGCCCGCGGGCAGTTTCACAAACCGAAACGTCCGACTATTTATCCGGCTATAGTGCCCCTATATTTAACGGTTGGGCTATCAAACGAGCTCCGAATGCGATGAAACTTGACAGGCGGCCTGTCTATACTATAATAAGACCACATGCCAAGTTTCGTCCCATTCCGAGAACATTTTCCGGCCACTCATAAAATAAATATTCGGAGGTGCCGCGGGCGCGTGCAAGTGTGTCTGGGCTCCGAACGAACAACGGAAAGGACCGGCGGACTCGGACGGATGCATGTTTTGAAAACATGATGATGTAACACACATGATGACAAGCCAAAGATGCAACACGCAAACAGATGACATGGCAACGACGACGAATAACTGGCTGACACCTGGCGCACCGGTCTCGGGGTGTCACAAGTGCACTCTGGCACTGTAGCCGCTCCTGGCCAAGCGCTTCCGGCCACCTCGGCCCTCCCCCTCGCGCCAGCTGAGGCACCTCGACGTCCACGACACGCCACAGCTTGGACCCCCTCCTCCTTCTCCCTCCTATGGCCTCCCTCGCACGAGCGTCGGTCGCCCGCGAGCTCCAATCCATGGCCTCACACGCGCAAGCTCTCTGGAGCCTCCCCCACTCCTTCCCTTCCCTCCTCTGGACGTGGACCTCGTCCACAAATGGCCTGGACACTCTCACGAGCGCTCTCACGGGCTCTGGCCGCGCCTGTGACCTCGGGGGCGCACAAGTCCATGGTGGACCGATGCCCGGCTATATAAGCTAGCCACAGGCCGCTCCAATGGCACCAGCCTCCCCCCTCACACCTCCTAGAGCACGCCCACACCACTCACAAGCCCTCTAGGGGCTTCTGTACTCGGGGTCAACCGGAGCCCCGCCGCCTCGGGTCGCCGTCGATCCAGAGGTATACGCCTCCTCCGCCCCCTCTCTCACTCGATCTGCAACCACACGGACCCACTGACCCTTTCCCCTCTCCTTTCCCTCTCTTTTGCAGCCGGAAACGACCGGAACGACCACCGCCCGACACTCCTCCTCCGTGCATCCTCATCACCGGCGAACACGATAGCTCCGGCGACCACCTCCACCACCACCCGAACGGCGACTCCGTGGTGAGTCCAGCCTGCCCTCCGCTCGCC
The DNA here is from genome assembly GCA_902687465.1 of Secale cereale. NCBI lineage: Eukaryota > Viridiplantae > Streptophyta > Magnoliopsida > Poales > Poaceae > Secale > Secale cereale. Next base: position 414,404,127 of record LR738709.1, read on the forward strand.
CCGCCGTGCCCTGCATCGCCGCCGGTGAGCTGGCCGGCCGTCTGGACACGGGTTAGGGATGACAGGCGGGCCCCGCCTGTGAGCCTCCTTTCCCTCTCGCCTCTCCTCTCGCCTCCCCTCTCGCCTCCCCTCTCTCCCACTAGCAGCTAGGCCCCGCCCATCAGGTTTAAACCTGGCACGCGCACGTTGCTCGGCTCGCCCGGGCCGAAATGTCTCTGGGCCTGTGCACTGTGGCCGTTCTGGCCCAGATGCATAGAGGCCATTTTTCTGCGGATTTTCAAATAAATCCACAGGACAAAATAATTATCCAAAATAATTGATTTCAACTCCTAAAATCTTGTAATATTCCAACCTATTTAATGATGTAACTTTCACACATATTCATGAACCTTTTATGTACTATTCAAATTCAAATCCAAATTTTAACAATGAAACCTCTATTTAAAAATCCCTTTATCCTATTATGTCACTCCAAATCCAAAACTAAGAATTTTCCCCTTCTTAGTTTTTCCCATATTATTTTATAAAAATGAGTTGACATTTTTTTGAACACTTTCACTTTTCTGCTTTTATTATTGCCTTATTTTTTTCGTTGTTCTTTTGCGACAAATAGATCACGTGTTTGACGAAGTAGTTGGAGAAGAAGAAGGAGAAGGACTTGAAGAGTTTGAAGACCAAGCCAACCAAGGCAAGCAGCCCTTTGACCATGTCTAAGAAACCCCTTTTTACGCATGTCATATAGCACTTATTGTCAATGCACCGGAATCATGTTGAGGTGATGACCACTTGTGTGGGTCGCCTTGTTTCTTTCCTATTGAAACTTGCATCAAGCATGACCCTACCTTTCTATGAGGGTTATGCGGGTGGGAATAGAAAGGTTGCTAAGGTAGTGGCTATGCAAGTGGGACGGGAATATGCATGATGGTGGAGGCATAGTACTTTCAAAAGACTTTTCAAAAACCCCGTCGGCTGTCACTTATGCCCGAGGGAGATGATGAGTTGGGTAACCACTTGATGACAAAGTGGTGTACTGAGGCAAGTGTGTGTGTTGTTTTCAAAACGGATTGGTTTAAGTTGCGACCGTTATTCCAACCTTACATGCGCAACCACTCTACCCTTATATGGGAAAGGGTATTATTGATTACCTAGGCCGATACTAGCATGGTGCACGCATTACTAGTGACGGGGTGACACGAGGTCACTCTCGGGACGGGGTCGTGCTTGGATAGGCGGCCATGATTGTTTTCACAGGGCACCGGATACACCGTTGGTACCCCGTGCCAGTGGTATGTGATGAATATGGGAGCGAGGCTCCACAATTTTAAGATGTGAAATGTTGGGCACGGGGGTTGCTACCAATCGAGTGGACTCTATGTTAGTGTCGTCTAGGGAAAGATAGTAATCAGGTGCTTACCCCGGGTACTTGAGGTACCACGGGTCATGGATGACACGGAAATTCCCCGAATCTTGTGGGTAAAGTGTGCAACCTCTGCAGAGTGTAAAATTATTCGAATAGCCGTGTCCACGGTCAAGGATAGTTGGGTAACCGCTCTTGGGCTACGTCCAAAGTTTGCTAATCCTCGTGTGTGTGTGTGTGTGTGTGTGTGTGGGAAGCACCGTTTGAGTCAAGTTGAAAGACTTGATAAGTTGTCTGAGATGGAAGAGATCAAAACTTGGCTATGTTGATATCTATAACCTATTCTCTTATGATGCATGCTTCACTAAAAAGGTAGTTCATGACATTGCACTCACAAATTTTCTTTCTGCAAAAATACCCTATTTAGTGCTATATCATACCTTGTGATACTTGTTCCGAAAACATGGGTTGATTGCGAGTACATTCAAAGTACTCATTGGCTTGCCACTAGTTATTTAATTGGCCAGGCATGGAAGAGCGGGAATTTGAAGAAGAGTTCTTTGGAGACGAACATGCGAACTAGGACGCTTTCCCAGTCAGAATGCCTGTAGGTTAAGGCAGATGGCATGGGTTCTACTTCTCTACGAAGACTTATGCTATTTAAGTTTATATGTTGTTCTGCCCTTGAGGGTTTATCTATGTAAGACTTGACCATAACGGTCATAATTTGTGTAAGACGGTATGTATGGATGTAAGACTCTTGTTATTCAGCTTCTGTGTGTTCAGTGAGCATTCATCTCTGAGATCACTGTACACGTGCATATGGTGATCTCGACTTGCAAGTCGAGGTCCCCATAGAGATAGTATCAGAGCCATCCTGACTATAGAAAGCCTTAGTTAGCATGTGCGTTAGTTAGGATGAGACCAATTTCATAAACCTTCTGAACCTCTATTCTTTTCTAAACCTTGCCGAACCTGAGATATAATCAGCTTATTAACCTCTCCCATTCAACCTTTGTAGATGGCTGCTGTACCTGAAGAGCTCCCGACCACTAGGTTCCCCTTGCTTCTCGAGGATAGCCTCCAGGAGTGCCATTTTCACCGAGCACCCATCGTCACCTACCATGAGCATTGGGTTAGCGACACCGAGGCGGAGTACCATGTGGAAGTGATCGTAAGGGGAAATGATCCTCCCACAAGTTGGTTCTTCGAGGGACCCCAGATGGCAACACTACTCCTTGCCATTGAGGCAGCCGCACTCAAGGCACTAACCCGCCTCCCAGAACTTCTTTCGAAGATGGCAGTCAAGATGACAACCCGCTTCTTGCCTTACTGGAAGGAAGGTGAAGATGAGAGCAGCGCACGAGCCCTACTTCAGCCTTTGTGCCGATATCTTGGCACAAGAGTTGGCCTCGGAATCAATGAAGCTCCAAGAAAAACTCCACAAGACCAAGGCACTTCTTCGACGAGCACAAGAGAAGACGGATATGATCAAGAAGGAAGGTGTGCCTCCTAGGCAACCCGCTATCGCATAGCGAGGCGGAAGGCCCTCGGGAGATGTATCTTCCAAGGATGAAGAACCACCCCAGCGACGTCGTATGACGGCGAGGGAATTTTGCAAGCTCTTTTCCGCACCACCGGCATAACAATGCCGTGTCCAACTCCTCCACTCCCCCACACCCTCAAGTGATAGGGGAGCCCAGACTGATGAAGACAAGGAGGAAGACCCAGAAGAGCCATAATACGCGACCGAGCATTCCACCACTTAGGCATTATTCAAAACTCGGATATGCCAACTCGTGACCTCTACGGTAGGATAGGTCGTGTAACCCCTATGCGAAGTCGAGTCCTTGTATGGTTCATTTGAAGCCATCTAGTGTTTGCTTTTGTTGTGTTTGGATGTTAATCGTATCTTCCCTTCGGGAACATGTAAACGACTACATCACCCATTTGCAATTTTAATGAATGTGTTTGGCCCTTTTGGCCCTTGCATGAAAACAATTAGAGACATACCCACCCCCTTACTAGGCACCCATCTTTATTGTTTTCCCTCATCATTCCAACTCAAAAGACCTTGACCGCTCCAACATGATGCCTATTGTAACTCGTACTGGTACCTCTACCCAACAGCCCGAAGCTGGAGCATCCGCCCAACCAGAGGCCAGCCAAGACCAAACCCACGACCAAGCTCCACCACCACCTCCCCCGAACATGGACATGGCTCAGCTTCGCCAAGCCTTCCGAGAGGAACGCCAAGCCAACACCACAGCCCTCCAGATGATTGCTCAAGCCGTCACCAACAACCGCCAGCCGACGGGGAATGGCAATGGACATTCCACATTGGCGGAGTTCAAGAAGCATGCACCGCCAACCTTCATCGAGACTGCTGAACCCCTAGATGCATATGACTGGGTTCGCACCATTGATGACTTGCTGGAACTAGTCGGCTGCACTGAAGACCGCGAGAAGGTGGCTTATGCCGCCCACTGCCTCGGGGGAACTACTAGAGCTTGGTGGGATGGATTCAAGGTCATGCATGCTGGGCAAGACATCAATTGGAATAACTTCAAGGCAGAATTCCGCAAGGCCCATATTCCTTCCGGAATCATGGCTATCAAGAAGCGTTAGTTCCGAGCCCTGAAGCAAGGAAGTGGCACTGTCAAGGAGTACATGCAGAAGTTCAGTGTTCTGTCAAGGTATGCCCCTGAAGATGTCAGCAAGGATGCTGCAAAAAGGGAGCGCTTCATGGAAGGCATCAATCAGACTCTGCAGTACTCGCTTGTCGTGTGTGACTGCCCAACCTTTCCTGACCTGGTGAACAAAGAACTCATGCTTGAAGATAAGCGGCGTGCTCTGGAAGACACTCACAAGCGCAAGATGATTAGCAAGGGAAGTTCCAGTAACCACAAGCCTCGCCCATGGCAGCCAACCCCGGTCAGGCCAACCTATCAGCAGCCAAGAGCTCCTGCACCTCGCACCAACTATCAGCCTCAGCAGTATGCCAACCCAAGGCCAGCTTTCAACAACCCCAATAACAGTGGTGGCAACAAGATCAACAACCCAAACCAAATCCCTTGCTTTGGATGTGGCCAGTCTGGACACATCCCTAAGGTGTGCCCCAACAAGAAGCTCGATGCCCCATGCCCAATGCGCAGAACCCAGGACAAGGCCGCGGGATGCCGCCAAGGAACCAAGCTCCTGGTAACCCGCCCAACAATGGAAATGGGCATGTGAATCACGTCACTGCAGAAGAAGCCCAGGAAGACTCGGACGTCGTGTTGGGTACGTTCCTTGTCAACACAGGACCTACAACTGTCTTGTTTGATTCTAGAGCCACGCATTCATTTGTCACTCAACCATTTGCATTAAAAAGTGGCATGACCCCTACACCCCTGAATAACCCCATGGTGGTACAAACCCCCGGAACAGAGATGAGAGCCAAGATAGGCTGTAAGGGAGTCGGTATCGTCATTAACGGGGTAGATTTCCTAGCAGACCTTATCATCTTAAGATCGCAAGGCTTGGATGTGATCTTAGGAATGGATTGGCTCAACAAGCACCAAGGCTTGTTATATTGTGCCAATCGGACTGTCACTGTGACCAATGACCAAGGAGTCGAAGTTAAGTTTGCCTCCAACTCCTATTCTGCTCAAACCGCTCAAGTCAACTGTCTGTCTGAAGTTGGACTGGAGCAAGTGCCAGTAGTATGCGAGTATCTCGATGTCTTTCCAGATGAGCTACCGGGAATGCCTCCTGACCGTGACATTGAGTTCGTCATCGAGCTCATGCCTGGGGCAGGACCCATCTATAATAAGCCTTATAGAATGGGGACGAAAGAATTCGCCGAGTTGAAGAAGCAACTAGAAGAGTAGTTGAGGAAGGGATTTATCCGCCCTAGTGCCTCCCCTTGGGGATCACCTGTTCTGTTTGTGGGAAAAAGGGACGGTACCATCCGCTTATGCATTGACTACCGTTCCCTCAATGAAGTTACAATCAAGAACAAGTATGCACTTCCCCAGATTGAAGATTTGTTTGATCTACTCAGTGGAGCCAAGGTGTTCTCTAAGATCGACCTCAGATATGGCTACTACCAGCTGAAGGTGGCATTTGTAACTAGATATGGCCTATATGAGTGCACGGTCATGTCCTTTGGATTAACCAATGCTCCAGCATACTTAATGTATCTCATGAATAAGGTCTTCATGGATTATTTGGACAAGTTTCTTGTTGTCTTCAATGATGACATTCTTGTCTTCTCGAAGACGGAAGAAGAGCACGAGCAACATTTTGAGGATGGTCCTAGAGAAGCTTCGAGAGCACCAACTATATGCCAAATTCAACAAATGTGAGTTTTGGCTGCATAAAGTTGGATTCTTGGGTCATGTCTTGACCATGGAAGGATTGTCGGTAGATCTCGCGAAGATCGAAGCTGTGACCCAATGGCAGTCCCCAACAACCGTCAAGGAAGTCACAAGTTTCCTCGGACTTGCGGGCTATTATCGCAAATTCGTTGAAGGATTCTCCAGCATTGCCCGGCCAATGACTCAGCTCCTGAAGAAGGACAAGAAGTTCGAATGGACGCCGGAATGCGAAGAAATCTTCCAAGAACTCAAGAAGAGATTGACCACCGCCCCAGTTCTGGCAACACCTGACATTCACAAGGAGTTCGTGGTATATTGTGATGCCTCTAGAACCGGATTGGGAAGCGTTCTGATGCAAGATGGACGAGTCATAGCTTACCTTTCAAGGCAGCTACGACCTCATGAAGAGAACTACGCTACTCACAATCTCGAGTTAGCAGCAGTGGTTCATGCTTTGAAGCAAGGTTGTCAGAATCGCGATTTTGAATCAGATCGGAGCCCTGATGGTAGGATCGCAAATCATGGAATCTTCACTATCGGGATCGTAGAAACATAGATTCTATTAACTAAAGTCGTAGAATCAGAGGGGTTAGTTTAGATCGTAAAGTCGTAGAATCGTACAACAGAATCACGATTCTGACAACCTTGCTTTGAAGACATGGCAACATTACCTCCTAGGGAAGCGGTGTGAGATATACACAGACCACAAAAGTCTGAAGTATATTTTCACCCAAAAGGAATTGAACATGAGGTAGCAAAGATGGAACTGGTCAAGGATTATGACCTCAGTGTTCAATATCACCCCGAGAAGGCTAACATGGTAGCCGATGCCTTAAGCGGAAAGGCTTGCTCCCTGAATGCCATAGTTAAAGGAAGGCAGTCAGCCCTGTTTGAAGAGCTCGAGCAGTTTGGCTTGGAATTAGTTACCCATGGATATCTGAACCACCTAGAAGTCAAACCAGCCCTAATGGACAAAGTCAAGGAAGCACAGAGCGGACACGCAAGCATTGAAGGCATCAAGAAGAAGATGAAGCTAGGCAAGGCCCCAGGATTCTCGGAAGACGAGCACGGGATTGTTTGGTACAAAGGCCGCATCTGCGTACCAAACAAAATGGAGCTGAAGAATTTGATCCTACAAGAAGCCCACGACACTCTGTATTCCATCCACCCCAGAGGAACCAAGATGTATCAAGACTTGAAGGAAAGATTTTAGTGGCACGGGATGAAAAGAGAGATTGCCACATATATTGCATGGTGTGATGTGTGCCAAAGGGTCAAGGCTAAATATCAGCGACCTGCTGGATTGCTCCAACCACTCAAGGTTCCTGAGTGGAAATGGGATTAAGTTGGAATGGATTTTATCACTAGATTACCAAGGTCGAATAAAGGACATGACTCCATCTGGGTCATAGTCGACCATTTGACCAAAGTAGCCCATGTCATTCCTGTCAAAACGACCTACAGTGGGAACCAGCTGGCCAGCCTCTACATCGATCAAATCGTGAGCCTACATGGTGTTCCTAAAGAGATTGTGTCAGATCGAGGCACTCAGTTTACTTCAAGATTTCGGAGAAGATTCCAAGAAGCCTTGGGAACCAAGTTGTCATTCAGCACTGCTTTTCACCCACAAACCAGAGGCCAGACGGAATGAGTAAATCAGATACTCGAAGACATGCTCCGAGCCTGTGTCTTAGCATATGGAGCCAAGTGGGAAGATTGCCTCCCTTTTGCCGTGTTCTCCTATAACAATAATTATCAGTCAAGCCTTCGGATGGCACCATTTGAGGTGTTGTACGTATGCAAGTGTCGCACACCCCTCAACTGGTCAGAGACCAGAGAAGGGCTAGTCTTTGGACAAGATGTTCTTCGCGAAGCAGAAGAGCAAGTCCAACTAGTCAGAGAATGCTTGAAGGCCGCCAAGTCAAGACAAAAGCTACGCCGATTCATGTCGCCAAGACATGAGTTTCCGTGTTGGAGACCATGTGTACCTGCCAGTAACTCCTCTGAAGGGAACCAAGCGTTTCCACGTTAAGGGGAAGCTTGCACCAAGATTTATTGGCCCCTTCAAGATCACCGACCAATGAGGAGAAGTGGCTTACCAGTTGGAACTACCACCTGAACTATCCGATGTGCACAACTGATACGTCTTCAACGTATCTACTTTTCCAAACCCTTTTACCCTTGTTTTGGACCCTAACTTGCATGATTTGAATGGAACTAACCCGGACTGACGCTATTTTCAGCAGAACTGCCATGGTGTTGTTTTTGTGCAGAATAAAAAGTTCTCGGAATCGCCTGAAAATCAATAGAGATTATTTTGAAAAATATAAAAAATATCTGCAAGTCCACACCAGGGGGCCCAGGGCCTGTCCATGAGGGTGGGGAGCGCTCCCCCCCACCCAGGGCGCGCCCCTGCCTCGTGCCCCCCCTGGTCACCAACGTACCCCCAGATCCTATATCTTCACTTTCGGGGAGAAAAAAAATCAAAGAGAAGGAATTATCATGTCTTAGGAGACGGAGCCGCCGCCAAGCCCTAATCTCTCTCGGGCAGGCTGATCTGGAGTCCGTTTGAGGCTCCGGAGAGTGGAGATCGTCGCCATCATCATCATCAACAACTTTCCTCCATCACTAATTCCATGATGCTCACTGCCGTGCGTGAGTAATTCCATTGTAGGCTTGCTGGACGGTGATGGGTTGGATGAGATCTATCATGTAATCGAGTTAGTTTTGTTAGGGTTTGATCCCTAGTATCCACTATGTTCTGAGATTGATGTTGCTATGACTTTGCTATGCTTAATGCTTGTCACTAGGGCCCGAGTGCCATGATTCAGATCTGAACCTATTATGTTTTCATGAATATATGTGTGTTCTTGATCCTATCTTGCAAGTCTATGGTCACCTATTATGTGTTATGATCCGGCAACCCCAAAGTGACAATAATCGGGACCACTCCCGGTGATGACCATAGTTTGAGGAGTTCATGTATTCACTATGTGTTAATGCTTTGGTCCGGTACTCTATTAAGAGGAGGCCTTAATATCCCTTAGTTTCCAATAGGACCCCGCTGCCATGGGAGGGTAGGACAAAAGATGTCATGCAAGTTCTTTTCCATAAGCACGTATGACTATATTCGGAATACATGCCTACATTGCATTGATGAACTGGAGTTAGTTCTGTGTCACCCTAGGTTATAACTTCTACATGATGAATTGCATCCGACGTAATTTCCCATCACCGATTCATTGCCTACGAGCTTTTCCTATATTGCTTGTTGCTTATTTACTTTTCCGTTGTTGTTATCACAAAAACTACAAAAACACTATCGTTACTTTTATTGCCGCTACCGCCACTATCATATTACTTTGCTACTAAACTATCTTGCTGCAGATACTAAGTTTAAATGTGTGGTTGAATTGACAACTCAGCTGCTAATACTTAAGAGTATTCTTTGGCTCCCCTTGTGTCGAATCAATAAATTTGGGTTGAATACTTTACCCTCAAAAACTGTTGCGATCCCCTACACTTGTGGGTTATCAAGACTATTTTCTGGCGCCATTGCCGAGGAGCATAGCTCTATTCTTTAAGTCACTTGGGATTTATATCTGTTTATCACTATGAAGAATTTGAAGGACTCAAAAACCAAGATCTTACCCTCAACTACGAGGGGGGGGGGGGTAAGGAACTGCCATCTAGCTCCGCACTTGATTCTCCTTCTGTTATGAGTAAACTTGTGACACCTACTCCTGCTATTGAATCTGATATGTCATATGTTCTTGATGATGCCACTTCTACTATGTATGATGAAACTACTTCTATGCCTGATACTGTGCCACTAGGTGAATTTCTAGATGAACAAATTGCTAAGATTAGGGAGAATGCAAATGTTGAAAGTGGTGATATTTATGAAAGTGATGATGAGACTACTCCCAATAGATATGAATTTCATGTTGTTCCTAAGGGTTATGTTATGGATGAAGAAACTGCTAGATACTTTCTTGCTTGCAATGATAGATATGATCTTAAGAAATTATTAGCTAAGCTGAAAGAAAAGTCCTTGAATGCTAGAATGAAACATGACCCTGCTTTTGCTACTTCACCTATTTGTGTCACTGATAAGGATTATGAATTCTTTGTTGATCCTGAGTTAATTACTTTGGTTGAATCTGATCATTTCCATGGCTTTGAGTCCAAAATTGTTGTGGCACATCTTACTAAGTTTAATGATATAGCCACCATGTTTACCAATGATGAAAAGATTCGCTATTACTATATCCTTAAGCTATTTCCTTTCTCGTTAAAGGGTGATGCTAAGACTTGGTTTAATTATCTTGATCCTAGTTGTGTGCGTAGTCCCCAGGATATGATGTATTACTTCTCTGCTAAATATTTTCCCGCTCATAAGAAACAAGCTGCCTTACGGGAAATATATAACTTTGTGCAAATTGAAGAAGAGAGTCTCCCACAAGCTTGGGGGAGGCTTCTCCAGTTACTTAATGCCTTGCCTGATCATCCTCTTGAGATGCATGATATACTTGATGTCTTTTATAATGGACTAACCGATGCTTCCAGAGACCACCTGGATAGCTGTGTTGGTTGTGTTTTCAGGGAAAGAACGGTTGAACAAGCTGAACTACTATTGAATAATATGTTGGCCAATGAAAATAATTGGACACTTCCTGAACCAGCCCCTAAGACAACTCCTAAGAAAAGAGGTGTTCTATTTCTCAGTCCTGAAGATATGCAAGGGGCAAAGAAATCTATGAAAGAAAAAGGTATTAAAGCTGAAGATGTTAAGAATTTGCCACCTATTGAAGAAATACATGGTCTTGATAACCCGACACATGTAGTAAAGGTAAATTCTCTTTGTAGATTTGATGAAGGTGATATTCCTCGTTATAAGTTTGCTAGCCAATGCTTAGATGAGTTTGACAATTTTATTGTGAAACAAGAAAACTTCAATGCTTAAGTTGGTAGACAATTACAACACAATGCTTATATGATTGAACACTTGAGCGATTATCTGTCTAGAGCTAAAGGTGAACTGAAACTTATTAGTATACATGCTTCTATGGTCACCACTCAAGTAGAACAATCACTTAAGGCTCAGAATGATTTGCTCAATGAATTAAATAGTAAGAATAATGATAATGCCATTAGGGTAGTGACTAGAGGTGGCAAAATGACTCAGGAACCTCTGTATCCTGAAGGCCACCCTAAGAGAATTGAGCAAGATTCTCAGAGAGCTAATGTAGATGCACCTAGTTCTTCTAAGAAGAAGAAAAAGAAAAATGATAAGACTTTGCATGCTTCTAGTGAACCTGTAGCTGACACACCCGAGAATTCCAATGATGACCACTTGTGTGGGCCGCCTTGTTTCTTTCCTATTGAAACTTGCATCAAGCATGACCCTACCTTCCTATGAGGGTTATGCGGGTGGGAATAGATAGGTGGGACGGGAATATGCATGATGGTGGAGGCATAGTACTTTTAAAAGACTTTTCAAAAACCTCGTCGGGTGCCAGTTATGCCCGAGGGATATAATGAGTTGGGTAACCACTTGATGATGAAGTGGTGTACCGAGGAAAGTGTGTGTGTTGTTTGCAAAACAGATTGGTTTAAGTTGCGACCGTTATTCCAACCTTACATGCGCAACCACTCTACCCTTAGATGGGAAAGGGCATTATTGATTACCTAGGCCGATACTAGCATGGTGCCCGCATTACTAGTGACGGGGGTGACACGAGTACACTCTCAGGACGGGGTCGTGCTTGGATAGGCGGCCATGACTGTTTTCACAAGGCACCGAACACACCGTTGGTCCCCCGTGCCAGTGGTATGTGATGAATATGGGAGCGAGGCTCCACAATTTTAAGATGTGAAATGTTGGGCATGGGAGTTGCTACCAATCGAGTGGACTCTATGTTAGTGTCGTCTAGGGAAAGATAGTGATCGGGTGCTTAACCCGGGTACTTGAGGTACCGCGGGTCGTGGATGACACGAAAGTTCCCCGAATCTTGTGGGTAAAGTGTGCAACCTCTGCATAGTGTAAAACTATTCGAATAGTCGTGTCCACGATCAAGGATAGTTGGGTATCCGCTCTTGGGCTACGTCCAAAGTTTGCGAAACCTCGTGTGTGTGTGTGGGGG
>LR738709.1:414416052-414518602 GCA_902687465.1 Secale cereale
GGAAGCACCGTTTGAGTCAAGTCGAAAGACTTGACAAGTTGTCTAGGATGGAAGAGATCAAAACTTGGCTATGTTGATATATGTAACCTATTCTCTTATGATGCATGCTTCACTAAAAAGGTAGTTCATGACATTGCACTCACAAATTTGCTTTCTGCAAACATACCCTATTTAGTGCTATATCATACCTTGTCATACTTATTCCAAAAACATGGGTTGCTTGCCAGTACATTCAAAGTACTCATTGGCTTGCCACTGGTTATTTAATTGGCCAGGCATGGAAGAGCAAGAATTTGAAGAAGAGTTCTTTGGAGACGAACATGCGAACTAGGACGCTTTCCCAGTTAGAATGCCTGTAGGTTAAGGCAGATGGCATGGGTTCTACTTATCTACGAAGACCTCCGCTATTTGAGTTTATTTGCTGTTCTGCCCTTGAGGTTTTATCTATGTAAGACTTGACCATAACGGTCATAATTTGTGTAAGATGGTATGTATGGATGTAAGACTCTTGTTATTAGCTTTTGTGTGTTCAATGAGCATTGATCTCTGGGATCACTGTACACGTGCAGACGGTGATCTCGACTTGCAAGTCGGGGTCCCCACGGGCAGTCAAGCGAGTACGCAAAAATACTAGCCTCAACATTTCAGCAAAGCGTTCAAATTCTTCATCATCATTTTTTTAGTTGACTTGGGTGGAAAAGGCATAGGTTTTTGAACCCCCGGTTCTCTTTCTTTACTATGTTTTCTAGCAATGAAGCCTCTTTTATCATATCTTTTATTCTTTGGTTGTGGGTTATTAAGATCAACAGGTGGTTTGCTACTTCTTGAGCTTGCGTTGTATTCCCTCGAAGAGGAAAGGGAGATGCAGCACAGTAGCGTAAGTATTTCCCTCAGTTTTAGAGAACCAACGTATCAATCCAGTAGGAGACCACGCGCGAGTCCCTCGCACCTGCACAAACAAATAAGAACTTCGCAGCCACGCGATAAGGGGTTGTCAATCCCTTTACGGTCACTTACGAAAGTGAGATCGGATAGAGAAGATAGTTTATATTTATAATATTTTTAGTTTATAAGAATAGCAAATAAAAGCGATAAAAGTAAAGTAGATGTAGATTGATATGTGGAGAATAGACCCGGGGGCCATAGTGTTCTCTAGTGGCTTCTCTCATGATAGCGATATTCTACGGCGGGTAAATAAATTACTGTCGTGCAATCGATAGAAAAGCGAATAATTATGAGACTATCTAGGCATGATCATTATATATAGGCATCACGTCCGAGACAAGTAGACCGACTCCTGCCTGCATCTACTACTATTACTCCACACATCGTCCGCTATCCAGCATGCATCTAGTGTATTGAGTTCATAAGAACAGAGTAACGCCTTAAGCAAGATGACATGATGTACATGGATAAACTCAAGCAATATGATATAAAACTCATCTTTTTATCCTCGATGGCAACAATACAATACGTGCTTTGCTGCCCGGCCCTACTGTCACTGGGAAAGGAAACCACAAGATTGAACCCAAAGCCAAGCACTTCTCCCATTGCAAGAACTATAGATCTAGTAGGCCAAACCAAACCAATTATTCGAAGAGACTTGCAAGGATATTATGAGCACACATAAAAAGTTCAGAGAAGAACCAAATATCTTTCATAGAAAACCTTGATCATAAACTCACAATTCATCGGATGTCGACAAACACACCATAAAAATTGATTACATCGAATAGATCTCCTCGAAGACCGAGGAGAACTTTGTATTGAGATCCAGAGAGAGAGAAGAAGCCATCTAGATACTAGCTATGGACCCGAAGGTCTGTGGTAAACTACTCACAACTCATGGTGAGGGCGATGATGATGATTATGAAGAACTCCGTGTTGGATCCCCCTCCGGTGGAGCTCCGGAACAGGCTCCAAGATGGGAACTCACGGGAATAGAAGGTTACGGCGGTGGAATTAGGGTTTTCTCTCTGTTCACGGAGGGTTTGGGGTACATAGACTTATATAGGAAGAAGGAAGACATCGGGGGACGCTCGAGGGGGCCACGAGGCAGGGGGCGCGCCCTGGGAAGGGGGGCGCGCCCCCACCCTCGTGGGCCACCTCTTGATCCCCTGACGTGGTTCTCAAGCTCCGTGTGCGTGATTTTCTCCAAAAATATCTCTCGCGAAGGTTTCATTCCGTTTAGACTCCGTTTGATATTCCTTTTCTGCAAAACCCTGAAACAGGCAAAAAACAGCAATTTGGACTGGGCCTTTGGGTTAGTAGGTTAGTCCCAAAAATTATATAAAAGTCTATGATAGAGCCCATTAAACATCCAAGACTTCCTAAATAATAGCATGGAACAATAAAAAATTATAGATACGTTGGAGACGTATCATGGTTCTATTTCAACATCATTATCTGGTTCTTTTTCATTTGGTTGAGCATCTTCATGAACATCAGCATTATCTTTTTCTTTATCACTAGGTGAGTGTTCATTACCAGATTGAGTTTCAGCATTAGAGATAGAAATATCATTATCATTGTCAGGATGTTTTTCTACTTTAGGTTCACTAGTGGCATGCATAGTGCTATCATTTTTCTTTTTCTTTTTCTTTTTAGAAGGACTAGGTGCAGTAGTGTTATTTCTTTGTGAATCATGTTCAATTCGTTTTGGGTGTCCCTCAGGATAAAGTGGTTCCTGAGTCATTTTACCTCATCTAGTTGCAACTCTAACAGCAAAGTCGTGCATATTATGATTCATTTCATCAAGTAATTCTCTTTGAGATTTAGCAACTTGTTCTAGTTGAGTTTGAACCATAGAAGCATGTTTTCCAACACCTCTAACATCATTTGAAATTCTAAATAACAAGTCACTCAAGCGAGCAATCATGTCAAAATTGTATTTCAATTGTTTCATAACATTTGCATTGAAGTGATCTTGTTTTCTTAGATAGTTTTCAAACTCATAAAGGGATTGGCTAGGATGCATATTGTGAGGATTATCATTGTCATTGAACTTCATAAGAGAATTTACCTCTACCACCTTAGGCAGTGGTGGTGTATTAAGACCATGTATTTCTTCAATAGGAGGTAAATTTTTAACATCCTCAGCTTTAGTACGTTTTTCCTTCATAGATTTCTTTGCCTCTCGCATATCTTTAGGACTAAGATATAATATACCCCTCTTCTTTGGAGTGGGTTTAGCCGGTGGCTCAGGAATAGTCCAATCATCATAATTTTTAAATATGTTATTCAATAATTCTTCAGCTTGAGCAATAGTTTGTTCCCTGAAAACACAACCAGCACAACTATCTAGGAAGTCCCTAGAAGCATCGGTTAGTCAATTATAGAAGATATCAAGTGTTTCATTTTTCTTAAGAGGATGATCAGGCAAAGCATTGAGTAACTGGCAAAGCCTCCCCCAAGCTTGTGGGAGACTCTCTTCTTTAGTTTGCACAAAGTTAAATATTTCCTGTAAGGCAACTTGTTTCATATGAGCAGGAAAATATTTTTCAGAGAAGTAATAGATCGTATCCTGGGGACTACGCACACAACCAGGAGTAAGAGTATGGTACCAAGCTTTAGCATCACCCTTTAATGAGAACAGAAATAATTTGAGAATAAAGTAGTATCGAGTTTTCTCATCATGAGTAAAAAGGGTGGCTATGTCATTTAAATTAGTAGGATGTGCCACAACAGTTTCAGTTTCATAACCATGGAAAGGATTAGATTCAACCAAAGTGGTTAACTCTGGGTCGACAGAGAATTCATAATCATTATCATCAATAGAGATAGGTGAAGTATCAAACTTAGGATCACATTTCATTCTAGCAATCAGAGATTTTTCATTATACGTGTGTAGTAATTTCTCTAGATCATCTTTATCAATACAAGCAAGAATATCTCTAGTTGCTTCTTCACTCATAACATAACCTTCCGGTACCATAGGCAATTCATATCTAGGAAGGCTATTTCTAGCAGGTATTTCAGGAGTTTCAGTTTCAAGCTCATCATCAAATTCAACAACATCATGTTGTATTACTCTAGCAATTTGTTCATCAAGAAATTCACCGAGTAGCACATCATCATTATCAACCAAAGGACTAGTATCATCATAATCATCATTCATAGTAGAAGTAGCATCATCAATAACTTGCGACATATTAGAATTGATAGCATGTGGTGGTGTTGCAAGTTTACTCATAACAGAAGGTGAATCTAAAGCAGAACTGGATGGCAGTTCCTTACCTCCCCTCGTCTTTGAGGGAAACATCTTAGTCTTTGGATCCTTCAGATTCTTCATAGTGATAATATGATAATCCCAAGTGACTCCACAAATATAGCTATGCTCCCCGACAACGGCGCCAGAAAAAGGTCTTGATAACCCACAAGTAGAGGGGATCGCAATAGTTTTCAAGGGTAGAGTATTCAACCCAAATTTATAGATTCGACACAAGGGGAGCCAAAGAATATTTGAAGGTATTAGTAGTTGAGTTGTCAATTCAATCACACTTGGAGATCGCAATAGTAGTGATAGCAGCAATAGTAACAGTAACAGTGATAACAGTGATTTTGTAGCAAGTGCAACAGTAGCAGCAGTAGTAGTAACTTAGCAAGATCAATATACGACAAATTCGTAGGCATTGGATCTGTGATTTGTTGGATGATATTCATCATGTGACAGTTATAACCTAGGGCGATACAGCACTAGCTCCAATTCATCGATATAGTGTAGGCATGTATTCCATAAATAGTCATATGTGCTTTATTAAAAGATCTTGCATGACATCTTTTGTCCTACCCTCCTGTGGCAGCAGGGTCCATATTGGAAACTAAGGGATATTAAGGCCTCCTTTTAATAGAGAATCGAAACAAAGCATTAACACATAGTGAATACATGGACTCCTCAAACTACGGTCATCACCGAGAGTGGTTCCGATTATTGTCACTCTGGGGTCGCCGGATTATAACACATAGTAGGTGACTATAACTTGCAAGATGGGATCTAAAACATGGATATAATGATGAATTCATAAATGGTTCAGATCTGAGTTCATGGCACCCGGGCTCAAAGTGACAAGCATTAAGCATAGCAAAGTCATAGCAACATCAATCTAAGAACATAGTGGATACTAGGGATCGGGCCCTAACAAAACTAACTCGATTACATGATGAATCTCATCCAACTCCTCACCGACCAGCGAGCCTACGAAGGAATTACTCACTCCCAGTGGGGAGCATCATGGAATTGGCGAGGGAGAAGGGTTGGTGATGACGAAGAACGAAGACCCCCCTCTCTGGAGCCCCAAACGGACTCTAGATATGGCCTCCACGGGAAGAACAGAAGGTGACGGCGGCTCCATCTCGTGGATCGCGATAATTATTTCTCCCTGATTTTTTCTCCAAAAAATAGGAATTTATAGGGTCAGGGTTGTCATGTGGGGGGCCACCAGGTGGGTACAACCCACCTGGGCGCGCATGGAGAGGGGGGGCGCCCTGGTGGGTTGTGCCCACCCAGGGGCCCCTCTCAGTTTGGTCTTGGCTCCAGTAATTCTCTTTTATTCCATCAAAAATCATCGCAAAGTTTTGTTTCATTCCGAGAACTTTTATTTCTGCACAAAAACAACACCATGGCAGTTCTACTGAAAACAACGTCAGTCTGGGGTTAGTTTCATTCAAATCATGCAAATTAGAGTCTAAAACAAGAGGAAAAGCGTGAGGAAAAGTAGATATGTTGGAGACGTATCAGGAGATGTTCGCCTACATGGATGAGGTCAAGCAGGAGGAGGATGAGCCGGAGCCCTCCAACTCGCCCGTCCAACCGGCGCCCGGCACCGTCTCTGTGGATATCTCCGACGACGAAGATTAGCTAGGGTAGTACGGTGTATATACTACGTAGGATTTTTTTTGCATGCTCTGTATGGATCTAGGGGTTGAAATATGAGAGACTCGGATGCAAAGTGGCTAATTTGAGGCATGAGTGGTTACTGTCCATGGAGATGACCGGTCGCATCCACTGGCATTTGAGGGTCTGAATTTGCGAAAGGCCGGGTGTAGATGCTGTTAGAGCATCTTCAAGAGACTCCCTTTCCTCAATAAAATTCTTGTATTAGGGACTTGGCAAAAATTGTGCTCTAACAGACCCCCATTCACAAATAAATTATCATGAGCTCCCAATAAATCACACCAGCACCTACACTATTTAGGGAAATTTGGCCTCTCCCAATACTTCTCCCAACAAGTGCCACATCAGAGCGTGACCGTCAGAGCCCTTCACACCACCACCGAGGTTGCCCGCCTGCCGCCGAAGGCCATCACACTGCTATCCCCGGACAACGCCGACCACCATCGTCACTCGCTCGCCTCCCGCCGACAGTCGTCAAAGACCACCGCGTCACCACCGCCAGCCACTATTGTTGGTCACACCCACTAGCTATCGTTGGCACCACAGCGCCGCCGCCCACCATCGCCTATTGATATGTCTCCAACGTATCTATAGTTTTTGATTGTTCCATGCTATTATATTATTAATATTATATACTTTATATGATTTTTTAATCATTTTTGAGAACTAACCTACTAACCTAGTGCCAAGTGCTAGCTGTTGTTTTCTGCTTGTTTTTGGTTTTACAAAAAATCTATACCAAATGGAGTTCAAACACGACGAAACTTTTTGATGACTTTTTATTGGACCTAAGAGACCCTGGAAGCTTAGGAGGGAGTTCAGAAGAGAAAGGAGGAGACGGCAAGACAACATGGCGCATCCTGATGTCTTGTGGACCCCTTGTGGCTCCCTCTAACCTAATTCCAACGCTATAAATTCTAAAATGTTGGAAAACCCACATAAGCACCAATGAAACAACTTTTCTGCCACCACAAGCTTCCGTTCTTCTGCGATCCCGTCTTGAGGCCTTCGTCGGCATTCTGTCGGAGGGGAATCAATCATAGAGGGCTTCTACATCAACATTTCTGCACCTCCAATGATGTGTGAGTAGTTCCCGCATGACCTATGGGTCCATAGTGAATAGCTAGGTGGTTCTCTCTCTCTCTCTCTCTCTCTCTCTCTCTCTCTCTCTCTCTCTGATCTTCAATACAATATTCTCCTCGGTATTCTATTCGATGTAATCTTATTTTGCGGTGTGTTTGTTGGGATCCAATGAATTGTGGGATTATGATCAGATTATTCATTGAAAGTAATTGAATCTTTTCTAAACTATATTATGTATGATTGTTATAGCTATGTAATTCTTTTCGATCTATGAGTTTTCTTTGGCTAGCTCGATTTGTAGAACTTTAGTGGAGGTGGTGCATAGTAGTAGGTTCAATCTTGTGGTGTCATCACCTAATGACGGAAATGGGTAGTGAGGCACGTATTTGTATTGTTACTACTAAGGGGGAAAAGACGGGGTTCAATCATATTGCTTGGTTTTTTCTGTCTGCATTATGTCATCATACTTCATGCATTACTCTATTTGTTATGAACTTAATATGTAGAGAGGCAAGCATAGAAGCGCTCTCGAAGTGGAGTAATAGTAGTAGATGCAGACAAGAGTCGGTCTACTTGTCACGGATGTAATGCCTATGTACATGATCATGCCATGAATAACGTCATAATCATGTACTTTTCTATCAATTGTCCAACAGTAATTTGTTTACCCACCGTATGATATCTTTATGAGAGAGATCGCTATAATGAAAACTATGGCCCCTGGGTGTATTTTAATCATATTACCAAAACCAAAAATACCTTGCTGCAATTTATTTACTTTTATTTTACTTTGTAGTTTATCTATCACCTACTATTAGATTTGATCCTTGCAATTAACAAGTACAAGGGGATTGACAACCCTCTTGCCCGCGGAGGGCTGGATGGACAGTAGACGGTAGAGGGCTGGATGAACAGTAGCTCGTGGAGGGGTGGTTGAACAGGAGCCCGTGGAGAGGGCTGGTTGAACAGTAGCCGGTGGAGTAGCGCGCAGTGGAGGCTGAACAGTCGCAGGTGGAAGCGGGAGGAGGTCGACGGTGGATGAACAATAGCCCGTGGAAGCTAGAGGGGGTCGACGGTGGAGATGAACAGTATCCCGTGGAGTCCCGTTTTGCGGTACGCCACACCCCTCCCGATGGACAGGACCCCCGTTTCGACCGTAGCGCTCCAACACAAGTCCATTTCCTCTGTTTTGTGGTACGCCACACCCCTCCCGATGAACAGGACCCCCGTTTCGACTGTAGCGCTCCAACACAAGTCTGTTTCCTCCGTTTTGTGGTACGCCACACCCCACCCGATCAACATGACCCCTGTTTCGACTGTAGGAGGTCTGTTTCCTCCGTTTTGCGGTACGCCAGACCCCTCCCGATGAATAGGATCCCGTTTCGACCGTGGTCGGTCGAACACAAGGCCGTTTCTTCCGTTCTGCGATACGCCAGGCCTCGTTTCCATCAGCTGTTCCGTCCAAGCCCTCCCGATGAACAAGACGATGCATTCCGTTCCGACCCAGCCGGTTGCCTTCCCATGAACACGACGACGATGCTGTTTCTCTGTTCCGAGAAAGCCATGTACACGAGCCCTGGCCGTACGTACGCGTGAGTAGGCATTCGAGACCCCTCCCGTATGTACGTACGTGGTCGTATTTACTCTCTTGCACCCTGGCCGTTGTACGTATGTGTACATGCTACGTGCACGCCTCTGCTATGACACGTGCGCGCCTCTACATCGACCAGTATGTACGTACACGTTCACGACCAGAATGACAACGCTACGTACGCTTCGACCAGGTGGCTCCCGACTGTCAGGCACTTCCTGGCGTGCGAAGATGTAGCTAGTGGGTCCCGGCAGTCAGGGGGGCAAATCATTTTTCTTTGCCCGGACGCACTTCCTTGCGTGCGAAGATGTAGCTGGTGGGTCCCAGCAGTCAGGGGGAACATTTTTTTCATGAAATACGGTGGCCCGTCCGGTGGGTCCCCGATGTCAGATGGAGGAATAATTATTTTGCACGTAATAAGGAGGCACTTCCTTGCTGCGGCCGTGGACCCAGCTGTCAGCCTCTCCATGTATAGTACTCTTTCGATGGAAGTCATTCCTTGACCACGTTGACTACGTCGCGCCGAGAGCACCAGGGCGGTGGACGACGGCGAGGCCTAGGAAGGGGACGGCACGGAGCCAAGGTCGACGCGGCAGTGGATGCCCACGCGGAGAGGAGTACAAGGGTTCACTAGTTTGGTTGTGGTGTGAGGTTGCCGTCGCCGAAGAATAACATGGGGTGTGGGTGAGTAGAGGAATGGCTTGGCCAGCGGTGGGAGTAGTAGGGGGCGATGAGGCCTCGGCGTCATCACAGCCGGCCATGGGAGGCAGGAGCACGAGGCACGACCGGCGCTGGTTTGGGCGGCTGGAGCAAGAAGACCAGAGGTTGAAGAAGCACTACGACCGTTGGATGGACATCGTACGGTCACCGCAGCTATAATCGTGCATATTGACTAAGTTGACAAAGCCCTCCATCCTCATCAACTTAGTAGGCCCACAAGTCAGCCTCCCACTATATTGGGTCCCAGCTAGCAGGGGGACTATTCTTTTTTTGTGCGTAATAAGGAGGCACTTCCTTGCGTGCGACGATATAGCTGGTGGGTCCGAGCTGTCAGCGGCGGTAACATTTTTTCGCGAAATACAAAGGCCCTTTCGGTGGGTCCTAGATGTCAGGTGGAGGAATCATTATTTTGCACGTAATAAGGAGGCATTTCCTTGCATGCGGCCGTGGACCTAGCTGTCAGCCTCTCCACGTACAGTCCACTTCAGATGCATGTCGGTCAATGACCACGTTGACCAGGCCGCGTCGAGAACACCAGGGCGGTGGACGACGGCGAGGCCTAGGAAGGGAACGACACGGAGCCAGGGAACACTTGGCAGTTGTTTCCCACGCGGAGGGGAGTACGACTGTACGAGGGTTTACTGGTTCGTCTGTCGTCGCCGGAGAATAACAGCAGGTGTGGGTGAGTAGAGGGATGGCTAGGCGAGCGATGGGAGTACGGTGGGGCGGTGAGGCCTGCGCGGTAGCACAGCCGGCCGAGGGGACGAGAGAGAAGGCAGTCCAGGCGGCGCTTGTTTGAGCGGCTGGAGCAGGAATAGAAAAGATTGAAGAAGCATGACGGCCGTTGGATGGACATCCAACAGTAACTGCTTGTGCGTCAACCTTTTTTAGGAAAGCCTCAAATCTGTGGAAAACATCATACAACTGATCTGTCATTATTTCTAATAATTTACAGCCCATTTGCTAATTCTTAAGGTTTTTTTGGAGCCCATATTCTTTTTGTTAGCATTACAGCCCATATTGTGGCCACGGCTAAAAAATTATAGGAAATTTTGCATATTTCGGTGCGGTCCGAACTGTTTTTAATCCCAAAATTTCGAGTCACGTTCAAACTGATTTTAAAAATAAATATATATCAATATAATATCCAAGAAATTGTCCACGCATAAAAATCAATGCAATTTAAAATCTCGAAATGAAAAAAAAAGAAATTTGAAACTAATTGCCGGTTTGATGTGTTTTAAAAATGTACAGCCCATTCCTCATTACTGATAGGCCTTTTTCTCGGCAAGCCGAATGAAAGCCCTCCTCGTCTTGAAAGATTTACAGCCCAACAGGCCTGACAAAGCGACTTACTTGGCAAATCACAAAAATACTGGGCTGTGGCCATGGACCCAGCTGTCAGCCTCTCCACATACAGTACTCTTCCGATGGAAGTCAGTCGTTGACCACATTGACTACACCGCGCCAAGAGCACCAAGGCGATGGACGACGACGAGGCCTAGGAAGGGCAAGACGCGGAGCCGGGGAAGATGCGGCAGTGGATGCCCACGCGGAGAGGAGTACGAGGGTTCACTGGTTCGGCTGCGGTGTGAGGCTGTCGTCGCCACAGGGCTTGGCTAGCGGTGGGAGTAGTAGGGGCGATGAGGCCTCAACGGCAGCACAGCCGGCCACTGGAGGCAGGAGCAAGCGGTCTCGCCGGCGCTGGTTTGGGCGGCTGGTGCAAGAAGAGCAGCGATTGAAGAAGCAGCAGGACCGTTCGATTCAAATCCAACGATTACAGCTGCTAGAATCGTTTGTTGACTAAGTTGACAAGCCCTGCATACGCGTCAACTTAGTAGGCCCACAGGCCAGCCTCCCAACCGGTGCGCCCTAGATGTCAGTGGGAGGAATCATTTCTTTTCACGTAAAAAGGAGGCAGTTGATTGCGTGTGCCCATCCCAGCGGAGGTAGTAGGGTGGACCGGGGAAGCAGGCGCGGCATCACAGCGGGCCACAAAAGGAGGGAGCAGGCAGTCCCGCCGGCGCTAGTTTAGGTGGCTGGAGCAGGAAGATGAGAGATTGAAGAAGCACGTCGGCCGTTGGATGGACATCCAACAGTCACTGCTGCTAGAATCGTGTGTTGACTGACAAAGCCTTGCGTAAACAAGTCAGCCTCGTAATCCGTGGCGTGTACAGCCCATTTGCTATTATTTTTATATTTTTTTACTCATTTTCTAACTCATATGGAATTTATTGCAGCCCGTTTTCCATTTTTAGAATTGCTGCCCATTTTCTGGTAAGTACCAGGGTTAGAAAAATTAACTAAATATGTGGGAAATTTTGAAAATTCACAATTTTTTGCTGGGGAACAAAATATTCTTAATCCAAAAATTAGTAGCCATACTAAAACAAATTTAAAAATAAATTAGTACTATGTCATGTTAAATCCAATGAAATGCGTATAAGATATCAGTGAAGAACAAAAACAAAAAAAGAAACTAATATCCCATTTGCTATAATTTTTTGGAATTTTCAACCCCTTTTGATATTAATTTTAACAGACACTGACCATACTCTTTGGCCAGGCCAGAATGCATCCCTCCTCGTCTTGAAAGATTTGCAGCCCAGTATGTCGGAGAAAACAAATAGGCCTAGCTTGGGTATTCTTCAAAAAGAAATAATGGGCTACCTATTTTCCCAAAGAAATAACTGCTGGGCTGGTCATGTTGTTAGACGGGCCATAGAGACCGCACAACCCTGTTTATAGCTTGCTCCTCCGAATTACTTATTTATGTTTAGGGGACCATGTTCATGTACCTGGGCCGGATTCATGTCAGAGCCTCCCTTCCAGTTAATTATGGGCTTCTCTATTGGGCCTTCATCAGTGGGTTGCATGTTATCAACAAGTGGAAAATGTGTTCCGTACGAAAAATAGTATGCGCTACGTACGGTACGGGGCACTAAAGGATCAAACCATGCAACGACTTCCAAAACATTGTATTTGTCGTTCTAACAACACATTTATTCAACCAACAGACGAAATATACTACTAATTGTACATTGAAAACAGCAGCAGCAGCAACCAGGGCTGGGGGTGCAACAGAAGCAGTAAGCAGGCCAGAAGAGTGAAGACGCAGCTCTCTCTTCCAAACCAAACATCAGCCATCATTACAAAAGGGCTACCAAAAAAGAACAAGTGTATGCATCAAACTAAATAAAGATCCTACTACACAAGTGTACGCATCTAACTAACTGGCTCTGTTAGACGTTACTATTTATTAAGCTGTGGAGATTGGCAGATGGCTTGAACCAGATGGGTGCCTGACTGGGGAAACTCCAGCCAGCAGGTCGAAGTCTGATACTTGCGACCCTCTCTCCTACTTTGGGCTGCAGAGCGTGGCGGCACATATCAGGATATGGTGCATGCAGAGACGCATGGTACGCTGTGTACACACAATTTTGCCTGATGAACGAAACCGTGCTGCCATCATGACCCTTCCCGTCAATTATCTCCTGGTTAATCGGATAATTCAGTCCGACAAACAAAGAGCATGTTCCAAGGCTACTTACCAACCTCCAGTCAAAAATTCCTGAAGGCCCAGAGAAACTGGGATCCCGCTCAAAGACCATGCAGTGACTGTGATTGTATTCCGCGAAACAACACGTCCGGTACATGTGAACGATCATCAATCGTTCGCCGTCGTCTGATCGAGCCAGGAACCACCTACAACTGCCATGCCACTTTTCTTTGAAAGGTTCTGGGATTAGTAAGGATAGGGACACCAGGCAAACTACAACATCATATCAAGTTGGAGTCAAATAATCCTAATAAAAGTTGGAGTCAAATAAAAAGGGCTCTTGATGTAGTCAATCTTAAGAACAACATGTTATGAGCATGAATATTTTTTTAGTAAATGTTGACAGTAATATAAGCAAGCCATCATGATATCATAGGAAAGTAATATACTGCTGTAACAGTCGTTTGTAGGGATGACTGGAGTAGGCCAGCAATACGTCCAGCCATAGAATGAGTCGACAACATAAATGAAGCCCTTGTGTTCAATGGCATCAGAGAACCATGGGGGATGTATGATCCTGTGATGGACGTGCAGATTTATCCACTTACCGCAGTGACCTGTCAGATAGGCGATACCGTGGTTGAAGAACGCAATTAAACTGAAGTCTTTATAATTCGCAGATCACCACTGGCCCTTGGCGAAGAACATCAAGTACGAGACGTGCTACCCGTTCATCGTGCCGGAGTCCCTGGAGGGTCAACGCCGCCTGCTAGTCTCGGAGGAGGACGACAGCGTCTTCCTCTTGATCGTGGCCACCGGCGAGGCCCGCGCAGGCCGCCGCCACATCTCTGTAGTGTGCGTCAGGGGCGACGCCACTGACGCTAACACTGACACGAGGCCGATGTACGAGTGCGTGATCACTATTACTACACCTCGGAGGTACGTGGGCGGCGACACTGGCTACGTCAAGTTGACTTGGACTCTGCCGAGCTGGGACCTTCCCGCCGATGTGGACATGGAAGACGCACGGTATTATTTGACCCCCAACAATGTGCACGGGGACTCCAAGCAGGTTCACCTGGACATCTGCATTATCAAGTAAAATGTTGATCATTATTCTTCGCTCAATGTAATCCGATGTCTAAGCATGTGGAGACTTCCATGCATGTTCTTGCTCTATTTGAGTATCGCGCATGAATAAAAGTGTATCCATTTATGGTTTATTCTAGAATCTTCCATGTGTGAATTTTTACTACAGTACTCGTGAAAGTCTTATGATCAACCATTTCTTACATATCCTCTGCCCCCTTCAAGTCATCCTGATTTAATCCCTCCGTCTAGGTGTATAAGGGCATGGTTAATACTTAAATAGTATAGCCAACTCTTGACTATAAGAAAATGCCATGTCATCTGTAGCCAACATGTATAACAATGGATACTCAAAAACTAATTCTTGAAGATCATTTCCTGCAAAGCACAATAAGAGTTATTTCTTCACAAGTTTTGAATGCAGGTTGAACAGTTGAACGCTTTTGTTTGCAAAATATACTTTTTATCTATTTCACCTGGATGTTTGTGAGCTCTAGAGATGAAATAATATCCGAACAAACCTATCGATACCCGTTACACATGATATGACCCCCACATCCTATGTCCAAATAATCAACCCCCCGATCAATGCAGTTCACTCTTCCGTGCAACGCACGGGCACCTTACTATAGATTAGTACGACCAAAAATTGAAGTAACATTATATATAGTACGATAAAAGATTATGCATGTCACCTAAAATTATATCATTAAAAACTATGTTCAAATACGAATCCAACGATATTGTTTTTGTTGACATGCACTAACATTTTGTCAGTTAAATCTTCAGTAAAATTCAATGGAGGATAAACCACGACCGATGTAGTAGTACTAGTGTAGAGGGCGGCGATGCATGGGAGTCTCACCCCGCTCGTGGTGCGGTAGTAAAGCCGTCATATCACAAAACCCAACCACTCCCAGTAATAAGTGGCCTGATAAAATAAACGGACAAGCAACCATCACATCCCTCCGTATTTTTTGCATTTCATCTCTCTGCATTTACTTTCTCCGGTTCATGTCGCACACTCGATCCCTAGCTACTACTCCTAGGGCCAGTTCTTTTGGCGGCTTCCCCAGCTTTTCCCATAAGACTAGTCACGATGGATAGTAACACTAAGGTGCCTCACTCATTTATTTGGGCTTCTAAACTAGTACTACTAGTAGGACCTCTGTCCTGGTTTTTTCCTCACCATTGTAATTTGTGCTAAATTTTGACCAAAGATTTAACTGGTAAAATGTTAGTGCATGTGGCATGCACTAACATTTTATTAGTTAAATTTATGATCAAAATTTGACACAGATTACAATGGGGACCAATAAACCAATGACACTGATTACTAATCTAGAAGCCTAAGAGAACTGGCCCCTGGTACTCCTACTAGTAGCACTTCCTCCGTCTAGGTGTGTAAGTCACCTAAGGTGGACCAGCGCGACCTAGGTGGCTGCGGATTGATAGAGGCCAAAGAATCAGACCGAAAATTCATCCAATCACCGCGCCACTTTTTTCCTCCTAAACCAAACGGAAATTAGCAATGAATCCCTAATTAATAGGGCTGTCGTTTCAGCCAACCCATGCACGCCCATTGACATGCATGCAAACTGGGGTCAATCCCTCCCCTAATCAACATGTTCCTTCTCTACATGCATAGGTCGCTCAATCTCTCCCGCATTAACTTCCTCCCCTGCGTGGTTCAGCCAAAAAATGGCTCGCTATTGAACGAGGCAGTGAGGGGAACGAGGACATAATTTAATACATTGCGCCTAAGTGTTTTGGGAATATCTGATTTTCGTAAGGTGACTTACACAGCTAGACGGAGGGAGTAGTACTCAAGTTGGAATTCCAATTGCACGGCACAACTTGTTAGGCAAAAAATTCAATACAGGGTGTAGGAATCGGTTTGGGAATTTGCATGCCTTTCCGACCAGTGAGATACTCTGTACAAAGTACGACAGAGAAGTAACCACAGAGAAGGAAGATAAAATTAAACAATCAAATGAGCAGTTTTGCATTTGTTTTGCATTGAATCGTTTCACAAGCTTGACTAGTGCTGTTTTTCTACTTTAAAAAAAACTGCATCGTAGTGTTAAAACGTGCATTTGCACGTACATAAGTAATAGTAGTACTCCCTTCGTCTAGGTGTATAAGTCTTCCCTCTTTCTTGGTCACGGTGCACAACCAAAGATGACTTATTGACCTGGACCGAGGGAGTAGCACAGTCTGCAAGCATAGAGAGAGAGAGACGTGTAGTGCGATAGTATATAGTAAAGTTTGTGCTATATGCACGTACTTACAAAATGCATACGAATACACAAGGTTCCAAACCTTCCCTTTTACATACTTAATTAAGGACGCTAATAATTCATGAATGTTCGGGATTTATCATTTCCTTCCCAAAACTAATGAGATCGCCTTATGAAACAAAAATTATACTCCTACTAAAAGTCACGGCGCTCGTAGGCCGTTTCCCAGTGCGCCGACACAATGCCTCTTCCTCAGCCTCGCAAATCGCGAGGTGCTGATTGGCGGCTTGCCGGCGGGCGAGCGCGTCTCACATGTGTGGTGATCCGGCGACAACAGCTACTCCTCCTGGCTGGAAACGTGCACCCGGTCCACGTACCGCCAAGCGTGGATGAGGCGCTTGGGCCCGACTGCACTCAGGGCTTTGGCACGGGTGTCCTCCGCCACCCTCACGGCCCTCGCACGAGCCTTCTGCCAAAGAGCCAATTGCCTGACTCTCTCGGACGCGACATAGGCCAGCCAGGCAGCTTGTCCCACGGCGCGCTTCTCTTCCTCGACCTTCTTCTCCGCCTCTATTTTGGCGCGCTCTGCTGGAGGCAAAGCCTCCCACAAGGCGACATCCATTTCTTTCAAAAGCTCCTCAAGGCTGGGGGGCTCGGCGGGCGGCGCGGCGTTCTCCTCGTAGCGGGGAGCCGACACGTCCTTCGATGTGTGTGCTGGCGAGGAGCGGAATGCCGATGCGTCCTCCTCGAGTAGTGGCGGCGAGGAGCGGAACGCCGACGCGTCCTCCTCGACTAGTGGCGGCGAGGAACAGATGGCGTGATACGTCTCCAATGTATCTATAATTTTATATTGTTTCACGCTATTATTTATGATGTTTTGGATGTTTAATGGGCTTTGTTATACACTTTTATATTATTTTCGGGACTAACCTATTAACCCAAAGGCCCAGTCCAGATTGCTGTTTTTTTTGCCTATTTCAGGGTTTTACAGAAAAGAAATATCAAACGGAGTCCAAACGGAATGAAACTTCGGGAGAGATATTTTTGGAGCAAAATACGCACGGGAGACTTGAGAACCACGCAATAGGGCACACGTGGCGTCCACGAGGGTGCCCCCCCCCTACAGGGCGCGCCCCCTGCCTCGTGGGCACCATGTTTATCCCTCGGTGCCCTCCTTCCTCCTATATATAACTATGTATCCCAAAACCATCAGAACAATAGAAAAATCCCTAGTTCCACCGCCGCAACCTTCTGTTCCCGTGAGATCCCATCTTAGGGCCTGTTCCGGAGCTCCGCCGAAGGGGGGATCTACCACAGAGTGCTTCTACATCATCATCATCGCCTCACCATGAGTTGTGAGTAGTTTACCACGGACCTTCGGGTCCATAGCTAGTATCTAGATGGCTTCTTCTCTCTCTTTGGATCTCAATACCAGGTTGTACTCGGTCTTCAAGGAGATCTATTCGATGTAATCTCTTTTTGCGGTGTGTTTGTCGAGATCCGATGAATTGTGGGTTTATGATCAAGATTATCTATGAGAAATATTTGGTTCTTTTTCTGAACTCTTTATGTATGATTATAATATCCTTGCAAGTCTCTTCGAATTATTGGTTTGGTTTGGCCTACTACATCTATAGTTCTTGCAATGGGAGAAGTGCTTGGCTTTGGGTTCAATCTTGCGGTGTCCTTTCCCAGTGAAAGTAGGGGCAGCAAGGCACGTATTGTATTGTTGCCATCGAGGATAAAAAGATGGGGTTTATATCATATTGCTTGAGCTTATCCCTCTACATCATGTCATCTTGCTTAAGGCGTTACTCTGTTCTTATGAACTTAATACTCTAGATGCATGCTGGATAGCGGTCGATGTGTAGAGTAATAGTAGTAGATGAAGAACGTTTCGGTCTACTTGTTTTGGACGTGATGCCTATATATAATGATCATGCTTGGATAGTCTCATAAGTATTCGCTTTTCTATCAATTGCTCGACAGTAATTTGTTTACCCGCCGTAGAATCTGGTATCATGAGAGAAGCCACTAGAGAAACCTATGCCCCCCGGGTCTATTCTCAACATATCAATCTACAATCTACTTTACTTTTCCGCTTTTACTTTCTGTTCTTATATCAAAAATACCAAAAAATATCAAACTATCCTATCTATCAGATCTCACTTTTGTAAGTGACCGTAAAGGGATTGACAACCCATTATCGCGTTGGCTGCGAAGTTCTTATTTGTTTGTGCAGGTGCGAGGGACTCGCGCGTGGTATCCTACTGGATTGATACCTTGGTTCTCAAAAACAGAGGGAAATACTTACGCTACTGTGCTGCATCACCCTTTACTCTTCGAGGGAATACAACACAAGCTCGAGAAGTAGCAAGAAGAATTGCTAGCGCCATTGCCGGGGAGGCTTATGCAAAAGTCATATACCAAGTGTCGTGCTCCCGTCGAGGACGTGCCAGAGAGCTCCACTGGCAAGAGGAAGACCGGTGAGACCTCGGACACCCACTTCGGCAAGCGCACCTCTTCGGAGTGTCGCACTCGTCACCTTCCTGTGGGCGAATGTCGAGGTGTTTGCATGGCAAGCATCCGACATCCCCGGCATTCCCAGGAAGGTGATTGAGCACCACCTTGTTGTTTGTCCTCATGCGCGGCCCGTCAAGCAGAAGGTCAGGAAGCAAGCTTTGGAACGACAAGAGTTCATCACAGAGATCCGGAAACTGGATGCAGCTTGTTTGGTAAGAGGAGTGCTCCATCCAACATGGTTGGCCAATCCAGTGGTAGTGCGCAAGGCAAATGGGAAGTGGAGGTTGTGTATTGATTACACACATATCAATAAGGCTTGTCCTAAAGACCCCTTCCCGTTGCCGCGCATCGACCAGATTGTTGACTTTACGGCTAGGTGTGACCTGCTGTCATTCCTCGATTCCTACTCCGGCTACCATCAGATCTTCATGACAAGAGAAGACGAAGAGAAGACATCATTCATCACCCCATGTGGTACGTATTGTTTCGTACGAATGCCTTTCGGGTTGAAGAGTGCTCGCTCAACGTTAGCAAGGGCAGTCCAGATTGGTTTTGAACCCCAGCTCCATAGATATATGGAGGCTTATATGGATGATATAGTGGTGAAAGTGCAACTAATCCCCGGGTGGTTTTGGTAATTAATAACAACATATATATCATTGAACTAATAGTTACTTGAGAATCATTTCAGAGAAGTTCAGTGATATGGGTATGGCAAGGACTGAAGAAGTGGACCCCTCAAAATGCTAAGGCAAGCATTGGCAAAAGCTCAAGACTCCATTTTTGGTTTAGTGATCCAAGATCACATTGAGTCCATAGGAAAAGCCAATACTATTAAAAGGGGATGAGGTTATGATGATGATCTGGTTGCTCAAGTGCTTAGTGATACATCTCCTAAACTATCAGCAACTTTCACTGCCATATACACTCATAAGTAATCTCGGTCCCACCGATATTCCAAACTCAGTCACACCGAGATGAACCACCTCAGCCATAAGCCAAACCCTAGTAAACTCGGATTTTCCGATTCTGAAATCGGCCTCACCGAAACATGAGTTGCCAAGCTTCTGTAACCTTCTGTCATCAAATCGGTGTCACCGAGATGATGAAGTCGGTCCCACCGAAACTGGCATGCTCTTGTCATTGCACGAATCGGACTAACCGAGATTGTATATTCGGTCCCACCGAAAATCCCAACGTTCACATTATTTGAACTATCGGTCTCACCGAGTTGTCCACTTCGGTCCCACCGAGATTGCTCAAATGTGTGTAACGGTTGGATTTTGTGTGGAGGCTATTTATACCCCTCCACCCCCTCTTCACTCGTGAAGAGAGCCATCAGAAAGAACTACCACTCCTACCTTACATTTCTGAGAAGAGAACTACCTACCCTTGTGTTGAGATCAAGTTGCTCCACTCCCACCATATGAAGCTTGATCTCTAACCTTCCCAAGTTTCTTTCCACTCAATCCTTTCTTCCACCACAGCCAAATCAGTGAGGAGAGTTGAGTGTTGGGGAGATTATCATTTGAAGCACAAGAGCAAGGAGTTCATCATCATCTACAACATCTATTACCTTTTGGAGGGTGGTGCCTCCTAGATTGGTTAGGTGTCGCTTGGGAGCCTCCGTCGTCGAGATGTGGAGTTGAACCAAGAAGTTTGTAAGGGCAAGGAGATCGCCTACTTCGTGAAGATCTACCCCGAGTAAGGCTAGCCCTCCGTGGGCGTAGGCCATGATGGAATAGACAAGGTTGCTTCTTCGTGGACCCTTCGTGGGTGGAGCCCTCCGTGGACTCTCGCAGCCGTTACCCTCCGTGGGTTGAAGTCTCCATCAACGTGGATGTACGATAGCACCACCTATCGAAACCACGGGAAAAATCACCGCGTCTCCGAAATTGTGTTTGCTCTTCTCCACCTCTCTTTACTACATGTGCAATTTACTTTCCGCTGCCTATACTCTAGAATTGCATGTGTAGGGTGACCTTGACTTGATCAAAATTGTGAATCTGCCAAAAACTGTTCTTTGTCAAAAGGCAGAATTTTTATATTTACAAGTAGTCTAATCACCCTCCCTCTAGACATACTTTCGATCCTACAAGTGGTATCATAGCTTTGGTCTCCATTGTATTGGTTTCCATTGCATTGGACTCCATAAGCTTGGTTTCACAACCTAGGAGAGTATGGCGTCTAGTGAGGGTAATTTTCGTAGAGGTCCTTACTTTGATGGTACAAATTTTATTAGTTGGAAGCATAAAATGAAAATGCATATTCTTGGTCATAACCCAGACGCATGGGGCATTATTTGTGTTGGTATGCAAGGTGAATTCTTCGAGGAAGGAAAAGTTCCGGATCGCGAAGCTACACCTGAAGAATTGCAGATGTTGCAAAATAATGCTCAAGCTTGTGACATTCTCTTCAATGCCTTGTGTCCCGAGGAGTTCAACAAAATCAGCCGTCTTGAAAATGCAAAAGAGATTTGGGATACTTTGGTTGAAATGCACGAAGGTACCGAGTCTGTGAAGGAATCAAAGCTAGATATTCTTCAGGGTCAACTTGACAAGTTCAAGATGAAGGATGGTGAAGGAGTCGCTGAGATGTACTCTAGGCTTGCTCTCATCACAAATGAGATTGCCGGCTTAGGAAGCGAAGAAATGACCGACCGATTCATCATCAAGAAGATTCTCAGAGCTTTGGATGGAAAGTATGACACCGTGTGCACTTTGATCCAAATAATGCCAAACTACAAGACTCTCAAGCCAACCGAAGTCATTGGAAGAATTGTTGCTCATGAGATGACACTTAAGGATAAGGAAGAGCTTCACAACAAGTCGAGTGGTGCTTACAAAGCTACAAGTGATGCTCCCACAACCTCAAGTGACAAGTTAGTTTCCAATGAAGAGATAAGCCTAATGGTTAAGAACTTCAACAAATTCTACAAGAATAGAGGCAAAGAGAGAAGCTCAAAGTCTAGATCATATGATGAAAAGAGATCTTCTAGTCGTGATCGAAACTGCTACAATTGTGGAAGACCCGGACACTACTCAAATGAGTGTACGGCTCCCCACAAGAGAAGAGAAGAATCTCCAAGAAGAAGAAGTTCAAGAGATGAGTCACCTCGGAAAGAGAGAAGGAGTAGAGATGATCGTTATGAACGAAGACCCTCTCGGAGAAGCAAGGATTCGGAGAGGAAAGACAAGTCATCAAGGAGCTACACAAGAAGAAAACATCAAGCTCATGTAGGTGAATGGGTCTCCGGCTCCGACTCCGACAATCAATCCGATGGAAGCTATCACTCCGACTCCGACTACAGTCAAGATGAAGGTGTTGCCGGTCTTGCTCTCGTATCCTCCAACTCCAACTCCTACGACTTATTTGATTCACTAAATGAGGGAATTGGAAGATGCTTCATGGCTAAAGGCCCCAAGGTATCACACCCTGAATTCATTGACTTCAATAGTGATGAGGATGACTTGCTTGGTGAAGATGAGCTCTTGCATGATAAATCCAGTGAGCCTAGTAACGATGAACATGCTAGTAGTCTTTATAGTCGAGAAGAGTCGAATGACAATGCTATGAAGGAGATTGAGCATCTAACTAAAGAACTAAACACTCTTAAGTTAGCTCATGAAACAACTCAAGAAGATCATAGAGAGCTCCTAAGATCTCATGAGAAGCTACGCTTCGAGAAGCTCACTCTAGAGCAAGAACATGAGTTTCTAAAAGCAATCAATGACGATCTTCGAAAGAAGAGTTCTTCATATCTTGCCAAACGACTTCTCTTGTCTAATTTCTTGCCACCCATTAAGACTAAGCATGACAAGCATAAGAAAAATTCTTCCTCTAGCAGTAACAATAACCATGCTAAATCCAATGTTGTTGCTCTAGTAGTTCTCTTGATTCCACTAACAATGTTTCAAGCCAAGTTACACTTGAGCAAGAGAATAGTTTATTGAAAGGGATCATAGAGAAAGGTGTCTACAAGAGCCTTGCCGGAAGCAAGAACTTTGAGGAAATTGTTCGCAAGCAAGGAAGGCACCGGAAGAATCAAGGAATTGGTTTTGAGCGAAAGTTCAACGCCGAAGGTGTTGAGTGGGAAGAAGGTCAATATCCTACTCCACAGTTTGTTTCTCAAAAGGAGAAGTATGATCCTACTTCTTCCAATGTGGAACAAGCTCAAGATGACCTTCCACCACAAGACCACAAGCTAAAAGCCAAGGACAAGCTTCAAGAGGAGATTGATGCATTCGTTGAAGCACCTCAAGCCATGGTCAAGTGGGTTCCCAAGGAAACGTCAAGTTCTACTTCGTCAAGCTCAACTACAACCCCAAGGATTCCCATCAAGATGATGTGGATCCCGAAGAAGAAGAACTAGAAAGTTCTTGAGGGTGACTCCGCCAACAGACTTCACTCACATTCATTTTGGCAAAGAACTTGTGCAATCAACTTCCATATCGTGCACTAGTTCATGGAGTCACAAACCCTCTTGTTGGTAAATCAAGGGACAAGGTAATCATTGCTTTCATGGACATCATCTATTGTGAACGTCAATCTATGTCCATGGATATCCGTGTTTGTTCCTTGTAGGACTAACCCATGTAGGTATTGAAAGTGCCCGAATCCAAAGGATAGCTCCCAACTCTTAATGATCTCCATCAACATTGAGCATCCACATCTTCAACATCTACATGAAGTCTTCTACGACAACCCAAGGTTAGTTTGACCCTTTAAAAGGGGTTCTCACATCTAGGGGGAGCTTTGCTCTAAAAAATTGAGCTAAAGCATCTTCAAATGATGTGAACACATCAATGCTTTATGTAAAAGTGGTAACCCCACTTGTGCTTAAACGATGAGTATGACCTATGATCAAATGTTCTCATTTGGCTCCTAAGTCAAAATACTCATATAAAGATGACCTAGTCATCGACAAATTGTGTGTTAGTTGCTAGAGTTTTGGTTGTGCATGTTTGACACATATTTCATTTGCTATCTTATTGTGTGAGCATGTTGGATGCATGATTTTATCCATTCGAGGACATCCATTTGTTGTTTTGGTCGTTTTGATTTTTCTGACCAAATGGATGGACAAGAATGCCTAAGTACCTCCCCTAGCTATCTATGCTTTCTTGTCTCAAATTCTATTCATGCTTACATCACAAACTTTGAACAAGTCATTTTCGGACCCTCCGGGTGAGGAGCACTCGGAGCCACCGATCCGTCTAGGGCTAATCTCCAAAACCTTCTAATTGATTTCGGTCAGACCAACTCACTCAAACTCGGTCGAACCGAAAGCATTTAGACTGATCTAGGTTTTCATCTCGGTGAAACCGAGTTGTGATTTTCGGCGTGACCGAAGTGCATAACTGCCTAGCAGTTATCCATCTCGGTGCCACCGAGTTTTACAACTCGGTCCCACCGACAGCAAAGGGGTATATATTCCAAGGGCCGGGCGCGTTGATTCCTCCTTCGAACGTTTCGCCCCCACATCCCTTGCTGCCGTCGCCTTGGTCTCCGGATCGTCGCCATCGTCGCCTGTGCGCCCACGCCGCAGGTCTCCGTCGCCGTCAACGGCCATCTCCTCCGCGTCGTTGCCGCCGTAGAAAAACTCCACCAAGTTAGGGTGAGTTTTGATCCCACTCGTGCTCCCATCTCCGATTCAATGCACGTTTGGATTGCCTAGTATCTTGCCACGATTGAAATCCTCCTGTACACCAGATTGGTTCGTTTGAACTAGATTCGAGTAAAAGTTTTAGGGTTAGGTTTCCACGGAACACATCTCGGTGAGACCGATTTTATAATTTCGGTGTGACCGATTTGGCCTATGGCCATTGCACTGCACCCTTCGGTCCAACCGAGTTGTGCAAAATCGGTGTGACCGAAATGAAGTTTTTGTGAAACCCTAGTGTTTTCGGCAGGACCGAAACCCACTTCGGTCAAACCGAAAGTGGTGTGCCAAGCTCCTGTTTAACACTTCGGATTCACCGAAACTTAAACTCGGTCTGACCGAAATGTCTTCTGTGAAAACTTAAAACTAGAATTTGAACTCATTTTTTTGCAAAAACTTCTGCAGTTTGTGATGACTCTTCTTCTCTGCCTATACCTTATCTATTCACAGGTTGTCAGCCATGTCAGATACCAGTGACAGTCAGAACAGGTCAGAGACACCCATTGCAGACATTCCAGAGGCAGACACTAGTCCTGATCCTAGTAGCTCATCTGATGATGGTGAGAGGAGTACACCAAGTGGCATGCCTCCTGCAGCCACCAGAGCTAGAAAGGAGAGGAATTCAGATGATGAGGATTCAGATTTTGTTGTTGAGGAAGAGGTGACCTCAAAGCCTAAAAGGAAGGTTGTTGCCAAAGAGCAACAAGGTCAACAATCTAAGAAGGGCACCAGCAAAGTCAAGCAGTCAACTGTTGCTAAGAAGCTGAATTTGGGAGAGGCAGCTGCAAGCAAAGTGAAGAAAACCACCAAGAGAAAGAGGGTAGTGCATGTATCAGAAGCTGAGCAGATATGTATATTGATTCTCATGCAGATGCAGCAGTAGAGGATGAGGATGAGGAAGCACCCCAGCCTCCTCCTCAGAAGCAGAAGCTCATGGGTGATGCCATTAAGGCTGGAACCACATCAAAGCCCAAGAAATCTACTCCAGCTAAGGCAGCTCCAGCAAAGCTTGCTGCCAAGCCCAAGAGGACCATCAGAAACATTCCAGCGTCTGAAAAGAACAAGGATGATGTGCCACTAGCTGAGTCTGACGATGAAGGACAAGTTTTGCTGAAACTTCGTCCAAAACTGCCACTCCATAATGATGCTCATCCTCAAGCTGAGGATATGAAGGCAAGGAAAGATAGAGGTCTCAGGCTATGGAGACAAACTGACCCATATGCCGTGAGGAGAAGAACTGCTGTAGATCCCAGATTTCACACCAGAGAGCAGCAGGACTTCTATGAGACCATGCTGATGGACAAGAAGCCCATAGTCGCAGACACCAGATATGTTGACTGGGAGTACATTGACAGCGAAGAGCACAGAGATTTCTTTCCACATGTGCATGAAAGTTTCACTGCATGTGGAGTTGCAGATTTTGTAGGTCAGAAATTGACCAGTTGGAACGATGAGATGATAATGCAATTTTATGCCACAGCTCACTTCTACCCTGATGGAAAGATTACATGGATGACTGAAGGTCAAAGGTTTTCTTCTTCTGTTGAAGAATGGGCAGAAATTCTGAATGCTCCAGTGCAACGAGAAGATGATATTGATGTATATGGGATTCCAAAGAAGAATCATGAATCCATGAAAAACATGTACAAAGAGATTCCAGCAGAGGATTTGGAAATCTGGAAGCTCGGCTCAGTCTACCATCTCCAGGCAGGCTTACCTACCACTAATACCATTTTGAGGCATATCTTGATGCCCAAGTCTGGAGATCATCGCATGATCAGGGGATACTCTATCAACATGCTGCATATACTTGATGAGAAAGCACCTTTCAAGGTGATGGACTTGATGGTAGAGACCATTAAGAGGACTGCAGCTGACCAGAAAAGGTCATGTGGATTTGCCCCGCAGATTCAGATGCTTATCAATGCCAAGTTTGGCACGGGCACATTCTTGTTGGATAGAAAACATTTACCGCTGCAGCCAGAGCATGAAGACAATGTTGTTGTGCTGGATGAGGAGGATCCGACATCTGTTGAAGGTCAAGCCAAGATCGCAGCCGCTAAGATAGCCAAAGCTGACAAAGCAGAAGCAGCAGCAGCTAAACCAAAGAGTTTCGGAGAGCAAATTCTTGAAGCTACTCAAAGGATTGAACAACGACTGGCCAGCATTGAACAGTCTCAGGAGAGCTTAGAGAGGATTGTTGACGAGAAGATCCACGCTCTGGACGTGAAGCTGACTGAAGTACAAGTGACCGTCAACAAGCTCGAGGCAGACATTGAGGAAGCAAAGCAGGACAAGGCAGAGCTTATGCGTGAGTTGCAGGATGACTTAGTCCAGGATTCTCATCGACAGACTGCTCCGGTTCCCAAAGGATCCCGATCAGCTGCTATTCCAGTGACTGACACCAGGACTACAGCTTCAGCACCTCCCACAGTTCCAGCAGTTACTCCAGCTCCAGCTCCAGTGTCCACTCCTCCAACACAGACATCAGCTGAAGTCTTCGCCGATGCTGTCATATCCACTCCGACATCAACCCAGACGGGAGCCGCCAGCAGAGTCCACAGTGACGTTTAGCTCTATGCTTTTTCGAACTTTTTGGTAACTTGTTGCCAAAGGGGGAAAATTGTATAGATCATAGGGCTTCGAGAGAGAGAGAGAGAGTGATGTTGTCTTTGCGCTTTTGCTCTTTTGTTCTTTTGCGGTTTCTTTGAGATACTTTTGGTTTTCGAGACATTCAGTGTGCTTAATGCTTATCATATGCCAAATCAGTGAGGAGAGTTGAGTGTTGGGGAGATTATCATTTGAAGCACAAGAGCAAGGAGTTCATCATCATCTACAACATCTATTACCTTTTGGAGGGTGGTGCCTCCTAGATTGGTTAGGTGTCGCTTGGGAGCCTCCGTCGTCGAGATGTGGAGTTGAACCAAGAAGTTTGTAAGGGCAAGGAGATCGCCTACTTCGTGAAGATCTACCCCGAGTAAGGCTAGCCCTCCATGGGCGTAGGCCATGATGGAATAGACAAGGTTGCTTCTTCGTGGACCCTTCGTGGGTGGAGCCCTCCGTGGACTCTCGCAGCCGTTACCCTCCGTGGGTTGAAGTCTCCATCAACGTGGATGTACGATAGCACCACCTATCGGAACCACGGGAAAAATCACCGCGTCTCCGAAATTGCGTTTGCTCTTCTCCACCTCTCTTTACTACATGTGCAATTTACCTTCCGCTGCCTATACTCTAGAATTGCATGTGTAGGGTGATCCTTGACTTGATAAAAATTGTGAATCTGCCAAAAACTGTTCTTTGTCAAAAGGCAGAATTTTTATATTTACAAGTAGTCTAATCACCCCCCCCCCCTCTAGACATACTTTCGATCCTACAAGTGGTCAGAACCAAGAACAGGGCAACCCTTATACCGGATTTACAAGAAACATTTGCAAACCTACGCAAGATCAATCTCAAGCTGAACCCTGAGAAGTGCGTCTTCGGCGTCCCGCCCGGCAAGTTTCTCGGGTTCTTTGTGTCACAGCATGGGATAGAGGCCAATCCGGACAAGATCAAAGCTATATAACAGATTGAAGCACCCAAACGGGTCAAGGATGTGTGTCGGCTTGCTGGCTGCGTCGCCGCCATGAGCAGATTCATTTCCTAGTCTGCCGAGCGCGCCCTTCCCTTTTTCAAAATTTTGAAAAAGGCAGGCCCAATGGAGTGGACGCCAGAAGCCGAAGCAGCATTGCAAGATTTGAAGAGGTATCTTTCCTCCACGCCAGTACTAGTTGCGCCTAGGCTACAAGAACCATTGCTGCTATACTTGGCGGCAACAAACCAAGTGGTCAGCACCGCACTAGTGGCGCAGAGAGAAATTGATGATGAGGTGATGGCAGCGACAGAGCCTGATGCCATTGGTGCAGAGACGACACAGCCGGTTGGAGTGCAGCCAAGGAAGAAAATGATGCAGCCCCCGATCTACTTTGTTAGCTCCCTCTTGTAGGGGGCTAGGTCAAGGTACTCCGGTGTGCAGAAATTGCTCTTCGGCCTTCTTATGGCCTCGAGGAAGCTGCGTCACTACTTCCAGGCGCACGAGATCATTGTCGTCACTCGCCTCCCTCTGCAACGGATACTGCACAATCCAGATGCAACGGGAAGAATTGTAGAGTGGGCACTGGAGCTGTCCAGCTTTGGCCTCAAGTTTGAAAGTACCTCGACAATTCAAAGCCGAGTCCTGGCGGAGTTCGTTGCAGAATGGACCGCGACGCCTGATGAAGAAGTCCAGGAAAATGCTCTCCCTGGCAAAGAGGCGAGTTGCGACTGGATCATGTACTTTGATGGAGCTTTCTCCTTATAGGGCGCCGGGGCTGGCGTACTACTGGTCGCGCCCACTGGAGAGCACCTCAAGTACGTGGTCCAGATGCACTTCCCTAGGGAGGTATCAACGAACAATACTGCTGAATATGAGGGGCTTCTTGCTGGTCGTAGGATCGCGGCAGACCTCGGAATCAAGAAACTCATTGTCAGGGGCGATTCGCAGCTTGTCATCAAACCAGTCAACAAAGATTACCAGAGCCCGTTGATGAAGGCCTACGTCGATGAAGTGAGAAAGCTGGAAGAGCGTTTTGATGGAATATAGGCGGAGCACATTCCCCGAGCAGAGAACGACATCGCCGATTACCTGTCAAAGCGCGCTGCCCTCAAGTTACCTGTGGAACTAGGTACCTTTGTGCTTCAGCTTTCTTAGCCATCCGTTGATCCATCAACAGAGCAAAACAAGAGGAGGAAATTAGGGCCTGACAAGTACTTTCCCGCCGAGCTCCCCGGAGCCGCCGGCAAGGATGTTTCCGAGGACACTGAGCCCGCCACGGGACGGCTAGCTCCGGCAGAGCGTCAAGCTCTTGCCGTTGAGACAGCCGCTCCTATAGTGGAGGAAATGCCTTTAGTCCTCGCTGTCGAGCCCCAGGATCCAGCGTGGGCACAACATACCGTCCGATTCCTCCAAACTGGGGAACTTCCTGAGGAGCAGGAAGAAGCAGAAAAAATAGCCCGTCGATTTGCTATGTACCAGTTCGTCGATGACGTCCTGTACAGAAAGAGACCGAACGGCGTGAAATTGAAGTGTATCCCTCGAGAGGAAGGACTGGGCTGTTGGCAGAGATACATGGAGGCATATGTGGATCCCACATAGGGTCAAGAGACCTTGCCGGCAAGGCATTTCGACAAGGCTTCTTTTGGCCCACTGCCCTCCAGGATGCAACGACACTGGTCACCAGGTGTGAAGCGTGTCAATTCCATTCAAAGAAGCTTCATCAACCAACTCAAGCCCTTCAAACCATTCCTCTCTCCTGGCCCTTCTCAGTCTGAGGGATCGACGTACTGGGCCCTTTCCCGTGCGCTGCCGGGGGCTTTGAGTACTTGTACGTCGCAATCGACAAGTTCACAAAGTGGCCAGAGGTGGAGGCAGTGAGGAAGGTCACATCTCTGTCAGCCGTCAAATTCTTAATGGGACTAGTGTGCCGTTTTGGTGTACCCAACAGGGTCATCACCAACAATGGCACACAGTTCACAAGCCGCACCTTCATGCAATATACCCAAGACATCGGCAGCAAAGTCTGTTTCGCTTCCGTTGCTCACCCACGAAGCAATGGTCAAGCTGAGAGGGCAAACGCTGAAGTACTGCGAGGCTTAAGGACAAAGACCTTTGATAGGCTGCACAAGAGTGGAAGGCGCTGGATTGATGAGTTGCCGACGGTTCTTTGGTCGATCAGAACGACGCCAAATTGAGCAACCGGCCAGACACCCTTTGCCCTAGTATACGGGGCAGAAGTAGTTCTCCCCAATGAACTCATATACGGGTCACCTCGAGTGCTCGCTTATGATGAGCTTGAGAAAGAGCAACTGCGGCAAGATGACGCAACGCTCCTTGAGGAAGATCGTCTTCGGGCGGCTGTGAGAGTAGCACGCTACCAGCAAGCCTTGCGCCGCTACCATAGCCGCAAGGTCCGTGGCCGAAGCTTTGAGGAAGGCGACCTTGTTCTTCGGCGCATTCAATCGGCCAAGAATACCAACAAGTTGACACCGAAGTGGGAAGGTCCTTATCGGGTGATACGAGTCACCAGGCCTGCCGCAGTCCGCCTGGAGACCGAAAATGCCGTTCCGGTGAGCAACTCCTGGAACATTGAGCATCTTCGCAAGTTTTACCTGTGAGGCGCGGCTTGCCGGGCCCTCCAGCAAGCCACCTTTTGTACAAGCCTTGCCGACAAGGCATGTAACCCTTTGTACAAAGCCAAGCGCAGACCCTGAGCATAAATAAATGAAGCGCTGGCGCCCTAAGTTATACCATGCATGCTAGGTCGAGTCTCGTCCTTGGTTAGGGTTGATAGTGCTTAGCGGCGGCTAACCCCTAGCTTAGAGGTCGAGTTTGCATCTCTTTGTCTTTCTTTTATCTCCTTTGGTTCACAGGACACACAGGTATCCTTGCCAAAACCACTTGGGGAGAAAAAAAAGGAACATACCAGCGTCAACGCCCCTGCAAGCCAGTGTTGCTGGGGCCTGCAAGAGCATAGATTCACCCACGGCAAACTAGGGTTGCCGGGGGCTGCAGCTTCAGATAAGTTCCACATCCCTTATCATGCATTCCATTATGGACTGAGGTATGTGAAACCTTGTTTGTTCCTTAAAACGACCGTGCTCCCCTAACTCTAGGCCCTGGGGCTCGTTCCTGGGACCAAGTTGGGTCGTAGTCGCGACAGCGAAGGGGTAAAACGAGGAGCCTAAACCCACTTCATCCCTGCCTCCGCCAAAGGCGTGAGGAAGGTCGAGCGAAGTGGGGAGACGGCAAGGCCTGTTGCCGGGCGGGAAAATGTTTATCTTAGAGATATCAAGGATTTATTCCTTATCGTGGGTTTCACCCAAAAACAAATAACCCGGCAAACATCCCTTTTTCATTAAAAATATTCCACTCAGGTACAGTCCATAGGGAATGAAAAACATGAACAAGGGGATTACAAGTTTTAAATTTAACAGATGCCCGAAGGCTTACAAACTAAAAAGAGATAAGATGCCCATAATCCCTTTCTTGTCCCTCTCCTCGGGAGGCAGGTCAAGGAGGCGAGAAGGGCAAAAGGAGCGCCTAGGCGAGCTACGGGTGGCAGAAGACACCAAGAGGACATCTTGCTGGCCGCCCAAAGGCTGGATGGTGATGGCGGCGCCGGAAGCAGAGCTCGAAGACGAGGCGGCAAGACGTCAGTACGCGTCGAAGGCGTCGGTGCCCACGTACTCCGACATGACGACCTTGCCGCCCGCCCTCTTCCTCTTCCGCAGCCTCCCAACGCCAGCCGCCAAGGGGACGGCCCCGAGAAGTTCAAGGAGCCGCCAACATGGATGATGGGTCGCTGGTGCCACCAGGAGCGGCGCCCGACACCTAGTCGGACTCGTCATCCTGCCGCCTACCGCCCTCGTCGTCGTTGCCGCTGTCCTCCTCGTTGCTCTTGCTCGAGGAGGAATCTTCGTCATCGGAATAGCTCTCCACGCAGCACCGTGCACG
Source organism: Secale cereale (assembly GCA_902687465.1). Classification (NCBI taxonomy): domain Eukaryota; kingdom Viridiplantae; phylum Streptophyta; class Magnoliopsida; order Poales; family Poaceae; genus Secale; species Secale cereale. Next base: position 414,447,884 of record LR738709.1, read on the forward strand.
AGTCCCGAAGTGCCCGAAGACCTTGACGGAAAGAAGGCCACCCTCTATTAACTTAAAATGGAGAGTGAGCCCATCCGTCAAGCTGTGGATATGAGCAAGCGTCTTCCATCCCCGACAAAGATACATCACATGAGGAGCAGGGAAGTCGACGCGGACCCACGCGCCGCTGATCCCGCAGCCCCTCATGTGCAGCCGCAATGGCTCCGGCGGATCCAGCTCCATCTCCCGCGCAAATGGGGTCAGGAGACGAAGGAGACGGCGCGGCGGCTGGCGCAACCTGACAAAGAACTCGCAAGGGTCATCCCCAACATGGCCCTCCGTTGGAGGAGGATCTGCTGGCAGGGGTGAGGCCGGCGGGCTACCCCGTCCTCCTCTACCCCGAGCGCCCCGGCCTCGCCCCCTCCCCCTTCCCCTTGTGGCCGGCTCTGCCACCGCAGGCGCAGGAGAAGGAGGGACGCGTTGTCGAGCGGCGACCCTCGCCGCCACCGTTGAAGGGCCGGGATTTCCTCTCTCCATGATGAATGGAAGAGAGGAGCAGAAGCTGAAGGAGGAAGAAGATGGAAGAATGCGTGGCGCCGTCCCTCCCCTCCCGCTCTTTATGCAGGAACGGGGCTGGCGCTCGACCGGCCCGGTCGGCCAATCAAGACACGGAAGGCGCAGGGAGCCAGGACCGACCCGCCGCCCCAACCAGCGACGGCCCGGTTTCCTGCCTCCACCGTTTGCCACCCCAAGCGCATGGGAGACACGTGGCAGACGTACATAACCGAGGGGACGGGTGAGGCGACCTCTCCCCACCCCTTGATCGTGGGGAGTGGATGCCTTGAGGACCGCGCCTTGGCCCCATTCAGTATATGGGCCATGCCTCCACGCCTCCCCCCGTTTATGTGGGCGGCGCGAAGCCGCCTCTTTACTACGATGTGACGCATGCCTGCGGGAACCCACCCCACAGATGCAGCCCACGTCACGCACACCCCTCCACACTGCGCCACGCGCGCAGATCGTGGGAGGCGCAGCGCGCGGAAAATCTTACCGCGGTAAAAACCGTCCCACCTGCCCGCACACCGTTCTGGCCCTAGCCCAAAAACGCGTCGCGCTTATGTGTGGCCTAGGCCCGGGGGCTCCTGTCGGTGTACAAAAAGGGGGGGGGTACACTTTTTGTACCCCTATGACTGTGCACGGGCAGTTTGAGCCATGGGCACCGCCGCACCAAGCAAGGCCAAGGAGGTAAGCCAGGGTAAGACTGAAGCCCAAAGCCAAGACCACAAAGAGCGGAGGGACGAAGCAGGTTCCCCCTGCAAGATCCTTGCCGGGAGCCAATTTTAGCAGCCCCGGCAAGATCCTTGCCGGGGCCGGCTTTAGCAGCCCCGGCAAGACCCTTGCCGCGGCAACTCGCCCCTCGCCTACGGAGAAAATCACCCTTGAGTCCACTGCCCCCATGGGGCAAGGATTCGGGAGATATCCCCGTAGTGGCATGCAGATCTTTGTGAAGACGTTCAAGATCAGATACACACTAAGAAGACGACGACCCTTGGCGGGATCCAAGCCAAGGAAGACCACGAGACCTCCGGCAAGCACCTTGCCGGGGATGGCAGAAGGCGCCGCGGCAAGACCCTTGCCTGGGCCCCGGCAAGGCCCTTGCCAAGGACATCCGCAGGGACACCGTCAGGCCCGCGCCAACTAAACTACCACCGCATTATGCAGCTGCCGACCCAACCAGCTGGGCAGGCACCTACGCGGCGGCATGCAGATCTTCGTGAGGACCCACCATTGCGCCACCTCAGCTGCCTGCCTACCTACATGGCATCTCAGGCACCGCTGGCCAGGGCGCGTGTCGACACAAGAAGGAGCGGCGACGGACGAGACAAATCTCTCCCTCGTCCCCGATAAAGCAAGGACACCTAAGCAAGAGGCATTAAATGCGCCTTGTCATGTAATGCGAGGGATAACCTCACATCAATGTACCCTTTCCACCTCATGTGTGCCACTGTGGCAACCCCTTTCTCTATAAAAGGAGGCCCGAGGCGACCAGGAGGAGGATTCGGCTTTTTGGAGCTCCTCACGCCCAATAGCGAGCTGAAGAACACAAATATACAATCCACCAAAGCAGGAGTAGGGTTTTACGCATCCTCGCGGCCCGAACCTGGATAAACGAACCGTGTGCTATCCGTTTGATCCGCTCTTCTCTCAACCCCGCGCCCCGCAACCGTAGTAGGGATTCTTGTGATCCCATAGGTGTCGTTCCAATACACCGACAGAGAAGTGCTTGGCTTTGGGTTCAATCTTGCGGTGTCCTTTCCCAGTGACAGTAGGAGCAGCAAGGCACGTATTGTATTGTTGCCATCGAGGATAAAAAGATGGGGTTTATATCATATTTCTTGAGTTTATCCCTCTACATCATGTCATCTTACTTAAGGCATTACTCTATTCTTATGAACTTAATACTCTAGATGCATTCTGGATAGTGGTCGATGTGTGGAGTAATAGTAGTAGATGCAGAATCGTTTCGGTCTACTTGTTTCAGACGTGGTTCCTATATATATTGATCATGCCTAGATAGTCTCATAAGTATTCGCTTTTCTATCAATTGCTCGACAGTAATTTGTTCACCCGCCGTAGAATTCTGCTATCATGAGAGAAAGCTATGGCCCGCGGGTCTATTCTCAACATATCAATCTACAATCTACTTTACTTTTCTGCTTTTACTTTCTGTTCTTATATCAAAAATATCAAACTATCCTTTCTATCAGATCTCACTTTCGTAAGTGACCGTAAAGGGATTGACAACCCCTTATCGCGTTGGCTGCAAAGTTCTTATTTGTTTGTGTAGGTGCGAGGGACTCGCGCGTGGTCTCCTACTGGATTGATACCTTGGTTCTCGAAAACTGAGGGAAATATTTACGCTAATGTGCTGCATCACCCTTTCCTCTTGGAGGAAATACAACGCAAGCTCAAGAAGTAGCACGGCGACGCATGACCGTCCGCGCGGTGCAGCGAGGGGCGCCTAGGGCTTGGGAGGGGCGATGCCATGGTGGTCGACGTGAGAGTGAGGGGTAGGAGATAGCGATGAACATGAGAGTTCTTCTGAATGTCGTGGGAGGCGCAGTATTTATAGCGAGCAATGGCACACCTACGTAAGATATGGACTGAGGTGCACTGACTTAACTGCGGGTCTAGTTGCGTCACTGACATGTGGGCCAGACCCCTGTTGGGCCCATATGTCAGTGACCCAATGCACCTAAAGTTAAGTAACTGAAGCAGTGTCCGGGTGGAGTGGTGGGACCATCGGAGGGAGAAGGAGAGTCTGTCAGGCATATTGTTTCCACACATGGAGAGGAAAAGATTTGGAGACGAACTGGCTTCCTGTAGGTATGGGGAACGGTGCATAAAGTCTCATATTGAATGCCGGTCTAGGTATAGTCTCAAGTCATTAAAAACATACACGCCCCACACATGTTCATAGTTCAAGGTGCACTAAATTATTGCATGCGATGGTTAAGGCTGGCCATAATGGTGGTATCTTAGCTGGTACTCCCTCCGATCCTTTATACTCTACGCATAACTTTTTTCGTTTTTTTCCCAAATGCTCTGGGCGATCCCCTTGAGTAGCGCACCTTTCCCAGCCCGCCCCTGTCTTTCCGCTTCGCTAGCAATTAATCTGCTCAATTGGCGCAACTTCCTAGTTTGCATGCAGAGACATAAGCGGAGGGGAGAATTACGTGTGACATGCATGGAGGGATTCGAGGCGACTAGAACTTTAATCCGCGCAAAAGAAGGGCAAACTTGTCCAGAAAATTTCGAACGGGCCTCTCCGTGGTTAGCGAGCTGAAAATGAGGGAGTATCATGCACACGGGAATAGCAAACAAGCCGGCATGGCGTGCGAACAGGCCGAAGGTCATGGGAGGCGCGATGGTTGACGGAATTAATTGAAGTTACACACAAGCCGGCATGGCGTGCGAATAGGCAGAAGCTATACCATCAGGCATACGATATGGGTCTAGTAGACATGACATCTAGTGGGTCCCGCATAGTTCTCGAGAACTCTTTGGTGGCTTGCAGCCGTTTATGCACCGGGCAAGCCAGCAACCCCACGCCGTTCGCACGCCCTACTCGTCCCCGTCTTCTACTAGTACGGTACCTTACAACAGTTCGCTCCCAGTCATCCCGTCAATCCTAATCCTCCTCCCATATCCATGGCATCCCAAATCTCCATGATCCGAAGTGAGTACAAGGTTAGAACCATCACCAGCGATGAGTTCGACGTCATCTATGCCCGTTCTTCCGCAACGGTGAAAGAATGCATTGCTCGCTTCGAACGCATGTTCGAAAACTCAAATGATGAGTGGGTCGCTGGGCTAGATGTTGAGTATACCACAGTCCTGGGAAGCGAGAAGAAACTAAAGGAGGCAGAGAAGAACAAGCCCGCCGTGATCCAGGTTTGCGTGCATGACTTATGCTTGGTCTACCACATATGCCATGCCGACGTTGAGTGCGAGGAATTTAAGAAGTTCCTCAAGGGCGGCCGAGTCAAATTCGTTACTGTAGACTTTAGGAAAGACAAGGAAATCTTGGGTCAGATAGGCCTCGTTGTAGGCCAGCCCTTCGATCTCCAGAAGGAGAGCCTGGTGTCCTCCTCTCAGCCTTCAATGCTGACCCTGGCAGCAGCCATGATTGATCGTTCATACGCTAAACTAAAGAAACCTCACCACGAGTTTCATCGTGCATGGGAATCGAAGACATTAGATGAAGATCACATCCTGTACGCAGCAATGGATGCCTACCTTTGTTTAAATATCTACAAGGGTTGGATGAAGAAGCAGAGCCTAGTGTTCAGTTCAAGCAAAGAAGCGTCGGTGAAGAGTGAGAGGAAGAGGGACGAGGACGAAGTCAAGGACGTGGACTCGGACTCCGAGTAGGTGGCAGTGTCGTTGCTCATGCTGGTTCTACTGTAGTGTCAAGCAGACTAGTTACTTAGTTTATTTTCAAAGGTGTGTTGTGCTGAGGCCCCAGCAGAACTATGTTTTATGTTCTTTCTCGTTATTTGAACTCTTTAGTACGTACAGTAGTACTAGTACTATGTCTTACTATTGTTCTTCTTGCAGTTGGTACTACTGCTCGTATCTTCGTGTTCCTACTGTAGTTAATACGTTCGTACTTGCAATATAATTTGGGTCAGTCGATTTTTGAAAGAAGTTCGACGGAGTGAAGGAAGAAGACGGCAGGGTGCCCATGATCTATCTTATGAGTGTTGGGTGTGGAATGCAGTTCGCCGGAAAAAATGGATCATGCCCGGGGTTAAACGGATGGCGGGGGTGGAGGAGCATGGCGGTGGAAGGCGGTTCAGGGGAGGGCGCGGCGGCGGCGGCAGGCGGTTAGGCGTGTGGCAGGCTGAGAAGATGAACCGTGCATCTATTTCAGAGGTTGAAGAAGCCCTTCTAGCCATCCATGTTGCATCAAACAGCTCACAAGAGTCGACTGGCCAAATTGCTCCTTCCGATTGCAGGATCCACGTGGCATTCAACGTCTGGAAGGTAGATCCGCACCCTGTTTGCGGGCTCGACGCGCGCGCGACCGGCTTCCGCCGCGACAGCCACCATGCGCGCCTCCTCCGCACGGGCAAAGATGACAATGACACACTAGTTCCTACTCGTCGGCGTGCTGGAGCACACGCTCGTCGTCCTCTTTGTATGCTGCGTGCATAGACGCGGGTCCACCAGCTGCTCGCGTGCTTGGCTGTGCGGCGACATCGCGAGGTGGGACTGCACACGACGTGAGTGGGGGAGCCTGGGCGAGAAATTGTTGGCCGGAGCAGGCGGACACCGGCATGTGCAACGGCGACGGCGGCATATTGATGAGTGCGCGTATGGGAGATTAGTTTAGTTTATATAGGGTTGGTCAAACTTAAAATAAAACCGTACTAGTACACATAAACATTAGACTTAGGCATCGCTTTTATTAGTTACCACAGCCACGATACGGAATCCTGTGCAAGCGCATGAACCGCGGCCGCGCGGTCGATCGAACGGTGCGTCACCGTGTCGCGCTCGAAGGACATCCACCAAACCTTTTTGTGTGTGTGTGAAAACAATCCCTGAATATTACTCAACTTTTTTCCCAGGAAAAGTTCTTGACGCTACAATATTTCCATATATTTGAATTTAGCTCTAGTTCGTGTTTTTTGGATTTGGACGTTTTAGGTGCGCTCTAGTTTTTTTTAATACTGATTTTGTGTGTGTGACTGAGAGAGAACATGTGTATGTGTCCATATGTGTGTTGTGGCGGAAGGGCAATGTCGAGACGGTGTGCGTGTGATAGAGACATAGAGACGTGTGAATGTGCAAATGATTATGCATGAGTGAGACATCGACAGATGCTGATACGTTGTATATACATGAGAGAACGGTCTTCCATTTTACGTGTGTGTGTGTGTGTGTGTGTGTGTGTGTGTGTGTGTGTGTGTGTGTGTGAGAGAGAGAGAGAGAGAGAGAGGAGCATCCGTAACACAACAACCATCTCTCTCGATTCGTCCGTCCCTCGCATGATCGCATGTAACACATGCATCAACGCGCACATTTTGACACCCTCATCTGGCCCCTGCCCATGTCCAGGCCCGCACATCACTCTCTATCTCGCACGCACAATCTCTTCGTGAATACCCTGTTTAGCAAGTAGTTTTCCGTCACATACACACATTTCTCTCCTTGGGTTTGTTTTCTCTCAATATCTGACACACACACACACAAAGCACACAGCACACGCACACCCCCTCCCCCGAGCACACAATTCATCCTCATCCAAGGTTATATGACGACCACTCTCGCTTGTGCTTCTCTGCACCCCAGCATGCATGAAAGTGCAACTAATCCCCGGGTGGTTTTGGTAATTAATAACAACATATATATCATTGAACTAATATTTACTTGAGAATCATTTCAGAGAAGTTCGATGATATGGGTATGGAAATGTCTGAAGAAGTGGACCCCTCAAAATGCTAAGACAAGCATTGGCAAAAGCTCAAGACTCTATTTTTGGTTTAGTGATCAAAGATCACATTGAGTCCATAGGAAAAGCCAATACTATTAAAAGGGGATGAGGTTGTGTTAATGATCTGGTTGCTCAAGTGCTTGGTGATCTAGCTCCCTCAACTATCAGCACTCTTCACTACTTAACACACTCATAAGTAATCTCGGACAAACCGATTCTGCAAACTCAGTCCCACCGAGATGAACCACCTCAGTTATTCTTCCAAACCCTAATTTCTCGGTCCATCCGATTTTGAGTTTCGGTCTCACCGAAAATGGACTGCCAACCTTCTGTAACCAATTGACATCACTTCGGAATATCCGAGTTGTTATTTTCGGTCCCACCGAGATGGCAAGCTCCAACCTTTGACTCACTTCGGACACACCGAGATGGTATTTTTGGTCCCACCGAAAATCCCAACGTTCACTATATTTGAACTTTCGGTCTGACCGAGTTTTCACTTCGGTCTCACCGAGATTGGTCAAATGTGTGTGTAACGGTTGGATTTTGTGTGGAGGCTATATATACCCCTCCACCCCCTCTTCATTCGTGAGGAGAGCCATCAGAAAGTCTACCACTCCTACCATACACTTTCTGAGAAGTGAACCACCTACCCTTGTGTTGAGATCAAGCCATTCCATTCCTACCATACGAAACTTGATTTCTAGCCTTCCCAAGTTGCTTTCCACTCAAACCTTTCTTCCACCACAGCCATATCAGTGAGGAAAGTTGAGTGTTGGGGAGATTATCATCTAAAGCACAAGAGCAAGGAGTTCATCATCATCAACACCATCTATTACCTTTTGGAGGGTGGTGCCTCCTAGATTGGTTAGGTGTCGCTTGGGAGCCTCCGTCTTTGAGATGTGGAGTTGAACCAAGAAGTTTGTAAGGGCAAGGAGATTGCCTACTTCGTGAAGATCTACCCCGAGTAAGGCTAGTCCTCCGTGGGCGTAGGCCATGATGGAATAGACAAGGTTGCTTCTTCGTGGACCCTTCGTGGGTAGAGCCCTCCGTGGACTCGCGCAGCCGTTACCCTCCGTGGGTTGAAGTCTCCATCAACGTGGATGTACGATAGCACCACCTATCGGAACCACGACAAAAATCTTCGTGTCACCAAACTGCGTTTGATCTTCTCCACCTCTCTTTTACATGTGCAATTTACTTTCCGCTGCTATTACTCTAGAATTGCATGTGTAGGGTGATACTTGAATTGATCTTAATTGTGAAACTGCCAAAAACGTTGCATGATCAAAAGGCAGATTTTTTATATTGATCTTAATTGATTTTCTAATCACCCCCCCTCTAGACATACTTTCGATCCTACAAGTGGTATCAGAGCTTTGGTCTCCATTGTTTTGGTTTCCATTGCATTGGACTCCATAAGCTTGGTTTCACAACCTAGGAGAGTATGGCGTCTAGTGAGGGTAATTATCGTAGAGGTCCTTACTTTGATGGTACAAATTTTGCTAGTTGGAAGCATAAAATGAAAATGCATATTCTTGGTCATAACCCAGCCGCATGGGGCATTATTTGTGTTGGTATGCAAGGTGATTTCTTCGAAGAAGGAAAAGTTTCGGATCGCGAAGCTACACCAGAAGAGTTGCGGATGTTGCAAAATAATGCTCAAGCTTGTGACATTCTCTTCAATGCTTTGTGTCCCGAAGAGTTCAACAAAATCAGCCGTCTTGAGAATGCTAAAGAGATTTGGGATACTTTGGTTGAAATGCACGAAGGTATTGAATCTGTGAAGGAATCAAAGCTAGATATTCTTCAAGGTCAACTTGACAAGTTCAAGATGAAGGATGGTGAAGGAGTCGCTGAAATGTACTCTAGGCTTGCTCTCATCACAAATGAGATTGCCGGCTTAGGAAGCGAAGAAATGACCGACCGATTCATCATTAAGAAGATTCTCAGAGCTTTGGATGGAAAGTATGACACCGTGTGCACTTTGATCCAAATGATGCCAAACTACAAGACCCTCAAGCCAACTGAAGTCATTGGAAGAATTGTTGCTCATGAGATGACACTTAAGGATAATGAAGAGCTTCACAACAAGTCAAGTGGTGCTTACAAAGCTACAAGTGATGCTCCTACTACCTCAAGTGACAAGCTAATTTCCAATGAAGAGATAAGCCTAATGGTCAAGAACTTCAACAAGTTCTACAAGAATAGAGGCAAAGAAAGAAGCTCAAAGTCTAGATCATATGATGAAAAGAGATCTTCTAGTCGTGATCGAAACTGCTACAATTGTGGAAGACCCAGACACTTCTCAAATGAGTGTACGGCTCCCCACAAGAGAAGAGAAGAATCTCCAAGAAGAAGAGCAAGAGATGAGTCACCTCGGAGAGAGAGAAGGAGTAGATATGATCGTTATGAACGAAGACCCTCTCGGAGAAGCAAGGATTCGGAGAGGAAAGACAAGTCATCAAGGAGCTACACAAGAAGAAGACATCAAGCTCATGTAGGTGAATGGGTCTCCGGCTCCGACTCCGACAATCAATCCGATGGAAGCTATCACTCCGACTCCGACTATAGTCAAGATGAAGGTGTTGCCGGACTTGCACTCGTATCCTCCAACTCCAACTCCTACGACTTATTTGATTTTACCAAATGAGGGAATTGGAAGATGCTTCATGGCTAAAGGCCCCAAGGTAACACACCCCGAATTCATTGACTTTGATAGTGATGAGGATGACTTACTTGGTGAAGATGAGCTCTTGCATGATAAATCTAGTGAGCTTAGTAATGATAAAAATGCTAGTAGTCTTTATAGTCGAGAAGAGTCAAATGACAATGCTATGAAGGAGATTGAGCATCTAACTAAAGAACTAAACACTCTTAAGTTAGCTCATGAAACAACTCAAGAAGATCATAGAGAGCTCCTAAGATCTCATGAGAAGCTACGCTTCGAGAAGCTCACTCTAGAGCAAGAACATGAGTTTCTAAAAGCGATCAATGACGATCTTCGAAAGAAGAGTTCTTCATATCTTGCCAAACGACTTCTCTTGTCTAATTTCTTGCCACCTATTAAGACTAAGCATGACAAGCATAAGAAAAATTCTTCCTCTAGTAGTAACAATAACAATGTTAAATCCAATATTGTTGCTTCTAGTAGTTCTCTTGATTCCACTAACAATGTTTCAAGCCAAGTTACACTTGAGCAAGAAAATAGCTTATTGAAGGAAATCATAGAGAAAGGTGTCTACAAGAGTCTTGCTGGAAGCAAGAACTTTGAGGAGATTGTTCGCAAACAAGGAAGACACCGGAAGAATCAAGGGATTGGTTTTGAGCGAAAGTTCAACGCCAAAGGTGTTGAGTGGGAAGAAGGTCAATACCCTACTCCACAGTTTGTTTCACAAAAGGAGAAGTATGATCCTACTTCTTCCAATGTGGAACAAGCTCAAGATGACCTTCCACCACAAGACCACAAGCTAAAGGCCAAGGACAAGCTTCAAGAGGAGATTGATGCATTCATTGAAGCACCTCAAGCCATGGTCAAGTGGGTTCCCAAGGACACATCAAGTTCTACTTCGTCAAGCTCAACTACAACACCAAGGATTCCCATCAAGATGATGTGGATCCCAAAGAAGAAGAACTAGAAGGTTCTTGAGGGTGACTCCGCCAACAAACTTCACTCATATTCATTTTGGTAAGAACTTGTGCAATCAACTTCCACATCATGCACTAGTTCATGGACTCACAAACCCTCTTGTTGGTAAGTCAAGGGACAAGGTAATCATTGCTTTCATGGACATCATATTTTATGTACTTCACTCTATGTCTATGGATATTCTTGTCTGTTCCTTGTGGGACTAACCCATGTAGGTATTGAAAGTGCCCTAATCCAAAGGATTGCTCCCAACTCTTGATGATCTGCATCAACATTGAGCATCCACATCTTCAACATCTACATGAAGTCTTCTACGACAACCCAAGGTTAGTTTGACCCTTTAAAAGGGGTTCTCACATCTAGGGGGAGTTTTGCTCTAACAATTGAGCTAAAACATCTCCAAATGATGTGAACACATGAATGCTTTATGTAAAAGTGGTAACCCCACTTGTGCTTAAACGATGAGTATGACCTATGATCAAATGTTCTCATTTGGCTCCTAAGTCAATATACTCATATATAGATGACCTAGTCATCGACAAATTGTGTGCTAGTAGCTAGAATGTTGGTTGTGCATGTTTGACACATATTTCAGTTGCTATCTTATTGTGTGAGCATGTTGAATGCATGATTTTATCCATTCAAGGACATCCATTTGTTGTTTTGATTGTTTTGATTTTTCTGGCCAAATGGATGGACAAGAATGCCTAAGCACCTTCCCTAGCTATCTATGCTTTCTTGTCTCAAATTCTATTCATGCTCATATCACAACTTTCAACAAGTCTTTTTCGGACAGTCCGAGTGAGGAGCACTCAGAGCCACCGATTCGTCTAAGGCTGACTTCCAAAACCTTCTAAGTCCATTTCGGTCTGACCGGCTTCTCAATCTCGGTCCAACCGAAACGCTTAGACTGATCTAGGTTTCATCTCGGTGAAACCGAGTTCAAAATCTCGGTCTGACCGATATGCGTAACTGCACAGCAGTTATACATCTCGGTGACACCGAGTTTTTTAACTCGGTCCCACCGACAGCATGGGGTTATATATACCTGAGGGCTGCGCGCGATTTAATTCTTCAAACCGTTCGCCCCCAAGACCCCTGCTGCCGTCGCCCTGGTCTACGGATCGTCGCCGTCGTCGCCTGTGCGCCCTCGCCGCAGGTCTCCGCCGCCGTCAACGATAATCATCTCCACCGTTGCCGCCGTAGAGGGATACCACCAAGTTAGGGTGTATCCCGATCCCTTTCGTGCTCCCCATCCGATTCTTGCACGATAGGCTTGCCATGATTCAATCCACGTTTGAGATATTCCCTATACATTAGTTCTGATCCTCTAGTTTCGAGCAAAATTCTTAGGTTTAGGTTTCCACGGAACGCATCTCGGTGAAGCCGATTTTGAAACTCGGAATGACCGATTTGGCCTCTGGCCATTGCACTGCATCATTCGGTTTAACCGAGTTGTGCAAATCGGAATGACCGAAACGTAGTTTCAGTGAAACCCTAAGTTATCGGTAGGACCGAAACCCATTTCGGTCTGACCGAAAGTGGTGTGTAGGTTTCTGTTGAACACTTCGGTTTCACCGAAACTTAAAATCGGTTTGACCGAAATACATTCTGTGAAAACTCAAAACTAAGTTTTGAACTCATTTTTTTTGCAAAAACCTCTGCAGTTGTGATAACTCTTCTACTCTGCCTATACCTTATCCTTTCACAGGTTATCAGCCATGTCAGATGTCAGTGACAGCCAGAACAGGTCTGAGTCACCTTTTGCTGAGATTCCAGAGGCAGATACAAGTCCTGCTAGCAGCTCCAGTGATGATGGTGAAAGGAGCACCCCTGGTGGTTTGCCTCCTGCAGCCACCAGAACCAGGAAGAAGAGAACTTCTGATGATGAGGACTCTGACTTTGTTGCTGAGGAAGTTACCTCCAAGCCAAAGAGGAATGTGGTTGCCAAAGAGCACCAAGGGCAGCAGTCAAGGAAAGGCACAAGCAAAGTAAAGCAGTCAGCAGTTGCAAAGAAGCTCAACTTGGAAGAGCCTGCTCCAAGCAAGGTGAAGAAGACTTCCAAAAGGAAGAGGGTAGTATATGCTGAACCTCAAGTTGATGCTGCAGAAGAAGAAGAAGAAGAAGATGCACCCCAGCCTCCTCCTCAGAAAGCTAAGTTCATGGGTGATGCTATTCGGGCTCAAGCCTCCTCTAAGCCCAAGAAGCCTGCTCAAGCCAAGGCAGCTCCAGTCAAGCCCAAGAGAACAACCAGAAGCATTCCAGCTTCTGAGAAGAACAAAGGTGAGAAGCCACCGTCTGAATCAGATGAAGAGCATGTGTTGCTTAAGCTCCGTCCCAAGTTGCCACTCCACAATGATGCTCATCCTCAAGCTGAGGACATGAAGGCAAGGAAGGATAAAGGTCTCAGGCTATGAAGACAGTCTGATCCATATGCTGTAAGGAGAAGGACTGCTGTGGACCCCAGATTCCACACCAGAGAGCAGCAGGATTTCTATGAGACCGTGCTGATGGATAAGAAGCCCATTGTTGCTGACACCAGGTATGTTAACTGGAAGTATATTGACAGTGAAGAGCACCGGGACTTCTTTCCCCATGTGCATGAGAGCTTTACTGCATGTGGAGTTGCTGATTTTGTGGGTCAAGAGCTGACAGCTTGGAATGACGAGATGATCATGCAGTTCTACGCCACAGCCCACTTCTATCCTGATGGCAAGATCACCTGGATGACTGAAGGTCAAAGGTTTTCTTCGACTGTTGAAGAATGGGCAGAACTTCTGAACGCTCCAGTGCAGAGAGAGGACGACATTGATGTCTATGGGATTCCTAAGAAGAGTCATGATTCCATGAAGAACATGTACAAGGAGATCCCGGCTGCTAATTTGGAAGGATGGAAGCTTGGCTCAGTGTACTATCTCCAGGCAGGTCTGACCACCACTAACACTATTCTGAGGCATACATTGATGCCTAAGTCTAGAGACCACCGCATGATTCGAGGCTATTCTATCAACATGCTGCACATTCTCGATGAGAAGGCACCTTTCAAGGTGATGGACTTGATGGTAGAGACCATTAAGAGGACTGCAGCTGACCAGAAGAGGTCGTGTGGGTTTGCCCCGCAGATTCAGATGCTCATCAACGCCAAGTTTGGCACGGGCAAATTCATGTTGGATAGGAAGCACTTGCCACTGCAGCCAGAGCATGAGGACAACGTAGTTGTGATGGATGAAGAGGATCCTACCTCAGTTGAAGGACAGGCCAAAATCGAAGCTGCGAAGAAGGCTAAAGCTGACAAAGAGGCAGCAGCAGCAGCAGCTAAGCCAAAGAGATTTGGAGAACAAATTCTTGAAGCTACCCAGAGGATTGAACAACGCCTGGCCAGCATTGAGCAATCTCAGGAGAGCCTAGAGAGGATTGTTGAGGACAAGATCCACGCTCTGGACGTGAAGCTGACTGAGATTCAGGTGTCTGTCAACAAGCTTGAGGCAGACATGGAGGAGACAAGGCAGGAGAGAGCAGAGCTCATGCAGGATGATCTAGTCCAGGACTCTCATCGCCAGACTGCTCCGGTTCCGAGAGGATCCAGATCTGCAGCTATCCCAGTGACTGACTCCAGGGCTACCACTTCAGCACCAGCTACAGCTCCAGCAGTTGCTCCAGCTCCAGCATCCACTCCTCCAGCGCAGACATCAGCAGAAGTCTTCGCCGATGCAGCTATCTCTACACCGACATCTACCCAGACGGGAGCCGCCAGCAGAGCCCGCAATGACGCTTAGCTCTATACCTTTTCGAACTTTTTGGTAACTTGTTGCCAAAGGGGGAGAAATTGTTATAGATCATAGGGCTTCGAGAGAGAGAGTGCTCTTTCGTCTTTCGTTCTTTTGCCGGTTTCTTTGTGGTACTTTGGTTTCTTTTGGTTCTTTCGAAACTTTAAGTGTGCTTGCTACTACGTTTGATGCTACCTTAATGAGTGCCTAGTCATACTATGCTTTAATGTGTGCTTAATGCTTATCATATGCTATTCCTTATTGTATGGCTATTTACTCTTGTCTTGGTGATTGAGTGCATGTTATTCATTCTTATCATTTTGTGCGCTCCACCAAGATGTATGTGACATGGAAGAGTGACCCATAATCCTAATCGATTGTGCATTTGCATTCAAACGCAAATTTTAAATAATGCACAAATTTAGGGGGAGCTCTTGTTTATCACATACTTCTCAAAGCGACGATATTATTCTTTGATTATATCCTCTGTCGAAGCTTTGATCTATATGTTGTCATCAATTACCAAAAAGGGGGAGATTGAAAGTGCAACTAATCCCCGGGTGGTTTTGGTAATTAATAACAACATATATATCATTGAACTAATATTTACTTGAGAATCATTTCAGAGAAGTTCGATGATATGGGTATGGAAATGTCTGAAGAAGTGGACCCCTCAAAATGCTAAGACAAGCATTGGCAAAAGCTCAAGACTCTATTTTTGGTTTAGTGATCAAAGATCACATTGAGTCCATAGGAAAAGCCAATACTATTAAAAGGGGATGAGGTTGTGTTAATGATCTGGTTGCTCAAGTGCTTGGTGATCTAGCTCCCTCAACTATCAGCACTCTTCACTACTTAACACACTCATAAGTAATCTCGGACAAACCGATTCTGCAAACTCAGTCCCACCGAGATGAACCACCTCAGTTATTCTTCCAAACCCTAATTTCTCGGTCCATCCGATTTTGAGTTTCGGTCTCACCGAAAATGGTCTGCCAACCTTCTGTAACCAATTGACATCACTTCGGAATATCCGCGTTGTTATTTTCGGTCCCACCGAGATGGCAAGCTCCAACCTTTGACTCACTTCGGACACACCGAGATGGTATTTTCGGTCCCACCGAAAATCCCAACGTTCACTATATTTGAACTTTCGGTCTGACCGAGTTTTCACTTCGGTCTCACCGAGATTGGTCAAATGTGTGTGTAACGGTTGGATTTTGTGTGGAGGCTATATATACCCCTCCACCCCCTCTTCATTCGTGAGGAGAGCCATCAGAAAGTCTACCACTCCTACCATACACTTTCTGAGAAGTGAACCACCTACCCTTGTGTTGAGATCAAGCCATTCCATTCCTACCATATGAAACTTGATTTCTAGCCTTCCCAAGTTGCTTTCCACTCAAACCTTTCTTCCACCACAGCCATATCAGTGAGGAAAGTTGAGTGTTGGGGAGATTATCATCTGAAGCACAAGAGCAAGGAGTTCATCATCATCAACACCATCTATTACCTTTTGGAGGGTGGTGCCTCCTAGATTGGTTAGGTGTCGCTTGGGAGCCTCCGTCTTTGAGATGTGGAGTTGAACCAAGAAGTTTGTAAGGGCAAGGAGATCGGCTACTTCGTTAAGATCTACCCCGAGTAAGGCTAGTCCTCCGTGGGCGTAGGCCATGATGGAATAGACAAGGTTGCTTCTTCGTGGACCCTTCGTGGGTGGAGCCCTCCGTGGACTCGCGCAGCCGTTACCCTCCGTGGGTTGAAGTCTCCATCAACGTGGATGTACGATAGCACCACCTATCGGAACCACGACAAAAATCTTCGTGTCACCAAACTGCGTTTGATCTTCTCCACCTCTCTTTTACATGTGCAATTTACTTTCCGCTGCTATTACTCTAGAATTGCATGTGTAGGGTGATACTTGAATTGATCTTAATTGTGAAACTGCCAAAAACGTTGCATGATCAAAAGGCAGATTTTTTATATTGTCAAGTAGTCTAATCACCCCCCCCTCTAGACATACTTTCGATCCTACAATGCACAACACCTCAATCTTCAAATAGGACATCGAGGAGATCGAATACGGCGACCACACTGCGCTAGAGAATGCGGGGCCATTTGGAAGCAGGATTATTTGACGACGGCTGACTAACTCCTCCCCCCAGCCTCTCTCTCTCACACAAAATTACCAATCCCTCTCTCCCCGGCACAAATTTATCAATCCCTCAACCCATGAGACCCTTCCCCTCTCGTCCATGTTTTTCCAGCTCTATCATCAAACATGTTGTCTCTTCTCCTTCCACGTGTACAGAATCCGGATGCACACGCATCTCACATATATTACATGTCTCCATCTTTCTCACAGACCTAACTTATTCCTCTCTCTTTCTCTCTCTAGCTATCTCCCTCTCTCTGTTTCGTTAGGTTTGTCTCCTACTCTCTCGTCCACATACATACAATCTTTCCCGCCCTATCTGCTCCATCTTCGCAAGCTCTCTCTTCATGTTTCATTAACACATTGGGATATGTTCAAAATGTTGCTTTTATAATGGCTGATGTAGAGTTATTGTTGGTTTTGTTGCATCCTTGATACGTCCAAAACGTATCTATAATTTCTGCTTGCTCCATGCCTCTTTTGTGTGATATTGCTATGATATTTATGCACTTCCATACACTTTTGATCATATTTGGACTAACCTATTAACTCAGTGCACCACAGTGCCAGTTCCTGTTTTCTACTGTTTTTCTATTTCTGGTTTCCCCCATATTAAAAGTGCCATAAAAATTCCGGAAAAAATACAGGAAAAATCAGCGTGCAGGAAGCTTCGAGAAAAACCAAAGCAGGGCCAGAGGGGAGCCAGGGGTGGCCCAGGCCGCCACCCGGCGCGGCCCCACCCCTGGCCGTGCCAGGGGGCGCTTGGGGCCCCCTCTCCGCCTCTGGTGACCCCCCCTTCGCATATATATTCCTCGCCTTCCGAAACCCTCGAGGACGGAACCCTTTTTCGCGATCTCGCCTCTGTTCCGCCGCCGCCGCGCTTCCAAGATCGGGAGCATAAGGAGAACTCTTCCCGGCACCCTGCCGGAGGGGAGAACCACCACCGGGAGCTTCTCCACCACCATGGGCGCTTCCCGGATGAGTCGTGAGTAGTCCACCTTGGACCATGGGTCCATGACCAGTAGCTATGTGATGTTCTCCTCCCCTCTTTGTTCTTCATGGTTTAGACCTCGTGAGCTGCCCTACATGATCGAGGCACATATGTAATCTTTATGCTGTTGCTCTGCTGAGTTTGCTGGGATCCGATGGATTATGAGATTATGTTCAGATTGTGTGTGAGTAATATATTTGATTCACCTCTTTTATATTTATGTTCTTGAGTAATTCTTGCATGTTCTGCGTTGCTGTTTATTGCTTTGGCCGAGTAGTAGGTAGTAACTCCAAGAGGGAACGTTATGCTTGATTGTGGGTTCATGCCCCTTGATGACTAGTTTGAGTGACAGAAACATGAGTCTAGGGGATGTGTTGTTGCCACAAGGGGGAAAACAACGGTGCTTGTACTTGCGAGTGCAAGGATTGTTTACTTTACGCAAAGTTCTTTTAATGCAGTTGTCTGTTGCTTTGAGTTTACACTTTGGGTGGGATTCGCAACTTAATAGCAGCGAGATGTTCTGGATAGATATCTCAAGGTGGATGATTAGTAGTAGATGCAGATGGATTTCGGTCTACTTGCCTTGGCGTACCGCCCATGCTTTTGAGCCTCTACCTTTCCTTGCAGCATAGTTAGCATTGGTTTGCGCACATAATCCTGTCAATTGCCCAGCTGTAATTTGTTTACCTCGCTTTGCTGTTTTATCATCTTTTGGGAGAGAGACATCACTAGTGAACATCATGGGACCCCGATCCATATTACCACCATTGATCACACCCGCTATTTACTTTCTGTTCTTATTTCCTAGTTGCAGTCATACCTATCATTATTATCTCTTGTGTTTGATCCTTTGTAAACGACAAGGCCGGAGGGATTGACAACCTCTCTGTACTCGTTGGGAGCATATTTATTTGTATATGTGTGCAGGTCCTGTCAACCGCTAAGTTTCTGGCGCCGTTGACACCTTCTTGTCGACCCTCGGAGTCTCACATGATTCGATCCTTGGTACCTTTGCCAAGGGAAACTTGCTGCTACGCTACATCTCAAACCTTCCACTTGGGGTAACCAACGAGGGGCGAGAAGCCATCAAGCAAAGTTTCTGGCGCCGTTGCCGGGGACTCCACTCTTCAAGATAGGGGAGTTGCACGCTATCTTTTATCTTTGCTTTTTAGTCTTGTTAGTTTACCTTTCAGTTTTTACTTTAGTATCCCTTACCCAAAATCACAAAAAAATTATTTGCTTTTCTGTTAGTAGTCCTTTCTGTTTAGTCAAGCATGTTAGGATTTGGTGCTTTGAGGGAATCAGAAGTTCTAGATTTCCATCAAAGGGATGGAGAAAATATGAAGAAGGCATGGGACAGAATTTCTGACGCACATAGGAGAATTATGCCTTGGATACCTATAAAAATTGTGCTTAGAAATTTTTACCATGGTCTTTTTAAATGGTGTAAACACTCTCTTGATATTATAGCTGAAGGAGATTTCCTAGAGTGTGATGAAGCTAGAGCTCTTGAAATTATACATGGTCTATCTAGTTACTTTGTTTATGATCATAGTTTTGATACTGTCATAGATAGACTTGCTACTATTGAGAAGAGAATGGATGCTCTAGACTTGATGAAGGTAGAGAAACCCAAACCCAATAAGAGAGATATTTTGGAAATAGACAATGATTGGGAGCCTTTTGTTAGGATTAGCATCTCTAATCAAGACTTCCTTGCTTATTGTGATATTGGATCTATGGTTTCTACTATGCCAAAAATTGTTCATGATTCTTTAAAATTTAACATGGACAGATTATCATCCTATCATGAACATGCTAATGGAGATACTTTTGAGATCCAGGGAAGAATAAAAGACGTGCCAGTTACATTCCTTAAAGGGATTCAATGGTTGATTTCTTCATCATGAAGCCAAACCAAGGAAATATAGTGCTTGGAAGGGACTTCCTCCGAGCTGTAAAAGGCTTCATCGATATAGGTAAGGGACAAATCCGCCTACGCGGGAAGGCAAAAGGTACATACCCCTTTCCTAGAAGGAACAAGGGTGAACTTGTTGAGGAACCATTTGAAATAATTTATAACTCCGATTATTATGATGACTTTTGATTCCTCCTTTTTGCATCATGCCTAGTTTAAAGGCATAAAAGAAAGCGCTTTTGGGAGGCAGCCCACAACGAATTAGGTTTTATTTTTTTCTTTTGTTGTGTCTTGATGTTTGTTACTACAGTAGCATCATCATTGTGTCTTTTCTTTTCAGCTTTGTGCCAAGTTTAGCCTCCGATTGCAAGAAAGTTCAAAAGTTGTGACGTGTTGTCCAGAAAACAGATTCTGTCCTTGGACAGAAAACTTCGTATAAAATCACCAGATCATCTTTTTGATCTGAATTTTTTTGACAGCGTGCTCTATACAATTGGCTTTCGGGCGTCTGTTCTGAGTTTTTTGATTTGAGTTGCAGAAGTGCCCCGAAAAAATTATTTACTACCTGCTAGTCTGTTTTTCACAGATTCTGTCATGTTTTGTCTTTTCTTCGTTTTGCAAACCTTGAGCTTGCTTTTTCTTTGCAAAAATCTTTTGGAAATCTTGAGAAACAGTAGCTCTTCAAGATTATCCTTATTTCCAGTAGGGAAAAGTTATTTTATTGAGGGTACTAACCTCGCTAATCAGATTATGATGAGTTATGTATGAAGGGAGTTTTCAAGTGTGCGAGGGAAAATGATAAAAGAAGATTCAGGACGGTCAAACGCTCAAGCTTGGGGATGCCCCCATGCACCCCCAAGAAATATTCAAGAAGACTCAAGCGTCTAAGCTTGGGGATGCCCCCATGCATCCCCTTCTCTATCAACAATTATCAGTTCGTCTTTCGTTCCACTATAATTATCACTTCATGTGTTATGTGCTATGCTTGGAGCGTCTCGCTCTTAGTTTCATTTTTAGTTTTCTTTAGCTTTGCTTGCTATTCATAACAAGTTAGAACCCAGCTTTCTTTGTGTGGGAGAGAAACACGCTCCACTTCAACCTAGAACACAACATAGGATTTTCATGCTTATTTTTGCTGTGTGTGTTCTTTGTCTTTCCATAGCTGCTGTCATGTTTAGCTCTTAGTTTTCATACTTTTCTTTTTAAAGAGCTTTTGTTTAGTTGGTTGTTGAACTCTCTTGAGTTTTCATGTTTATCTTGTTAAGATAGTTTGCTTGTTGCACTGAGTTGTGTGTCTTAACTTAAAGTAGGTAATTGAGGTTGCTATTTAATTTTAGTAGTAACTTGCAATAGTTTTGAGGTATTGCCATGAGTAATGTCTGAACTTTTGGTGTTAAGAGCTTTAGCCTTTTAGTGATAGATGTCGTATTTTGGGCAATCCGTGTTTATTTTCGAAAACCTATAAATAGTTGAGAACTTTAGCTACTAAATGGATCACTAATCTTTGGAGGGATCGAATATTAGAGTACACTCACATACCATGAGTCGAGGATGTGCAAGGATAACCAAACCCCCATACACTCCTCCTCGGGGTACTTGTCTCTTTGTGAACCTCCTAATTAGATTGAGAGTTACCGATAATAAGTGCATGAGTTCTTCGGACTAATGTGAGTATTCGAAAGTTGACACTTCCACCTAGCCATATTTTTCTAGCCTCTTCGGTACCGTGCATTGCCCTTTCTCACCTCGAGAGTTGGCGCATACTTCGCCGGTGCATCCAAATCCTTGGCACGATACGCTCTGTCGTCATAAGCCTCATTATATCCTTCCTCAAAACAGCCACCATACCTACCTATCAAGGCATTTCCATAGCCTTTCTGAGATACATTGCCATGCAACATCCATCTTCTCATGACTTGATCTTCATGTCATACATGCTTTTTGCTTGATCGATGAACCGCATGCTAGTTGGGCCTTACCCTAATCATTGCTACATGACGCGCTAGTATCATTGCATATCCTGCTACACTGGCAGAGGCATACATTTGCATACATCATGATAGTTTCATTTTCTTTATGTTGAGTACATTGGTAAAGTGTGAAATATCTTCTATACTTCTTGTAATAAATAGAGTGTTGGCCCTAAAGTGAGGAAAAGATCCCAAAGAGGACAAAATCAAAAGATCCCAAAGAGGACAAATGAGAGTTAAATAGAAAGAGCCACTGAGGCCACAAAAAAAAAGAGAAAAGGAAATAAAAAGAGAGAAGGGGCAACTACTATTCCTTTTGAGAGATCCACACTCGTACTCCATCTTATACCTTGTACTCCATAGAGATTTTCATCCATGCATATAGCTATGTGGGGACCTTCACACTATAGAACTTGGCTTGTATATTCCAATGATGAGCCTCCTCAAAAGAGCTCTAGGTCTTCTTGAGCTAGCAAGTTGGATGCACCCCCACTAGTTCCATTGGAGAGCCTACCTTAGCTCATATGTGCATCCGTTGCATGGCAATCCCTACTCCTCACATCATATCTATCATTTGGCTTTCTCTCGCCTATGATTGTCCTCATTGATGTGAGCCTTTCACACCTTTTTTGTCTTCCCCCTTCATCATTTTTCTCTCTTTGCCATCCTAAGTGTTAACTTTCTTGCTTACGCTCATCCATTGCATGAGTGCTCAAAATATCGAAAGGGAGTGGATCATTTTGACTTGTACATGGCTGACGGTCTGGGGATGAGTCAAGATAAGATTCCAAAGAAGACCAAGTGTGAAACTTTAGTAGATTAAGTTCTCAACAATACAAAAACTATGTTTTACTCTCTCGTATATCCCTATCCCCTTTCTTGCACGCAAACACCATTTGGAGACATTCGAGTCACGGACAGCGAGAGCTCTTGCACCTTTATGCTCTTATGTTGCTTGTTACAATACTAATATAGACTCTTGCTTGTTATGACTTGAATTGAATTACATGCCTTGATTGCTTTACTTAAAAAGTTCTTATATGGTTGATAGCATGTCACCACAGAAATTATGCTTGTTATCATTTACCTACTCGAGGACGAGCAGGAATTAAGCTTGGGGATGTTGATACGTCCAAAACGTATCTATAATTTCTGCTCCATGCCTCTTTTGTGTGATATTGCTATGATATTTATGCACTTCCATACACTTTTGATCATATTTGAACTAACCTATTAACTCAGTGCACCACAGTGCCAGTTCCTGGTTTCTGCTGTTTTTCTATTTCAGGTTTCCCCCATATTAAAAGTGCCATAAAAATTTCGGGAAAAATACAGGAAAAATCAGCGTACAGGAAGCTTCGAGAAAAACCAAAGCAGGGCCAGAGGGGAGCTAAGGGTGGCCCAGGCGGCCACCCGGCGCGGCCCCACCCCTGGCCGCGCCAGGGGGGCGCCTGGGGCCCCCTCTCCGCCTCTGGTGACCCCCCTTCGCATATATATTCCTCGCGTTCCGAAACCCTCGAGGACGGAACCCTTTTTCGCGATCTCGCCTCTGTTCCGCCGCCGCCGCGCTTCCAAGATCGGGAGCATCAGGAGAACTCTTCCCGGCACCCTGCCGGAGGGGAGAACCACCACCGGGAGCTTGTCCACCACCATGGACGCTTCCCGGATGAGTCGTGAGTAGTCCACCTTGGACCATAGGTCTATGACCAGTAGCTATGTGATGTTCTCCTCCCCTCTTTGTTCTTCATGGTTTAGACCTCGTGAGCTGCCCTACATGATCGAGGCACATATGTAATCTTTATGCTGTTGCTCTTCTGAGTTTGCTGGGATCCGATGGATTATGAGATTATGTTCAGATTGCGTGTGAGTAATATATTTGATTCACCTCTTTTATATTTATGTTCTTGAGTAATTCTTGCATGTTCTCTGTTGCTGTTTATTGCTTTGGCCGAGTAGTAGGTAGTAACTCCAAGAGGGAACGTTATGCTTGATTGTGGGTTCATGCCCCTTAATGACTAGTTTGAGTGACAGAAACATGAGTCTAGGGGATGTGATGTTGCCACAAGGGGGAAAACAACGGTGCTTGTACTTGCGAGTGCAAGGATTGTTTACTTTACGCAAAGTTCTTTTAATGCAGTTGTCTGTTGCTTTGAGTTTACACTTTGTATGGGATTCGCAACTTAATACCAGCAAGATGTTCTGGATAGATATCACAAGGTGGATGATTAGTAGTAGATGCAGATGGATTTCGGTCTACTTGCCTTGGCGTACCGCCCATGCTTTTGAGCCTCTACCTTTCCTTGCAGCATAGTTAGCATTGGTTTGCGCACATAATCCTGTCAATTGCCCAGCTATAATTTGTTTACCTCGCTTTGCTATTTTATCGTCTTTTGGGAGAGAGACATCACTAGTGAACATCATGGGACCCCGGTCCATATTACCACCATTGATCACACCCGCTATTTACTTCCTGTTCCTATTTCCTAGTTGCAGTCATACCTATCATTATTATCTCTTGTGTTTGATCCTTTGTAAACGACAAGGCCGGAAGGATTGATAACCTCTCTGTACTCGTTGGGAGCAAAGTTATTTGCATCTGTGTGCAGGTCCTGTCAACCGCTAAGTTTTTGGCACCGTTGACACCTTCTTGTCGACCCTCGGAGTCTCACGGGATTCGATCCTTGGTACCTTTGCCAAGGGAAACTTGCTGCTACGCTACATCTCAAACCTTCCACTTGGGGTAACCAACGAGGGGCGAGAAGCCATCAATCCTTCAAAGTAATAACTATGAAATGCATTTTGATTGCCCTTTGGCTGGGATTATGCGAGTTTGAGCATGTTGTGAAGTACTATAGACCTCGTATACATCTTGGAATTCAACAATGATTGTAACTATTGAATTGTATATACCATTACATTCGAAGTCAGTAGCCTAATATATTTATTTCACAATTTCAACAAATGATTAATTCTCTACTGACTAGGAAAAAAATGTGTACACCCTCCATTTTTATTGATGTCTGTGTATTAGCATTGGTCAAAGTCAAGTTCTGTATACTCTCAGAAAGTTTATAACAAAAAATACTAACATATACAATAACAAATAAATACCATTAGATTCATTATTGAATGTACTTTCACATCATACATATCTGTTATGGTAAATGTTTATATTTTTCTATAAACTTGGTCAAACTTTAGGAAGTTTGACTTCGGCCAAACCTAATATCCAGAGTTTACTAGTATTACTCGCTAGTTGCTTAGCCGAATCACCCAACACGCCACACGGGGAGTTCAGTGTCACAAAATTTTGAGATCGGCGGGAAAATCTCCCGCGACCCTGATTCGAGCAGTGGGAAGTTACCATCATAGCCTTTGGAACAGGCCAACAGATGATGGTTGGTAGGGGGCTGTTTTCGTAACTTCAAGTTCACCCTACCCAGCCAACCCACCCCGGCACCCAGAGTAGCACACCTGAATACTCCCCATTTTCTATCCCCACCGCAAAATAGACTTCTCCACGACACCGCAGCTTTCGTGCTCCTTCCTTTCTACATCAGCGCACTCGTCCACCGCAGCGCATCTGCCTCATCGACGACCTCGTATGCCGCACTAGAGCCGGTCCACCGTCATCGTCTTACACGAAGCCTCATCCCCGGCACCGTCTTCCACGGTCTCGGATCTTCTTCTCGGAAGCTGACGCCAAGCGTAGAAGCACCACCGTCGTGGACAATGAACCGACTCCCGTTGCCGACCATGACTCACAGAGGCCGCCGCGACCATCGTTCTCCTCATCGATTGGTAATGTGTGTATTGAATCACTTAGTAGTACATGTGCAGTTCCAATTTTTTTCATACCTACCCTTCAAATTTCCTGGGTGCTATTGTTCCCGTAAAAGTAATTAGTTATAGCCTCCATTGTCCAACAGAATATCAGCTTGTAATTGTGCATCGCTACTGTATCGCGCTATGCTTGGGTAGGTATTTCATCTGCAACCAGTAGTGTAGCAAATGATGGATATTTTTTAAAAAATAGCAAGATGCCCATGTGTTGCACGCATCAAGATGTAGTTGTATGAGTAGTTTATCTTGTGGGTGAAAAGGATGAACGAGGGAATGCCTTATTTGCAAATGCGGAGAGGGCTGTGGGTATCTTTTTGCAAAATTACAACAGTTTCCTTCCTATCCGTCGGATATAAATTGGATGGCCTATATTGCAGGATGACAGGAACACCATCATCACCAACTCTGTTTTTTAGAAGATTAGGGAAAAAGTAGAGAAAAAAATAGAGAGTAGAGAAGTAGAGATAAATATTAAATATAAAATAAATATAACAGTAGAGAAGAGAGTAGTGATAGCAGAGACGTCGGGAAAGGATTGGGCGCGCGGGGGAAAAAGCTGTCGGGCGTGCGATAGTTTTGGCGCGCGGCGTCCGGCGCGCTTTATAAAATCCAACGCCCTCCCACCGCTATGTGCCTTGCCACTGCTCTCTCCCCGCTCTGTGCCTCGCCACCGCTCTCTCCCCGCTATTTCTCGCCTCGCCGCCGCCGCGCCACCATGCCGCCGCGTCGCCGAGAAACTTGGAGATACCGCGGCGTCCGTGCGCGCCCCTTCGGCGGCTTCTTCGCCGAGATCCGGTTCCGCGGGATGCGCCTCGGCCTCAGCAATTTCGACACCGCCAACGAGGCCGCCCGTGCATACGACGCGGTGGCGTGGCGCCTCCGGTGGCCTCATAGAACATTGAACTTCCTCAACGTGCCGACGCGGGAGCCGGCACAGGAGCTCGCGCCTCTGCCGCGGCTTATCACCGACGAGGATCGACGCGACCACCGGAGGCGGTTGCACCGTCTCTGCATCGCCGAGATGGACAAGGAAGCCATGGCGATGTGGCGCCAACGCTTCCCGCAGGACATCATCAACGAGCACGAGTTCTATGAGCAAAGGAGGGCGGAGAGGGATAAGAGGAGGGCGGAGCGAGCCGCCTATCGCGAGGACAAGCGTAGGAGAAAAGCGGACGCTCAATTCAACATGAAGCTAGAAGCAGCGTCACCCTGGGAATCCGACGTCGATCGGTATCTCCAGGCCTACAGTCAGACGTCGGAGGAGGACATCACCGAGGAGGAGTAGGACGACGAGGAGTAGTTGAATAATCTATTTTTTACCTATATATGTTGAGAACTATCCTCTACTCTCTATCTCTACTTCTCGATCTCAGCACTGTAAACGCTTTTTTAAAGCGCCGCGCGTTGTGATTCATTTGGAGATGCTCTAACATGGCAAATGAGTGCTTTAATGTTGCTCACAAGATGTGCGAGTATTACTAGTAGTATATTTTTCTTTCCATGTTGAGAGTTTAAAACGACGAGTGCGAACATGCAGAGGAGCAATGAAGACCAAACATGGGATAATGGGGACATCTTTAAGGAGCGTGGCAAGTTAAAGAGGAGCTGCACCAAACCTATAAAACGAGCTTTGGTAAGTAACAACCTTTCAATTACTTTCGTTTAGCCTCGTGTTCTTCGATGTGTATATGTTGTAGTTTCTGTTTCTCTTAAGCCTCGTGTTCTTCGATGTGTCATAGGAAGAGTCGTAATCGTCCTAATGCTTTCGTTTTTAGCTTGATGTAGGAAGTGGGTGTTGTCACCTTGTAGTCTGTTTATATATATTTTTTCCTTTTGTATTCACTTCTCCCAGTTTTGTTTATCTGGCTTCTACTAAATGGATCTGGGTTGCTCTGAGTAATTATCTAAAAAAGAAGTAACTTCATGTCAGGATGCAGTTCCTGCGAGGAGGGAAGTATGGTCAACCTCGAGATCATATTTCCAGAATGAGGCTGGATTACACACAAGGTGCCAGTTCCCTAATGATGCTGGATTAGACACAAGGTGCAAATTCCCAGATGATGCTGGATTACACACAAGCCAAGTGGAGTCGTCAGCTATTCGTGTCCTCGTGGCTCTAGTAAAGGCTGAAAGAAAGCGTGCAGCAGCTCTTGAGAATGTAGCTGAGTTCCTGAAGAAGCAAAAAGAGCAATCAGATGCTCTCTTCACCCATGCCAAAGAAGAGATGGAAGAAGCCAGAAATAAGCTAGCAGAGGCAGAGCAGGCTAGGTGTCTCCTGCTGTCTAAAACTGTTGTCAATACAAAATTTCCTTCATAGTAGCTAGGATCAAATGTTTATCCAGTCAGCATGCCTGTTGTGATGTCCGTGCATCTACTGATGTGGCACAAAATAGTTTTTTTCGGGTCATGTAATAAGAGCAATTACTTTCCAAACAATAACACACGAATCATTGGACATGGTATAGTTCACGCGCAAGCCCGACATTCCAAGTTCAACTTCCGCATCAAATTCATGTTCACAGATATCTCCACATTCATACATAATGTCCACAACCATGATTCACTTCAAAGCCAAAAAAATTGAGGAGACTTATGAATAAAGTAAAACCTCTAGTTCCTGCTACCAGTGTGAGCACAACAAGTCAAGACCATGCGTAATTAATTATATTTTGGTCATTTTTTGTGTTCTAAAATGCCGGCCGGCTCGCAGAAGGACGTGTTGCCGGCACACGCGCGGATTCAATGAAGGCAGGTGGGACAGTCTGAAGCCGGTTGCATGCGGCGAGAAGGCATGTTCAGCCGGGCCTACAGCGAGTGGGGCCCTCTTGGCCAGCGCGCCGGTTCAATGCCTGCGCTATGAGAGGTCGCGTCCGTGTTAGAGCAATCACTCCCTCCAGTCCTTTTTTGTTTGCGTATAACAAAATTTCGTTTTCCATTCACATTTTACAAGTAAAATTCGTGGACAAACTTTGACACAAAATAGGATGGGGACTAGTAATCCAGAACAGAGGTAGTAGTTTTTTTTTCTAATCAAAGAAGGGTTTGCCCCTTCCGATTTTCATTACTGAAAACAAACATCTAAATCTAAACATAGTATTTGCCCTAGAACTACCAGGTTCAACATCTCACAACATAAACCCATACAACCATACGCCAAGGAGGTACGTAGTACTATGAATTCCAGTTTCGCTCCATACCAATCGTTCTAAAAACTACTTAGTACTTATAACGCACCATTGAAAATCGGAACTCTTAACCCCGCTAAAAATGATATTTTAAACGTGGCTATTCGATCTGTGGCAACTGGCGAGCCACCGCCTCCAAGTCGTTCACCTGTGGTCCCGACCATCAACTCCTATGGATCAAATTATCACGCAACCTGAATATTCCTACAAAGGTGCGCTCCACCACGTACCCGGTACCCGCGAATGCAGCAATCGTGCACCTAGGGTTTTAGGGTTTATTTATTAACATTGCCTTTACGTAACACTTGTGTGTACGGGACACCGAGAGACCGACTGCGTGCATGCGCCTCTTCTCTTCGTATATGTACTCCACCGTTTGTCTCATGTCCAAAAAATTATAGTAATAACTACTAGTAGAAGGCACGTGTTATGCACGTATTTCTTACTCACTCATTTTTTCTGAAAAAGGTGGCCCATTATGCCCATGGTTGTTAAGATTGTACTAAACATGTAACAAACTTTATTGTTCAATTTGTTGCATTTTGAGAAAGGGTTATCAAATTGCTGCATTAGAAGTTCCCGGAGATGGGGGGATAATCATACAAACGTTGAGTACTTTGATTTGTGAAACATTAGTTGTTTAGTGAGTCGTTGTTGTTTGCCAGATATTACAGGCCTCCAGTTGTTAAGCATTAAAGTTCAGAGCCACAGAAGATGGTAAATAGCAGACTTTTGCACCAGCACGTGTGTGGGCATTTGGCATCGTGAGGGTTCAAGAAAGTTCCTGGTGTCACTTTGGCGCGTGGCCGTACAGAGCGAATCCAAGAAACGTGAGCCGTTAGATCACTTGAGTTGGGTAATGTGTGGAACAAATCAAATGGCCACTAATTTCTCCCCGGTCTTGGCGGATAGATAACCTGAATTCAAAAATTTATGTACTATAGTAGTAGAGACTAGCAATGTGCCAATGCGTTGCCACACGATCTGTGTAGATTAATACATATTCACCGATTTGATAGAAAAAAAGTCTAGTTTTGAAATACGTATATCACTAAAAAATTGTTATGCTTCACTCAAAATATATTCCTTTGGAGGTTTTGATGAGATAAGGGAGGAATGTTGTTGGTTCAAGATTCGAGAAGTGGTATATGTCTAATTTCTTCTCTTACTAGCAAGATGCCCGTGCGTTGCACGGAACATCAAGATCTTGTGGGAGAAAAGGATGAAGGAGGGAAGGCCTTATCTGCAAATGTGGAGAGGAGTGTGGGTAAATTGCCATAGTTTTGTTCCTATCCGTCAGATATAAATCGGACGGCCTATATCGTAGGATGGCAGGCCCACCATCATCACCAACTCTGTTTTTTATCCCTACTCTTATAAAAAAGCATAGTCGGTGATGATCGTGTGCCTGCCATCCTGCAATATAGGCCGTCGGATCTATATCTGACAGATAAGAATGAAACTATGGCAATTTTGCAAAAAGATACCAACACCCCTCTCCACACTTGCAAATAAGGCCTTCCCTTGTTCATCCTTTTCTCCCACAAGATAAACTACTCATACAAATGCATCTTGATGTTCGGTGCAACGCATGGGCATCTTGCTAGTTGTTGCAAAAAAACATGTGAGAGAGAGAGGGAGAGAGGAGGAGGACGGAGTGCATGTGTGACAAAGACACAAAGAGTGTGTGTGTGTGTGTGAGAGGTATCAGCTTAAAATGAGGCAATAGTGTGTGTGTGCACGATCGAGAGGGCCTGTCTCAAGAAGGGAAGAAAAATCTACATAGATACAAGGAGCGGGAGAGAGACATGTATGCGATAGTGGAAGCATGAGTGTGCGGGTGTATAAACCTATCTAGAGGCTAGTCGATAAATATTTGTGAGAGAAATACGAGTCAGGGGTGCGAAAGCGAGAGTTTTGTGTGTGTGAGAGAGAGAGATACGGTAGTCGGTAAGGGGATTGGAAGCAGGAGTTGTGTGTGTGTGAGAGAGAGAGGGGGGAGTTTGTCTGATCGGTAAACAAATGAATAATGTCAGTCTGGGATGGAGACGAAAAGGAGACCGCAACAAATGTTGCGTCTACAGGGGAAAGAGAGTAATTTTAGTGGTATGATTCATATCTAGAGACATATAGGGTGTGTGAGAGAATCCCATAGAGAGAAAGACAAAGTGAATGACGAGTGGACACTGTGCGTGTGTGGAGGTGAAAAAGAAAGCTTAGGTACCTAGTAACACGAGAGAACGGTAGAGACGTGAGAGATAATGAAAACCGTGTAATGTATAATGATAGGGAGAGTGTGACACTTCTCAAGGGAGACGCCGAGAGACCACTTTTGCGAGGATAGGAGAAACATGAAGTGAGCGTGAGGGTGAGCTGGAGAAAAGAGAGTGATAGCTACATGAAGGAGCATGCATGCGAGAGAGAGATGTGCATGAAAGGAGTGAACATAAAAGGGATTCAAATATTTGAATTCGAGATGATGATACATGTAATCCATACTCGAACCAAAATTGATCTATCAAACATGCATACTCATATGAATTCATGCACATCTATGTTATTTAATATGTAGATATTACTGATCAATACATTTTAGTAGAACATAATTTGGTTTAATTTTTTGATTTCAACCTTATGATTTTGAGATCATTGTATTTGTAAATCATATTATACATATAAAGGAGCAGAATTCTTTTTTGTGCTTTTGAAAGTATATATAAAAAATGATGTATATAGAATTTTATTCCAATCGAAAATGGATCCCACCCGAAAAAAATAGAATACAAAAGGGATTCGAATTGAGTTGGCACTGTAAACGTGCACTCTGCAAAATTTGAATGAAGCGGGGAAAGTCGCAGTAACTGCCCAGAACCAAAATCTGCGAGATGGAAATTACTAGTGCCTATATGTGCCACGCAAAGCATATCTGCTCGATTTCTATAGGTTTCGATAGGGGTAGGTTTGTAATTTCACTCAAACGTGACATAACTGCCTCTCACCTGGATTCATACACGGTAGGCACCAAAACACAGTGTGTCCTCGGCCAAAATCAACTCCCTCCCCGATTCATACACGGTGGGCGCCAAAAACAAACTCTCGTCGGCAAATATTCAGTGTATGCGAGATTACCGTCTTATCCCCCAATCGACTAATATTGTGATGTAGGAAATTTGAAACGGGGGCTAAGTTTGTAAATTTCCTCGCATTTGAGACAAGCGCGCCCTGCAGACATGGTTCCCCCTTCCTCTCCACCTCCATTTCTCCATTCGTATTCCGTGGGCGCCAAAACACCCTCTCCACTCCAGCCTCCTCCTTCCGCCACCCCATCCACAGTCGTCCTCTTCCACCATGCCGGAGTTGATACCCCGACGCCACCATCCATTACAAGAGATCGACCTCTCTCAACCACGGCTTCGGATCGGGATCCTTGCATCCCGTCCCTTCGCTTCATCCCCGCCATCGTCCACCTTGCCGGCGCCGCTCCTACGACCGTCTCGTCCACCGCGCCCCGCCGCCACCGTCTACCCTCCTAGATCTGCTTCCACGCCACCGACAGCCATCGCTACCGCAGCACCGTCAAATTCTCAGTAGATGCATACACGGCGCCGCACCAAAGGCGGTACTCTTTCATATCTTCTCAACTTATTTATCGCAGCAAGAAAATAGATCGCCATTGCTTTACTCTGATTTATTGTACATCACTTACTTGCTAGTTGAGAGCAAACATTGGTTGCGAAGTTGCCTTTGTCCGGTTTGCACCTTTAGATCCGCCATGGCACGCTCAACACTATACTCCCAATGGTTATGGTTTTCCCCTTTTATATTCCACACTAGTTAAATCACAGTAGACTAAATTTTTCAAAATTGGGTCAGTAGATTTTTCAGAGCTCGCCGGAGTTTTCCGGTGTGAATGAAGGGGCTCGGGTGGGGACTTTGGTTGTGGAGGCGGCGGTGGTGGGGCCTCATCGAACAAAGAAAACTCGACGCCGGTGGGGGCGGGGATGGGGGTGGGGGTGGCGGAGGAACACAGGCGGTGGGGGCCGGTGGTCCGGCCGGTGTTCTGTATGGGAAGAATCAGAGACGAGGAAGAAGAAGGATTTGGAGATGTAGGATCTTCATCCAACCGCCTGAAATGGTCGACTGGCCGAAATGACGAAAGTCACGCGACTTGCATGCACACATGCCTTTATATTCAGTACCATCATCGTACTTGCTTAGGACTGCTCCTGAATCCATCAAGGTAAACAACGTGCCACTCATAATTCCAAACTTGTTGCTCAAGTACGAATCTGATATGATGCTGATATTACTAAAACAGATAACATTTAATTGGTCATCTAATGTTCCTACTTTACTTTCGAAAAAGCACGTGCACCACATATAGAGACACAACAGAGAGTTGCTTTCTTAATGCGCTTTGGTTCATCATGTATGGGCACTGCGCAACGGACATTTTATTGTCCAAAATCTGCTTGCTCTTCTGTAGCATGTTCCTCTTCCGTTCTTCTTTAATAAGTACTCCCTCCGTTCCTAAATACAAGTCTGTGTATAGATTCCACCATGGACTACATATGGAGCAAAATGAGTGAATCTACACTCTAAAATGTATCTGGATACATCTGTATGTGATCCATAGTGGAAATCTCTACCAAGACTTATATTTTGGAATGGAGGGAGTATGATAATAGTATAATATGTTCCTTATAGTGAAGATGAGCAGGGACATTTGCAGTGTAGAGGTCTATACGATCGGTTGGTATGGACACTTTGAACTCTTCGGGCCTCTTTGATTCGTAGGATTTTTTAAACATGGGAATAGGATTTGTAGTGGCCTGCCCACTTGAATCCTATAAGAATAGCAAGGAAATGCGGGGAGATGTGTCGCCTTTGAGAGTTACACTGATATTAACAGTACCGCACCTTAAGTTGAAGAGAGCTAGTATCCGAAGCCTTTCTAGTCGTACCGGCAATACTAGCACATATATTCCAGCAAGTTTCACTTTGCTGATTTTACTCTGATGCTTACGGTTTTCCCGTTATATCTACACTATGATATGTGTAGATGCTTTGTGTCACACTAGCAGCAGTCCACTCTTGAAGCTAAATACCGCAATGACTTACAAAATTGGCACCAAGACATTGAGCCCATTCTGGACGCAATGAAACTCATACGCTCCCCACATATTGACTCTTGTTCAGAATATGATCCTAATGACTCTTGTTCAAAATTGCCACATATAGAGAGACAGCATGGAATTGCATTTCTTTGGACGCTGTGATTCATCATGAGTGGGCAACCAACATTGTATGCAATTAAGCAGAACCTCAAGAATATGCTTCCGCTTTTGTTCTTTAACATGTTCCTCTTTTGTTATTCTGTATTTAGTACGTACAGTATGTTCCTTGTCAGGAAGGGGAGCGGGGACATCTGCAATCAACAGCTGATAGAGCTGGCATCTACTTGATCAATAGGCTTTCAATTACTAGCGGCAATACAACACCGTATTTTCAAGCTAGTTCCACTTTCCCGATTTATATATCGTGGTTATGGTGTACCCCTTTTATGTACACTATGATCTGCTTAGTTGTTGTGTGCTCTTGTTATCATGGTTTGGCAATAAACTCTCTATACAGTATATTTTGAACCTATCATATGCCAACTATCCTTACTTCTGGAGCCTTTTTTTTACTTGTGCCAGATTATATAAATGCACGCACCATATTACAGCACACATGAGCTACCTCTCATCAGAATCCAGTGATAGCACACAAGTGTTTATAGGGGCGCCCCCTATATTAAAATATCCTCTGCATTACAAAGATAATCTCACAACTATTTATGTTTTCATGGTTCTCAGATATTACATGTAATTACAGTGAATATCAGAATCCGCGCATCAGAAGAATATTGTGGAACACTGCATTGACTTACAAAATTGGCACCAAGGCATTGAGTGCCATTCTGGATGCAATGAAACTCATACGCTGCCCACCTGTAGATTCTTGTTCAAAATATGATCCTGATGACTATTCTAACCTCGAGGAGTCAAAGGAAGATGGCCTGTCATGTTCACCCATCAAGGTGCCTGCTCTAATTTGTCAAGGTTTTGTTGATTGCGTGTATCTTGCATATGTTGTCTTGCATTTATTCTACTTTGTTGCACCGCCATATGCTTAGTTTACTCATCATATATGTCGAGATGCCATGCCCATCCATTATCAATACATATTCCATCTATCATCATACCATGTTTTTCCACTCAAATGTTGTTCTTGTGCATCAGACATCAAAAAGAAAGAGGGTGATTGCCGAACCTAAAGGAGCGCCAGCAAAGTCCTTGAAAAACGTGGTTGTGCCGGATAAATCAGACAGTACCCCACTTATATTGGTTGTACAACCAGTGACACAAAATGTAGGACCGACTCAAGCAGACTGTACCCATACTTCACTGGCCACACCACACATGACCTGCACTCCAGCAAAAGGTATGCCGATTTCAGTTGCCATAGCACCAGTCGTACCACAGAAAAATCCCACTCCAGCAAAAAGTACAGCAAGTCCACCGACCGAAGACATATCCCAACTGCAGAGACGGCCAATTCCTGCAGATTGGAACCCCATTTCAGTTATTCCCAGTTTAAAAGACAATGCTTTCAATGTTGTTAGGGACTACGTGCATATATTCCCATCATTGGAAGATTATAGTGAAGACAAACACCATTTTCACATCTTCCTGTCCCACTTACGTGTAAGTGCTATTATGCATGGTGATTATTTTCCTGTTTTCTGCTGATTGAACACATCAATGATTTACATTACATTGTTGTAAGTAGGCGAGGGTCAATCTGGATAGTCATGATGAGCAAAGCTTGCTTGCGCTTTTGAAGGAAGCATTGCAGCAGTATTGGTGTTACCTGAGGAAATCACACTTTGATGGCAAGTCTATAAACGAATTTTCCGGTGAAGTCTCATGTGCTAAATTTAGAAGACATTGAATGGAAAAACCTTGTTATGCACTGGTCTCATTCCGAGGATGAGGTACTATCTATGATATCGCATGACAATTTGAACTTCTACTTTTCCGCATGTGCCTTACAGATCTTTTTTGCAGGAAATTTGCTCGAAAAAGAATTCCCGTTTGAAAAGAACGATAGGATATCACAAATATGTTGTCCGCTGCTTTGCTCTTGTTAGTAACTCTTGTCCTGTATCACTGTACTTGCATACATATGTAATGCCCCAGATGTAACACTTTCCCTATATGGCAATATATAAACTTTGGCTTCATCAATTCCTTTCCGGGCTCTTTTTTCATTTCGGGTTTCTTCGTTTTGTCGTGTGCGTGCGTGCATTTCATCCATGTCATGTTGTCATGTGCATTGCATTGCATTTGTGTTGTCACTTGCATCCGGTCCCACTCGTCTCTTCCCGTTGTCCGTTTCGTGTTCCGATGCCCTCACACGTGCCCGTGGCATCCCCGAGTCCTTCTTTCATGTTTGGGCGTGTAACATTTCCGGAATGGCGTGAGACTTGTCGTGCGATGTTGTTTTGATACGTGTAGGCCGCCTGTCAAGTTTCGTCGCGTTTGGAGTTTGTTTGGTACTCCAACGGTTAACCTAGTGGGCTAAAAGAACCTCTTCTTTGAGGCCCAAGACCCCCTCCACAACAGTCCACCAACCCAGCACAACCCTTCCCATCATCTCGGTCGTCGAATTGTGATCGCGTGGCCGAAAATCGCTCCCCATTTGGAGTCTCCTAGCTCCTTGTGCCTATAAAAACGTCCTCCCTTGCCATTTTCGTCCAAAAAACCCTAGTCTCCTTCCTCCTCCAGCCTCACCTCGAAAATCGTGCCGGGCGGAAGTGTCCGCCCGCCACCGGACACATCCGCCGCGCCAGCCATCCGCCTCCGCCGCCGCGCGGGCCCGCAGGCCCGTTCCCGGCCCGCCGACGCCGTCATCCAGGCCGCGCGCATCCCACGCCGGGCCCTTCGTCCCCGCAGCCTCCGGTGGCCGGGCCGCCGCCTCCTCCGCGTTGGATCCCTGCCACTGGCCGGGCACGCCGCCGGTCTCGCCATACGCCTCGCTGCCGCCTAGATCCCAGCCGCCCGAAGCTCTCCTCTCGGCCCGTAGCTCGCCGCCAGGAGCGAGCTGCCTCGCCGCCGCATCGGGCGCTGGCCCGAGCCCCGGCCTTCTCCAGCCCTCGCCGCCGGGCCCCCTCACGGCCTCCTCCAGCCTCCGGCCGCCGCCGGCGAAACAAGGAGCCGTGCCGCCGCCGATCCGGATCGGCCCGATCCCGATCCAGCGCGTGGGCAAACCCTAACGGGCCGCAACCGCAACCGCAACCGCGACCCGCGGACCCGCTCCACTTCCCGGCCCGATCCACCCGTTGACCAGTGAGGTTGACCCATTTTCCCTCTAAGTCCTTTTAGTTTTAGTTCTCTGATGCATTCTTGTGATGGCAATAACTTTTACTGTGCTTGTTCTTTTTGTGCATATGATATATCAAAATGATCGTGGTGAAGTGCTCTATGTTTTGTTCCTTTGTGTCATGCTTGTTTGAGTCCATCTAGATGTCTTAATCTTCATGACAAGAGTGCTACATGATATAAGCTGCTTCTACTTGTTATTTTCATGCCATGTTTGAGATGTGATAATTTGGTGCATGTTTATCCAAATTGAAGCAAATGATATCTCCAAATGTTCATCATGAGATGCTCTACATGTTGGTTGATATAGCATGCATGTTAGAGTTCATATTGCCATGTGTATCCCTGTTGCAAAAGTGCATGTGGATGTTAGGTTTTATAACTTGTTACGAGATGCCTAGTTGAGGAGCTCGTTGCTATTGATGTGTTTGCCCCATGTCACATGCTCATATGTTTTAGATTCCCCATCATGTGTTCTTTGCTGTGGTGCAAACCTTTTGCCATGTTATGCTTTAAGATGACTTAAACATGCTTGCAAACATGCCATGATAATGTTACTGTTTTAGTACTTAGTGAAATTTCACTAAGTCTGGAATCTGTCTTATCCTGATGCTATGTTTGTTTGATGCTCTAGGCAAATCCATGTTAGTTTTGGGGTGGCCTTTGATCATTCCTTGTTGTATATGTTGTTGTCTATCCATCCATGCCCTCACATGCTCATTTGGGTTGCTGTAGCATATTTAATTCTTGCTCCCAAGTTGCTATAAAATATTACTGTCAGGTTTTTAGTGTCATGATCAAAATGTTGTAGCTTGTTGCTATTGATCCATGCCTCCTATGGAGATGCTCCAATGGAGTTGTTTGCTGTAGTATATGTCTACTTAATTTGAATGCTTCTTGTCACCATGTTTGAGTGCTGTAGAGTATATATTTCTTGCTCCAAACTTGCTATGTGGCTGTTAATTTCAGCTTTGCATTGTTTCTTGTTTCGGGTGTATCTTTTAGTCCGTTGCTCCGTTTTGAGCGTGCCCTATATGAACCTTGTGTGATGTTGCATGTAGATTCATAATATCATCTTGTTAACCTGTTTGGAGTATGTTTGCTTGATGTTTGGGTGCATCTTGCACCGTTGCCATGCTTATCTTGTTTTGATCATATCTTCTAGACCGTAGCTCCATTTTAAACAAACTTTATATGAAACTTGACTAGAATTTCATGTAGATCATCACGGTGCATGTTAAATTGTTGTTTAACAACTTTAACTTAAGGTTTGTTCAGATCTGGACTAATTTCAAACTATGCACATGAGGACTTTCCGGATTTGTCTTAAGTAGTTTCCGGCCTCATTTAAACCTGTTGTTTCTTGTGTTGTTTCTCTGTGCCTCCTACCTTGCCATGTTTTGCATCCTAAATAGACTTGTCTTGCATCCTACTTGCTTGAGTATATTTTCTTGTTCTTGTGCTGTTTCTCGGTGCTTCCTATGTTGTCATGTTGTGCATCCTAAGTGCACCAGCAGTGCTTCCTAAGTGCATCATACATGCATCCTATAGTTTGCGCATTGCACCTTGTTTGATTTCGTGCCTCGTGTGTTCTTGTGTTGAGTAGAGCCGGAAGCCGAGACCGAGTACGAGAACGAGGGTACTACCGAGGTTGAGAACGAGGAGCCGTCTTACGATCCCATCGACGACTCGACAGGCAAGATGACCTGACCCAGATATCATTACTATCTTTGCCTATTGCTAGAAGTCTCGCTCTTTAGCTTATTGCCTCGATGCCCATGTTTGTTTGTCAGCTTCCTATTGTAACCATGAATATGTTTAACCACCCAAACCTATGCAAACCTTTGATTGGCTACGTAGGCTTCGCTCAGCCCCTCTTATAGCATTGCTAGTTGCAGGAGAAGATTTGAAGATTCTTGCTTCATGTTGAAGCTTTTGTTGGGATATCACACTATATAAACTCTTAACTAAATCATCTATATATTGGTAATGGGTGGAAGGCTAAGCCTCTTGCTTGGTGATTTGTTCCACTCATGCCTCCCTAGGAACCGTATAAACCGGTGTTATGTTCCTTGATTATGCGTTCCTCACACGGTTGGGGTTATGGGACCCCCTCGATAAAACTCTTAGCGCTAAGGCTTTTCCAGCAAGTCCCAACATTGGTACTCCATTTGCCTAATAACTAAAAACTTGCATAGGACTAGCTATCCCGTGATCTTAATTAACAACCCCCGGGCCAGTGCTCCACATGAGTGTTGGTCCGAACTGAGCAGACTGCGGGGCCGCCTTGGGGAAACCCGAGGTATTTGGTATTCACCTTTAGGATGACTCATCCGGTCGTGGCCTGAGACTAGATACACGCAGCTACTGTCAGGGTGTCGGCATGCCGGGAGGATTTGCTGGATTAGTCTTACCTTAGTCGGAGTATCTTGAGCACGGGATTCCAAGAATACTCGGGCCTTCCCACCTTGGAGTTGCGACTCCACGGATCGTGGGCTTGTAATGGGCCAAGTTGGAACACCCCTGCAGGGTTTTCAACTTTCGAAAGTCGTGCCCACGGTTATGTGACAGATGGGAATTTGTTAATATCCAGTTGTAGAAAACTTGACACCATGCTCAGAACACACTACCAGCGTGAGTAACCGTGACGGTCATTTTCCGAAAGGGGTTCGGGAAGTGAACACGGTGGGGTTATGTTTGACGTGTTTAGATAGGATCACTTCGTGATCACCTTGTAGTCCGTGGCACTTCTCTTCTCGCTCTAAACACGTAAACTAGTGCTAGTGCAGCTGCAACCTTTTATTTTTTCTTCAGCCTTGTTCCACACCCAAGGCTTAGATAGTTTTGCTACCCGGGAACGGGATTGCCGAGTCCTCCGTGGCTCACAGATTCTACACCACACCAGATGCAGGTACCATGGCGAACTACCCAGGTGACGGCACAGAGTTGTTCTGGGAGTACGATGAAGAACGTAGCCGTTACTACGTGCACTATCCCGATGATCAGTAGTGGTTTCTACTAGGGGTGATCCGAACCTGTGGCTTTATGTATTTTGGTATCTTTCATTTGGATCTTCACCCGTAGTCGGGTTGTGATGTTTTGGATGATGATTGTTATGTAATGTATTGTGTGAAGTGGCGAGTGTAATCCAACTATCTCTTTTACAATTTCATCCCTATTTTTACATGAGATGTGCAAAGATACCAAACTTGAGATCATTCCAGAATGGGCTTATACCTTTAAGTCGTGCCTCGACACGTAGGAGGTATAGTCCCATCCTGGGCATTACAAGTTGGTATTCAGATCCTTCTCTGACCTAGAAGCCCCCACTGATTGATCTAATCGTTGACGGTTGAGTCTAGGCACACACTTAAAATGTTTTGAGTCCTATATATATATATCGGAGAGTAGGATTTCTTTTGCTCCTCATCTCTTTTCACTCTGGTGAGGACTCCTGATGATTACTCTTGTCTCTTCTACTCTCAAAATTTCACCAATTTTTTTTAGGAATCTCGCGAGTATTGTTTGGATTGTTCCGATGTCTTTGTGACGAGAACATTGTTCTCGATGCCTCCTGTCATTTAGGGGTTGTGGCAGTGTCCCGGGGATTTGAGGTCCGAGGTGTTGTCGTCACAAATATATCGCATCAGTTCTGGAATACTTAAGACGGCCGACATCGAACTCTCCTATGCGGTTAGTGGCAAGATAACCCCGACGTCACCCAGTACTGGGGATGTAGTTCGGGAGTATTGCCATAGCTTGTATAGTAGATGCGTTTCGAAGGTCCGAGGTAGACGGTTTCCGGAAATAACTGGTTATGTGTTGAAGGATAGATACAGCTGGATGTAGGATTAGAGTTGAGTGCGCGATGCTTCCCCTGTATCCCCAACACCTGATTGCATAACTGGAAACTTTCGGAAATTAATAGGTGGGTTCATCTAGTAGCTCATAGGCATTCTTCCAACGAATGCATGATATGGAGTTCGGGGTTCTACATTGAGTGAAGTAGTTTTATGGCCGTTGTTCCGATTGGGAGTTGCATCTTAAAGGGTCCTTGGCTATGTTGATCCGGGGATTGCAAAACCCTTTTGTAACACATTCCATAAGCTTTCAGCACGAATATGTCGAACGAAGCTTCCATCTTGTATTTGTTCTATCTGCTCCTTGTTGTTTTTTTATTTACCTTTTGTCTCCCAAGTGGCTTCTCGTGAAGATTGTTGTTGCTATTAAACTGAGAATTAGATTCGTTCATTCTTGTTCGAATGTTCTTATGAAGACTATGTTGCAATTTCGAGCCGTTGATTCAGCTTATTTATTCTTTCAATCAATGGCTAATAGTTGTCATCTCATTCACGATGGCTCCTTAAAAGGTTCCCAACGCTAACCCAGAGGGTGAAGAGGTTCCTGATCGTCCTCCTTCCCCTCCTCCTCCGTCTGAGGCCTGGAGAGCAATTATGCAAGCGACGAACCAGAACACCCAGATGCTTTTGCAGATGATGCAGAACATTCAAGCAAAGCAAGCAAATCAGGGTGCTCATGGGAACCAAGGCCAAGGCAATTTGTTCAACCAACCTCACTTTGCTTCGCTCAACCAGTTTCTGGCAAACCAACCAAAGGCATTCAGTTACTGTGTGGACCCTCTAGATGCTGAAGACTGGATAACAGATATCAAGAAGCATTTCGAGTGCAGTAACGTCAGCCCCGAGGACTATGTGAAGTTTGCAGCCTTCCAACTCAAGGACCAAGCTGCTGATTGCTGGCAGCAGTACAAAGATTCCAGAGAGGGTCGTGTAATCTCCTGGGATGACTTCTGCAAGGACTTTCGCTCTCACCACATTCAAACAAGTGTCATCGAGGGTATGCGTGAGCAATTCCGCAACCTGAAGCAAGGCTCTATGTCTGTCTACCAATATAATGTCAAGTTCAGAACCTTGCCCACTATGCCAAGCAAGACATCCCAGATGCCAAGAGCAAGATCTATCAGTTCCGAGGTGGTCTGAAGGATGAACTCCAACTAGCTCTGACCTTGTTCGAGCCTGATGAGTTTGATCAATTCTATAACATGGCACTTAAGCAAGAGGCAGCCCAGCTCAAGATGGAAGCTTCCAAAAAGAGGATCAGAGACGCTGTTCACTCCTCCTCTTCTTCTCAAGTGGTCGCAAAGCAACAGAAGTTTTGGCTTCCACCTCCTCTAGTGATCCGAGCTCCCAATAACAACAACAAGAATTCTGGTGGCCGTGCTTTCTCCCACCCAACCCAAGCAATCAGTCAAAGAATCATTTTCAAGCTTCCAAGTCAAGTGCTCCTCATTTCCGTCCTCTCTCAGAAGTGGTTTGCAACAAGTGTGGCAAGAAGGGTCACTATGCAAACAAGTGTACTCAAAGGCGCCTTCCGCCTCCTCCACCAGTCAGCACTGCTATTGTCAAGCATGATCCGAAGGTTGCAAGAGTGAATCTGATGAATGTAGCTCAAGCAGAGAATTCTTCAGATGTGATACTTGGTAACCTTTCAGTTAACTCTATTCCGGCAAAAGTATTGTTTGATTCGGGTGCATCTCTCAGTTTCATATCAAGGCCATTCTTTACCAAGCATAATTTCACTTCGGCCTTTCTGGATAAGAAGTTGCAAATTATTTCTCCGGGCAAGTCCATGACTTCAACTTTGAGGGCTCCGAATGTATCTATTTGCATGGGTGATTACCGCTTTCTAGCTTCTTCGGTTGTTCTCGGCAACTCCGACATTGATCTTATTCTTGGGATGGATTGGCTTTCTCAGCATGATGCTCACATTGATTGTGCAAATAAGGAAGTCAAGATTACTCATCCTAACGAAGACGTGATTATCTTCGCCTCTCGAGATAACACAATCAGGCTATTCTCTCTCAATGACAAGGGCGAGATTAATGCCATCTCTCAAATTCCGGTGGTCAATGAATATGAAGATGTTTTCCCTGAAGAGCTTCCAGGCATGCCTCCGCATCGTCAAGTTGAATTTGTCATTGAACTCGAGCCTGGTACTGAGCCAGCATGACGGCGTCCGTACAAGCTCTCCCCTGAAAAGTTGAAGGAGTTGAAGAAACAGCTTGATGAGCAAGAGCGTATGGGTCTAATCAGGCCTAGCACTTCTCCTTGGGGCTGTGGTGTCTTATTTGTCAAGAAGAAGGATGGCACGGAGCGCATTTGCGTTGATTACCGGCCATTGAACAAGAAGACAATAAAGAACAAGTATCCACTCCCCAACATCAATGAATTGTTCTAGCAACTCAAAGGAGCAAAATTATTCTCTAAGCTCGATCTCCGGATGGGTTATCACTAGATCTGCATCCGCGAAGAAGATATTCACAAGACTGCCTTCAGAACGAGCTACGGTTCCTATGAGTACACAGTCATGTCTTTTGGCCTCGCTAATGCTCCACCCACCTTCTCGAGAATGATGCACTACATTTTCAACCCCTACACCAACGAATTTGTGCTTGTGTATCTGGATGACATATTGGTATTCTCCAAGAATGAAGAAGATCACGAAAAGCACCTCCGTCTGGTTCTCGACAGACTCCGTGAACATAAGTTCTATGCCAAGTTCTCCAAGTGCGAACTCTGGCTCGATAAGGTCTTGTATT
Organism: Secale cereale; assembly: GCA_902687465.1. Lineage (NCBI taxonomy): Eukaryota > Viridiplantae > Streptophyta > Magnoliopsida > Poales > Poaceae > Secale > Secale cereale. The sequence continues at coordinate 414,491,386 of LR738709.1, forward strand.
TGGGCCATATCATCTCCGCTGACGGTATTGCGGTCAAACCCGACAAAGTTGAAGCAATTATCAACTGGGAACCACCTCAGAATGTCAAGCAACTCCGAAGCTTTCTTGGTCTTGCTAGCTATTGCAGAAGGTTCGTTGAGAACTTCTCCAAGATTGCCAAGCCTCTCTCCAACTTGCTGCAGAAGAATGTCAAGTACAACTGGTCTCCGGATTGTGATGTGGCATTCAAAACTCTCAAAGAAAAGCTCATCTCTGCTCCAGTTCTTACTCTGCCAGATGAGTCCAAGCCCTACGAAGTATTCTGTGATGCTTCTCTTCAAGGACTTGGTGGTGTGCTAATGCAGGACAAGAAAATTGTGGCATACACTTCTCGTCAATTGAAGCCAAGTGAGAAGAACTACCCTACACATGATCTCGAGCTAGCAGCAGTGGTACACGCCTTGATCACGTGGAGACACCTTCTATTGGGAAGAAAAGTCGACATCTTCACCGATCACAAGAGCTTGAAGTACATCTTCACACAGTCGAACCTGAACCTTCGCCAGACTCGTTGGGTTGAGATGATCCAAGAGTATGATCCAAGCATCGAATACACACCTGGCAAGGCCAATGTGATTGCAGACGCCTTGAGCAGAAAGGCATATTGCAACAGTCTCCTTATCAAGACGTTCCAGCCTGAGCTTTGTGAAGCATTCAGGAAGCTCAACCTCCAAGTTGTTCCCAAGGCTTTCTTGCAAATTTCAAGTTGCTCCTACCTTGGAAGATCAGATCCGTGAGGCCCAACTCGGTGATGCTATGGTGCAGAAAGTGAAACATGGTATTGCAAAGGGTACTCCCAAATACAAGTGATATCGCGTTGATGAGAGAGATACCTTGTTCTTTGAGGACGGACTTGTGGTTCCCAAGGGTGATCTCGGGAAGCTCATAATGAACGAAGCACATGACTCCCTCCTCTCGATTCATCCTGGAAGTTCCAAGATGTACCAAGACCTCAAGCAATCTTACTGGTGGACTTGCATGAAAAGGGAGATTGCCCAATTCATGAATGAATGTGATGTTTGCAGAAGAGTGAAAGCAGAGCATCAACGTCTAGCCGGTCTCCTCCAACCTCTTCCTATTCCCGAGTGGAAATTCGACCACATTGAAATGGATTTCGTCACTGGATTTCCCAAGTCCAAGAAGGGGAATGATTCTATCTTTGTTGTCATCGACAAGCTTACCAAAGTAGCTCACTTCCTTCTAGTCAAAGAATCCATCAATGCAGCTCAACTGGCAGAGTTGTACACTTCCAGAATTGTGTCCTTACATGGCATTCCTCAAGTTATCTCCTCACACTGTGGAAGTTTGTTCACATCCAAGTTCTGGGACTCCTTTCAGTCTGCCATGGGCACTAAGATCCGTTTCAGCACTGTGTTTCACCCTCAGACTAGTGGTCAAGTCGAAAGAGTGAACCAGATTCTAGAAGACATGCTCAAAGCTTGTGTCATCTCTTTTGGCATGAAGTGGGAGGATTGCCTTCCATTTGCCGAGTTCTCTTAGAACAACAGTTTCCAAGCAAGTGCCGGCAAAGCTCCGTTTGAAATCCTCTATGGCAGAAAGTGTCGTACTCCTCTAAACTGGTCCGAGACTGGTGAACGTCAACTTCTTGGCAATGACTTGATCTCAGAAGTCGAAGAAATGTGCAAAGTCATACGTGAGAATCTCAAGGCCGCTCAGTCGCGTCAGAAGAGCTACTATGACGGCAAGCATCGTGATTTGGCCTTCAACATTGGTGATCATGTCTATCTCCGTGTTTCTCCTATGAAAGGCACCCAAAGATTTGGTATCAAAGGAAAGCTTGCTCCTAGATACGTGGGCCCTTGCAAGATCCTTGGCAAAAGAGGCGATCTAGCCTATCAACTCGAGCTCCCTTCCAACTTTGCAAATGTTCACGATGTGTTTCACGTGTCTCAACTCCGCAAGTGCTTCAAGACACCTGAACGCACCATTCCGTTCGAGGAGATTGATCTTCAACAAGACTTGTCTTACCGAGAGCACCCCGTTGCTATTCTCGAAGAAACCGAGCGCAAGACCCGCAACAAGTCAATCAAGTTCTTGAAAGTTAAGTGGTCACACCATACCGACCGAGAAGCTACGTGGGAACGATAACATCACCTTCGTTCCGAGTACCCTTCCTTCTTCCAGTCCTAGATCTCGGGACGAGATCTTTTCGTAGTAGAGGAGAGTTTGTAATGCCCCAGATGTAACACTTTCCCTATATGGCAATATATAAACTTTGGCTTCATCAATTCCTTTCCGGGCTCTTCTTTCATTTCGAGTTTCTTCATTTTGTCGTGTGCGTGTGTGCATTTCATCCATGTCATGTTGTCATGTGCATTGCATTGCATTTGTGTTGTCACTTGCATCCGGTCCCACTCGTCTCTTCCCGTTGTCCATTTCGAGTTCCGATGCCCTCACACGTGCCCGTGGCATCCCCGAGTCCTTCTTTCGTGTTTGGGTGTGTAACGTTTCCGGAATGGCGTGAGACTTGTCGTGCTATGTTGTTTTGATACGTGTAGGCCGCCTGTCAAGTTTCGTCGCGTTTGGAGTTCGTTTGGTACTACAACGGTTAACCTCGTGGGCTAAAAGAACCTCTTCTTTGAAGCCCAAGACCCCCTCCACAACAGCCCACCAACCGAGCACAACCCTTCCCATCATCTCGGTCGTTGAATTGTGATCGCATGGCCAAAAACCGCTCCCCATTTGGAGTCTCCTAACTCCTTGTGCCTATAAAAACGTCCCCCCTTGCCATTTTCGTCCAAAAAAACCCTAGTCTCCTTCCTCCTCCAGCCTCGCCTCGAAAACCATGCAGGGCGGACGTGTCCGCCCGCCACCGGACACATCCGCCGCGCCAGCCATCCGCCTCCGCTGCCGCGCGGGCCCACAGGCCCGTTCCCGGCCTGCTGACGCCGCGAGCCGGGCAGCGCGCATTCCGCGCCGGGCCCTTCGTCCCCGCCGCCTCCGGTGGCCGGGCCGCCGCCTCCTCCGAGCCGGATCCCCGCCGCCGCCCCGGCGACATGCCGCCGCCAGTCTCGCCATACGCCTCGCGCCGCCTAGATCCCCGCCGCCCAAAGCTCTCCTCCGGGCCCGTAGCTCGCCGCCGGGAGCGAGCTGCCTCGCCGCCGCATCGGGCGCCGGCCCGAGCCCCGGCCTCCTCCAGCCCTCGCCGTCGGGCCCCCTCACGGACTCCTCCAGACTCCGGCCACCGCCGGCGACGCCAGGAGCCGTGCCGCCGCCAATCTGGATCGGCCTGATCCCGATCCAGCGCGTGGGCAAACCCTAACGGGCCGCAACCGCAACCGCAACCGCGACCCGCGGACCCGCTCCACATCCCAGCCCGATCCGCCCGTTGACCAGTGAGGTTGACCCGTTTTCCCTCTAAGTCCTTTTAGTTTTAGTTGTCTGATGCATTCTTGTGATGGCAATAACTTTTACCGTGCTTGTCCGTTTTGTGCATATGATATATCAAAATGATCGTGGTGAAGTGCTCTATGTTTTGTTCCTTTGTGTCATGCTTGTTTGAGTCCATCTAGATGTATTAATATTCATGAAAAGAGTGCTACATGATATAAATTGCTGCTACTTGTTATTTTCATGCCATGTTTGAGATGTGATAATTTGGTGCATGTTTATCCAAATGAAGCAAGTGATATGTCCAAATGTTCATCATGAGATGCTCTACATGTTGGTTGCTATAGCATGCATGTTAGAGTTCATATTGTCATGTTTATCCCTGTTGCAAAAGTGCATGTGGCTGTTAGGTTTTGTAACTTGTTACGAGATGCCTAGTTGAGGAACTCGTTGCTATTGATGTGTTTGCCCCCATGTCACATGCTCATATGTTTTAGATTCCCCATCATGTGTTCTTTGCTGTGGTGCAAACCTTTTGCCATGTTATGCTTTAAGATGACTTAAACATGCTTGCAAACATGCCATGATAATGTTACTGTTTTAACACTTACTGAAATTTCACTATGTCTGGAATCTGTCTTATCCTGATGATATGTTTGTTTGATGCTCTAGGCAGATCCATGTTAGTTTTGGGGTGGCCTTTGATCATTCCTTGTTGTATATGTTGTTGTCTATCCATCCATGCCCTCACATGCTCATTTGGGTTGCTGTAGCATATTTAATTCTTGCTCCCAAGTTGCTATAAAATATTACTGTCAGGTTTTTAGTGTCATGATCAAAATGTTGTAGCTTGTTGCTATTGATCCATGCCTCCTATGGAGATGCTCCAATGGAGTTGTTTGCTGTAGGATATGTCTACTTCATGTACATGCTTCTTGTCACCATGTTTGAGTGATGTAGAGTATATATTTCTTGCTCCAAAGTTGCTATCTGGCTGTTAATTTCAGCTTTGCATTGTTTCTTGTTTCGGGTGTATCTTTTAGTCCGTTGCTCCGTTTTGAGCGTGCCCTGTATGAAACTTGTGTGATTTTGCATGTAGATTCATAATATCATCTTGTTAACCTGTTTGGAGTATGTTTGCTTGATGTTTGGGTGCATCTTGCACCGTTGCCATGCTTATCTTGTTTGGATCATATCTTCTAGACCGTAGCTCCGTTTTAAACACACTTTATATGAAACTTGACTAGAATTTCGTGTAGATCATCATGGTGCATGTTAAATTGTTGTTTAACAACTTTAACTTAAGGTTTGTTCAGATCTGGACTAATTTCAAACTATGCACATGAGGAATTTCCGGATTAGTCTTAAGTAGTTTCCGGCCTCATTTAAACCTGTTGTTTCTTGTGTTGTTTCTCTGTGCTTCCTACCTTGCCATGTTTTGCATCCTAAATAGACTTGTATTGCATCCTACTTGCTTGAGTATATTTTCTTGTTCTTGTGCTGTTTCTCGGTGCTTCCTATGTTGTCATGTTGTGCATCCTAAGTGCACCAGCAGTGCTTCCTAAGTGCATCATACATGCATCCTATAGTTTGCGCATTGCACCTTGTTTGATTTCGTGCCTCGTGTGTTCTTGTGTTGAGTAGAGCCGGAAGCCGAGACCGAGTGCGAGAACGAGGGTACTACCGAGGTTGAGAACGAGGAGCCGTCTTACGATCCCATCGACGACTCGACAGGCAAGATGACCTGACCCAGATATCATTACTATCTTTGCCTATTGCTAGAAGTCTCGCTCTTTAGCTTATTGCCTCGATGCCCATGTTTGTTTGTCAGCTTCCTATTGTAACCATGAATCTGTTTAACCACCCAAACCTATGCAAACCTTTGATTGGCTACGTAGGCTTCGCTCAGCCCCTCTTATAGCATTGCTAGTTGCAGGAGAAGATTTGAAGATTCTTGCTTCATGTTGAAGCTTTTGTTGGGATATCACACTATATAAACTCTTAACTAAATCATCTATATATTGGTAATGGGTGGAAGGCTAAGCCTCTTGCTCGGTGATTTGTTCCACTCATGCCGCCCTAGGAACCGTATAAACCGGTGTTATGTTCCTTGATTATGCGTTCCTCACACGGTTGGGGTTATGGGACCCCCTCGATAAACCGCTTAGCGCTAAGGCTTTTCCAGCAAGTCCCAACATTGGTACTCCATTTGCCTAATAACTAAAAACTTGCATAGGGACTAGCTATCCCGTGATCTTAAATAACAACCCCCGGACCAGTGCTCCACATGAGTGTTGGTCCGTACTGAGCAGACTGCGGGGCCGCCTTCGGGAAACCCGAGGTATTTGGTATTCACCTGTAGGATGACTCATCCGGTCGTGGCCTGAGACTAGATACGCGCGGCTACTGTCAGGGTGTCGGCACGCCGGGAGGATTTGCTGGATTAGTCTTACCTTAGTCGGAGTATCTTGAGCACGGGATTCCGAGAATACTCGGGCCTTCGCACCTTGGAGTTGCGACTCCGCGGATCGTGGGCTTGTAATGGGCCAAGTTGGAACACCTCTGCAGGGTTTTGAACTTTCGAAAGTCGTGCCCACGGTTATGTGGCAGATGGGAATTTGTTAATATCCAGTTGTAGAAAACTTGACACCATGCTCAGAACACACTACCAGCGTGAGTAACCGTGACGGTCATTTTCCGAAAGGGGTTCGGGAAGTGAACATGGTGGGGTTCTGTTTGACGTGTTTAGATAGGATCACTTCGTGATCACCTTGTCGTCCGTTACACTTCTCTTCTCGCTCTAAACACGTAAGCTAGTGCTAGTGCAGCTGCAACCTTTTATTCTTTCTTCAGCCTTGTTCCACACCTAAGGCTTAGATAGTTTTGCTACCCGGGAAGGGGATTGCTGAGTCCTCCGTGGCTCACAGATTCTACACCACACCAGATGCAAGTACCATGGTGAACTACCCAGGTGATAGCACAGAGCTGTTCTGGGAGTATGATGAAGAACGTAGCCGTTACTACGTGCACTATCCCGATGATCAGTAGTGGTGTCTACTCGGGGTGATCCGAACCTGTGGCTTTATGTATTTTGGTATCTTTCATTTGGATCTTCACCCGTAGTCGGGTTGTGATGTTTTGGATGATGATTGTTATGTAATGTATTGTGTGAAGTGGCGAGTGTAATCCAACTATCTCTTTTACAATTTCATCCCTATTTTTACATGAGATGTGCAAAGATACCAAACTTGAGATCATTCCAGAATGGGCTTATACCTTTAAGTTGTGCCTCGACACGTAGGAGGTTTAGTCCCATCCTGGGCATTACAACATACCTGGTTCATTATGTGACAGCAATATGCATGATAGCTTGCTTATCTATTGTTCACTCCAAATTATCTGATCTGTATGAATGGTTACATTAGTGTAGAATATATCCAATGCCAATGAATTTTTTTGGCTCTGCATTGTTCTTGTAAGTACCTGATGTCCTTTATCAGTGTACTTATATTGACAGGTAGTTGTTCATCTACCATCACTCCGCAGCTTATTTTCCTTTGCCCTCCATTTTCTACACATAAGATCTATATTTACTCTTACCATAAGGTTGGATAACACCGATGGTACCGAAGAAGTTTAGCTCTGCATTGCTCTTGGTTGTACCTTTTGCCTGTATCGATGTACTTACGTTTATAGCTACTTGGTTATGTAGCATCACTCTTCATCTTATCTTAAATATTCTCCATTTTTTCTTATATTGTCACATCTATATTTACTCTTAACAAAATGTAGAATAAATGCAATGCTTATGAAGAAGATTCCGTGGTAAACTTCTTGAATTGCCCCTCCATCAGAATGGACTAGGGCTTTATAGAGCCTGCCTTCACCAATAATGTAAGTTTGTCCTTCTCAAGCCTTCAAACTTTGTTGTGTATATTTGGTTAGGCATGACTGCAACAGCTGTTTATTTTTGGTGTTTGCATCAAATTGCATGTTTAAAGTTTATTATGTACTCCAGTTCATAAACAAAAGTTTGTCCTTCTCAATTTAAGTTTTCAGTTGTACAATGAAGTTCCTTCTTCATACCATGTAAATTAAACTATACAGAGCAAGTGATCTTATTTTGCCAATCTGAAATGGGATAAATTGACAGCACACTAACCATTGATACTTATGAGTTCTTGATCTGTCATCCAGTGGTGTCGTGAAGCTGCCAACTCCTTCACAATGTCATTTCCAGCCATGTCTTGACCTGAACAATACCATATTGTGTTAATGCTATTTTAAACTATGTCACTTTATTCGTCAATAAGAAATGTGATGAATTGTCAGCACTGATACTTATATGTGCAAACCTTGTCATCTGTCTGCTTGTTTATCTTTTAGAGTGAGGAGGATATAAGTGTCAAACAAGTGCAGTCTCAGCAGCTTGCTCAGCTGCTTGCGCTGTAGCTCCCGAACGGGGCTAACCTTTCTTGAACTCTATTGAAGTGTTGTCGGTTTTGTATATTATTTTGTCGGCGTGTTTAGTTGCACTGGTGGCGATCTTTGATGCCCAGTGTATGTAATCTGCTGTCTACTTGTGCTTTATTATCATAGTGGCGAACTTTGATGCCGAGTGGATGTAATATGCCATAATTTCTTTATTGTATAGTCTAGGTTTTTTTCTTATTCACGATGCTGCAGTTATTTTACTATATATATATCATGTCTTCGCAGTAAACCGGCCAAACCGTAAAATTACGGTACATAATCGGGCCGTCTTGCAAATCACCATGTATGATCTGCATCATGGGCCACGTCATCTTGGTCCGTTAACAGGCCTAAATGTAAACTGGTCCACTAGTAGATTCGGGCCTTTAATAGGCCGAGTGAACCGTCAGCCCCATTTTCCCAAGAAAACTCAATGGGCCTTTAGGAGGCTGAAAAGTCGGTTGGGCCTGAAACGTGCCGAACAGCTCATGGGCCAGTAGCAGGCTGAAATAGACCCCGACCCATGAATGTGCCAATCAAATCACGGGCTTATAACAGGCCAAAATTGTCTCGGTCCTTGTTTGGCCCAATCAGATTATCGGCTACGAGCAGGCTGGATGAAAACCGGGCTGTAGTTAGGCCCAACTATATGATGGGCTTTTAACAGGACGAAATTAATATAGGGCCAAAACGTTCAACGGGCCCTTAACAGGCCGAATTACTAAATGGGCCTTTAGCAAGTGGGCCCAAAAGCATAGCGTCCAGTTGACGGGCCGAATCTGATATGGGCCATAAGTTAGCCCAAAGCCTCTTAAAGGGCTAGACCTGATCTGGGCCGTAATTTGGCCCAGAACGTGGTAGGCTTTTAACTGGCCGAATCTCATATGTGCAATTATTAGGCCCAGAACGTGGCAGGCCATTAATGGTCCGGATCAAATATGGGCCGACATTTTGCCCAAAATATGGCAGCCAGTTAATGGGCTGGCCTACTAGGGTCCTCAAAACCTTGTGGGCCTACAGCTAGGCCGGCCCATTAATGTCGGCGAAATCTCGTGTGCCTTTAGCTGGGCCGGCCCATTATGGTCCACAAAAATTTTGTGGGCCTTCACCTGGGCCGGCCCATTATGGCCCGCAAAAAATCTTGTGGGCCTTTACCTGGGCCGCCCCATTATGGCCCGCAAAATATTGTGGGCCTTTAGCTGGGCCGGCCCATTATGGTTCGCAAAATCTTGTGGGCCTTTAGTTGGGCCGGCCCATTTAAACTTTATGGGCCACTTTTTGGCCGGTCCACGTGTCAACATATCATAGGCGCATCTCGCCCATTGGATGAGTGACATCTGTGCCAACGCACAGCTGACACGTGTTACCGTCCGCCAATCAGAATTTTACACGTGGAAAATCCCCATTGGTCCGGGCTGTTAATGGGTTATCGGATCCAAAACCGGACGCGATAGCTTAACGGCGTTTCGTTACGGTGGATGCCACGTGTCGGTCACCCTTGACGAAATCACTTCCGTGATGCGCGATTTATTGTCATGGAAGTGGACACTTCCGTGATGATAATTTTGGTAATGTCATGGAACACTTCTACGACAGCACATGTATGACTATCTTGATTCTGTCATAAAATTGTCATGGATGTACATGCATGACAAAAAACGTGACCTACTGTGACAAACACGTATCATCACGGAAGTGTATTTTTTTGTAGTGTTGAGAGATTGCAAGCTCGAAGAAGGTCAACAATGGGGGAAGAACATGAGCTAGAAGGATAAAATCCATTGGGCAAGAAGACCCCCCCCCCCTTTTATAGGACCTCCCGAATCCAATCGTTATGTGCTCAGCCTACAAACAAGCGATACTACTGCTCCATGGAACGGCACTACAACTTTGGTGGTAGATCCAGGAACATGGAGCAAAGGTTAGGAACCACGGGGTGGTAGAGCCGCCGGAGCGGTACTACTTCTCATCACAGTGGTACTACTGTGGGAGATGCAGAATACAGGAGGAGAGGAGGTAGGGCAGAGCAGATCATGAAGACAGTACCCCAACAACAATGCTACCACCCGTCCGGGAGGCCGGTTATAGGCGGTATTGCCGCACATCACTGCCGCCCTACAACCTCTGAACCCGACACGAAAAACTGAACCCCCAGAATATGCGGAGGTGTGTGCGGTACTAAAATAGAATAAGTACCGCTTACAAGTTGTATTACCGCCTAACTGGGATCGCACTGTCGCTTACAAGTGGTACTACCGCTTCCCACAGCAGTACTACCGCAGGGGTGCATCAAGCAAGCCCCAAGAAAAATAGATGTAGCAAGAAAACTAGAACTACCATAACTTCTGCATATGAGCTCCAAATTGAGCAAACTCAAACTTGTTGGATAGATGACGATGAGTTATCCAAACAGTTATGTGAGAAGAGGTAGTAGAAAACTTCCAATGATATAGAGATGTGGAACCTCGATGAGTGAAGAACCGGCAAAAACTCCAACATTGAAAACATCATAAAAGATGCATATGAAGTCCGTTTTTGATGAACTCGAGCTTGTCATGGAGATGAACAAAAGTTCCAAACCTCACAAGGAGAAAAAACAAACAAGAACCAAGAAAGATGATGCCAAGGATGTAATGGTTTTGAGCTCTGTATGAATGATATGATCAAGCTACTCACTTGATATCCCCCCTTGATAGTACGACAATCGATCCTATAACCCGGTCTCCCAACTAACACCATGAGACCGGTAAAACACAAAACCTACCAAGGGAAAACCTTTGTCTTGCGCATAAACCACTTGAGCTAGATGATGACGATCTTGTCCTCCTCAAGATGGACAACCTTTCTTGATTGCGTTGGCTCGGTTAAGACTAGTAGATTGCTCCCCCATACTCCACTATGGGTGAGCTACTCTTCGGCCCATATTCATGAGTCCATTGTCACCATAATGGATGGAAAGTTTCAAGCATATGATCTCTTCATGATGATCCACTAGAACTTGTACACCACAACCTAACCCCACAACAAACTCTCACGTAGACCATGGGTTAGCACACAAAGCGTAATGGACAATGCTTACCATGCCATGGGATCACTTGATCCCTCTCGATACATCTCTACCCTTTGTGTGTTGATCAACTTGATTCGCTCTTGACTTAGTCTTGATCAACCTTGTATCATGTCTTCTCTCTGACCAATCTTTGGATGCTTCCTTGTATAGCACCTTGGTCAACACATAAACTCCTTGAAACCAACAAATGGACTTCGAGAAATGCCTATGGACAAATCCTACAAATATACCTCGATACGTCTCCAATATATCTATAAATTTGTATTGTTCCATGCTATTATATCATCCAACTTGGATGTTTTAAATATAGTATTATGCTATTTTATCTCATTTTTTGGGACTAACCTATTAACCTAGCACCTAGTGCCAGTTGCTCTTTTTCCCCTTTTTTGTCTTTTACAGAAAATCAATACCAAACGGAACGAAACTTTTTGATGATTTTTCTTGGACTAGAAGACACCCAGGAAGGTTCGTGAGGAGACTAGAAGAGCCACGGGATGGCCACAAGCCTGTAGGGCGCACCCTAGGGGGCACGAGCTTGTGGGCCCCCCGTGTTACTTCCAACCCTAATCTTTGCTTTATAAATACCCAAATATTCCCCGTACCCCAGAGGGCACACCAAAAATACTTTTCCGATGCCACAAGTTTATGTCCTTGTGAGATCGCATCTAGAGGCCTTTGCCGGTACTCCACCAGAGGGGAGTTCAATCACGGAGGGCATCAACAACAACCTTGCTGCCCTTCCGATGATGTGTGAGTAGTTTACCACAGACCTACGGGTCCATAGCTAGTAGCTAGATGGCTTCTTCTCTCTCTTTGATCTTCAATACAATGTTCTCCTCAATGTTCTTGGAGATCTATTCGATGTAATCTTCTTTTGTGGTGCATTTGTTGAGATCCGATCAATTGTGGGTTTATGATCAGATTATCTATGAATATTATTTGAGTCTTCTATGAACTCTTTTATGCATGATTAAGATAGCTTTGTATTTCTCTCCGATCTATTGATTTGGTTTGGCCAACTAGATTGATTTTTCTTGCAATGGGAAAGGTGGTTTCTAATGGGTTCAATCTTGCGGTGTCCTCATCAAGTGATAGAAGGGGTAGCGAGGCACGTATTTGTATTGTTGCCATTAAGGATAAAAAGATGGGGTTTATTCATATTGATTGGATATATCCCTCTACATCATGTCATCTTTCTTAAGGCGTTACTCCATTCTTGTTAGCTAAATAAACTAGATGTGTGCTGGATAGCGGTCGATGTGTGGAGTAATAGTAGTAGATGCAGACAGGAGTCGGCATACTTGTCACGGACGTGATGCCTATATTCATGATCATTGCCTTGGATATCAACATAATTATTCGTTTTTCGATCAATTGCTCAATAATAATCTGTTTACCCACCGTTTGTGTTCTTTCAATAGAGAACCCTCTACTGAAAACTATGGCCCCGGGGTCTATTCTTATCATATTTTTTTTCAGATCTATAAAACCAAAAATCCAAAAATACCTTGCTGCAATTTATTTACCTTACTTTATTTTGCACTTTTATTTATTTTTTATACCTATCACTATCAGATCTCATCCTTGGGAGTAACCGTGAAGGGATTGACAATCCCTTTATCGCGTTGGGTGCAAATATTTGTTTGTTTGTGTAGGTGCAACTATTGGTGACTTGTGTGTTCCTGCTACTAGATTGATACCTTGGTTCTTAACTGAGGGAAATATGTATCTCTACTTTGTTGCATCACCCTTTCCTCTTCAAGTGAAAACCAACGCAAGCTCAAGAAGTAGCATACCTCAAGGTAACCATTAGTCCATAGATAATGTCATCAATTACTAAAACCACACATGGGGGCACCATGATCTTTCAAACGCCTCACATGCAAACCTTCCCTAAGTTATAACGAGTTATTGGAGGAGTTTCTTTGAACTCTCTTGGAGATGCTCTTAGCTTGACTTCAACTTTGCTCGTTCAATACCGATGTAGATGCAAAACGCACAGCTGTTAGGATGTTTTAGCACTAATCCTATCACAACTAGTGCCACCAAATAAACATTTGCATTAAATGTTGTGCTTATAGAAATGCAAAAGGTCTGTTACTCCTTTTAGGTATTTTTAGTTTGTTTAGGGTTTGCGTCATGCTCAGGAAAATGAGGTGGAAGTAGCTTCCTGAAGACGAAATCAGGTTCTCCTCGTCTAAGCCCCGTCTTGGTGGCGCGTCTATCTCGTCGGAGTGCGTGTGGAGGTGTGTCTCTAGCGGATCTTGTAGGATTCGATGTATCTGCTTGGATATGGTCTTCGTTCATGTGTGTTCGTGTGTGAAAGTGCATTTCCCGCCTTATGTGTTTTGGTTCCTGAGCTACACAAACAGGGAAAGACTCTATATCAGAAGTCTGAACCCACGCTGGCCATCATACCTCTTGACTCCCATTGGATTTTCACAAAACGATCCAATGCCTTACAAATTGTCTATATATAATCCCATGACCCCCTCCCCACCTCTCACAACCACGACCTAACCACCGCATCCGCCATCCCGAAGCTTCACGCCTGTCACCGCCATCGCAAACGATGGTGGTGAGATGTCGATGGGGAGCGTGGATGAGGAGCATCTGGTTGACAAGTACGTCAACATGGAGTGGTTTCCCATCAACGAGGTAGGCTAACTCTTCACGACCCTCGTGGTTTTGATCTACCAGGGTGCTCGACACCCGTGGTTGTAATCTGCCGAGATTCTAATTCTCCAAGACTGTCACGACCGTCATCTGCCAAGGCCGATGAGAGCAAAAGTGTGCATGTGCACCAACCACCGTGAGCGAGACGTTTGATGGCCGATCCCTTGGCACGGTGATCAGCCATGTGAGATCGATCATCTTAGTATATTGATCTCCTACACCACATCACTATCTCCATAGCACCTTCAACTTAGGCCATCTATGAGAAGTCGTCACAATTCATGTCACCGTTCCAGTCATGTTGCGTCGCTGGCAGCATTGGTCATGACGAGATTCACACCTTCAGTCTACAACGAAATAGAAACCGCCCTCTGCACGGCGTTGTTGTTCGTGTCGCTGTTGTCTCTGATACTTCCTTCCAATGACACCACACGAATTTGGTGTATTAAGTTTCCTAGTGCATATGTATGTGTTTATTTTAGTTTTAGATCCAAATCCATGCTTCGGTATCATATGTGACATGTTTCCAAATTATGTACAATATGCTTCCAAATATCTATATGTTTTTTTCTTTTTTTGCCGGGAAATATCTACATGTTTGCATTTTCTTTTACACAAAACCACTACAGTGCATCCGTACTACTTTGTTCATGCTTCAACAATTATCCAACTATGTTTCCAATGGACCGCCATCACATGAAATGCATCAATTCATATTTAAACCATCACAAAATTGTTCTTCAAAATAAAACTCCACATGTCTCATAGCAAAAGTTATGAGCACGGTTTGTAGTATTAGAAGCATGTTTATCTTACGATGGAAATATGTATGTGGAATGGGAGCAAGAACATAATTATAGGGAATTGATCTCGAGTGAAAATCATATAAAAGCCACATAATTAAAGTAAGTTTGTGAATATACCTAGAAGCAAATTTCATTCACCGCGCTTTAGAAAGAAGCAAACCTCAATTACGTTGGAAGCAATATCAATACTCTCTCTGTTCCTAAATATAAGCCTTTTTAGAGATTTCAATAGACTACATATGAAGCAAAATGAGTGAATATACACTCTAAAATATGTCTATATACATATGTGTAGTCCATATTAAAATCTCTAGAAAGATTTATATTTAGGAACAGAGGGAATAGAAACAATATATACTTGCGTTCCAGAATCATTGTGGTGAAATAAAACACGTGCACAGCGACATACTGCACCCATTGAAGGATTTATCTCCCCAAAGAAGGGAACTTTAAAAACACATCCTTATCTCCATCGACTCCACTTGCAGTTATTTCGGTCCTTTCCTTTGTGCAAGTTTATATCTTGTGTTTTACTCTTGCTTGCGGTTGTTCTTCTTGAGCTTGTCATATAGGTTCTCCATCTAGTTGCATATATAGACAACCTACTTTATTGGTGAGCCAAAAATTTGCAACAAACATTAAATTTTTATTAGTCTCCTAATCACCCCCTTGTAGCGACCATGATCCGAATGGACCGAAGTCTCTGTGTTTCAGTGTCATCCCTGGATCGGTAATGCCGACACACAGTACTTGAAGGATTTATAACAGAGTGGAAATCACACACTTATTACATCGAATATCTCAACAGAGAACTTATTACATAAGTCTCTGGCATAAGGCCATCTAACAAAATAACAACGGAAGGCTTGGAAGATAAGTGAGTCCATCAACTCCAACGGCATAGCTGAGTGCATGACAAACGACCTAGCACGTCTTACTCCTCGTCTGAAAAGTCTGCAATGTAACATGTTGCAGTCCGAAACGGGTCAGCACATGGAATATGCTGGCAAGATAACACAGTAGAGCAAGTAATAGAATAAAGGCTAACACTATATGCATATTTGGCTGGTGGAGGCTCTAAGGTTAAAGTTTTTGCGTAAAGCCAATTTTTTCCTACAACAAAAGAATATATTTTATTTTAACTAACATAGTAGTTGAAACATCATTGAGAAGGTACCTCCAACTCAATCCCAATTAAAGTAATCATCATTAACCCAACAAATTAATTTTAGAGTGTAGAGATCAACCAATAATTCAAGTACCAGATACTCAAGTTCGTCCATAACCGGGGACACAGCTAATCATGATTAGTTTGTACACTCTGCAGAGGTTTGTGCACTTTTCCCCACAAGACTCGATCTCCTCCATTGGATTTCTCGCACTGCATGGTGTTTGAGAAACGGATTACCGAGACACAGTCTTTCAGAAGCATTTACTCTTTACCCCGTGTGGACCCATACACCAACTTTCCCCTACATCTGCTAGGACACCACTGAAAGAGCTCACACAACTTACTCATACTATGCTAGAGCCCATAATGGCATTGTGACTGCACACGGAAGTTTCTAGCATGAATAGTTTTATTATCCCTTTGAGCCTGGGTGGCATTCCATAGGAAAAATCACACGGTACCCCGGGGATTTCCTAGGACAACACTGGATTCTCCAGGTGCCCTGCAACCAATCCACCCAGATGTGTATTCAAGTAGCCACCTTAAGTTGAACCATTAATTAACAACTCACATCTGTCATGGATTTCACTCAAACCCAAACCACATATACGAGCATAGCATGGCAACCTAAGCATAATGTAGAAGTAACCCCCAAGGGTTTGAAAATAATGCAGGTAATAGGTTCTACCTCAATCTACTTCCCAGTCCCACAAGTTAAGAGATCCTACTCATGCAATGTGTGAGGGTTTGATCTAATGCATAAAAACTGGGTAATAAAGGGGTATGGTCAAAGTGTTACTTGCCTTGCTGATGATTCGGAAAACCTAGAGACTCGTGGAAGCACGCTTCGCACTCCGGGTATTCTATCGCAAGCAAACAATATCATACATAAGAAATCAAGCAAATATGCACAATTAGAACCCCAAATAAGAAGATCTAACCAGAAAGTTCAACTTAAGAACTCCGGTTTGCAAAAGAATCAAATCAAACGGAGCAACGAAACTCAAACTGCGAAAGAAACAAGATCCGTTTACTAGATTGATCTAAAGTCAAATTTTACAGTAGCAAAACCTTGTTCAAGTTGGGTAAACTGAAAGAGGGCTTCGAGGCGAAGATCTGGGCTTTTGAATCGCCTGATTCCGACTATCGAGCGAAAAGAAAAACTAAAAACAAGATCAGGGCAGAAATCACGATCGAAAATAATCACGGATAAAGCCTCGAAAAAGAGAACTAGCAAACAGGCCAACGAATGAACGTTCGCTGTCTGTGGCTAACGGGCGAACAACATTCGTTAAAATGAACGTACGGACGAACGTCCGCTAATTAACTAAACCGAAAAAACCGAACCGATCTATTTAGAAAAACAGATCTAGGGTTTCGAAAAAAACCAATCGGTTTTAAAAAAACGACGGCAACGGCGAAGTAAACGGCGGCGGCGGCTACCTCGACGGGCGGGTCAGGCGGCGGCGACTCCGGCGACGGCGGAGGGGCGGCAGCGGCTCCAGCGACGGGGTACGGTGACGGGCGGCGGGCGGCGGTGGCTGCGGCTGCGCGCGGCGAGGCTCGGGTGGCGCTAGGGTTCGACGGCGGTGAGGTGGGCTGGGGCGAGGTGGGCTGGCGGCGGGGTCGGGCGGGCCTTATAAAGAGGCCGGCTAGGGGAGTCCTAGTCGGGTACGGCCCGAAGTCGGTTTCTCCTTTTTTTTATAAAGAGTCCTGACGTACTAAAACAGACGAAATAAATATTAAACGGACACCAAAAATTCCGAAATAAATTTTCAACGTCCTCTAACAATACTAAAAGGCTGACGGCAAAGAGCTTTGCCGACTGCTTCTATGAAGCAGACGGCAAAGAAGGCCTTTACCGCCGCTAATTCAGCCGGACTGTTTGCCGACTGCTAGCAGTCGGCAAAGAGCTTTGCCGACTGCCATTCATGCCTTTGCCGACTGCCATGGCAGTCGGCAAAGAAGCTGATTCCTGTAGTGTTAGGACAAAGTGAACATTTTTCCCGGATCTAATTAGAATTTTAAAATCGCAAATAAATCCGAATAAAATTCCAAAAATGATTTTAATATTTTTCCTCCAATTTTTCTTTTGTACTGGAGAAGTCATATTATCTCCGCTCATATATTTTATTATGAAATATTTTTAGGGAGAGAAAAATAATTAAAACCAACATGATCCCCGTACCGGTATTCGAGAAAACTCAAATACGAAAACGGTAGAATTCACAACTCTCTCCGTATGTCCTTGAGTTGCTTAGAATTTTTGAGGATCTCCACGCACAAATGCAAGGAAAAATATACAATGCAACATGATCTATGTATAACATTCCAAATTGAAAATTTGGGATGTCACACCCCCTCTAGTCGAACATATCAATCCTTTCAATGTGTCTGCATGCTGGATCCTTCTGTACGCTTCTCTTCGCCGGCGACGGTTGCTATTCTGGTACCTTGGTCCGTTGGGTCTTAGCACGACAATTTTCCGATAGTTTGTGACGACCAGGTTTTCCCAACTCCAGTGAGGAGGGCGGTGATGACGGTACGCCTTCGGCTCGCTCCTATGCTTATAGTCGCCCCTAAGTAGTCTACGAACATGGATGCAATTTCTGTTCCTTCTTGTGCTATTTGTACTGCCATAATGTTTGATGATTCAATCTAAAGTTTTCATAGAAAAATATATATTTGGGAACCGCAAGAGTACCACACTAAAATACTATTCTCCTGTACAAGTTGTCAATATTTAATGGCAAGTATGCATTATTATTTTTAAGATAATACGTGTCTCATTAATAAAATAAAGATTCAGTTACAAGCCACGTAAACATTGACATTAAAGGACTAAAAAGATAGGATAATCCTATACAAAAAACCAGGGCATGTCCCTCTCCACTAAGGAAAAAGAGACACATCACCTCTTCACCCGAGCTCGACGCGGCTTCATCGCTGATCAACAGCCTTACAGACTTCCAAAGTAGTTTGCTTGAAGCAAAACCATTGTCGTTGAAAGAATCAGACTAGGGCAACATGTCCCCGGACACGCCATCGAACTCCACAACTGACACCCCCGGACGACTATGACGCCGGAGGAGGAAACCTGAACTGTCAACCTTCAACCACAAAACCAGCACAAGATGCACCATCTTCCAGTTGTCACTTGCATAGACAACCGTCTGCGCGCACTCCTGGATGACAAAACCTCCCTGCTCCACATGACGTCGGAGACAACGCCGCAGCAACGGGGACAGAGCAGAAGGAGAAACACACCTGATGGAGTCACCGCCGCCGCCTCGCCGACACCATCCATGAACCATAACGTCGCCGATCTGAAGGATCGGCAAACACACGATCCCATCAACTCCGAGACGCTGCCATGATGAGCACAGCCAGTGTGGGAGTGAAGTTGAGGCAAATTTATTCGCCCGGGCGCCCCTCCCACCACCCCAACGACACACCACGGCCTACAAATCCAAACCCTAACTACAGAGTGGAGGAACGGGGTCCCCCCTCCCTCCTGCTGCCGGAGAAGCAGCCGGAGGGAGAGGAGGCCAACGTCCTGACCGGTGGAGATCGGTGGAAGAAGATCCGCCTCCCTTGTCGCCTGGTTGTGGCGGTGGCTAGGGCAGGGAAAAACGGGTGCACTAAGTATGCAGTAGTTGAGCAGATTAATGAATGACAAACTACTACAAGACTAACGTATATGCTAACAAAATACTATCGATGAATCGATGTAAGCGATAGGTATATAATGACTTAGCCTCATTAATGAATGACAAACTGCAAGGACGGAAGTCCTTTTATTCTAAAAGCCAACGGACGTACGATAGTAGCTTAGCTTCTATGATAGTAGGTTGTTATCACCAAGCGTGGAAGTTGGATTTCGGCTTCTAGCGCAATTTTTAAAAATAATTTAAACTTGCATATTAAAGTTTAAAAAATTCTACAAATATATTTTTACCCGTAAATACATACGCCTTTTACATATACTACCTCCATTTAATTGAATAAGGGGGACACGGATATTGAGATGTAACTTTGACATACCATTGAAAACCTTATTCCTAATACAAATTTTGTTGATCAAATTGATGGTCAAAGTTAAATCACAAAATGTGCGCGCCCTATTCACTAGAATGGAGGGAGTATCAAACATTCTAATTAAATTTATTAAAATTTGTTGGCCACATAAAACACAAATATGTCAATTTTTCATAGCAAATAGTATATCACTATGGATCAACTTATTTATCTTTTCGTGTGTACCCCCACATATTAAACAAATAATTATAAGATTGTACAGATATTTGGTACGCATCTACATGAGTATATGTTGTTATTTTTTGGAAACCATATTCACTTGGCCCCGATATTCATTTTGAGTTTCTGGTTTGTCAACATGCTCTTGGAAGGATAACCGAGTGTGGTTTTCTGTAGCTCAGGCTACATGGAACCTCTTATCCTCAACCCTTCAGCTTTGCTTTGAGATCCGTGCACTTCAACTAACTTACAACATGAAGATTTCTCTTTTTTGTTTCTCTCAAACGACACATCATATGAACTTCAAACTTTGCAGATCGAACAAACATTAGAACATCAATGTGTGAAAAAACATTCAGATTTTTTGGTCCGATATAAATATAGAAAATGACATTTTATTTGACTAAAAATATTATTTTAAGTATTTAAAATGCATGAAAAAATCTGAAAGTATTTTTCCCACATTGATGTTCTAATGTTTGTTCGGTCTGCAAAGTTTGAAGTTCATATGTTGTCTCGTTTGAGAGAAACAAAAAAGACAAATGCATTCGCACGGATGGCGATGCAGAATTGGATGGTGGAGATAAGGGGTACCACGTAGCCTGAGCTACAAAGAAACTTTGTGTAACCTATATTAACCGGACATGGGCCTAGTCCTCACGATTGAAGTATCAAGTACAATTGACTAGAGGAAGAGTGTTTGAGTATGATATTTCAAAAACTAAAGCAAGAATAGGAACTTTCCAACACTAGAAACTAAGAAGCACCCCAACATCGTGTGAAGCTGAACACAGACGGGTCTGTGTCAAATGGGGTCGCTGGAATAGGAACGATCTTGAGAGATGATGGAGGTGGTATTATCTTTAGCTCATGCAGGTATTTATTTGACTGCGATGATGTTCTAGAGACTGAAATTCTTGCTATACGGGAGGGGCTCATGCTTGCATTGCAATGGAGCAACCGATTGGTCGATATAGAATCAGACAGTTTGGAAGCAGTCAAGATGATGCAAAGCAGAGATACAAATAGATCAAAATATGCCTGTCAAAGAAAATTTGATGAAGCGTAATTCTTGTATTACTCATGTTGGTCGCACAAAAAATTGCGCTAGTCATTTTTGGCATATTTTGAAAGATCACAATGGCGAACTGTTGTGTGGCTTGGGTCTGGTCCAAATGAACTTCTCGACATTGTTAGTCGTGACTGTAATTCTTGATTTCGAGTAATACAAGTATTATCCCACACAAACAAAAATCAACCCAACATGAAACTCTTTTTTTAAGAAAAGAAGGATGGCCCCGTGCTTCTGCATCTGGGAGATGCATGCGGCCATTTTATTGATTATTCTCGAGGACCTTACAAAGTAGAACAACAAAATGTCTGAATCCGCAACTCCTATCTTGGCAACATCTGCCGCAACTCCTATCCAAATGATGAAAGGATGCAAGCTGGGCAACAAACCCAGACCTCTCACCTAAGCCTAACATCTAAAGCCGGAGGCCCCGACCGAGCCATCTGCCTGGTCCGAGGCTCAAACCGGTCCGTCGCACTCACATGTTTCGTCTCCGTCATCTTCCACTGGTCCATCTTCAGAGCAGATTGAAGTGACAACCTTGGCAGGTCCTTCGTCATCTGACGCAACCACGACGCCAAATGACGACCTCCACCTACGCGAGCCTTGGCAGGTCCTCCGCCATTGACGCCACAACGACGCCAACCGACGACCTCCACCTACGCGAGTCCATCTCCAAGCAACGTACGTAAATTCATGCTAGGATAGGGCCGCACCACTGCCGTCGCCCACCACCCACAAGCGCCACCCAACCCCAAGGTTCCCAAAGCGGCGCCTTCAAGAAGGGAACGACGCCGTGAGCACCGCTGCCGCCCAGCAAAGTTAGGGCTTTCGCCCGGGAGACCTAGAGGAAGGTGAAGTGAGAAGATCAGTCAATATCGACGCCTCCAAGGAGGGGAACGGCGCCCTCAAGCGTCGCCGTCGGCGCGGCCGACCAAGGAAGTTTCCCGAACTAGATCTCCGCCACCAGCAGCGCCTCCTGTACAGTACCAGCGATCAAGAGGAAGCGCGGCCCGACCAGGCTAGCCCGCATGCCGAACAGGGGAGGAGGGGAGGCGCCAGATCGCGCGCACCGACCACTGCAGAAGCCGCCGGCGGCTGCCAACGGCCACCGGACCCCGACGCCCGCGCGGCTGGGACACCGGATCCACCGTCTGCACGGCTGCTAGCCGGCCGTGCCTTGCCAATGGAGCGGCCGCTCCAGACCCGGGGTTCCCCACGCAGAAGCAGGGCAACCGAGGCCCCGTCGCCACCATCCTTGGTGCCCCGGGCTTGCTCGGCGTCTACCTCAGGCAGCGGCGAGGAAGGGAGAAGGGGGGTAAGGAGGAGGGGCGGCTAGGGTTGCCTCAGATGGCGGCCTAAAATTGGGGCTCCACTTTGACCTCAGTCCCCAACATAAAACTCTGCCAAGGAAACTCCCAAAAAAGAACTTGTCGACATTTTTAATTTTGCACTAATCATACGTATATCACCACTAGTGCCCCTCGTAAACTTCAAAAACAATTTAAAAAACAGGTGCCACTCAGTAAATATTTGTGTTACATATTGTGCTTATAAAAATACAAAGGTCTCCTGCTAGTAGTAAAACGCAAAGTTTTTTCATAGACCGAGCTCCACGGCCCTCTTATCTCGACCATTGGTTGGTGTCCAGATTGATGCAAGGAAGGAGCATCACGAGCCGCGCAGCTGCTAGTTGCGGTGCCATTAACAGGAGATGTCCTGTCCTGTCACATACAGCTCACTCGTCACTGTTCATATTTTCAACCATCTCATGCAAACAGTGCGTCGTCTCTTATTTTTCTCCACAACGAACAACATAACAATTATACATGCCAGCTAAGAGGTTGACTGTATATGACATGGCAACCTCTTACAGCCGACCGTTGGTTGTATTATTAATCATGCTCTTACACGCTGGAAGTAGAGAGAGCACGCAATTCGACAGAGAAAGAGTGATGCATGCAGCAGGTCCTGACACACAATGTTCACTGTGTGACGCTTCGTGTGTGCTGCATGCAATGAGGAGACTGCTCTGTCTTTTTTAATTATAAATGGTAATCAAGTGCATGTTCTGCTTGTGACCTTGGGTGAGTTCACACCAATCTCGAGGAATAGGAGGCCAGTGAATGGCACAAATAGAAGGTGCCATGTAGCCTGAGCTACAGAAAACCACTCTCGTAGTGAAAACACATCCATTTAATTAAGTTTCAATTTGGTAAACTAAGTGTATCTCAGATGGTTAGGTTCCTTGTGGTGGAACCGGCCCACCAGAGTGCTCGTATTTTTCTGAATTTATTTCCGTCTTTCAGACGATGTTCACTTAATGAGAGAAGACGTTTCCGTCGACTACAAGGCGTCAGTGATGACTTCGTCAAAGATAAGTGTTGTGAGCATCTACACCTGATTCAAAAAGAAATTAAGCTACAAACAGAGTAATAGGAAATCAAAGCCCCACGACTATTTTGGAAGAATATCCGCAAGGCCACAAAAAAAACTATTTTGGAAGAGTAGTGAATGTAGAGGGCCAGTGGCCTCACAAATTAGCTTTTGGGGACACGAGAAGCTAGCTACATATTACTACTATTTAAATCTGACGATCGAAGAGGCAAAACCTAACTAAGTCGCTGGAAGAAAGGTTTGTTGTAATTAGTGTCATGGATCATGGCATATTGCATTGGTAGCACTCTATAAATACAGCTCCTCCCTCTCATTATCTCACAGCATTGGAAGCCAATTCTCTTAATCCTCTCTTATTTCTCCTGTCCATCCCCCAGCAGCTTAATTAGCCATGGCTCAGGCTCAGGCCTAGGGATGAAAACGGAGCGGAAACAGACGGAACTGAGCGCTACCACATTTGTTTTCATATTTTTTTACAGAAACGAAAATGAATACAGAAACCCCGGAAATGAATACGGAAACAGATACTACCGGAAACGGACACGGAGCGAATACAAAGCGGACACGGAAACAAAAGTGGGGGTTGACCGGAACTTCAAACCCCCTTGGATCATAGACAAATACACAGAAAAAAACTGTTAACATGGATACCAAACAATACCATTATGTTAGCAACTTAACATAGTACTTGACAATTCGTATACGGTCAAACTGAATACATGTCTAGTAGTAGAAGTTGGGCCTCAAATGATCCATTCTATTCATCGTGTCATTGTGTTGTTTGGTGGTTGGACTACAAAGCAACCACAAGTCTATAGTAAAAAACGAAATTCCATATTCACGGAAACAGAAAGTTCCGTTTCCATGCATGTTCCACCGGAAACCACCGTTCCGTTTTTTGTTTCCGTTTCCGCATAAAAAATTCCATTTCCACTTCCGTTTTGCAAATTTCCATTTCCGTTTCCATATTTCCTCTCCGTTTTCATTTTTTTTCGGAAAAGCGGAACTTTTCCACTCCATTTTCATCCCTACTCAGGCCTACTACCAAACCGCTCCTGTCCAGTGTCCTCTCCAGCGAACCGAGCTTTACATGCACCTCTTCTTGCGCCAAGCTGCTGCTGGACCAAACCGTAACCAAGCCGAAATACTCAACCCAAAAGTGCAACCTAGCGGGTTTGGTGTGACCGCGGCTAGCGATCGGACCATAGCTGACGGGCTTGAGCCTAGCGCAAAGATTGTCGCCCGTGCAAAGGGCTTCCATATGCAGACCGGCATTACCAATACCAGCTGGTACACTTCCTTCAACATGGTGTTTGAAGATGAAAGGTAAATTGGGCACGAGATACTCATGTGCAGTTCACATGATTCTAAACTTCCTTTCTTTACTTTGGAAAATGATCGACAGCTACCCCTCTCTATTCCTTATCATAGCAAATAGAAAAATGATGGGCACATGAAATTATGCCATGCACTACAATAAGCCTCTCTTAGCAGCATGTCAATCATATTCATGTGCATGGAACAGGTTTAGCGGGTCTACTCTCCAAGTGATGGGGGTTACTCCATCAGATGGTCAGTGGGCCATTTCTGCTGGAACTGGAGAATTTGCTTTGGCACATGGCATCATCAAGCAGAAAGTAGTCCAGGGTAATGCAGATGAAAATATTAAAGAACTTCATGTGCATGCATTCTACACTCCAATGAACACTTCAGTGGTAAGTGACATGTCTTGGATCTTGTATATACCTTTCTGTTAATCTACTTCACCGTATATATATATATATATATATATATATATATATATATATATATATATATCAAATAAATTAGTACTACCAAGCCTCGACCCAAAATACGCCTTGCATGCTATCGTATACGTATGATTTATCAATATATATCAAACAGACTTTGGAGACAAGAACTGGAAGTTGAAATTCAAGTTATCCATGATAAGCATGACGTGCATGTGGTAGGGAGGTTAATTAGGTCCCTTCAAATCATTAGATCATCCATGGCGAACTAGGTGTTTTTTAATTATCCAAAGTTAAAGTTAATAGACTTATTCTACTTAATTTGCCATGTTCTTCTGTAGGTTCCTGGTGCAACTGATGGGAAGTCCTGGACGCTCGGAGCATGAAAAAGTGTGCATGGATTGCCATGTAAAATTGTACTGATCACGAAGTGCCATGGCTTTGTACTTTGGGCGCTCTACACAACATATAAACTTCTATTTTCTACAATAATGTATGGCTATACCAAATCCTATTTATGTATTTCCAGGAGCCAGTCCGTGGTTTGGTGTCATGTTCTCAATCCAACTATGTGAATGTTATTTCAATAAATGTGAAGTATTTTCTTGTAAATTAATGAGCATGTCTCTTTTTAATGGATACATATGTCTTGTTTACCTATAATACTATTTCACCTTGCAGTTAAATTTGTAAGACCCTCCATATCGGATGATAGAGAGCATTCATATGTGTAACATAACGTATAAAATAATCCAAAATCATGGCTTGGAGGTAGTAACGCACATCGGTTTCACCTTTGCCCTCTTGGTTGTATCCCGTGCACCCTTTGACTCTTTGACCAATTGTTCACCATTATGTTGATAAAATGCCCGACAACATTATAAGGCCACTTCTAATAAGGAGAGTGATCGCTCGAGACCCTCGGAGCTCGTGGCATCCCGCGTTACCATATTGGCCTTGTGATCAAAATACTGAGATTTACTGGGATGTTATATTTCAGAGAATATGGGAATAATAAACAGTGTCAATGTTTAGGTCTGGTGGTTTGTTGGTTGGCATCATTCCACCTGTGTAATGGAACGGGTCAACAAAGATTGCAAGAATATTTGAACATTTTAATATAAAGGTGTTTGTTTTGCGAGTAATACAATGGTGTTTTGAAAGGAAAGAAATAGTGTTGGATGTTGCGCTTATTATCGATAAGGAAATCATCATGGCTAGCAGGATCTTCTACAGCGGAAAAGATATGACTGAGGAATGGGATGCTCTCTTACAAAAACATGAAGGACATACCTCCCTTGTACTCTTCAATGAATGAAACTCACTACTCCCTCCGTTTCAGTTTACAAGTCCGGCGCGTATACCTAGGTTGCCAATTTTATCACCGTAATATAAACTATATAACACAAAAATTATACCGTTTGAAAATAAAACATCTGAAGTTTATAATGGTATATTTTTTGTAATATATGACTTCTATTAGGTTGGTCAAATTGACGACCTAGGAGTACGCGCACGTCTTGTAAACTGAGAGAGAGGAAGTAACTAGCCTCCTTATAGATTTGTCAAACTCTTGTGTCATCGCATGCATGCATGTACACTTGTGTATTTTGTTTGCTTGACTAATGTACTTCTTGTGTCAACACACTACTAGGGAAATGCTTATAGATAGAACATCAGTAGTAGCGCTGAAAAATAGCAAGCGCTGCTGCTAATTAGCAGTAGCGTTGTTCTGGGGCAGCGCTACAAGTAATTCTTTAGCAGTAGCGCTGGAAAAGGAAAATGCGCTACTACTAAGTGGGACCCAACGAGCCCACCGACGCTAGCTGTAGTAGCAGCGTTGTTCAGAAAACAACGCTACTACTAAGATTTTAGCAATAGCGCTTTATTTCACAGCACCGCTGCTAATAATGGGCCCCACTTAATAGTAGCGCTTTTCCTGGAAAGCGCTACTACTAAGTACCATAGCAGGAGCGCTTTCTAGGAAACAACGCTACTCCTAGTTGCGGTTGGTGCCACCTTTTCCCCCTCTCCCCCTCCTCCCACCCTTTGCCCTCTCTCCCCCTCCTTTCCCCTCTCCCCTCTCTAAGTTAGTTCTCCACCATTGTTTCCCTTCTTCTCTCTTCCTCCTACCTCTCTTATCTCCACATT
>LR738709.1:414518670-414529432 GCA_902687465.1 Secale cereale
CCCCCTCCGCCATAATTCTTCTCCATAAATGGCCTTCTCATCTCTATCTAGCTACCTCATTTATTTGACTCTCCCTCCATTCCATAGATATAGATCTATCTAGCTCATCTATGATGATGCAGGTACATAGATTAGAAATGACGAAGGACTGCTATGTCGTGTTCGTTGGGAGGGTTCCAGGAGTGTACGACCAGTGGCCAGACGTTCAGGCCCAGGTGGACAAGTACCCGGGTGCTACCCACAGAGGGTTCGACAGTAGAGCTGAATCGGAAACTAGTTACTTAAGGTGGACGCTCCGGCAAGAGCAGGAGCGAAACCGTCGGTCTCAAGAAGTACTACATAGTCGCGCTCTTGCTCATGCTGATCGCTCTTATATTCTACATCATGGTTTAGATAGAGATGATGAAACTTATGTGTGTGTCATGACCATGCAGTTGCATTTATTCGACACATGACATGACTTGTGTATCGCTATTTTTTAGATGTGATGATATTTGTGTTGAATGATGATGATGATGATGATGATGATGATGGTATGACGAGACTAATGTATTTGTATGATATGATGAGAATAGTGTATGCTTATTATGATATGATGAAACTACTGTATAGAGCATGCACAAATACATTACAAATACGTAGAGGGGAAATAAATCTATGAAAGCAGGAATATTAGCAGTAGCGCTGGTAGGCATCTAGCGGCAGTGCTGGATTAGCATCATCGCTTGCTTTGTTGCAGCGCTACAGATAGCAGTAGCGCTGGTCCTAGCAGCGCTACTGCTAACCATACTTACCGGTAGTGTTGGGCCGGGCAGCGCTACTGCTACAACTTAGCTGTAGCGCTTGACCCAGCGCTACTGCTATAGGCATTTCAAGCACTACTAGTAGGCTTTTTCCTAGTAGTGACAATGAAATGTGGTGTATGCATGCATACGGATGTGTGCGTATGTGATATATCCTTTTTTGCTATGCACTAATAATGACAGATTGGGGTCCCTGTGGCGGACAAGGAGCAGGCGCTACGGTTTGCGGCGAACAGTGAGTGGGCGCAACGCCTCGGGAAGGCGATGCTCGCATGGATCAACGATGTTCAAATGACTCAGAGTCGGCTCTCGGAGGTGCAGTTCGACGTGAGTCGGAAGATGTCATAGAGGGGATTGCATGAGCTTATGATATACATCTTGGTGGAGGCGGCCCCAAAGGAGAGGAAGCAGATGGGGCTAAAGGGTAGAACTCTACCCTAAGCAGGTGAGTGGTTCCTTGGGCTCTTCTGGAAGGCGCATCTCTGATGCAGAAATGGGTGGAGTGCTAGGATGTTTTAAAGTCAAACACATGCATATAATGACACTACCAGAAACTGCACTTTTCCTATGAGGCCCGAGATTCCTTCTAGGAATACAATGTGGGGTTTAAGTGACCTGGGGGGTTATCATCATATCTCCCTTTTCCTGGCAGGCAAAACTGAGTATCAGTATAATGTGACATATTATGATTTTGGTATATCTATGCATGTATGAATGTGATACGTCAATTTTCTATGAAATGCAATGCATATGCATGTATTGATAAAATGTAATGCAAAATGCAAAACGGCAGGAAAGAAAATGCTGGCGGGTGAGTAGTGGCACCCGCCACTGGTAACCTACGTACATTAGTGCTTGAGCTATCATGTTATCCGATATGACGATTTACCAAATCCAAACCGTTCGATCCCTTCTGATTTCGAATAATAACAAGCACGCGTGCCCTTTTTCTCCTATCGTCTTGATGCTCTCTCCAACACGAGAACCGAGCAGCGCCGACGATCTCATGTTGCACCTCTCCGCCACAAGAACCGAGCAGCCGCCGCCGATTCACAAAATCCAAACCGTTCGATCCCTTCTGATTTTGAAGCACAATGCAAGCAACGCATGGCGACCTCCATTCGTTGCCCCTCTCCACCACGAGCCCCGAGTAGCGACGCCATATCTCTTATATTATGTTCCCTGGGATTGGGCATCTTCACGGGAAATGAGAAACCAACCGTTGGCTGAACCAAAGAGATCAAGTAATCACTCAACCCCTCACCTAATACAATAATTGGATTATAACACTAAATACATTTGTTTCTTTAGTGTAGGTTTTGATTGCATGATAAAGTGGCTAGATGCCTATCTCTTCGTATAGTGTAAGTTGTGAAAGACCATGACTACCATTTTGTGCAAGAAGAGAAAAAGTATGGATGTATCCGATTTTCTCCTATGCATGCTTATGTCTGCTTATGGAGTAACGACGGATGCCATAGATGAATCTTAAATGGTTGTTAAGGTTGTCTTTTAAGTCTTTGGATCAAATTTTCAAACGACAATAGTACAATAAGTTTACTTGAGTTGGAGAGAAGAGCATGAGTGAAATGCATTGTAGGCGGAGCAAGTACAACACGATAAGATATACATAGTTGTGATGTGAGCCCACAATCATTCTAGAAGTTGTTGCTTCACAAGATCTTTGGATTTGGTAATCCATAGTTGTGGTTCGCCAAAGTCTCACAATGATATTAATGCTCTTAAATAGCCGAGAGCATGCTCCAAGGTGACCAATACCATGTTGTGTGTCACCTTGCAAATGGTTTTGTTTTCCTAAATGGGTCACATTTGTGAAAAGGGAAACTATTTTTTTGGAGGATCAAAAGGGAATCTGTTGGGAGTTGATCTCTAGTCACTTTTTCTTGCCTAATGTTGTGGGCCAATAGGTTACTAGATGGGCCGTAGGTACGGTCATTCTTTGACAACATGGGTGCAATGTCAAAGGTTACTACACATGGGAAGGGGCAACAGCCGAAAGATTTACCAAGACAATGGCTCATTGCACCAGACAGCACAATTAATATTAATGGGCAACCGGCGCCTAATCTCACTGGGAAAGTAGTTGGTACAGTTTTGTTGCTAGAAGGTGCCATGGAAGTGTGTTTGTCGGGTACTACTACTATAAACACACTAGGAAAGTCCCAATTGTTAAAAGGATGATGCAGGGTGCTGGTGAAGTGAATGATGATGTTAAGACGATCAACATGGCGGCCTCCGAGGAGGAGAACCACCGGGCCCAATGAGAGTTATATGCTGGAACTGTCATGGTATCGGCGACCCCCAATAGTGAGAGAGCTCTGTGAGCTCATAAGGGTATCATAAGTGCGTCGTCGGTGGTTTATATTCTGGATACACAACTAACAAAGAGGCGTGTGGAGGGCTTGACATATGTGTTAGGCTTTGATGGAGGTTTTGTTGTGGCAAGATCAAGAAGAAGTGGAGGCATTGGTGTTTTTGGCGGAATGGGGTGGCTTTGAAAGTGAAGAATTACTCTAGGTACCATATCGATGCAAAGGTGTCGGAGCAAGGAAGGGATGACTGGAGGTCCACATGTTTTTAATGGAAGCAAACAGGAATTTACGGCAACAGACATGGAATACTGTGGCATGACTAAGGGGAGAATCAAACCTATAGGTGACTTCAACGAGGTGTTGCGGAGAGAAGAACAAATGGGGCCAAATATGCATGATGTGTCACAAATGGGAGGATTCAAAGAAGCTATTGACCTGTGTGGGCTTGATGACCTCAGATACATTGGTTTGGACTGGACATTCGAGAAGCGTGTGGCAGGCCACTTCTGTCGGGTTCGTCTTGACATAGCTCTTGCCACGACAAGTTGGAGCACTATCCATCCATTTGATGTCATTCGTCACTTGGTTGCAGCCAAATCGAACCACTCACCGATTGTTCTTTGTACGGACAATGACTAGGCTGACCGGCGAGTAGCAGTGGATAGACCATTCCGTTATGAGACCATGTGGGAGACCCACCTAGGTTTTATGACAATGATTGATTGGGTATGGAAAGATGACTTGCACAGTTGTTAGTTGTTCGATCCAGGAGGCAAAGTTGGCCAGCTAGGGTGCTTGTTCATTCAGTTACATCAGGAAGGAGCTCAGGGAGTTAAAAGGTAAACTTTTGCAGCTGAGATCGGAGTCTGATAGGACAAGGCCATCTTATGATGAAAGGAAAATCGAAGAGAGGATCGTTGAGCTAAATCATAGGGAACAAATTATGTGGAGACAATGCTCACGGGTATAGTGGCAAGCAGTGGGAGACGGAAACACTAAAGTTTTTTCATTAGAAGGCAAGCATATGGAAAAAGAAAAAGAAAATTGAGCAGCTCACAAATGATAATGGCACCATATGCACGAATGACAGGGAATTGGTGGGATGGTCACGGTATTCTATGTAGAACTTTATACAACAGAAGATTCAGTGGGTATGGAGGAAGTGTTGTCAAACTTCCCTTGTAAAGATTGTGACAGTATGAATCAAATGCTTAATGCTCTCTTTACGACAATTGATGTAAAAGAGAACTCTTCCAGATGTACCCGAATAAAACACCGGCTCCCGAACGATTTCCGATGCATTATTTAAAAAAAAACTGGAGTATTCGTGGTGACGAGGTCACCAAGATGGTGCTACGTGTTCTGAATGGTGAAGAGTCTCCGGAGATTATTAACAAGACTTTCATCGTTTTGATCCCTAAGGTATCCAAACCTACCTCCCTTTCTCAATTACGACCAATAAACTTGTGCAACGTGATCTTCAAGATCATCTCAAAAGTTTATGCAAATCATTTGAAAATAATTTTACTGGAGAACATCTCACCAGAGCAGTCCACGTTTATTCCTGGGAGGCTTATTACTCACAACATTATTGCTGCATATGAGTGCTTACACTTTATGAACATGAGGAGTAAGGGCATGTTCGGCTCTGGCTTCTCAACTCCTCAACTCCACATGCGGAGCGCACCCGAACGGTCCAACTCCTGGTTTTGTGAGCGAGAAGCCGGCTAATCTTGCTGTGCAAATTTGACGAAGTCCTGGAGTTGGAAAACGCGAGCTCCGCTAAAATTGGGAAGCAGGAGTTAAGTGAAATTACGATGAGACTGCCACCGCCAAGTCAATTGACGAACCGGTACGAGGATGCGAGCATCTGAGCGAACAGAAGGCCGGCCCAATCGGTCCCCTCTTGTCCTCGTTCCCCACAGAAAACCTAGCCACCGCAAGAAGCAGCCCGAGCTCCTCCTCCGCAAGTCACCGTCCACCGCCGCCCCACCGAGACCACGCCGTCGACCGCTCCCCTCATTGGCCCAACCAGAAGCACGCTTCGCCCTTGACGGAGCTAAGCCCGAGGGTAAGCACGTGGCACGTAGAGGACCACCTCTCCTTTGGGACGGCGCACACCAGCCCGCACTCCCACAACGCGTCCCAAAGTGCGCTGCGGTAGACGTGCAGGAACGGCAGGAGGAGGGCGGTGGATCACAAGACGGTTAGCCACCCTTCCGGATGGAAAAGAGCGACGACGGCTTTTCCAACGCTTTTCTTTCTTTGGTCGTAGGAAATTCATACTATTAAAAAGGAGTGTGCATCCAAAGGTACGGTGAAATAAAACACGTGCACAGCAACATACTGCACCCACTGAATTATTTACCTCCCCAAAGAAGGGAACTTTAAAAACACATCCTCATCTCCATCGACTCCACTTGCAGTTATTTCGGTCCTTTCCTTTGTGCAAGTTTATATCTTGTGTTTTACTCTTGCTTGCGGTTGTTCTTCTTGAGCTTGTCATATAGATTGTCCATCTAGTTGCATATCTAGACAACCTACTTTATTGGTGAGCCAAAAATTTGCAACAAACATTAAATTTTTATTATTCTTCTAATAATACCCCCCCCACTAGTTGAACATACCAATCCTTTCAATATGTCTGCATGCTGGATCCTTCTGTACGCTTCTCTTCACCGGCGACGGTAGCTATTCTGGTACCTTGGTCCGTTGGGTCTTAGCACGACAATTTTCCGACAGTTGGTGACGACAAGGTTTGCCCAACTCCAGTGAGGAGGGGCGGTGATGACGGTACGCCTTCGGCTCGCTCCTATGCTTGTAGTCGCCCCTAAGTGGTCTACGAACATTGATGCAATTTATGTTCCTTCTTGTGCTATTTGTACTGCCATGATCACTACTAGGAAAAGGGCTATAGATGGAATTGATACTAATGGCGCACCAGACAAGCAGTGCGTCATTAGTATATACTAATGGCGCACCAACATCTGATACGCCATTAGAGTTCAAACTACTAATGGCGCACCTGGCCCAGGGTGCGCCATTAGTATCAAAAAGTTTTTTTGAACTAGTGCGCCTGTCCAAACATACTAATGGCGCATCCAGACAGAGTGCGCCATTACTAGTTGTAACTAGTAATGGCGCACCAGCAGTAAAGTGCGCCACTAATGTTCTTTTTTTATTATATTTTTTATTCTTTTTTTTGCAAAACTACTAATGGCGCACTGTGGGACAGTGCGCCATTAGTATTTTTTTTCAAAACTAGTAATGGCGCACTAACTGAAGATGCGCCATTAGTAACTTTGTTTACTAATGGCGCATTTATAGTGGGTGCGCCATTAGTAAGTGGGCAGCAACAAGATATTTTGGACAGCCTCTCCTACCCACACTCACTTTCTCCCCACTTCATTCTCTCCACCTCCTCCTTGTCTCGGGTCCCTCCTCTTTTTCACCTCATTTCCACCATAGATTCATTCAAATTAAGTGGTTAAATTACCTTGTTTTGATAGGTAAGTAAGGGGGGAAGCTATATTTATGTTGTTCTCCATACAACAATGTGCACATGCACTTTTTATGGCCTAGCTAGATCTATGTATGTTCGTGGTGTTGCATATGTTTGTTGTGTTGCATATGTGTTTGTGTTTGGAGGTGTACCGGTATTTGAAATGCGATAGTTGCCAATATTTTCCCGGAATGTTGATTCATTTCCGTTTCGGTGAGAATTTTGGCATTAAGCATTCTTTTTTGTCCTATTTTTAGGGAAAGTCATGGCAAATTTTTTCTTGGTTCTAAAATATCGTTTTGCTCTACCCCGCAGGCGACCATGGTGCGCACGATGACCGAAGGCATCGTGAATAGGTTTTTGAGGTCCACGAAGGCCGAGATGCTTCAAAAGAATGAGACGGAGATAAGATGTCCGTGTCGAAGATGCAAGTTGAAGAGCCTTATAGCGGACCCGGATTCCGGGCAGGTGCGGGACCACCTGCTCTTGCGTGGTTTCATGGATGGCTATCGGTGGCAAGGTGATGAAGATGACTACAAAGTCGTCCATGGGGGCCGGGCAAGAAATGAGGAAGGGCAGCAAGACAACCACCGCGGCTCGGGCGGGCGAGAAGACGAAGAATCCCCAGGAGATGATCACGACGGTGATGTTGTACACAGTCATCATGTAGAATATGCAGGACATGATGATGAGGAAGATGCCGGAGCAGACGACGGGCATGATCATGAAGATGATGATGCCGGCGGAGCAGACGACGCTGGACCATCGATGGGCTGGGTGCAGGACCCTCATATTCAAGAGCTGCTTCTCAAGCAGACGGATAACGCAAGAGCTGCCGCCCGAGAGAAAGCCAAGATGGATCAACTTGAGTTAGACGCGGGTACTCCATTGTATGAAGGATGCAGGCCCGAGGATACCCGCCTGAAAGTAACACTCATGGCTCTGGAGATGAAGGTAAAACACAAAATGACCGACGCATGCTTCGACGAGAACATGTCATTCTGGCATGAACGTCTTCCCAAGGGGAACAAGTGCCCGACCAGTTTGGAGGAGGCGAAGAAAATCGTGTGTCCTCTGGATTTACCGCACATGAAATACCATGTGTGCATGAACAATTGCATCATTTATCGGGACGAGCACGCGGAGTCTACCATATGTCCGATGTGCGGCGTCACTCGATACAAAAAGAGGAAGAAAGCTCCTCGAAAAGTGGTGTGGTACTTTCCGATCACTCCTCATCTACAGCGGTATTTCGCGGACCCTAAGGTAGCAAAGCTCCTGCGTTGGCACGCGGATAGGGAGGAGAAGAAGCGAGAAGATGACGCAAATGATCCGGAGATAGATAAAAAGACAATATGCTGAGTCACCCTAAGGATGCGAGCCAGTGGCAAGCATTGAACTTCGAAGACCTAGAATTTGGGAATGATCCAAGGAACATCGTGCTGGGCGTGAGCACCGATGGAGTCAATCCGTTTGGCAGCCAGAGAAGCACACATAGCACCTGGCCTGTGTTTGTGTGGATGTACAACCTTCCCCCCTGGTTGTGCATGAAGAGGAAGTACATTCACATGAGTATGCTAATTGAAGGACCGAAACAACCAGGGAACGACATCAATCTGTATCTGGGGCTGCTGAAAGAGGAGCTAGACACGCTGTGGAAAATGCCAGCCAATACGTGGGACGCCGCAAAGAAAGAATATTTCCCTATGAGAGCCGCGCTGCTCACGACGGTGCACGACTATCTCGGTTACGGATATGTCGTGGGGCAGGTGGTCCACGGATTTTCTGGATGCGTCAGGTGCATGGATGACACAACGTATCGCCAGCTAGATAGAGATCCCGGATCTTCGAAAACCGTGTTCATGGGACATCGAAGGTGGCTTCGCGACGATGACCTGTGGAGAAAACGCAAGGATCTGTTCGATGGTGAAACCGAACCCCGAGGACGCCCGCGTACGAGGAAATAGACGAGCTGTTGAAAAATTGGAAAGATTGCCCACTGCCAGGAAAGAAGCAAAAGGCGCTAGAGCCGGGAAAGAAGAGAAAGGCGCCAGAGCCGCTGCTGAAGGTATGGAAAACGAGGTATGTTTTCTGGGACTTGCCGTACTGGAAGATCCACCGTGTGCCTCACAGCCTTGATGTAATGCATATCACGAAGAACGTGTGCGAGAGTCTGCTTGGTACCCTGCTCAACATGCCAGAGAGGACCAAAGATGGGCCGAAAGCAAGGGCAGACTTGAAATCAATGGGCATCAGGCAGGAGCTTCACGCTATATATGATGATCATGATGATCATGATGATGATGAGGCGAAGCAGGACACGGAAAGTCGTCGCAAAGGCAAAAAGGCCAAGAAGACCGGAAATGACTACCCTCCCGCGTGCTTCACTCTAAGTCAGGAGGAGATCGAGCAGTTTTTCACCTGCCTCGTAGGAGTAAAACTTCCTTACGGTTACGCGGGGAAGATAAGCAGATACCTAGACCCAGCGAAGCAGAAGTTCAGCGGGATGAAGTCTCACGACTGTCACGTGCTGATGAAGCAGATACTTCCAGTTGCAATCCGTGGGATCATGGACGCGCACGTCCGTGAAACCCTATTTGGCCTATGCAACTTTTTCGACGTCATCTCTCGGAAGTCTGTTGGCGTGAGGCAACTCAGAAGGCTACATGAAGAGATCGTGGTGATACTATGCGAGCTTGAGATGTACTTCCCGCCCGCATTCTTTGATGTTATGGTGCATCTGCTGGTCCATATCGTGGACGATATCATTCAACTCGGGCCAATGTTCCTGCACAGCATGATGCCGTTCGAAAGGATGAATGGTGTCATCAAAGGATACGTTCGCAACATGTCACGTCCAGAGGGAAGCATAGCCAGGGGCTTTCTGACCGAAGAGTGCATCTCCTATTGCACGAATTATCTAGGCATCGAGAACCCCGTTGGTCTACCCGTCAACAGGCACCTCGGCAGGCTCGCTGGATAGGGTCACCGTGAGGGTCGCCGCGAACTGCATGTCGACTTCGAGGGTCGACTCGCCGACTTTGAAAGAGCAAACCTAGTCGCGCTACAACACATAGACGTGGTCGATCCTTGGGTGGTAGAGCACAAAACCTTTATTGAGAAGACATACAATGACCGAGGCCAACAGAGGACGGACGGATATATAATCAAAGAGCACAACTCATGTTTCACGCGTTGGTTCAAGCAGAAGCTTCTGTCGTACCCTTTACATGAGGATTCTTCCGCGGAAGAACAACTCATATTCGCCTTGTCACAGGGCGTCGAGCACAACCTTATGACCTATGAGGCGTACGATATCAACAGCTACACATTCTACACCGAGGCCAAGGACATGAAGAGCGATGGTTATCAGAACTCCGGGGTAACGATGGAATCCTACACCGGTAATGACAAGGACAGATACTATGGAAGGATCGAGGAGATCTGGGAGCTGAGCTACGCTGGAGAGAAGGTCCCGATGTTCCGTGTCAGATGGGCCAAGAGCGTCCTAAAAGAAGACTGGTATTTCACCACCATGGTTATACCCGAAGCCAATCCAAGACCGCGGGCGCAAACGTCACCGCAAAAAATGAGCCATGGGTACTGGCTTCCCAAGTTGACCAATGCTTCTTCATTACCGACCCGTCAAAGCCCAGTCGTGTTGTCGTGAGGAGAGGCAAAAGGAAGATCATCGGAATGGATGGAGTAGCCAATGAGCAAGACTTCGACAAGTACGGCGACCCGAGGATCGAACATGACGACGATGATGAAGTAGGAGCATACACCACAAGAAGAAGCAGGACCACCCTACCTAAAGGATGCCGTTCCACAGAAGAACTCCATTTGCGAAAAAGAAGGGCAAGAAGATTGTGAACAGATAGCTAGCTAAGATCGATTGTATTTAAATCGTAGCCTTCATTTCTCGATTGTATTTCATGGGCACTTTTTGAACTATCATGAATATTTTTAAATTTCATGGACACTCGATCTCGACCCCCCCTCCAAATCGATCGCTCCCACCTCGCCAGATCCAGTCCCCCTCGCCGCCGAGCACCCCCCGGTCCACCGGCCGCCGCCACCAACCCCCCGCACCCTCGATTCCCCTACTCAACCGCCGCCGCCGA
>LR738709.1:414529710-414591426 GCA_902687465.1 Secale cereale
CGCACCCTCCCCCGCTCCACCGACATTACTGTTTGATGACATTTTAAAAAAATTATTATTGTCTTATAAAAAAATACTACTGTTATGATTTAAACAAGTTTGAACATATTTAAACACAAATAAGTATCAAAGAGCATTTTAAATGCATAAAAAATTGTGGAGCCTGGGAGAGAACTGGCTGCTGACCAGTCAAGCTAGTATAGGGAACTTGATTTGGATCTGGTCAGGTGGAAGATAACATGTTGGCTCGAGCAGAAAACAAAAAAAAATACTAATGGCGCACCAGGGTGAGGTGCGCCATTAGTATTGTGCCTGCCCCCACCATTCATATCTCCTCCCCGGCCGGCCCAACCCTATCCCCTTCCCCTCTCTCTCCCGACAACGCCGCTGCATCTCTCTCCCTCGCCCTCTCCCCCGCCGCCTCGACGCCGCCTCGATGCCGCCCCGACGCCGCCTCAACGCCGCCCCGACGCCGCTGCCCCGCCGCCTCGACCTCGTCTTTACTCCAAGGCCACTCCCCGCCTCGCCCAAGCTCGCCGTCTTCGCCCTCCGTCGTCTCTGCTCCGGCCACCACATCATCGTGGTCAGGTAACCCTCCTCCCTCTGCCTCTCTTCTCCTCTCTTCCTCCTCTCCTCCCTCCCGGCCATGCCCTCTTCTTCTCTCTTTTGCTAGGGTTAGGTCAAATCCCTCTCGAATTTAGGTCAAATTAGGTTCAAAAAATTGTGGGAGTAGTGCCTAGCAAATATGAATAATTAATACTCCATGTGCATTGGAGTACTTGGTACCTGGAAGAATTTTTCATCTCTAAGGCTGAAGTGAAACAAATATGGCCCTAGTGTTGTGCTAAGTGAAGGACATGTTCTTGCAATGATCCATGTTGATTGCTTACTTTGAAGTGCCTGCACTATGTCAGTGAGTCTTGTTTACTGCTGCCATGGGTTGCCATCATTAGTTTGTGCAATGGTAGTGCTGAACCATCTGATTTCATATATGACTTTTCTTATTTAATCAGCAGACAGTTATATGGATTGTAAACTTGGCAAGTTTTAGAAACAAGAATTTAGTGAGAACCAGGAGTGTGCACTAGTACTTTTGTCAGTTTTGAAAATTCAGTTTATTCGGTTACTGAAAATTCAGTTAATTCAATTAGGCACACAAATTTCAGAACTTTTGCTAGGTTTAGTTCAAATCCCTCTCGAATTTAGGTCAAATTAGGTTCAAACTTGCTTGCTGGAGGTTAACTAGGTCAAATTAATTAACTGCTAGGGATTAATTAGGTTAACTAGGTCAAATCCCTCTCGAATTAATTAACTAGGTTAACTAGGTCAAATTAGCAGTTAATTTAGTCTAAATCTGAACTTGTGTTGCTGTTGCATCTGATCTTAGTGATAATTAATTAACTGCTAGCATTTTATAATCTCCCGTAGGCCACACCACATCTCAGTCAGTATACTCTCTACTGATAGTGCCCAAGTTAGATGATATAGTTTCCATGAATTATATCATGTTGAACGGGCAAAGGAAAATCTCATAGCAAATGCATCAAAATGTCCAAGTTTATACCTCTAGAGTAGTTTGTTGTTTTTGACAGGTTTATCTAGCAGGTCTGCAAATAGTAATTCTCCCATAGAGTAGGACTAGAGGAGTATCTATCTATCTATCTGAATCTGAAATCAAACATCCATGCTGTTGAGATATACCTCTCCATCAGTTGGGACTTTTGAAGCAATTGGGTGGAGCATTTTATTACATCAAGTGTCTGTCTCTTTTATATATTTTGAGATATACCTCTCTAAAAGTCTGGAGGTGGTGCCTGGCCTGGCATGCTAGTTGCTTAGCTTAATTGATGTTAGAGTTAGTAGTTAATTGCTTAGCTTAATTGCTGTTAGAGTTGAGTTACAGCTGATGCATGATGGAGCTGTCAAATTAAGTTAAGTGTATATACACTAGCAGCTACCCTATATATGCGCGTGTCTTTTTTGGTTGATAAATAATAAGTCCACGCATACAACTTTATTTTTGGAAGGGAATGCAAATCTGGCTCATTTTATTACAGCAAGTGTGTGTCTCTCTTATATATTTTGTTGTCTCTCTTATATTTCATAAATAATAAGGCCACTCATACATTTATTTTTTGTTTGTTGAAGGAAATGCAAATCTGGCTCATTTTATTGAGATAATACATCAGGTGCTTCTCTTATATATGTGTTGTTATTAACAATGGGTAATTAACCTAACTATTCAGTTTTGCTTAGGTTAATATAAAAATGTCCAGTGGGCACATATAAATTCCTTTTACCTACTGTGTTGTATATATATTTGAAAATAATTGCTGCTAGCTGTTAATTTTACCTGAAGAGAAAAACTACTGGTACTAGCAAGAATTTGGCACTGAAAAGCAAAAGCTACAATTAGCTGCTCGTATTAGACATGCTTGACATTATATATCAGTTTGTCTGGTTCTTGTTTTTATAGTAGTAGTTTGCTTTGCTTATCCATGAGTATCAGTCAATTGGTGAACCTGGAGCAGCTTTTTGCTGGGTTTTGTCTCCGACCATCGTGTCGTGATGATTTTGCAGGTACCCCGAGAGGCCCTTGAGTTTGCTGGAATGTCGATTAACTTCCGTTCCGGCAAATTCGGTAGTCCATATGTCCTATTTTCAACAAAGGTCATGCTGAAATTTTCCGTGAATTTTAGCATGACTTTGCTAAAAATAGGACATATGGGGTACTTGTGACTAATGCATGGGCCGGGGTATCTTAGTAGTTAATTAAGTAGGATCAAGTGCCCCTTTATTCTAGCTGCATTAAACCATAGGCGGCAATAGAGCCAAGT
This sequence comes from Secale cereale, assembly GCA_902687465.1. Taxonomy (NCBI): domain Eukaryota; kingdom Viridiplantae; phylum Streptophyta; class Magnoliopsida; order Poales; family Poaceae; genus Secale; species Secale cereale. The sequence goes on from LR738709.1 coordinate 414,532,548, forward strand.
GATTAGGCCCAACTTAGAATTCTCCTTCCCAGCTTAGATTTTAGGATGCCTCGGTGTCGACAAACCATAAATTATAAAACCTTGGCTTTTAGGGTGCCTCGGTGTCGATAAAAACCGAAATGATGAAAGCTTAGGCTTTTAGGGTGCCTCGGCGTCGAAAAACCCTCAATTATAAAAGCTTAGCTTTTAGGATGCCTCGGTGTCGACAAACCCTAAATGATGAGACCATGATCTTGTTCCTTGATAATAACCAACTTTTTGACCAAACTTTGTTCCTATTTAGATAGAAACATGGCCAACAACGATGAGGCCGGGGGTTTCGGTGGCAAGGCATTCTGGGAGCTGTCCCAGGAGATGGAGGAACAACCTCACTTGTATGAGGACGCCACCTTCCCCACCGATCCTGAGACCACTGATGGTACCGCCGAGGATGACCCCACTGATGCCACCACTGATGGTGCCGCCGAGGATGCCACCATTGATGATGGCGGCGCACGCACAGATGGCAGCCAACCAAAGAGGCAACGGAAGGACCGGCGCCCGTCCGTGCTACGCACCCTCAAGGAGGAAGTTACTGAAGTGGACTCCGACGGGAATCCAACGGCGCCCGAACGAATAGTCAAGGGTACTCGCTTCAGCTCGGGTGCATTCTCCGGAGCAACGTCTCGATCAACACCGAGAACCTGAGGCATCCTGACCGAGGGAATTTGCGCAACCTCCTCTTCATGAAGGTCCACGAACGATACAAGTTCCCCGCTGAATTTGAAAACACAAGCCTCAAAGGGAATAAAGTGAACAATGTTGCCCTCACGAAGATGAGCAAGGCCCTGTCTACTTGGAAAAGCAATGTGAAGAGAATGATCGAGAAAGGTGAGAGTTATGAGAAGATCAAGGAGAAAAATCCTTCGATCACCGAAGATGACTACAACGACTTCAAGATCAATTGCTCGAGCACCGCTGATGTCTACACACGCTTCTATTCTTGTAGACTATGTTGAGCCTCCAAGCGCAGAGGTTTGTAGGACAGCAGCAATTTCCCTCAAGTGGATGACCTAAGGTTTATCGAACTCAGGGAAGTAGAGGTTGAAGATGGTCTCTCTCAAGCAACCCTGCAACTAAGATACAAGAAGTCTCTTGTGTCCCCAACACACCTAATACAACTAGGAGTTGTATAGGTGCACTAGTTCGGCGAAGAGATGGTAAAATATGGATGATAGGAGTGGCAAAGCAAAGTAATATAAATCTGTAATAAAAAAGTGCAGCAAGCAAACAAGTGGTAAACGTGAGCACAAATGGTATTGCAATGGTGGAAACAAGGCCTAGGCTTCATACTTTCACTAGTGGCAACTCCCAACAACATTAACATAGTCTAATCACATGATATTTCCCATAAAACATGCAATGGAGACGCACTCAGAGGTCATACCTTTGTGGTCAAGAGAGGACGAGAATTATGTAGGGTTACAAAAGCACACCTCAAAGTTCGTAGTTCTCAATCTATGGATTTTCCAATGTCACCGCGGCCATCCAAAGAGAGTACCACAATCACCACAACATATCTCAAGGATAGTCAAAGACAAGCACCAAGAGACTCTCAATCTTCAATCAACACACAAAAGAGGAAATCACCCATGAAAATATTCTTCTAATCCATGTCCAATAGACCGCTGTCACCTTGGTCTCGGGGATTATACTAGATAAAGACAAGTGAGTACATCAATCCAATACATAGAGGAAGGGGAAATATCATGGGATCACCCTAGATTAACATAGCCTATGATCACAACGAAGATCACATCATGGGAGAGAGAATTGACCACATAGCTACTGGTAGAAACCTCAGCCCCGAGGAGGAACTACTCCCGCATCATGGGGGGAGGAAGCAACGTCGATGGAGATGAATCCGGGGGTACTTCCCCGTCCCGGCAGGATGCCGGCACAGGAATTCTGGTCCCCCGAAACTTGGTGACGATGGCGGCGGAGATCGGAATTTCTTCTGGAGAAAAGGGTTCTGGAATCAGAGTTTTCACGACGGGAGAATAAATAGGAGGCCAAGTAGGGCACCAGAGGAGGTGGGAGCCCCCAGGCGGCCCCCCGGCGCGGCCAGGGGTGGGGCCGCGCCATCAGGGCGCCTGGGGCCCCTTTGGCCCCCCTTTGGCCCCACTTCTGGCGCATGGAAGCTTCTGGAGCGCTGATTTTTTATATATTTTTCCCGGAATTTTTCTGGCAATTTAAGTAATGGAAAAACCTAAAATACAAAAACAGCAGAAAACAGAAACTGGCACTGGGGTGCACTGAGTTAATAGGTTAGTCCAAACATGATCAAAAGTGTATGAAAGTGTATCAAAAGCATAGCAATATCACCCAAAACATGCATGGAGCAAGCAAAAATTATAGATACATTTGGGACGTATCAACATCCCCAAGCTTAATTCCTGCTCGTCCTCGAGTAGGTAAACGATAACAAGCACAATTTCTGTGGTGACATGCTACCAAAGAGTCTTTCACAATCACATGACAAATGCTTATTGAGATAATGAATCTTTAGTAATTAAGTTGCCTCATGAGAATATCACAAAGAACTGAAAGTTTACAATATGATACTGAAACACCCAATATATTTGTAGTGAGCATGGTGTGCAAACATGACAAAGTGATACCTCGCTTGCCCCCTTTAGTGAAGCAAAACATAAATGCAGGAGCACCTCCGAAGTTTAAGTGACGACTAGATACAATTATTTCAGAATAAGCGATATCACAATCATGTAGAAGACAATGGTACTTTGGGACAATGCACATTACACTCAGAATGACAATCATGCTCTCAATAGTTGGTGCTTTGAAGAAAGAAGGTGGAGACTCTCGAACCGTGGATTTTGATGGCAAGGTTGAAAACCCGTGGCTGGAAGCAAAGACTAAACAAGTAACAGAACTCGTGGTTTTAAAAACAGAGATAAAAAGCTTTTGGGAGGTGCATAATTCGTCAACGAATGCTAGTAGATAACCCAATTACTTCTTATGCTGGACAAGTTTCGAGGAACGGCTCCCACGCGGGGACGATCACATCCCCTTAATCTCCTTTGTTTATCACTGCCAGAGTTTTATGATTTCTCATGAACAAAGCGTGAAGGAGGGTTTGTTTGTTGCTATTATCTTTTGTGAGCTGGGCGCACTCATGCCAGTCCCTCCTCGTATTAGGGGTTTGCAGATTAGACATGCAATACCGGGGTAAAATTTGTCCAACATAAGAAGATCATGAATTACCTACTACTTCCTCATGAGCTAAAACAGAGGCACAAAAGAGAAATGCTTTTGAATAATTTTGAGATGGTACAAGAAAGTCTTCGTTAGGAATGGCAAGTAAATACCATATATAGGAAGGTATGGTGGACTCATATGGCATAACTGGTTTCAAGGATTTTGGATGCACAAGCAGTCAGTCCGCTTAGTACAGGTGAAGGCTAGCAAAAAACTGGGAGCGACCAACTAAGAGAGCAATGACGGCCATAATCATGCAGAGCGACAAAGCAACATTGAATCGGGCATGGAAGTTATATCACTACTCAGAAATTAAAGATCATCAAGGCTTGATAGACTTTCTTTACAGTCTTAAATATGCGTGAGCATATGCCAAGTCAATCAAAATAAATTCTTGGAGGAAGATATAACTAAACCATACCACATCATAGGCAAACAAATCATGCTGGTACTTCAATAACACATTAAGAACCCCCAGCTATTTGAGACTAACCATAAGAAAACATGAACTACTAAGCACCATTATGCACATAGCATTTTTATCATAGACATATCAACCAGTGCCACAGAAGCCAACTCTCTTAACAAGATAAGCATGATAACTCAAGAGAGTTCCAGAAGCAACAACCTAAACAAAAGCTCTTAAAAAGATAAGCATGAAAACTAAGAGCTAAGCATGACAGCAGCTATGAAAAGATAAAGAACACACACAAGAAGATACACATGCAAGCCTATGTTGTGTTCTACAGTGGAGTGGAGCGTGTTTCTCTCCCAAACAATGAAGGCTAGGATCCAACTTGTTAAGAACAGCAAGTAAAACTAAATAAACTAAAAAGGAAAGAGCAAGACGCTCCAAGCATAGCACATAACGCATGAAGTGATAAAAATATAGTGGAACGAAGGACGAACTGATAATTGTTGATGGAGAAGGGGATGCACGGGGGCATCCCCAAGCTTAGATGCTTGAGTCTCCTTGGATATTTCTTGGGGGTGCATGGGGGCATCCCCAAGCTTGAGCGTTTGACACTCCTGAATCTTGTTTTATCATCTTCCCTCGCACACTTGAAAACTCCCTTCATACATAACTCATCATAATCTGATTAGAGAGGTTAGTACCCACAATAAAATAATTTTTCTCTACTGGAAACAAAGATATTCTTGAAGGTCTATTGTTTCTCAAGATCGCCAAAAAGTTTTTGCAAAGAAAAAGCAAGCTTAAGGTCTGCAAAACGAAGAAAAGGCAAAACAGGGCAGAATCTGTGAAAAACAGGCCAGCAGGTAGTAAATAATTTTTTTGGGGTACTTCTGCAACTCAAATCAAAAAACTCAGAACGGACGCTCGAAAGCCAATTGTATAGAGCATGCTGTCAAAAAAATTCAGATCAAAAAGATGATCTGGTGATTTTATTCGAATTTTTCGTTCCAAGGACATAATCTGTTTTATGGACAGCATGTCACAACTTTTGAACTTTCTTGCAATCAGAGGCTAAAATTGGCACAAAGCTGAAAAATAAAGATACAATGATGTTGCTACAGTAGTAACAAACATCAAGACCACTAAAAACTGAAAGAACAAACTGAAATCAAAGATAACAAGGGTTGTCTCCCTAGAGCTCTTTCTCTATAGCCATAAAGATAGGCTTAAGACTTTAATGATGCTCTCGTAGGAATAAGAGTTGAAGAACAAAAGAGAGCATCAAGAAGCAAATACCAAACACATTTAAGCCCAACATGCTTCCTATGCATAGGAATATTGCAATAGAATAATTCATTGAAGCACAAAGCAATAAGCATAGGAAGACAAAACAAGTGCAGCTTCAAAACCTTCAACATAAAGAGAGGGAACTTGATATTATTGAAATATCTATAAGCATATGTTCCCTTCTCATAATAATTTTTAGTGGGATCACGAATAAACTCAACAATATAAGCATCACATAAAGCATTGTTACCATGATCCACATGCAAAAAGGTACTCTTACTCTCCACATAAGCATAATCTTTCTCATTGGTAATAGTGGGAGTAGGACTATCATAAACAACTTGAACACTATAGATTAATTGTGTATTAGGAAGATGGTGTTCAACAGGGGAGTAATTCCCTCCATGATTATGACAAGTTTCATAAGGATAATTTCTCCTTATGTCATAGGTACCTTTATAATCACTATAGATTGGAGTTATAACATCATCATAGTAGAGAAGAGCATTATCATTGCTAGCAACTATATTTGTAAAAATGTTGTCTTTATTCTTACTAGCAAAAGAATTATCAATTATCACATCACTAGTGGGTAAAGGATTTGCAATCCTATCATCCCCAAGCTTAGAGCTTTCCATATCATCACTTTCAGAGTTGGTACCAAAAAGATTTTCAAGATCATAAGTAGCATTATCATCATTTTCCCAATCACAATAGGTAACATGCATATCATAATCAAAATCATCTTCAATAGTACCTACGGACGTATCATCAAGATGATAATTAAGGCAATAAACTTCACCTTCTTCTTTAAACTTACAACCGTTAGGATAAAAGTTGATGGGAGGAATATGCTCAGGCCAGGTTGATACCCATTCTTCTTCCTTCTTGCTCCTCTTCCTCCTCCTCTTCTTTTTCTTCTTCTTCACCTTAGGAGGGAGTGGTTGGAGATGAAGCTTCTCCACATATCTTGGTTTATCATTAGAAACAATAGGGGAAACTTGGGAGAAACTCTCCTTTTTATTAGCAAAAATATAAGAGACATTTTTATACTTTGTTAAAGTTCCCTCCTTTCTAATCTTACTTATGTAATCATTTTTATGTCAATTAACAAGACAATAGAGATGGCAATTTTGCAAAGTGTTTTTTATTCCTGTGGCATTAACATCTAGCCAATAAGTCTTTTCTGATAACTCTTCACACATCAAAAATAACATAAGCTCATCATAAAGATCAAGGGTGATCATGTTATCACACAACTGGTTAACAGTTATGTTTTGAAAGTGCATGCATTGAAAATTAAAGTGACCCTCTATACAGCAAAGTTCACAAGTAAAAGGATAAAGGTCACACAATTCTCTAGCAATTTCATTTAAATCTTTGACCCAAGTGATTGTTCTTTCATGCTTATGTTGCTTACAATACTTCTCTTCTTCAATCATAGGCCTTTCACAAGGTCTATCCACTCCACAAAAATTAGCATGCTTATATAAAACTTCATTTTTAGGAATTGGATCATGCATGTTGCAATCATCATGAACAATTTCATTTTCTTTGCAAATCTCTTTAAAAGGTTCATGATGCTTGATCCAATCCTCCTTAGGCATATTAAGATGTGAAGCAAAAGATTTGAGGAAATCAACAAGGAGTTGAGAATCAAGCCCAAACTTAGCACTAAACTTATAAAAACTTGTAGTTTCAACAAAGGACTTAATGCAATCATACTCATAAATTATACCTGACTCTTTACCTTTGTCGATCTCCCAATCTTCAGTGTTGCGTTGAATTCTTTCAAGGAGTTCCCATTTAGCATCAATCTTTTCGTTTGTGAAAGAACCCATAGAGGAAGTATCGAGCAAATCTTTATCCTATCGAGAGAGCCTCGCATAGAAATTAGTAATAATCATATCTTTGGGGAGCCCATGGTTAGGACATTTTAGCATTAACGTTTTCAGTCTCCCCCAAGCTTGAGCTATGCTCTCTCCGTCATGAGGATAGAAATTATAAACATAATTCCTATTCTCATGGACTTCATGAAGAGGATAAAACTTGGAGTAAAAGAGAGACTGGATCTCTTCCCAATCCAGCAGGTGAGAGTCATCTAGTAGCCTATACCATTCCAATGCTTTTCCTTTCAGTGAAAAGGCAAATAATTTCCTCATGACTCCATCTCTTGTCAAACCTGAAATCTTAAACAACTCACAAAGTTCCGTAAGTTTCAACAAATGAATACTAGGATTGACTGTCCCATCATAACAATCATTCCTAATTATTTCAATTATCCCAAGTGGTATTTGGAACGGGATACATTCAGTAGGTGGAGGAGACTTCTCTACCACGGGTGTGGTAAAGCGGCCTTCCCCAAGCAGCGAACTAAGAGTGCGGTTTTCCATAAACATAACTAGTGAAACTAAAAACAAGAAACGAAAAGATTTAATTGCAAGATCTAAAGATATACCTTCAAACACTTACTTCCCCGGCAACGGCGCCAGAAATAGCTTGATGTCTACACACGCTTCTATTCTTGTAGACTATGTTGGGCCTCCAAGCGCAGAGGTTTGTAGGACAGCAGCAATTTCCCTCAAGTGGATGACCTAAGGTTTATCGAACTCAGGGAAGTAGAGGTTGAAGATGGTCTCTCTCAAGCAACCCTGCAACTAAGATACAAGAAGTCTCTTGTGTCCCCAACACACCTAATACAACTATGAGTTGTATAGGTGCACTAGTTCGGCGAAGAGATGGTAAAATATGGATGATAGGAGTGGCAAAGCAAAGTAATATAAATCTGTAATAAAAAAGTGCAGCAAGCAAACAAGTGGTAAACGTGAGCACAAATGGTATTGAAATGGTGGAAACAAGGCCTAGGCTTCATACTTTCACTAGTGGCAACTCCCAACAACATTAACATAGTCTAATCACATGATATTTCCCATAAAACATGCAATGGAGACGCACTCGGAGGTCATTCCTTTGTGGTCAAGAGAGGACGAGAATTATGTAGGGCTACAAAAGCACACCTCAAAGTTCGTAGTTCTTAATCTATGGATTTCCCAATGTCACCGCGGCCATCCAAAAAGAGTACCACAATCACCACAACATATCTCAAGGATAGTCAAAGACAAGCACCAAGAGACTCTCAATCTTCAATCAACACACAAAAGAGGAAATCACCCATGAAAATATTCTTCTAATCCATGTCCAATAGACCGCTGTCACCTTGGTCTCGGGGATTATACTAGATAAAGACAAGTGAGTACATCAATCCAATACATAGAGGAAGGGGAAATATCATGGGATCACCCTAGATTAACATAGCCTATGATCACAACGAAGATCACATCACGGGAGAGAGAATTGACCACATAGCTACTGGTAGAAACCTCAGCCCCGAGGAGGAACTACTCCCAAATCATGGGGGGGGGGAAGCAACGTCGATGGAGATGAATCTGGGGGTACTTCCCCGTCCCGGCAGGATGCCGGCACAGGAATTCTGGTCCCCCGAAACTTGGTGGCGATGGCGGCGGAGATCGGAATTTCTTCTGGAGAAAAGGGTTCTGGAATTAGAGTTTTCGCGACGGGAGAATAAATAGGAGGCCAGGTAGGGCACCAGAGGAGGTGGGAGCCCCCAGGCGGCCCCCCGGCGCGGCCAGGGTTGGGGCCGCTCCATCAGGGCGCCTGGGGCCCCTCTGGCCCCCCTCTGGCCCCACTTCTGGCGCATGGAAGCTTCTTGAGCGCTGATTTTTTATATATTTTTCCCAGAATTTTTCTGGCAATTTAAGTAATGGGAAAACCTTAAATACAAAAACAGCAGAAAACAAAAACTGGCACTGGGGTGCACTGAGTTAATAGGTTAGTCCAAATATGATCAAAAGTGTATGAAAGTGTATCAAAAGCATAGCAATATCACCCAAAACATGCATGGAGCAAGCAGAAATTATAGATATGTTTGGGACGTATCAACCGCACACTCCGAATCAAGTCAGTGGGGGAAAGAAATGTGGGAGCTGAACTTAGGGGAACACACACTCGGTCCCGGCGGTTACAGAGTGGCGGAGCCTATATGGGACAAGGAGGAGGCGGACCGTGCCGAGCAAGGCCTACCCCCCTCTTCGATAAATACGGTGACAAGCAGACCAGGAACTTTGTCAAGGCCCGGTACAAGAAGGACCCGAAAACAAAGGAGCTTACCACGGATCCGAAGACCAGGGCGCTTGAGCTTGTTCTGGTAAGGAATACACCCCCGCGTAATTAGCTCCATATAGTTGCATTCTAATTAATGAAGCCAAATTTCTAAATGGTTCACATTCCTTCCGCAGGCGACTTAAAGCAGTAGCGCGGGGTCGACTAAGAACAACCCTTGGGACACGACTCTAAATAGGGTGTTGAATGTAATGAAGAACAAGGATAAGCTCAGTAAGCCGACGTCAGCTGGTCGTGTGGCCGGCAAAGGCTTGTCGACAAAATGGTCGTCATACTATAACGCTGGTGGGCGAAAGGAGAAAAGACCAGTTCGGAAAGCCAGGCGCGTGAGGTTGAAGAACTCAAGGCACAGGTGGCGCGGATTCCGGAGATTGTCCAAGAGCAAGTGCAACAACAGCTCGGAGCGACGATCACCGCCATTGTGCCTACCTTGATCGAGGGGTTGAGTGCATGGATGCGGGCGGCCAACAGGGGCCGCCCCCGATTCCTAGCTTCACGGCCAGCAACTCGCAGAACGCGATGGCGGGGCCATTGGTGTCTCCGGCGGAGGCGGCATTAGTGTCTCCGACGCCGGCACGGGAGCTTAATGCACCCGGGTGTACGCTGGCCGGCACCTCTGCAGCAAGTGGCCCCTCCGTCAACTGCATGCCCGCCGTTGGCGATGCCTCGACATTAGTCGAGCTCGACGCCATCATCACGGTAACTAATTAAGCCTCTCTCGGCCGAGGACTTCATTTCCTTGCCTTTGACTGGGCATCCCTGACGCCCTACATGTTTTCGCAGGGCGCCGCCGACGTTCCGTGCACTCTCCTGCACTTCGTGAACAACGAGTTGGTCGATGTCGCCAAGGGCAAAATCGTTCAACCGGGCAACCCCTTGTTCCACGGTACCAAGATGCCACCCAACTTGTTTAGGGTTCAACTAGTTCGGGTGCTGCCAGGCTGCGACGAGGTGTTACCTCCGATTCGACCCGTCGGGGCCGACGATGATGACGTGATGACCCTCAGCGCCTGCCTGAGCTGGCCCCTGGTTTGGCTGAAGAGCCAGATTCGTTTGGGGGCGGGGGACACCACTCCAAAGACAACACCGCCAGTCATGCCGGCGCCAAGTCGGCCCCATGGCAAGACTGCCGCAACGGTGCCGGACATCCCTATGCCACTGGATCCAAACATGCATATGGCACAGGATCAGAACGACGACGACGACGATACATTTGGCAACGTCGATCAGTACTTTGCCGATCATGGGTACGGTGGCGACTTCATGGGGCCTCCTTCTCAAGAACCCAACCCAACAAAAGACGTGCGCGATCTAGCTGGTACCGCGGAGAAGCCAAGTTGCAACAGGCGTCGTCTGGCGTTCAGCTCTCAGGAGACGCCTCCAGCTGCCGATTTCACCGAGCCTCAGATAGGCGAGGTGCGAAATATTATCAGCCCCAACACACTCAAGAAGGCGGTCTGTGAGCAGAACTCGGTCCCAATTCAGGAGAAGAAGAAGGCACGCAAAAGAAAAACTAACAAGGGTGCGAGCCAGCTAGCACCGAGTACGATCCGTACTCAGGACGGGCCACCTTCACCTAGGGATCTAATGAGGAGGGTGCATGTGGCGGGTAGGCCGATGCTACCGATAAATATGCTCGATGCTGCAACCGGTGCTATGCGGAGTCTGCATGACAGTGTTCTTTCTTTGGAGAAGCGGCGTCTCAGAGAGAAGGATGTGGCATACCCGGTTTTCGCGGCCAAGGTGCCAGAGGGCAAGGGCTTTGTGGATAACTCCATCGGGGGTACGATCGTCCTGCGGTTTGATGACATCCACGCTATGTTGAACCTTCATCCGCTGCACTACACCTTCGTTCGGCTATTTTTGCTGAGTATGGAGATGCGGATCATTCGCGACAAGACCCCGGACATCATGATAGTCGACCCCTTCTACATGCGTGCCAAGATCTTGGGCAGCGCTGGGGACCGGCAAGTCGCGAGTTCTTACCTCGAAGGCGTCATTCTGGCAAACCGAGATAAGGATAACTTCATCGTGCCTTACTTTCCCGAGTAAGTCCTCCCCCTCAACCGCCCTGTAACATATGAATTCTTAGATTTTGATCGTTTTTCTTTTAACATTCTGTGTTTTCTGCAGTGACACGCATTGCACGCTCATCCTCCTAAGCCTCAAATATTCCATGGCCACATATTTCGACCCGGACCGTCAGTCGAACGTAGACTACAAAAATGTCAAGAAGGTTCTTGATGATGTTCTCCCCGGCTACGCCAAATCTGGAGGCACCTTCACCAGGACAGTTCGTAAGACCGGCAAGCACGTGTTCTCCCACAATACGACGTTCTGCTGCGTCAAGCAGCCGTCTGGCGGTCAGAAGGGTGCCTACTACGCCATCCATCACATGCGGGCGATCGTACGGGACCATCATCAACTTATGCTACCGAGTAAACTCAAAGATTGGGCCGCGAGCGTGTCGGCAATCCAGGACGCGGACATCAGACAAGAATTCTTTTGCATCCAGTCGGAGTTTGCGGAAATCATCCATCAAGATGTCCTTCGTACCTCGGGGCAGTTCTTCCTCAGGAATCAACCGTCCAACAGTGACATCGACACAATGCTACAAATGCAGGCTGACAACGCCCGTGATTTCATGACTCCCACGATAGACGGCGGCTTCATCCACGCTCCGGTCCCTTGAGTCGAGTCGAAAGCAGTGATGCTGTGTCTAGTTCTGAAACATCGATTGGCTCATGTTGTAATTAAACTTTAATGAACTTGTAGTATGTCTCTTTGGTTTCAAGAGTCGTTCAACTTAGATGTAATCGATGCTATTAATGTCTTGCTTTTCTCTTTCGATCGTTCTGATGCATACTTATATATTGCTTATTTATTGTCTGTGAATTGGTACTAACCTTTCGTTTGACTAGTGCATAGCGATGCCGTCGTATGTCGTGTACAAGGGTAAGGTTCCCGGAGTCTACGACGACTGGGAGGAGTGTCGGAGACAGGTTCACCGATTCAGCGGTAACAGTTACAAAGGGTACACCACTAGGGCCGAGGCCGAATCTAGATACGCCCGCTATCTAACGGGAGAGGGGAGGGAGCGTTGGAGGAACCGGATGAAGACGAGTTTCATCGTGATGATGCTCATCGTGATGACCGCAGCTCTCTTCTATGTGATGATAGTTTAGATGATCGATATCGACTTGTAATGTGAAGACAAACTCGCTACTTGCGGTCTCGAGACTTGTAATATAATGTTCTATCTTTGTTCGGTCTTTTCAATTCGGAGACTAATATGATGAATTGTATTCGGAGACTAATATGATGAATTGTATTCAGAGACTAATCTTCTATTGTATTCGATGAATCTGTTGTTGATGTGTGCTGTCTATATTCTGTCCAATTATACATTTTGTAACCTATGCAAAAAATAGAAAATTAAAAAAAAACCTAATATTCACACTAATGGCGCATTACATCACAGTGCGTCATTAGTATGCCAAAGGATATTAATGGCGCATCACTAGACAGTGCGCCATTACTATGCCGGAGTTACTAATGGCGCATCTTGTGGCCGTGCGCCATTAGTATGCCAAAGCACCTGGGTATACATGGCCCCCTGAAAGGCATACTAATGGCGCACTGCTGTGTACACTAATGGCGTATCTGTGATGCGCCATTAGTAAAATATACTAATGGCGTGGCACTAATGGCGCACCACTAATGTGCCATTAATGGCCAAATTAGGTGCGCCATTAGTAGGCCTTTTCCTAGTAGTGGATGTTTGATGATTCAATCTAAAGTTTTCATAGAAAAATATATATTTGGGAACCGCAAGATTACCGCACTAACATACTATTCTCCTGTACAAGTTGTCAATATTTAATGGCAAGTATGCAGTAGTTGAGCAGATTAATGAATGACAAACTACTACAAGACTAACGTATATGCTAACAAAATACTATCGATGACTCGATGTAAGCGATAGGTATATAATGACTTGACCTCATTAATGAATGACAAATTGCAAGGACGGAAGTCCTTTTATTCTAAAAGCCAACGGACGTACGATAGTAGCTTAGCTTCTATGATAATAGGTTGTTATCACCAAGCGTGGAAGTTGGATTTCGGCTTCTAGCGCAATTTTTAAAAATAATTTAAACTTGCATATTAAAGTTTAAAAATTCTACAAATATATTTTACCCGTAAATACATACGCCTTTTACATATACTACCTCCATTTCATTGAATAAGGGGGACACAGATATTGAGATGTAACTTTGACATACCATTGAAAACCTTATTCCTAATACAAATTTTGTTGACCAAATTGATGGTCAAAGTTAAATCACGAAATGTGCGCGCCCTATTCACTAGAATGGAGGGAGTATCAAACATTCTAATTAAATTTATTAAAATTTGTTGGCCACATAAAACACAAATATGTCAATTTTTAATAGCAAATAGTATATCACTATGGATCAACTTATTTATCTTTTCGTGTGTACCCCACATATTAAACAAATAATTATAAGATTGTACAGATATTTGGTACGCATCTACATGAGTATATGTTGTTATTTTTTGGAAACCATATTCACTTGGCCCCGTATTCATTTTGAGTTTCTGGTTTGTCAACATGCTCTTGGAAGGATAACCAATATTAACCGGACATGGGCCTAGTCCTCACGATTGAAGTATCAAGTACAATTGACTAGAGGAAGAGTGTTTGAGTATGATATTTCAAATACTAAAGCAAGAATTGGAACTTTCCAACACTAGAAACTAAGAAGCACCCCAACATCGTGTGAAGCTGAACACATACGGGTCTGTGTCAAATGGGGTCGCTGGAATAGGAACGATCTTGAGAGATGATGGAGGTGGTATTATGTTTAGCTCATGCAGGTATTTATTTGACTGCGATGATGTTCTAGAGACTGAAATTCTTGCTATACGGGAGGGGCTCATGCTTGCATTGCAATGGAGCAACCGATTGGTCGATATAGAATCGGACAGTTTGGAAGCAGTCAAGATGATGCAAAGCAGAGATACTAATAGATCAAAATATGCCTGTCTGACAAAGGAGATCAAAGAAAGTTTGATCGAGCGTAATTCTTGTATTACTCATGTTGGTCGCACAAAAAATTGCGCTAGTCATTTTCTGGCATATTTTGGAAGATCACAATGGTAAATTGTTGTGTGGCTTGGGTCTGGTCCAAATGAACTTCTTGACATTGTCAGTTGTGACTGTAATTCTTGATTTCGAGTAATACAAGTATTATCCCACACAAGGTTGTCAGAATCGTGATTTTGAATCGTATCGGACCTCTGATGGTAGGGTCGCAAATCATAGAATCTTCACTATCAGGATCGTAGAAACGTAGATTCTATGAACTAAAATCGTAAAATCATAGAGGTTAGTTTGGATCGTATAGTCGTAGAATCGTATAATAGAATCGCGATTCTGACAATCTTGATCCCACACACACAAAATAAGCACCCCAACATGAAACTCTTTTTTAAGAAAAGAAGGATGACCCCGGGTCTCTGCATCTGGGAGATGTATGCGGCCATTTTATTGATTATTCTCGAGAACCATACAAAGTAGAACAACAAAATGCCTGAATCCGCCATCTTGGCAACATCTGCCGCTACTCCTATCCAAATGATGAAGGGGTGCAAGCTGGGCAACATACCCAGACCTCTCACCTAAGCCTAACATCTAAAGCCGGAGGCCCCGACCGAGCCATCCGCCTGGTCCGGGGCTCAAACCGGTCCGTCGCACTCACATGTTTCGTCGTCGTCATCTTCCACTGGTCCATCTTCAGAGCAGATTGAAGTGACAACCTTGGCAGGTCCTCCGCCATCTAACACCACCACAACGCCAATCGACCACCTCCACCTACGCGATCCTTGGCAGGTCCTCCACCATTGACGCCACTACGACGCCAGCCGACGACCTCCACCTACGCGAGTCCATCTCCAAGCAACGACGTAAATACATGTTAGGATAGGGCCCACCACCGCCGTCGCCCACCACCCACAAGCGCCACCCAACCCCAAGGTTCCCTAAGTGGCGCCTTCAAGAAGGGAACGACGCCGTGAGCACCGCCGCCCAGCAAAGTTAGGGCTTTCGCCCGGGAGACCTAGAGGAAGGTGAAGTGAGGAGATCAGTCCATATCGACGCCTCCTAGGAGGGGAACGGCGCCCTCAGGCGGCGTCGTCGGCGCGGCCGGCCAGGGATTTTGCCCGAACTAGATCTCCGCCACCAGCAGCGCCTCGTGTAAAGAACCAGCGATCAAGAGGAAGCGCGGTCCGACCAGGCTGGCCCGCACGCCGAACAGGGGAGGAGGGGAGGCGCCAGATCGCGCGCACCGACCGCCGCAAAAGCCGCCGGCGGCCGCCAACGACCACCGGATGCCTCCGCCCGCGCGGCTGGGACACCAGATCCACCGCCCGCACGGCTGCTAGCCGGCCGTGCCTTGCCAATGAAGCCGCCGCTCCAGATCCGGGGTTTCCCACGCAAAAGCAGGGCAACCGAGGCCCCGTCGCCACCATCCTTGGCGCCCCGGGCTTGCTCGACGTCTGCCTCAGGCGGCGGCGAGGAAGGGAGGAGGGGGTGAGGAGGAGGGGCGGCTAGGGTTGGAGGAGGAGGGACGGCTAGAGTTGCCTCAGGTGGCGGCCTAAAATTGGGGCTCCACTTTGACCTCAATCCCCAACATGAAACTCTGCCAAGGAAACTCCAAAAAAAAATATCTTCTCGACATTTTTAATTTAGCTCTAATCCTACGTATATCACCACTAGTGCCACTCGTAAACTTCAAAAACAATTTTAAAAACTGGTGCCACTCAGTAAATATTTATGTTACATATTGTGCTTATAAAAATACAAAGGTCTTCTGCTAGTAGTAAAACGCAAAGTTCTTCATAGACCAAGCTCCACGGCCCTCTTATCTCGACCATTGGTTGGTGTCCAGATTGATGCAAGAAAGGAGCATCACGAGCCGCGCAGCTGCTAGTTGCGGTGCCATTAACAGAAGCTGTCCTGTCCTGTCACATACAACTCACTCGTCACTGTTCATATTTTCAATCATCTCATGCAAACAGTGTGTCGTCTCTTTTTATTTCTCCACAGCGAACCACACAACAATTAGAGAGAACATAATAAGAGGCGAGAGAGAGTATGCAACATGCAAAATTGTTTAGGAATTTACTGCAAAAGTCAAACCCAAGGGAGAGAGTTGCCACGTGTAAAGAGCTTCCGTGTTGCATGCGTGCAAATATTGTTCTAGTGAGCATCCTGATTGAAAAGGAGAATAAAGAGAGAGAGCGGAGTTGCATGTAAAGCTCGGGAAAGAGCGAGCGTGCAGAGTGTGTGTTGCATGTAAATGTCAAAGGAAGAGAAAGAGAGTCATATGTGCTGCATGCCGAGTTGTTTTAGAGCATGGTTAATAATACTGCCAACGGTCGGCTATAAGGCTGCTTCCAATGCTTCACCTTGGATAGGTGCTAAGCATGCCAACAAAGCAAAAAAATCCTATGTGACATCGTAATTAAGAGGAGTGAGAGAAGTTTGATGACCTCAGAAGAAAACGGTGCTAGTCAAAAGAACCTATGCAAAACATTAAAAATAAAAAGAACTAGGCTATCCATGCAAGATTTTAGTTGATAAATAATTAAATAATGCAACCTTAGCAACAACAAGCTTAACATATTTAATGCTCTTAGCACCTCACTTAGCACATTTGCATTGGAGGAAGCCTAAGGAGTTGCCATGTCATCTAGAGTCGACCTATGTACAATAGTAAGTTTTAAATGTATATACTACTTTATTAATAGTTGGCTCACCTTACATCCTCACTAAGCGTCTCGGTCTCATGTTGCAGCCGGCTACTCACCAAGAGCCCGCTTATCTTCTCTCTCATCTTCTCTTTCCTCCAACTAAGCACATATATATTATTTTATTCTTTATAGCCAGCTTATGTCACCCTATTAGTAGCCAGCTGCAATACGAGACCCAAGACAATTCGTGAGAATATAAGGTGGGCCAACTATTGACAAACTAGTATATATATTTTAAACTTACATGGCATATTTTGCCAACAAGCTAACATACAAGCTATTGGAGATGCCCTAAGAGGTTGATTGTACATGGCATGGCAACTTCTTACAGCCGACCATTGGCTGTATTATTAACCATGCTCTTACACGCTGGAAGTAGAGAGAGCACGCAATTCGATAGAGAAAGAGAGTTGCATGCAACCGGTCCTGACACACACGGTTCACTGTGTGACGCTTCGTGTGTGCTGCATGCAATGAGGAGACCGCTCTGTCGTTTTTAATTATAAATGGTAATCAAGTGCATGTTCTGCATGTGACCTTGGCTGAGTTCACACCAATCTCGAGAAATAGGAGGCCAGTGAATGGCACAGATAGAAGGTGCCATGTAGCCTGAGCTACAGAAAACCACTCTCGTAGTAAAAACACATCTATTTAATTAAGTTTCAATTTTGCAAACTAAGTGTATCTCAGATGGTTAGGTTCCTTGTGGTGGAACCGGCCCACCAGAGTGCTCGTATTTTTCTGGATTTATTTCCGTCTTTCCAACGATGTTCACTTAATGGGAGAAGACGTTTCCGTCAACTACAAGGCGTCAGTGATGACTTCGTCAAAGATGAGTGTATGTGAGCATCTACAACTGATTCAAAAAAAAAAATTAAGCTACAAACAGAGTAATAGGAGATCAAAGCCCCACGACTATTTTGGAAGAGTACCCGCAAGGCCACAAAAGAAACTATTTTGGAAGAGTAGTGAATGTAGAAGGCCAGTGGCCTCACAAATTAGCTTTTGGGGACACGAGAAGCTAGCTCCATACTACTACTATTTAAATCTGACGATCGAAGAGGCAAAACCTAACTAAGTCGCTGGAAGAAAGGTTTGTTGTAATTAATGTCATGGATCATGGCATATTCCATTGGTAGCACTCTATAAATACAGCTCCTCCCTCTCATTATCTCACAACATTGGAAGCCAATTCTCTTAATCCTCTCTTATTTCTCCTGTCCATCCCCCAGCAGCTTAATTAGCCATGGCTCAGGCTCAGGCCTACTACCAAACCGCTCCCGTCCAGTGTCCTCTCCAGCGAACCGAGCTTTACATGCACCTCTTCTTGCGCCAAGCTGCTGCTGGACCAAACCGTAACCAAGCCGAAATACTCAACCCAAAAGTTTTTTTTTTTTTTTGAAACGCGGTCCCTTAGGGCCCGATTCATTAAATAAGCTCGAAGAGAATTGCCCGGTTAATAAACGGAAAACCGGGCGAAAACCGTCACAACTGGCCCGCAGAAACAAGGCACACAGGGCGACCTGGCAACCCACACAAGAACGCACACACGCCACTGAGGGAAAGCGTCGAGGCTTGCGTCGGCCGATGCCAAACAATCAACCACACGCGCCGGCGACCAGGCAGCTCCGACTCTGTCGACAAGCATTGCAGGAGAAAAGCGTAGGGCTTGCGCCGAGCCAGCGCCAGAGCGGCGACTCCTCGAACACGCCGGAAGAGACCGACTACCAAGGACCATCAGCAAACCTGACTCCGCCCGAAGCCGCCATTGTCGCCACAAACAGGAAGCCGCGCAACATCCGCATTGCCAGACGGGCACCTGCCGACCACAATGCCGCGAGCGTCCAGCCCATGAAGCACGCAACCGGGATCCGAAGCTCTTCAAGGCGACGCCCCAAAGAGGGAAGCGACGATGTCGACGCCGTCGCCCGACCCAACCGGGCCTTAGGTTTTCACCCAAAGAGCAAGATCCGAGGATGTAAGAGGATGCCGGACTCCACAACGACGCCTCCAAGGAGGTTAAACGACGTCCACAGAAGTGCAACCTAGCGGGTTTGGTGTGACCGCGGCTAGCGATTGGACCATAGCTGACGGGCTTGAGCCTAGCGCAAAGATTGTCGCCCGTGCAAAGGGCTTCCATATGCAGACCGGCATTACCAATACCAGCTGGTACACTTCCTTCAACATGGTGTTTGAGGATGAAAGGTAAATTGGGCATGAGATACTCATGTGCAGTTCACATGATTCTAAACTTCCTTTCTTTACTTTGGAAAATGATCGACAGCTACCCCTCTCTATTCCTTATCATAGCAAATAGAAAAATGATGGGCACATGAAATTATGCCATGCACTACAATAAGCCTCTCCTAGCAGCATGTCAATCATATTCATGTGCATGGAACAGGTTTAGCGGGTCTACTCTCCAAGTGATGGGGGTTACTCCATCAGATGGCCAGTGGGCCATTTCTGCTGGAACTGGAGAATTTGCTTTGGCACATGGCATCATCAAGCAGAAAGTAGTCCAGGGTAATGCAGATGAAAATATTAAAGAACTTCATGTGCATGCATTCTACACTCCAATGAACGCTTCAGTGGTAAGTGAATGTCTTGGATCTTGTATATAACTTTCTGTTCACCTACTTCACCGTATATATATCAAATAAATTAGTACTACCAAGCCTCGACCCAAATACACCTTTCATGCTATCGTATATGTATGATTTATCAATATATATCAAACAGACATTGGAGACAAGAACTGGAAGTTGAAATTCAAGTTATCCATGATAAGCATGACGTGCATGTGGTAGGGAGGCTAATTAGGTCCCATCAAATCATTAGATCATCCATGGCGAACTAGGTGTTTTTTAATTATTCAAAGTTAAAGTTAATAGACTTATTCTACTTAATTTGTCATGTTCTTCTGTAGGTTCCTGGTGCAACTGATGGGAAGTCCTGGACGCTCGGAGCTTGAAAAAGTGTGCATGGATTGCCATCTAAAAGTGTACTGCTCACGAAGTGCCATGGCTTTGTACTTTGGGCGCTCTACACAACATATAAATTTCTATTTTCTACAATAATGTGTGGCTATACCAAATCCTACTTATGTATTTCCAGGAGTCAGTCCGTGGTTTGGTGTCATGTTCTCAATCCAACTATGTGAATGTTATTTCAATAAATGTGATGTATGTGATAGACCCCATGGATCTAGTAGGCTAGATGTAACCGGTAAACCTACCTTCTTGGTGACCGGACGTGCTCGATCCAGCTCCGGCCATGGCGTTGTAGGGGCCGGAGATGAGGTCGAGATGACGGTGGGGTTGGTGCTTTCCGTGAGCACCGCGCTAACCCTAGATCGGTAGGGTTTGTAGGTGGGGTTTGTGGCGGCGTCCAACTTCGTGGTGCGTGCTCCGACCCCCACCTCTGTTTATATAGCGCGGGTCACAGGGGCCCAACAACCATAATGGGTTGTGTGCCCCCGATCAGGGCGCGGATCTAAGGGTCCGTGGGCCGTTGGGCCCAAAACAGAGGAGATCAATCCTAACATTCTCCCCCTTGATCTCATCTTTACTTTTAACCTTATACTTTCTAGTTTATTTGTTTCATCACATATTGGTACATAGAGCATGTTTCATCGTCACGGCTTAATTGCCGATAGAATCATACAGCTACAACATACGTTCTGTTCAGAAGCAAATTCCGTTCCTTTTGGGCCTATCCAGGAATCATAGGCTTTCCCTTAAACCCATGCCAGCTAAGTGTTCCTTGAACACATTGGGTGGTAAGCCTTTCGTTAGCGGATCCGAAAGCATATCTTTTGTCCTTATATGCTCGAGACTTATAGTGTGATCCTG
Organism: Secale cereale; assembly: GCA_902687465.1. Taxonomy (NCBI): domain Eukaryota; kingdom Viridiplantae; phylum Streptophyta; class Magnoliopsida; order Poales; family Poaceae; genus Secale; species Secale cereale. The sequence continues at coordinate 414,553,401 of LR738709.1, forward strand.
GATTTTATCCTTCACAACATAATACTTTATCTCTATCATTTTTGCAGCATTACTCGACTTGTTGTTGTGAGCATAGAATAATGTGGGCTCGTTGTCACAGTACATCTTTAGTGGTTTGTCAATACAATCTACCACTTTCAAGTCGGGTATGAATTTCTTTAGCCATATCGCCTGCCCTGTTGCTTCGAAGCATGCTATGAATTCTGCATACATCGTGGATGATGCAACTATTGACTGTTTGGAGCTTTTCCACGAAATAGCTCCCCCAGCGAGAGTGAATACGTATCCGGACGTGGATTTTCTATCATCCCTGTCCCCCGCAAAATCAGCGTCTGAATACCCCTTTATCTCTAGGGATTCACATCTCCTGAATGTTAGCATGCATTCCTTTGTGCCTTGCGCATAACGCAATGCTTTCTTTACCATCTTCCAGTGCTCTATGCCTGGATTGGATTGATATCTATCGAGTACACCGGTGATAAAAGCTAAGTCCGGGCGAGTGCACACTTGTGCATACTGTAAGCTTCCAACGGCCGAAGCATATGGTACTCCTTTCATTTGATCGATCTCATACTGATTCTTGGGACATTGGTATTTCCCAAAACTATTGCCCTTGACTATAGGAGCAGGTGTGGCGTTACTCGCATGCATATTATACTTTTTAAGAACCTTTTCTAAATATGCTTTCTGCGATAGTCCTAAGACTCCATTTTTCCTATCTCGGTGAATTTCTATGCCCAAAACATATGATGCTTCACCAAGATCTGTTATGTCAAAATTTGAGGATAAAAACTTCTTTGTTTCTTGTAGTAGACTAACATCACTGCTAGCAAGCAGAATATCATCCACATACAAGATTAGGAAAATATATTTCCCATTTTTAAACCTTGCATAAATGCAATTATCCTCAACATTTTCTTTAAATCCAAAACTTTTAATTGTCTCATTAAACTTTAGATACCACTGTCTAGAGGCTTGCTTTAATCCATAAATGGATTTTTTTCAGGCGGCATCCCATATGATCTTTGCCTTCCATGATAAAACCCTTGGGTTGTTTCATGTAGACATTTTCTTTTAAATCTCCGTTGAGAAATGCCGTCTTTACATCCATTTGATGTAACTCTAAATCAAAATGAGCAACTAATGCCATTATGATTCTGAAGGAATCCTTACATGAGACAGGAGAAAATGTCTCATTGTAATCTATCCCTTCTCTTTGTGTAAATCCTTTTGCCACGAGTCGAGCTTTATACTTTTCTATATTCCCTTTAGAGTCATACTTAATTTTGTAGACCCGTTTACACCCTACTGTTTTGGCTCCTTTAGGAATTTCCTCTAAGTCCCAAACATCTTTGGAACTCATCGATTTCATTTCATTTTCCATTGCCTTCATCCATTCCGATGAATGAGGGCTTCTCATGGCTTCTTCATATGAGGTGGGATCTTTTTCCATATTAACCATTTCTGTGTTATAAACTTTAAAGTCAGTAGAAATAGCTGACTTTCTTGGTCTTGTAGACCTTCTAAGGGCCTCAGTTTCTGGCACATTCTGTGCCTCAACGTCTGGCACTTCTTCTAAAATTTGCTGCTGCACCTCCCTTTCATGCTCAACAACGGGTTCAGTCGGCTCCTGATGGACAGGTTCCGGGTCTTCTCCCAAAGTTGTCATGGGTGGAGTTGCAACTGGTAGTGAGAAAAATGGCTCCTGAATGATCGGATTAGGTGCATGCACCCTCTTCTCCTCAAGATCAATTTTCCGAGCTACCAAGCTCCCCCTCATCATTTCGTCCTCTAAGAAGACTGCATGTCTTGTTTCTACAAACTTTGTATATCTGTCTGGACAGTAGAAACGAAAACCTTTTGATCTATCTGGGTAGCCAATGAAGTGGAAACTTATTGTTTTTGGATCTAACTTTGCAATGTTTGGATTAAACATTTTGGCCTCTGCGGGGCACCCCCACACCCTGAAGTGTTGAAGGGAGGGAACTTTTCCTGTCCATAGCTCGTACGGTGTTTTGGGCACCGACTTGCTTGGTACTCTATTGAGAATGTGAATGGCGACTTTAAGCGCCTCCATCCATAATCCCAATGGCAAGGTGGAGTAACTCATCATGCTGCGCACCATATCCATAAGGGTACGGTTACGCCTTTCAGCTACTCCATTTTGCTGAGGCTCGCCCGGCATTGAATACTGGGCGACTATGCCAGTCTCCTGTAAGAACTTTGTAAAAGATCCAGGGACTTGACCATATGGAGTGTGCCGACCATAGTACTCTCCCCCCCCCCCGGTCGGACCTTACAATCTTTATTCTTTTGTCATGCTGATTTTCAACTTCAGCTTTGAATATTTTAAATTTATCCAACGCTTCTGATCTTTCGTTGATTGGATAAATATAACCATAGCGAGAGTAATCATCTGTGAATGTTATGGACGAGTCATAGCCATCCACACTTTGCACCGGAAAAGGTCCACAAATGTCAGTGTGGATGATTTCTAGTGTTGCTGTGCTACGGTTTGCACCCTTTTTGATTTGTTTTACATACTTTCCTTTAATGCAATCTATGCATTGTTCTAGGTCAGAGAACTCTAATGGAGGAAGAATTTCACTTTTAACGAGTATCTCTATTCTCCCCTTGGAAATATGGCCCAAACGACAGTGCCATAATTTCGATGAGTCGTGAGTTCTCTTTCTTTTCTTTTGTTCTTTATTCGACGCGGAAATACGCTCATTCACATTGCATACAAAATAAACTTTGTCATGAAGTGATAATAAATAAAGCTCATCGTGGAGGAAAGCATCACCCACATAAGCATTATTAAACCATATGGCACATTTGCCATGTCCAAAATAACATTCATAATGATCTTTGTCCAAGCAAGAAACACTAATCAAATTCCTATTACATGAAGGAACAAATAAAACATCTCTAAGTAGAAGCTTGAATCCATCAGCTAACTCCAAGGAGATGTCGCCGATAGCTTCAACTTTCGCTTTTATTCCATTTGCTACTTCAATTCCTCTTTCTCTTCTTTGCGTAATCTGGGTCGAATCCCTGTAAAGAATTGGCAACGTGAACAGTTGCTCCTGAATCAATCCACCAAGTGGATTTAGAAAACTGTGTATATAGGGATTCATTAACTAAGGAAACAACATTGTTACCTTGCTTTGCCATGATATGTTTCAGCCATTCAGGGCAGTCCTTCTTGTAGTGACCAGACTGGTGACAGTGGAGACATGTGTCTTTGTCCACTGCAAAGTGCTTTGGCTGATGCTGACGCTGATAGGGAGCTTTCCCATGAGGCTTTGAGGGAGAACCCTTATTGTTGTCATTGAAATTCTTTTTTTTATCCTTCACATAGTTGATAGAACCACCATGTGAAGCTTTAAGCCGTTCTTCCTCTTGGACACACATGGCAATGGTCTTTTCGAGATCCCATGTTCCAGGTGACATGTTGTAGTTCACCACAAATGTCTCAAATTCCTTTGGCAAAGAAGCCATGACCAGGTGGACCAGGAGAGTTGGTTTTATCTCCAGATCCTCATCCATGGGCTTGAGCTTCGCTGCCATATTGCTCATCCTAAGGATGTGCTCCCTTATGCCATGATTACCCCCAGTGTAGTGCTGTGAAACTAGTTGCTTCAACAGCTGGGTGGCATATGTCTTTGAAGAACCAGTAAACTGGTTCTTTATCTTTGTCAGCAGCTCTCCAACAGCTGTGCACTCTGCAATTGAGCCCACGATTGCGTTCTCAATTGTGTTCTTTACAAAGGCCATGCACTTTTTATTCGCATTAACCCACTTTTGATTGTCTATGGAATATGACAATTCCAGAGGGGCATAATCCCTCTTCTTTCTTGCCCATGCAGCGTCATCATCAGTAGTTTCTCTTACTGGTTTTATTGGTCTGACCGGTTGTGCCTGATCCACAACCCAGTCAACATCGGCACAGATAAATGCCATGTCCACTTTCTTCCTCCCCTCAGTGTAGTTGTCACCCCTGAGTGTCGGAACATCTTTTAAGCAACTCATGAGGAGGTACCCTCCTGAAATCACAATGAAGTGATGTCAATATAACAATTATATGTATGAATCTAACGTTGGTTAAATTAAACACATAATTGTCTAAGCATTTAAAAAACTATATTACCGTTGGGCAAATATGAGAATTAAATGCATCTTTATTTTTCAATACTGAAATATGATCATGCTATTTACAACGTTGGTTATATTTAATAACATAATCATACTCATAATTCATGCTCTTAAAGAAAATATAGTACTTTTATTTTCTGTGTTAAAAAAGAGCATTATTCTTTTTACGCAGCGGAAAACACGAATAAAAATTCGTGAACTTTTTAGAAAAATACTTTGCCTTTTCTTTCTTTTTCTGTCTTTTGATTAAAACTGTATAAGAAAGTAACAGAAAAAAAAGGGCAGCAGCAAGGCCGGCCCAGCGCCCGCGGTGGCTGGAGGCTCGGCCCAGCTCGCGCGCCCGCATCTAGCCGGTTCGGGCCAGCTGGCCTCGCGGCCTGGCCCCCGCAGCGCCCGCACGCCCGTAGTGGCCTGCCTGGGTCGTGGCCCAACTGGCCTGGCGGCGGCCTGCCTCTTTCGGTCCAGGGAGCCCACTAGCTATTAGGGTTTCAATCTTGGCCGTCAAACGCGATCGGACGATGGAGCGTGCCGATCGGATCGAACAAAAAGGGCCACCCCGACCGCATCGATCGATCCTCTCTCATTCTTTCCCCCTCGAGCGCGCCGCTCTCGTTCCCCTCTCTCCCGTCGGCTCGTTCCTCTCACTTTCTTCTGTACTGACGGCGGGAGGCAAAAGGGATGCTTCTCCCCCCCCCCCCGGCCGGCCACCCCGGCCGCCGCCGGCGAAAGCCACCGCTCCTAGCGCGAGCCTCTCCTTGCCCCCTTTCCTCTCCACCCTTCTTCCAGTGAAAAAGAGAGAGAGAGAGAGAGAGATCAAGGCGAGGCCTCCTCTGTGGCGCCGTTGCCTCCCCTTCGCCGGTGGCGCGTTTCCCTTAGCGGAAGCGCGCCGCCGTCGAACGGCGTGGCCGCGGTGCCCTCCCCCTGCTGTTTTTTTTGTCTGTTTTCTTTTCCTTTTCCGAAAAGCTTGAAGCTCCTGGTGGTTCTTCGTCCCGAATCCTCGGCTTGCCGATGCGATTCGGGATCGAGAGGAACTGCGCGGCCGTGCGGCGGCGCAACTTTTTCCTTTGATAGGGTTCGTTCTTTGCCCTTCTAGGGTTCTTGGGGAGGGATTTCTTTTCCTTTCTCTGTTTTTACCTTTTGAACCGAAAACATCTAAGCCTAGATGGCTCTGAAACCATTGATAGACCCCATGGATCTAGTAGGCTAGATGTAACCGGTAAACCTACCTTCTTGGTGACCGGACGAGCTCGATCCAGCTCCGGCCATGGCGTTGTAGGGGCCGGAGATGAGGTCAAGATGACGGTCGGGTTGGTGCTTCCCGTGAGCACCGCGCTAACCCTAGATCGGTAGGGTTTGTAGGTAGGGTTTGTGGCGGCGTCCAACTTCGTGGTGCGTGCTCCGACCCCCCACCTCTGTTTATATAGCGCGGGTCACAGGGGCCCAACAACCATAATGGGTTGTGCGCCCCCGATCAGGGCGCGGATCTAAGGGTCCGTGGGCCGTTGGGCCCAAAACAGAGGAGATCAATCCTAACAGTATGTTCTTGTAAATTAATGAGCATGTCTCCTTTTTAATGGATACATATGTCTTGTTTACCTATAATACTATTTCACCTTGCACTTAAATTTGCACGACCTTCCATATCGGATGATAGACATCATTCATATGTGTAACATAACCTATAAAATAATCCAAAATCATGGCTCGGAGGTAGTAACGCACATCGGTTTCACCTTTGCCCTCTTGGTTGTACCCCGTGCACCCTTTGACTCTTTGACCAATTGTTCACCATTATGTTTGATAAAATGACCGACAACATTATAAGGCCACTTCTAATAAGGAGAGTGACCGCTCGAGACCCTTGGCGCTCGCGGCAACCCGCGTTACCATATTGGCCTTGTGATCAAAATCCTAAGATTTACTGGGGATGTTATATTTCAGAGAATATAGGAATAATAAACAGTGTCAATGTTTAGGTCTGGTGGTTTGTTGGTTGGCATCATTCCGCCTGTGTAATGGAACGGGTCAACAAAGATTGCAAGAATATTCGAACATTTTAATATAATGGTGTTTGTTTTGCGAGTAATACAATGGCGTTATCGAAGGAAAGAAATAGTGTTGGATGTTGCGCTTATTATCGATAAGGAAATCATCATGGCTAGCAGGATCTTCTACAGCGGGAAAGATATGACTGAGGAACATGATGCTCTCTTACAAAAACACGAAGGACATACCTCCCTTGTACTCTTCAATGAATGAAACTCACTAACTAGCCTTCTTATAGATTTGTCAAACTCTTGTGTCATCGCATGCATGCATGTACACTTGTGTATTTTGTTTGCTTGACTAATGTACTTCTTGTGTCAACAATGAAATGTGGTGTATGCATGCATACAGATGTGTGTGTATGTGATATATCATTTTTTGCTATGCACTAATAATGACAGATGGGGGTCCCTGTGGCGGACAAGGGCAGGCGCTACGTTTGCGGCGCTACGGTTTGCGGCGAACAGTGAGCGGGCGTAACGCCTCACGAAGGCGATGTTCGTGTTGGAACCGCAGCCCTGTAGCTACCTATTCTCTCACTCGAACGGAGGTGGAAGAAAAAGAACAGTGGACAAGGTTTTCCGGCCGACGCACGAACGCCGCCATGGGCGCACGAACGCCCCAATCGTTTACTTCTTTACAGTGACTACATGACTACACTCGGATCTTACCGGCGCACCTCGATCAATACATAGAGGAGGGATTTTTATACCCGTGCACACACACCACCCGGCACGCACACCCGGCAACTAACTCACGCACTAAGCTAACCACTACATGCACGATCCATATCCATGCATGACCAGATGACCAAGTAGCACTAACTACTTGCATGCACTCGCAACCTCAACAGCCTCTGCCAGGATCCGCATGCAGCGCCTGCAACTGACCGAAAAACAAACTCAAGTCACGATTACTCCTGACAGTTCGCATGGATCAACGATGTTCAAACGACTCAGGGTCGGCTCTCGGAGGTGCAGTTCGACGTGATGCGGAAGATCGCATAGAGGGGATTGCATGAGCTTATGATATACATGTTGGTGGAGGCGACCCCAAAGGAGAGGAAACGGATGGGGCTAAAGGGTAGAAATCTACCCTAAGCGGGTGAGTGGTTCCTCAGGCTCTTCTGGAAGGCGGATCTCTAATGCCGAAACAGGTGGGGTGCTAGGATGTTTTAAAATAAAATACATGCATGTTATGACACTACCAGAACTGCACTTTTCCTATGAGGCCCGGGATTACTCACAGGAATACAATTTTCCTGGCGGGCAAAATTGAGTGTCAGTATAATGTAACATATTACAGTTTTGGTATATCTATGCATGTATGAATGTGATACGTCAATTTTCTATGAAATGCAATGCATATGCATGTATTGATAAAATGTAATATGCAGAATGCAAAACGGCAGGAAAGAAAATGTTGGCGGGTGAGTAGTGGCACCCGCCACTGGTAACCTATGTACAGTAGTGTTTCAACTTTCATGTTATCCGATATGACGATTCACAAAATCCAAACCGTTCAATCCGTTCTAATTTCGAATAATAAGAGGCATTTGTGCCCTTTTTTCGCCTCTCGTCTTGATGCTCTCTCCACCACGAGAACCGAGCAGCGCCGATGATCTCCTGTTGCACCTCACCGCCAAGAAAACCGAGCAGCGCCGACGATTCACAAAATCCAAACCGTTCGATCCCTTCTAATTTCGAAGCACAATGCAAGCAACACATGGCGGCCTCCCTTCGTTGCACCTCTCCACCACGAGCCCCGAGCGGCGACGCCATATCTCTTGCATTACGTTCCCTAGGGTTGGGCATCTTCACGGGAAATGAGAAACCAACCCTTGGCTGAACCAAAGAGATCAAGTAATCACTCAACCCCTCACCTAATACAACAATTGGATTATAACACTAAATACATTCGTGTCCTTAGTGTAGGTTTTGATTGCTTGATAAATGTTGAGATATATACATATATATAGGTTTCTTAACAACCCCAAAAGTATGTTTTGCATATGTTATTTGTCGACCCTCATGTTTCTAACCACCCAAAAGCTTCGAATGGCTCGATCGCTATCTCTTCGTATAGTGTAAGTTGTGAAAGACCATGACTACTATTTTGTGCAAGAAGAGAGAAAGTATGGATGTATCCAATTTTCTCGTATGCATGCTTATGTCTTCTTATGGATTAACAACTAGTTGTTAAGGTTGTCTTTTAAGTCTTTGGATAGAATTTTCAAATGACAATAGTACAGAAAGTTTACTTGCAGTTGGAGAGAAGAGCATGAGTGAAATGCATTGTAGGCAGAGAAAGTACAACACGACAAGATATACATAGTTGTGATGTGAGCCCACAATCATTTTAGAAGTTGTTGCTTCACAAGATCTTTGGATTTGGTAATTCATATTTGTGGTTCGTCAAAGTCTCACAATGATATTAATGCTCTTAAATAGCCGAGATCATGCTCCAAAGTGAACAATAACATGTTGTGTCACCTTGCAAATGGTTTTGTTTTCCTAAATGGGTCACATTTGTTGGGAGCTGATCTCTAGTCACTTATTCTTGCCTAATGTTGCGGGCTAATAGGTTACTAGATGGGCCGTAGGTACGGTCATTCTTTGACACCATGGGCACAATGTCAAAGGCTACTACACATGGGAAGGGGCAACAGCCGGAAGATTTACCAAGACAATGGCTCATTGCACCAGATGGCACAATTAATATTAATGGGCAACCGGTGCCTAATCTCACTGGGAAAGTAGTTGGTACAGTTTTGTTGCTAGAAGGTGCCACGGAAGTTTGTTCGTCGGGTATTGCTATTGTAAACACACCAGGAAATTCCAATTGTTAAAAGGAGGATGCAGGGAGCTGGTGAAGTGAATGATGATGTTAACACGATCAACATGGCGGCCTCCGAGGAGGAGAACCACCGGGCCCAATGAGAGTTCTATGCTGGAACTGTCATGGGATCGGCGACTCCGACAGTGAGAGAGCTCTGTGAGCTCATAAGGGTATCATAAGTGTGTCGTTGGTGGTTTGTATTCTGGAGACACAACTAACAAAGAGGCGTGTGGAGGGCTTGACATATGTGTTAGGCTTTGATGGAGGTTTTGTTGTGGCAAGCTCAGGAAGAAGTGGAGGTATTGATGTGTTTTGGCGGAATGGGGTCGCTTTGGAAGTAAAGAATTACTCTAGGTACCATATCAATGCAAGGGTGTCGGAGCAAGGAAGGGATGACTGGAGGCCCACATGTTTTTAATGGAAGCAAACAGGAATTTACGACAGCAGACATGGGACACTATGTCATGACTAAGGGGAGAATCAACCCTATAGGTGACTTCAATGAGGTGTTGTAGAGAGAAGAACAAATGGGGCCAAATCTGCATGATGTGTCTCAAATGAGAGGATTCAAAGAAGCTATTGACCTGTGTGGGCTTGATGACCTGGGATACATTTGAAGGAAATATGCCCTAGAGGCAATAATAAAGTTATTATTTGTATTTCCTTATATCATGATAAATGTTTATTATTCATGCTAGAATTGTATTAACCAGAAACTTATTACATGTGTGAATACATAGACAAAACAGAGTGTCCCTAGTATGCCTCTACTAGACTAGCTCATTGATCAAAGATGGTTATGTTTCCTAGCCATAGACATGAGTTGTCATTTGATCAACGGGATCACATCATTAGGAGAATGATGTGATGGACAAGACCCATACGTTATCTTAGCAACTTGATCGTTTAGTTTTACTGCTATTGTTTTCTTCATGACGTATACATGTTACTATGACTATGAGATTATGCAACTCTCGAATACCAGAGGAACACCTTGTGTGCTATCAAACGTCACAACGTAACTTCTTGACTATAAAGATGCTCTACATGTGTCTCTGAAGGTGTTTGTGGAGTTGGCATAGATCGAGAATAGGATTTGTCACTCCGAGTGTCGGAGAGGTATCTCTAGGCCCTCTCGGTAATACACATCATAATAAGCCTTGCAAGCAAACGACTAATGAGTTAGTCACGAGATACTACGTTCCCCTATAGTGGCATCATGAGCCAGGTCTATGCGTAGATGATATGCACGAGTAGAACACAATGAGTTGTGGGCGATAATAGTCATACTGCTTACCAGCATGTCATACTTTGATTCGGCGGTATTGTGAGATGAAGCGGCCCGGACCGACATTACGCGTACGCTTATGCGAGACTGGTTTCATCGTTACGAGCACTCGTTGCTTAAAGGTGACCCACGGGTGTCTGTCTCTCTCACTTTAGTCGAATCGAGTGTGGCTATGCCCGGTCCTTGTGAAGGTTAAAATAGCACACTTGACGAAAAATCGTTATGGTTTTGTATGCGTATGTAAGAACGGTTCTTGCTAAGCCCTTAGCAGCCACATAAAACTTGCAACAACAAAGTAGATGACGTCTAACTTGTTTTTGTAGGGCATGTTGTGATGTGATATGGTCAAGACGTGATGGGTTATACGTTATTGTATGAGATAATCATGTTTTGTAAAGTTATCGGCAACCGGCAGGAGCCTTATGGTTGTCTCTTTATTGTATGAATTGCGAAAGCCATGTAATTGCTTTACTTTATCACTATGAGTTAGCGATAGTAGTAGTATAAATAGTTGGCGAGACAACCACGACGCTATGATGAAGATCATGGTGTCTAGCCGATGACGATGGAGATCGTGACGATGCTTCGGAGATGGAGATCAAAAGCACAAGATGATGACTGTTGGAAATATGCCCTAGAGGCAATAATAAATTTGTTATTATCATATTTCTCTGTTCATGATAATCGTTTATTATCCATGCTGAAATTGTATTGATCGGAAACTCAAATACATGTGTGGATACATAGACAAGAAGTTGCCCTATCAGCCTCTACCGGACTAGCTCGTTCATCAAAGATGGCTATGGTTTCCTAGCCATTGACATGAGTTGTCATTTGATAACGAGATAACATCATTGGGAGAATGATGTGATGGACAAGACCCAAACTATGAACGTAGCGTATGATCATGTCAAGTTTATTGCTATCGTTTTCTGCATGTCAAATATATGTTCCTATGAGCATGAGGTCATGCAACTCACTGACACCGAAGGAATACCTTGTGTGTACCAAACGTCGCAACGTAACTGGGTGACTATAAAGGTGCTCTACAGGTATCTCCGAGGGTGTCTGTTGAGTTGGCATGGATCAAGATTGGGATTTGTCACTCCGTGTGACGGAGAGGTATTTCAGGGCCCACTCAGTAATACAACATCACAAGAAGCTTGCAAGCAATGTGACTAATGAGTTGGCCACGGGATCTTCTATTACGGAATGAGTAAAGAGACTAGCCGGTAACGAGATTGGACTAGGTATGGAGATACCGACGATCGAATCTCGGGCAAGTAACATACCGATAGACAAAGGGAACTACATACAGGATTATCTGAATCCTTGACATCGAGGTTCAACCAATGAGATCTTTGTAGAATATATGGGAACCAATATGGGCATCAAGGTCCCGATATTGGTTATTGACCATCACTACAAAAAAAATACACTTCTGTGATGATACGTGTTTGTCACAGTAGGTCACGTTTTCTGTCATGCATGTACATCCATGAAAAATTTATGATAGAATGAAGATAGTCATACTTGTGCTGTCGTAGAAGTGTTCCATGACATAACAAAAAAATTCATCACGGAAGTGTCCACTTCCATGACGATAAATCGCGCGTCACAGAAGTACTTTCGTCAAGGGTGACGGACACGTGGCATCCACCGTAACGGAACACCGTTAAGCTATCGGGTTCGGTTTTGGATCCAATAACCCGTTAATATCCCTGACCAATGGGGATTTTCCACATGTAAAATTCTAATTGGCTGACGGAAACACGTGGCAGCTCCACGTTGGCACAGGTGTCTCTCATCCAATGGGCGAGATGCGCCTATGATATGTTGACACGTGGACCGGACCATAAAGTTTAAATGGGCCGGCCCAACTAAAGGCCCACAAGATTTTGCGGTCCATAATGGGCCAGCCCAGCAAAAGGCCCACGATATTTTGCATATCATAATGGGCCGGCTCAGCTAAAGGCCCATGAGATTTTGCGGTCCATAATGGGCCGGCCCAGCAAAAGGCCCACGAGATTTTGTGTATCATAATGGGCCGGCCCAGCTAAAGGCCCACGAGATTTTGCGGGCCATAATGGGGCGGCCCAGCTAAAGGCCCGCGAGATTTTGCAGACCATAATGGGCCGGCCAGCTAAAGGCCCAACATTCTCAGTTCAGGCCCGTACAGCTAGTGTCAAATTGGCCCGTCAACGGCCTGTCCTAAACTTGTCATCATCGCGGCCCATGGTCACTTCTGGCCTGTTAACAGTCCGCTAAGTATATGGGCCGAATTACGGCCCGGTGTATTTCCGACCTGTTAAAGGTCCTGCTTCATTTGGGCTCATTTACAGGCCATTGAAACTTTCGGCCCATAAACGACCGTGAAGGATTTGGGTCATATTCGTCCATGTCTGCCATTTGGCCTGTTAGAGGCCCACTACAAATTTGGGCCACTTTCGGCCTGCTGTGATTTTCGGCATGTTAACGTCGGACGAAATCCAAGGGCCATATGTGGCCCAACGTCACATCGGGCCCATATAAAAATGAAGATAATCTAGCCTGATCAAACATCCGGCCTGTTAAAGGCCCGTGTATTAGGTCGGCGCATTTACGGCCCGTCCGAATTTCGGCCTGTGAAAGATCCGAATCGTAAATGGGCCCAATCTCACTTTCGGTCTTTTAAAGGCCCATGTTTTTTATGGGCTCAAGATATTTACACCTGTAAATGGCCTATTGTTACTGAGGGACCAAATTATGTTTAGGCATGGTAAAGGCCCACTATGGGCATAGGCCTACCAGACAAATATGAAATCTTATGCTGATTTAGGCCCAGATATTTTTAGTGGGCTACATGCAAATTTCGGCCCATAATCATTTTTATCCTAATTGGAATGGGCCCAACGAATGTTGGCATGTTGGGATCCTACGAAGCTTTCGGTCGAATACATTACTAAGATAAACCTACACTCTACAAAAATAGCGTTGTAATTATTGCAGCCTTTGGCAGCATCATAAATGATGTATCACAACAAAAGGCATGTTGGCATAAAGTTTACAGTCCTTGCAGATAAAAGCACCATCAGATGTATAGAAGCACAGATCATGTGACATGAGTGCTAATGTTTCACGCTGTAGAATCTGATGGAGCAACACGATCTTCACCTTTTTCCGCCATTGCTCTTGAACAACGAAGCAAATGTCTGATAGTCTGGTTTCAAAACCATTCATATCTTGACGACATTTGTCAAGCTCTATTCTTGTTTCCAAAATGACGTCCATTAGGGATTGGACTTGTGTCTGAAGCACAGATATATCACTCTGTCTAGCAGGAAGATTTTGTTCTGTAGACGATTTGGACGAGGTTACCTTAACAACCAACCCAGAATTACGCAGGAAGGTTCTTTTTGCACTGTTAGTGGAGAGATACTAACGCACTGTAGCAAGAGGTGACATTGTGCCTGTGGTAGCCTCGTCCCCTTCAGGTGGTTGTGGCTGTTCAAACATTTTTTCCATAGCTTCCTGAAAGTTTGAACTTGTAGATTAGTGTACCAGATAAGTTACTAATGAGACAAAAACAAACAACGTAGGTTACACGTTTATACATAACTTATTTTGAGGAACTATTGTAATACATTAGCATGTATTGTAGTGCCAACTACATAATAAATTCACTTTCGGAACATATGTCCATGTAGCATGCCTACTGTATTGTCTATTTCCTCACATTCGTTGACATCTAAGGATAAAGAGACATGGTTTAAAGTAGGATGAACATAGTATGACATCATTCATATCATGGGATAACATATATAAAACAAATAGGCTATTTTATCATTATGTGCGCACGTGAACATAACAACTAGAATACAGATCAAGACTAAAAGAATATCCTTCATCTCTTTTAAACCATGTAAGGTGAAATGATACGTTAAGACAACTGTGTATAAAAGTGAACAGAGTAACTGACACTGGCTGCAAACCAAGTAGTTAAATGAACACGTCACAGTGCCAATCAGTTCAAAGGCAGGAGGAGTAAGGACTTACAACAGCGGCTTGAACTGGTGTGCTCATGCCCTTCATCTTGCTGGTGTGGCAATCCTTGAAGATTTGCACTGCATTCGGTTCAGGTTCTTTTTGGTCCGCATAGGATTTAGTCTATATTTGGAACAAGTCAATATAGATACGATAATATGGCACAGAAAAAAGAAGAAAGTAGCAGCTATTTACAAGAGCATGGCAGTGTGCAATATAGCTACGAGATCATGTTGTCTATTGGAATTTCACTTTAGAAGGGTTGGTCTTGTTCTTCAAATAGTTAGCCTAGAAGAAGATACACTTGTAAGGCACATACATAAATACAAGTTCAATATGTGGTCTGATCAAATACAAATAGCCTACCTGATACTTTGGATCAGACCAGTGTTTAACGAGGACTGTCCAGTCTTCATCTGTAATATATTCCACTGGAGATGATTGGGCGATTTCATTGTTAGCCTTGCCTTCAAAGTGAGATTTTCTAAGGTGCTACCGATACTATCGCAGAGCAGACTTAAAAACATGAGTGCATGCTTGTTTAGTTGCATCATCTTTCGGATCCAACTTGAACCTCATCTATTGAAAAAAGAATGTGAGTCATATTAGGAGGAAGCTAGAAAGTATGGGACAGAGCAAGACAATATACCTCATTGTGATGAATAACATTACTTACGGATAAATGGTCAAGGAAGGTGTTAAACTGGGTATTGTCTTTCTCATTCTTGTACTGGATCCACGTTGGGAGGATACGTGCATGACACCTAACGGCAACGGCTAACTCTGTAGCGTCACGTGGCCTTTTTAAACCTGCCTCAAAATGGATCTCCATTCTTCCTCCTTTATATTTTGTTAATCTGTCAAGCATTATCCCTGATGTCTGTTTCCGCTTGCGTCGTGGTGCTAGTTCAACAACGAATATGGAAAGTGTTAGTGTACATCAAACTGTGAGAGTACATATAAAGGAGCATGCAACTGCAACTTGACTCAGTCAGGTACCGTCTTGGTGTTGATGCTCATGAGATTCATCTGATCTTGCCAAGTCCTGTTGTGTCAGCAGTGCTTCGGAAGTAGTGTTAGGTGTGAAGGCAGCTTGGGAACTGGCCAGTTCCAGAGCAAATGAATGAGTAACTCATTGAGATGTTGGTACAGTTGAAGCGGATGCTGCAGCTGGTGGAGCAGGTGATATTGTGTTTGTAGATTTAGCCGGTGGACTTGGACCTTCTACTGCACTATAAGTACCAGCAGAATCTGGATGGTAGATCCTTTTCCGTTTCACCCGACGAGTAACACCACTCCCTACTATATTATTTTCCTTGCTCTTTTTTGACTTTGCCATGTCAAGCCGTACCCACAACACAAAAGAATAAAATCGCTCTTCAGAACTCATTGATGCATGATACAGACAAGCAATACTTTGATGTAAGATAACCGTATGAGGATGGAATATGTAAGAAAAACAGGATGGCATGACATATTCACAGCTATGATGTGTAAACTAAGCAAAAGGATTTTCAAGGAAATAGAAGTAATGCAAGCTAGACACCATATGAAAGATGCAACCAATATTACTCTGCCAAGTTAAAAGTGTCTTGTCATAAATGGCAATTCGAAAAATTAGAAGCAGTACAACGTAGAAATTAATGCAAGATGCAACCACTATCAAACTGCCATGTTAAAAGTGTCCAATGATGAGTGACTGATGCGGATACACAACAGCATTACTTTGATGTAAGAACATGGTATGATGGATAGATGCATTGTATTCTAGACACAGAATGCCATGTCATATGCACATGTATACCGTATGAACTCAGCAGGTGCAATTTAATCAAAATAGAAGAAATACAGGCTAGACAACATATGCAACATGAAACCAATTATCACATTGTCAACTTAAAGCAAGCACCTGCGATGGTGGACATACGGGAGATGAACTCATCATGTAGACTTGGGACTTCAACTTCATTAGCAGTAGCAGTGGCAAATCTAGAGAGTCTCTGTTTGCGTCGGTGCAGAGGACCACCAACATCCCCTAACTTACTCTTTTCCTTCCTATTTTCTGATATTGCCTTATGAAGTCAAAACCACAAGAAGATGAATAAAATTAGCTCTGCATAACTGGTTGATGCATGATACAGACAAACACTACTTTGATGTAAGGCAAGCGCATGATAGGAGGATGAAATATATACAAAAAAAAGACAGCGTTTCATATTCACACGTACGAAAGGGGGATGGAATATGTATGAAAAAACAGTAAGCGGAAGGCATTTCAACAAAATTAGAAGAAATGAAATCTAGGCACCATATGAACATGCAATCAATATCACTCTATCGGGTAAAAAGTGTCTCGTCGTAAGTGCCATTTCAAGAAATTAGAAGCAGTACAAGCTAGAAGACAATGCAAGATGCAACCTACATCACAGTCCCAAGTTAAATGTGTCTTATGGGTAAGTGATCGTTGCAGGTATAAGTTGTAAGCTACGCATATGCAAGTCAACATAATCAGAAGCAATACAAACTAGACATCATACGGAAAACGCAACCACATATAACAGTTCCAAGTTAGAGTGTGATGGTGGAGTAGGGGAGATGTGCTCATCATGTAAACGTATGTTCTAGAAACAGGAAAACGTGTCATATTCAGAGACATTATGTGTAAAGTAAGCAGATGCAATTCAACAAAGTTAGAAGAAATACAAGCTAGACATCATACGCAACATGCAACCACATATAATAGTGCCAAGTTAGAGCAAGCACCTGTGATGGTGGAGTAGGGGAGATGTGCTCATCATGTACACGTATGTTCTAGAAACAGGAACACGTGTCATATTCACACGCATTATGTGTAAAGTAAGCAGATGTAATTCAACAAAGTTAGAAGAAATACAAGCTAGACATCATATGCAGCATGCAACCACATATAATAGTGCCAAGTTAGAGCAAGCACCTGTGATGGTGGAGTAGGGGAGATGTGCTCATCATCTACACATCTACGTTGACTGTCTAGCCTTCCTTGGTCTAGCGAATCTTGTTGGGAGGATGGCAGAGTAGAATCTGTAGAGAACCTCCATTTCAGTTGCTCGGAAGGACCACCATCATCCAATGCCTTGCCAATTCCCTTCAGCTTTATTGATTTTGCATTGTGAGGTCAAACCGACAAGAAAAAGGAATATAATTCGCTCTTCAGAACTCATTCATGCATGATACTGACGAACACTACTCTGATGAAAGGCAAAGTCATGATATGAGGATGGAATATGTACGAAAAAATGAACGGCTTAACATATTCACACCTATGATGTGGTAACTAAGTAGAAGGCACTTTAACAAATTAGAAGCACTGCAAACTAGACACCATATGAAAGGTGCAATCAATATCACTCTGGCAAGTTAAAACTGTCTCGTCATAGGTGGCGTTCATCAAACTAGTAGCAATACATGCTAGAAATCATATTCATGACGCAAACCAATATCACACTGCCAACTTAAAGGTGTTCCATCATAAGTGACTGATGCAGGATACACAAGAATAGTAGTTTCATGTAAGAACATGGTGTGATAGACAGATATAGTATGTACCAAAAACAGGAAAGCGTGTCATATTCACACGTATCATGTGTAATCTAAGTAGATGCGGTTTACACTAATTAGGAGCAATACACGCTAGACACCATATGCAACATGCAACCAGATATCACACTGCCAAGTTAGAGCAAGCACCTTCGATGGTGGAGTAGGGGAGCGGAGACTTGGACCTTGTAATGCACTATCAGTACAAGGAGAATCGGTATAGATGCTCTGTTTACGTTGCTGCAGAGGACCACCATCATCGCGTTCCTTACTCTTTTCATTCCTCTTTCTTGATTTTGCCTTGTCAAGTCAAACCCACAAGAAAAAGGAATAAAATTTGCTCTTCAGAACTCATTGATGCATGATACTGACGAACACTACTTTCATGTAAGGCAGCCGCATGATAGGAGGATGGAATATGTATGAAAAACAGGACGGCGTGACATATTGACATGTATGATGTATAAAGTGTAAACTAAGCACAAGGTGTTTGAACTTGTTAGAATCAATGCAAGCTAAAACCATATGAAAGATGAAACCAATATCACTCTACCAAATTAGAAGGGTGCCCTAACAAATGTATTTGACCAAATTAGAAGCAATACATGGCAGCAAGCTAGAAATAATATGCAATATGCAACGAATAAAGGTGACTCATCGTAAGTGATTGATGCAGGATACAGAAGAGAGGTAGTTTCATGTAAGAACAAGGTTAACACATAGATGTACTGTGTACCAAAAATAGGAAGGCATGTCATATTCACAGGTATAATGTGTAAACTAAGCAGATGCAATTTACCCTAATTAGAAGCATTACAAGCTAGACACCGTATGCAACAGGAAACCACATATCACACTACGAAGTTAGAGCAAGCACCTGTGATGGTGGTGTGGGGGAATTGCGGTCATCAACTAGAGAGCTACGTTGACTATCTTCATTTAGCCTTGCTGTTTCTTGAGAATCATGTGGGGAGGATGACATTGCACTCTTTAAACGAGTATGGCATCTCACACTAACCCACCTGGATGACTGTCTCATCATAAGTGATTGACGAGGGATACAAAAGAGCATTAGTTTGATGTACGAACATGGTTAATAGACATATGTAGTATGTATCAAAAACAGGAAGGCATGTCATTATCAAAGGTATAATGTGTAAAGTAAGCAGATGCAACTTAACCAAATTGGAAGCAATACAAGCTAGACACCATATGCAACATGCAACCACATTTGTGAGCACGAAGTTAAAGCAAGCACCTGGGATGGTTGTGTGTGGCAATTGAGATCATCAACTACAGAGCTACGTTTACAGTCTCCAACTGCTGACACCACATCCTTTAGAGCGCTGAGACGCTTAGTGCTTATCTTCGTATTACACTGGAGCGACTTCTGTCTTTTCTTTCAGCATTCATCAACACTGTGTCAGAGTCTGAAATACCCATGCATAAAAAAACAATAGTGTGAGTATGGGTGAAGTGTGTGCACAATTAGTACAGTGTAAAGGTAGCAGATAGCAGGTCGCTGAGAAATAAATGACGGGAGACATATGATAGCTCTACAACATGCATGGCACACTAAATTACTACAGGATTCTATGAAAATAACATTCGACTAAAAACAAATAGGTCAGTCCATTTTTTCTGCACCGTCCGATGTACAAAGAACGGGCAGATCGCCTTCATCTACCTCCAGCCAGTCAGTGTTGATGATCTTCCTCGAAACGGTAGCGACCATCGGCCCAGTCCCCTGCCTGCGCCCTCCCCTCAACCTCACCGCACCGCCGTGCTTGGCACCGCCCCCCGCAATCCATTCAAGCCCCGCCGACCACCAGATCGGGCGCAAGCAGCTCCTCCGCCCCACACCCTTATTATAGACACCGATGCGCCGCTTCCCCGGCGAACAGGCGGACTAGGTGCTCCGCGCGCCTAAGCGGGTGCTGCTTCTTTTAATTGCGGTTTGACTGGCCCTGAATTGAAATCCAGGCGGGCTACTGACCTCTAGCAAAGGTGAAATAGTAAAGGGAGGAAACCTTGTGCATTTAGTATCACGAAGAAGATGCAGTAAGAAGTCCTCAACTAGTTTCTTTCGTGGGATGAATACGGTGTGAGCAGAGACGTAAGGTTTGCACGAATAAGGGAAGAGGAGTACCTCTTTCTGTCGGCAGTGATGTGTCCTCCTTCTGTTTTTCCAACGATCTTCTTGTGGTTCGCTGGAAACGAGAAGTTGTGGAGGACGGTGCAGCCTTGGACGAACCCATGGCCAAGTTGTTGAGTGTGGTGCGGTGGCCGTCTGTCGGCGGCGGGGAAGCAGATCCGAGGCGGTGAACGACGGAGTAGCAGGAACAGCTTCGGTGCGGTGGACGATTGCGATAGTGGAGCGGCAGCAGTGAGGCGCAGGACGGCATGATCGGAGTGGTTCTGGTACGGCGCATGTTGGTGTCAGCGTCGTGGAGGCAGCTCTACCTCGGCTTCAGCTGCTAAGTCCTTGAGGGCGTTGCGGTTGCGTTGGATGACGACGTCAGGGTACCAGCTCCGGCGTGATGGAGTTGGGCGGCGGTGGATTAGACGCTATGGGGTGGAGGATGGAGGAGGCTGGGGTTTCGCGGCTGGTGGAGAGGGCGTTTTGGTGCCCACGGAGTATGAATGGGGAAACAGAGGGAGGCGGGGAACTGAGGGGGAACAATGTTTCGGTTTGGCACGCGCTTGTTTGAAATTTGGGTAAAGTTGCAAACTTTGCCCCCATCTAAAATTTCGGACATATTATGGGTTGGGGGTAGGACAGTAATCTCAGGTGTCCCAAATGTGGGCAGGATAGATTTTAGTGAGCGCGTGGGTGTTTCGGCGCCCACGGCGTATGAATGCTTCTCGTAGGCGGTTGAGACTGGCGTCTTGGTGAAGTTACAAACCTACCCCGGTTTAGACCTTTGGACATCGGGCCGATAGGCTACAAGGGCCAGAGTCAGGACAGTAATTTCCTACCGCCAAACATTAGTCTCGCGCGGTTTCGGGTGCCAGAGGCCTATTTGGCGCTTCGTGCAATATTTGGGAGCAGAAGCATTAACGTTTCGGTTCTCTTGAATTGAATATTCAGAATTTGTCAAACTTCACAAATCTTTACTCTTGAAAATCCTAAAGCTACGATTATTTTGGAATGGAGGTGGTACATTTGAATATACATTGTACACGAGTATATATTAAAAAATATGCAACTGACCTCAGTTCATGCATGGTTCCAGATATAATCTCCCTGGTTGCAAAAAAAAAGTTAGACATGCATATGAATATATATAGAATGTTCCAACGCACAACAAAGATTGATGCCCCCTTTTACATCTGATTTACGAATGCCATTATCTCGGGTTCAAATAGATGAATGCACTTCCTATGAATTCGAATCTTCGAAACCCCCCTTATGTTGAATTCGACATGTATTCTATTTCGTAGCTAGCAATTTGGAATGTATCCATGCAAGTGACAAATGTATAAAGTGCTTCACACTAACAACATGGAGTGCACTAATTAATGTTTATATATGAATTGCAAAAGCATCCATTGCCTGTATTTCAAACCGCTCTCACTCTATGGATCGATAATATGAAATAAACGCATGCACATGCTAGAATTCAATAGAGTATGGGTGTCTGATAGACCGATTTCGTCCATACGCAATTTGCAAAATTCATGATCTCATCCAAAAATAATAATGCCATTTATATTTTAATTTAATGCATAGAACCGCCTTTTACACGTTGATGCACTATGCATCGGCTCCTTCTCACAAACGCGCTATATATCTCTCTATCTACCGCATAAGTGCACACACTTTATATGCATCGACATTTCTCTTTCACGCATGCTCACAATCTCTCTCGAGGTGTCGGGGAGTCTCACGCACATGCTCTCTCTGTATCTCTCTCTCTCTCTCTCTCTCTCTCTCTCTCTCTCTCTCTCTCTCTCTCTCTCTCTCTCTCTTTCTGACTACTATGTACCACTCTTTTCACTAATCTCAGTTGAAAACACTATTTCTCTCACATGCATATATACACACGCACTGTCTCTACTATCCCTCTATACGCACATATATGTGCCTACGTGTCTCCCGCACGCACATTATCTTTAGGCCTCTCTCGCACACATTGCCCCCCAAGACACACCTCTCTCTTAGTAGTTGGCAGATATGATTACATCATATCATTCGGTAGGATATCCCTGACTGTTAGGCTGGATGATAATACGAGGCAAAGTTTTACCCTAGTTCGGACCCTTGCAGTTGAGGAAAAAGCCTACTCCTGGTACTGTATATTAGTGATAGGGGTGTATACAAAGTACACGTGAATAGCAGGTATTGTGCGTGTGTATATACTATCGACGAACTAGCCCCCAAGCTTCTATAACATACTGGGGGCCTAGAGTTACAAATCATATATAGTCGGCTTATCACTAGTGGGGTGTGATAGCCTGGCTTATTAGGGATGATAGACTATTCATATCAATAAGGAATTCCTTCTTTTCCGGGAGCCCGTTCAGATAGAACTCCAAAGTTAAGCGTGCTCAGCTTGGAGTAGTTTCAGGATGGGTGACCGACTGGGAAGTTGCTCCCGGGTGCGCACGAGTGAGGACAAATTGCGCAGAAAAGACTAGTATTGATTCGTGAGGCCAGTCTAGATCCCGCCAGGAGTAACGACCACCGGCGGGTGTGTCCGGGGCGTTACAAGTTGGTATCAGAGCCGACCCTCGCGGTTACACGGATGGTTGCGGATAGTTTGCAGTCATGTTGTGCATGACGTTTGTGACCCGTCGTGGCACACGGCATGTCACATGTGTTGTACTAGAAGCACAGACGTATGTGCTAAGAGGGAACGTTCCTGTGGCCCGACGAGGACGTCGATTCCTCTAAGTGAGGGTGTATGTGATAGCCTGGCTTATTAGGGATGATAGACTGCTCATATCAATAAGGAATTCCTTCTTTTCCGGAAGCCCATTCAGATAGAACTCCAAAGTTAAGCGTGCTCAGCTTGGAGTAGTTTCAGGATGGGTGACCGACTGGGAAGTTTCTCCCAGGTGCGCACAAGTGAGGACAAAGTGCGCAGAAAAGACTAGTATTGATCCGTGAGGCTAGTCTAGATCCCGCCAGGAGTAATGACCACCGGCGGGTGTGTCCGGGGCGTTACATGGGGATAGAGTCCTCCGCGACTCTGGTAGCTAGGTTCATGTTGTACACCGAGTCCTCCACATGGGTCTTCGTATAACGCATCTCGATCCAACCTATGTGGCGCAGGATGGAACCGACCCATGAGTCCTCATGTTGACCCACCACAACTAGAAATGATGTGCCCACCACACCACACACGCAATCGGCCACTAGGAAAATAAGCATATACAATAGTACAATGTTATACATGAAAGTTAATTGCATGGTGCATCCAAAAATATTTGTTCTGCATTGTGAATGTTTATATATTCTCCTAAAATATTAGTCACGGGAAAGAGAAACGAAGGGCATATCTCTCCTTGTCTCCACCGGACATCCCCTCTTTCTACACCACTTTCACGTACGCACACAAACTATCTCTTGCCCCTCTAAAAGTATGCATGCCCACGACACATTCACGCATGACGGCCACTGTATTTCAAGCTAAAGCACTATACAGTCACTGGAGTTCAGAATATGCTCATTACGGTCACTGTTGTGGAATTAGCACGGCAGATGTCCGGTTTAGAGGACTTAGGTGTGAGGCCATCGCGCGGGTTAGCTTGAAGAGGTTAAAAGCACGCAAATGACACAGAGGGTTTATACTAGTTCGGCTCCTTCGATGAAGGTAAAAGCCTACGTCTAGTTTGGTGTGGTATTGCTTAGGCGTCGATGAACAGGGAGCGAATCGCTTGCCTGTGTCTCGAGCTGTTGTTTCTTCCCTCTGAACCGTCGTCGGGTCGTCCCTTTATATAAGAGGCAACGCCCGGTCCTGTTTACAAAGTCCCGAGGCCGGTTCATAAACATGTCCGCCTCGGTCTCTACTCTTTCTATCTTATATCCCAAGTTACATGATATGTCGGTTTACAAACCGTAGGCCTTACACATGGGCTCTAAGCCTCTATGGGCCGTAACCTCTGGTACATATTCTACTGGACCTTGTGAAAATACAACTATGTCAGTGTAATCCGGATCTTCCTGGCCGGTTTATACCTGCTAGTAATATCCCTCACATTAGGCCCCAGATTGATTTGAGCTTGTTCATGTCAGTCTTCTAAATCTTGCCAAAAATCTCTTTCCTGTAATTTATCTACTTCATAAACCGGCCATGACGTCATCCCCTGGAATCGCCTTAATCCGTCGTGACGTCATCTCTGCACTTAATGCTTCGCCTTTGTCTGTTAACTTTATTAAATGCCGCACCGAAAATCGAGGCGAGAGCGCAATCTTTATCCAATCTCTGGCCTCCTCGATTCCCGCGCTTACCGTTTTCACCCCTTCGTCTTATAAATACCGCTGGGGCATGCCTTCTTTTTTCCCCTTCTGCCTTCGTCTTCCTTCATCTCCGTCGCTCGAAGCTCCGCCGCCGCTCTTCGAGCCCATCGTCGTCCTCGAGCATGGCCGCTGCATCACCCTGAACGTGACCAGAGCACTTCACCGCCGTCGTATACGTCGTCAGGTACTCTTTCCTCTTCCCTGTAGATCTCAATCTAGGGTTTCGCCCGTAACTCCGTCATGAAAACCTTGAAGCTTTGTTGTTAACCTTGCCGTAGATTCAAACTTTACGTAGATTCGTCCTGAATCCATGCGCTCTTGTTCCATCCTCACGTCTTTTAGTTCTTCTAACTTACCAGTTTAGATTTGATCTGTAGAAAACCTCCGCGGTCTTTCATGTATATGACTTGCGTTTATTCCATCTTTTCCTTATGCCTCAGATCCATTTTTACTTTAGCCTTCTGTGGAAACTGTTTCTGCGCACTATAGATCTATAGTTTGTCTTCACCGGTTTAGTCAATCATATGCTTTCTTTGACGGGTTAGACGTAAGCCCGTATACAAAATTGACGGTTTAGCTTATGCCCTCTTTGTCATTATGAACTGGCTGTTGCCTCACTCTTATATGCTTCCGGATTAGTAACACCATTAGTCCCTTGTGTAAACCGGCAATTTAGATCCATAATTGTATATACTGCTCCGGCTTACGCTTTAGCAATTGGTAAACCGGATTTTGCACTGTAATTTTCAGCACTTCCTCAGTCAAGATGACAGCCAAGCAGTTCGGTGCTTGCAACTGGGTCCCTTCCCGCATCACTGAGGATGACTTAACAAACGCTGCTTCAATCGGCGTTCTGGGCCCTAAGGAGGTTCTGCATTGGCGGGCCCCAGGAGATGAGTGTCCACCTACTCCTAAGGAAGGAGAGGTTATTGTTTTCTTTGATCACCTGGCCCGGGGTTTCAGCCCTCCCGGTTCAAAATTCTTCCGGGATGTGCTAGCCGCTTTTTAGCTCCATCCTCAGGACATAAGCCCAAATTCTATGTCAAATATCTGCAATTTTCAAGTCTTCTCAGAAGCATATCTTCAAGAAGAACCATCAGTGGATCTATTCCGAGACTTTTTCCATTTGAAATGGCGAACAGAGTTTACTGACGGACCGCATCAAGAGTTGGGGGGCGTCAGTATCCAAAAGAGAAAGGATGTGAGCTTCCCTCATGCTACCCTTCACAGCCACCCTAAGGAATGGAACCAAACGTGGTTCTATTGCAAGGACACTTCGCCTGAAGGAGAAAACCCACTGCCGGGTTACCGTGCGTATCGCCTACCAACGGATCATCCCTTGCCACAACGCCTCAGCGCCCCGGATCGTGCCCGGTTTGCTCCTCAACTTTCCAAGCTCCGGGCCTTTGTAGCCAACGGCTTAACCGGAGTAGACTTTGTCCGCTGCTGGCTTGCCTGGAGCATTCTTCCGCTGAGGCGGCGCTCAGGCCTGATGTGTGAGTACACTGGTAAACCGGATGATCCTCTATGCCATATTGATATAATACTTCCTGAAAAAGAAGTCATTGAATCAGCGAAGAAAATGTTGAATGTCTCTTTGGAAGAGTGCAGCCGGACCGGTTTAGCTCCGTTCTGCGAAAGCAATAAACCGCTAGCAGTAAGTCCTTTCTGATCTCTTCTGTTTGTTCTGATCCGGCCATATCAATTGTCTTCCATTTATTTGCTATCTTCTGCACAGACCACCGATCCCTTTTGGAAAAGGAAATCTCAAGATAAAGTGGCCAAGCAACCACGCCGGAAAACTTATGCTGTTAAGAAAAAGAAGGTTGTTGCCGCCTCCGGTTCACACCCCGAGGAAGATGATCCGGACTCAGAGGTATGAATTAAACCTTGTATGTTTTATCCTCCCTTTGTCTAAATTTATGTTTAACAGTGTCTTTCCATAGGATCTGGCGTAAGGAAGTAAAGCGGCGGAAGTTGAGGTAATTTCTCTCTCTTCAGACTCAGAACCGCTGCCCCCCAAAATCCGTCGGGTGTCCCAGAAATACCCTTTTTCTCATCCTTACGCTCAATTGGACCCCAAATTTCTTTTGAAGAAGCAGCAGCATGAAGCACGCCGGACCACGCGCCATAGTGGCCACGTGGTGGAGTCATCCGGAATACCTCTTACTCCGGCTCGCAGGTGCCGCTCCAAGGTTTTACTTTCTCCAACTCTTCTTCATCCAAAAGCCGAGCTCATACGTAAACCGCTTAAACCGTCTGATCCTAACTATCAGGAGGCTCCTTTGTCCTCTTCCGGCGAGTCAACTGCTACACAAGTCCCTATGCTGAAGACTGTGCCTGAGTAAGTTCCTTTCAAACATCCGGTTTACCTTCATGTTTTTGACTTCATGATTCTCATTATTCCTTTGATTTTTACCAGAAAGCCAAAGCCTAGTAAGAAGGCGAAAACAAACAAAGCGGCTGCTGAAACCGCTGCCGCTGACCCGGCTGATGACCCCGAAGCGGTCGTCCTTCCAGAAGACATCCCTGAAGCTCAGTTCGATGATCCTATCCCTATGGATCGTGATGATGCCACTCCGGGAGATGATAATGCGGTTGAACCGGCGAGTCCTGTCCGGGTTAGCCCTCCTCGGGCTAGCCCGGCTCCTGTCAGCCCGGCACCTGCTACTGCTCCTCTCCCACCGACTACCGCTTCATCCGCGGACGTTGAGATAACCGGGTTAGGTTTCACTGCCCCTACTGAACCTGTCATCTTGGCCAGACATACTGCCAAGGAGGAAAAACTTCAACAAGACAAAGGTAAGTGGAGCACAGACTTATCCAGTTATGCCGAGTTGAGCGCCCAGGAGCTTCATTCCGGGTATCTGAACCGGCTCTTTACCAGCCGCGAGTATGAAGCCCGGTTGGCTAACATGATGAAGGATAAATACGAGATAATTTCCTTTCCTTTATTTGTCTCTGTTTTGTATTCTTGCAATTCTGTCTTCAGGCCATAGTAGCCCCCAAGTGCCGGTTTAGCTTCATTGTAGGTAAACCGGGACTTTCCAGTGTATCTGAAAATGAACTTACATTAGCCCCCAAGTGCCAGGGGTATAACTTGTTATATGCGCTTGGGACTTGTCTGAAATTCTCTTTTGTTACTTCAATTGCACATTAGCCCCCATGTGTCAAGTGGATAACTTGTTATATGCTTGAAACTTGATTAACTTGTTTTTCTAATCCGTTTGACTTCCTTGTAGGCTGACTTGACCCGGAGGGCTTCGAAGGTAACTGAACTCCGGAATAGATTGGTTGTTAATGAAACTGCTTCTGCCAAAGCCAAGGACGAGCTTGTGCTTACCTTAACCAACATGGAAAAATTGAAAAAGGACTTTGAAGCGGAGCGGTCCGCATGGGAAGTGCAGAGGAATGCTCTTGAGAAAAGGGCAAAAGACGCTGAAGTTGCGCTTAATCCGGTTACACAGGAGCTGACCGGTTTAAGACAGCAAATAGAGCTCATGACTTCTGCTATCTTTGGTAAGCACTCGTCTGCATATGTTTTTCGTCTTTGCAATCTTTTCTTCTGCTTCGGTTTAACGTGGCCAACATTTTCAGGGAGGCGCATGACTCATCTTGGAGATGATGTCCGGAAGAAGCTCAAGGCCTCTTATACCCTGGTGGAGCAGTTGTATTCCGGCGCTCAAAGGGTTATTAGTGCAATGTCTCATCATAAACCGGCCCCAACTACCATCCAAAGTACTTTGGAGAAACTATCTGTCCTGCATGTGCACCTGGTGGAAGTGAAGAAATTTGCTGCACGGGCTGGCTCTCTTATAGCACTGACCCGGGCCAAGGCATGGGTTCCGGACTTTAATCCAGATGAGGCTATGAACGGATATCCCAGCAATAAAGAGGATGGATCCACCTTCTCTGCCGAAGACCTCCGTGCCTTAACCAAAGAGATGCGCCCACTCGCCAGCAAACTCGCCGATGAAGCGGATCTGACAAGGTATCATCCGGCCTATGACTTAGAAAATGAACGGGTGGAGCGGCCGGTTTATGACACCGAGAATCTGATCCCGCCAATGCGTGGCCATACTTTCGCTCCAGATATTGATCCGTCCAATCTTATTAATGAGGAAATGTACTTCCGTGCACTCTCCAAGATTGACTGGCGCGTTCCTGATTTCCAGCCACTACCTGAAGATGAAGAAGACCCGGAACAAGGCGACCCTCAGCCTTCACAGCGTGAAGAGGAGTCGTAAACCGTCCGGTTTAATTCATAGCTGCTGAACACTTTTGCAAAAAAACTTTAATCCGTTTGGGCCTGCAGGTGCCTTGTAATAGGATAGTTTGAAATATTGTCTTTGTCCCAATGTGGATGTCACAGCTTGACTTGGTGTCTGCCAATTTAATCCCTTGTTTTGCTATGATTAATCCGTTTATGTTATCTGCACCTGCATAAACAATGCTAAAAAGATGTCCTGGCGGTTTACCACCGGACCTATTACATTGTTCTCATAGACATATATTGAAGGAGTATCTGTTTTATATCAAAAATACCTCATACCTCTGATTAAGTGTGCCTGGCGTCCTTAATCCGGTAGGTATAATTGAAAGTATAGATGCTGATGAGGCTCTTGGCTCTCTTGGTATTTGCCTAATGACTGATCCGGGTTATGATGAACGCCAGTTTAACTCATGCTGATGTTCATGACCCAGACTTTTAATGTTACAGATATATGGTCAACTTTGAAGTTGCCCAATCCCGGATCAATAGACTTGGTTAACAACAAAACTTGTAAAATCACAAAAACAAAGTTTTTTGGCAAATAAGACCATGTAGTCGAGGCTTTTTACGAGCTGCCAGGCTCCAAATCGAGGCTTTTTATGAGCTGCCAGGCTCGAAATCGAGGCTTTTGATTCGAATACGATCAGTAAACCGGACCAAAGGGGTTGAGCTAGGATTCGAATACGATCATGTAGCCCCCAGTGGCCTTGAGAGTTTTTTAAGAGGCTTCTGATTCGAATGCGATCAGTAAACCGGACCAAAGGGGTTGAGCTAGGATTCGAATACGATCTTGTAGCCCCCAGTGGCCTTGAGAGTTTTTTAAGAGGCTTCTGATTCTAATGCGATTAGTAAACCGGACCAAAGGGGTTGAGCTAGGATTCGAATACGATCATGTAGCCCCCAGTGGCCTTGAGAGGTTTTTAACGACCCTGATTCAAATACGATCCAAGTCGGACCCAAAAGGGGTTAAGCTATGATTCGAATATGATCAAGAAGCCCCCTAGTGAGTTTGGCTATGTTCTCTTTGGTTCGAATGCGACCTATGTTTGAACAGGAAGCCCCCAGGTAACCGTAGAGGCAGGGTATCTATATGGGAGTTGCGATGTGCGGCAAACCCTCTTTGGTCCTTAATAAATAATTGTCCTGCATATCAACATAGATAGATCAAAGCATCTTGTTTTCTTGATGAAAGTGATATATATCAAGAGAAATAAACTTTAGATGGATATCACCTGAGTGAATTCCCATATGACACTTATATTTGAAGAAGATGGCTGATCCCCCGGTTTACCGGGGGTGCCGGTTTATTTATTAATCATAATATGTACATGATACATGAAGCGGAGCCCATGGCTCAAGTGTAGTAAGGCCACAGAAGAGCGATGTTCCACGGCCGCTTCGTCTCTTCCTCTGCTGTACGTGAGTCTTTATGCTCTCGAACGTCAATCGGGTAGTATGAACAGTTGTGTAGGTTCTTGCTGACCACAAAGGGTCCTTCCCAAGGTGGGGATAACTTGTGCATATCTGTCTGGTCTTGGATGAGCCGGAGCACCAGATCCCCCTCCTGGAATGTCCTAGTCTTAACCCGGCGGCTGTGATATCGACGCAGGTCTTGTTGATAAATTGCTGATCGTGCCGCTGCTGTGTCCTGTTCCTCATCCAGCCGGTCTAAGTTGTCTTGTCTTGCTTGCTCATTGGCCGCTTCAACATAAGCTGCCACCCGTGGTGAGTCGTGCCGGATGTCACTAGGGAGAACCGCTTCAGCACCATATACCATGAAGAAGGGCGTATAGCCTGTAGACCTGTTAGGTGTAGTGTTGATGCTCCAAAGGACAGAAGGTAACTCCTCAACCCAGCAACCTGGTGTTCTTTGCAAAGGAGTCATAAGCCGGGGCTTGATGCCTCTCAAAATCTCTTGGTTGGCCCTCTCAGCTTGACCGTTGGATTGAGGGTGAGCTACTGAAGACACATCCAGGCGAATATGTTCCCTTTGGCAAAACTCTTCCATCTCTCCTTTAGATAGATTGGTGCCATTGTCAGTAATGATGCTGTGTGGAAAGCCAAACCGGAAAATTACCTTTTTGATGAATTTAACCGCTGTTGCCGCATCACACTTACTAACAGGCTCTGCCTCAATCCACTTTGTAAATTTGTCCAATGCTACCAACAGATGGGTTTACTGATCTTGGGATCGTTTAAAGGGCCCAACCATATCAAGCCCCCAGGTTGCAAACGGCCAAGTGATTGGAATCATCCGTAGTTCCTGCGCCGGAACAAGAGCACGTCTTGAAAATTTCTGACAAGCATCACATCTCCGGACTAGATCCTCCGCATCAGCATGAGCCGTTAACCAGTAGAACCCATGACGAAAGGCCTTAGCTACCAATGACTTCGAACCGGCATGATGACCACAATCTCCTTCGTGTATCTCTCGAAGAATATCACAGCCTTCTTCCGATGACACATCGCTGAAACGCTGCGGTGATGAAGTTCTCCGTTGACAATGGTCATAGATTTGGATCGCCAGATTATCTGCCTAGCCTCAACCTCATCATCTGGCAATTCTCCTCGACTCAGGTATGCCAAGTAAGGGAGTGTCCAATCCGGAATAACATGAAGTGCTGCAACTAGCTGTGCTTCCGGATCAGGAATAGCCAAATCCTCCTCCGATGGTACCTGAACCGATGGAATGTGTAATTCATCCAAAAAAGTGTTTGGTGGAACCGGTTTACGCTGAGAACCCAGACGGCTTAGTGCATAGGCCGCTTCATTTTTCCGTCGGTCTATGTGATCCACCTGATATCCTTTGAAAAATCCTGCAACCGCTTCAACTTCTCGTCTGTAAGCTTCCATGAGCGGATCTTTAGAGTCCCACTTGCCAGACACCTGTTGTGCCACTAGATCCTAATCACCAAAGCACTTGATCCGGCTCAAGTTCATCTCCTTAGCCATCCGCAAGCCGTGAAGGAGAGCTTCATACTCAGCAGCATTGTTAGTGCAAGGGAACATTAGTCGGAGGACATAACAAAACTTGTCACCTCGTGGGGAAGTTAACACGATTCCAGCCCTTGAGCCCTCTAATTGCCTTGAACCGTCAAAGTGAATACTCGAGTATGTATGATCCGGCTTCTCCTCTGGTGCTTGCAATTCTACCTAATCATTGATGAAATCTACCAATGCTTGGGATTTAATAGCAGTACGGGGTACATACTTCAATCTGTGTGGGCTAAGCTCAATGGCCCACTTTGCTACTCTTCTAGTAGCTTCTCTGTTCTGGATTATATCCCCCAATGGAGCTGAGCTGACAACAGTGATTGGGTAGCCCTGGAAATAGTGCTTCAGCTTTCGGTTTGCCATGAACACGCCGTATACCAGCTTCTGCCAGTGCGGATACCTTTGCTTTGACTCAATGAGAACCTCACTGATGTAGTAAACCGGGCGCTGAACCGGATATTCCTTTCCTGCTTCCTTGCATTCCACCACAACTGCCATGCTAACCGCACGGGCATTGGCGGCCACGTATAACAACAGCGTCTCGTTATCAATAGGGGCAGCAAGAACTGGCGGTTCTGCTAATTGCCGTTTCAAATCCTCGAACGCAGCGTTTGCAGCATCGCTCCATATAAACCGATCTGTCTTTTTCAACATCTGATAGAGCGAAATTGCCTTCTCTCGCAAACGGCTGATGAATCGGCTCAATGTTGTAATCCGGCCTGCTATGCGCTGGACATCATTGATACAAGCCGGTTTAGTCAAGGATGTGATCACCTTGATCTTCTCCGGATTAGCTTCTATTCCTCTGTTTGATACTAAGAATCCAAGGAGCTTGCCTGCCGAAACACCAAAAACGCACTTCTCTGGATTAAGCATCATCTTGTAAACCCGGAGGTTGTCGAAGGTTTCCTTTAGGTCCTCTATCAGTGTCTCCTCCTTCCTTGACTTCACCACAATGTCATCAACATAAGCATGGACATTTTTTTTGATCTGCCCCTTGAGACAGTTCTGCACGCAACGCTGGTAAGTTGCTTGGGCACTCTTAAGCCCAAAGGGCATAGATACATAGCAGAACGCTCCAAAAGGAGTTATGAAAGTTGTCTTCTCTTGGTCCTTAACTGCCATCTTGATTTGATGATACCCTGAATATGCATCCAAAAAAATTAGCCGCTCACATCGTGCCGTAGCATCAATAATCTGATCAATACGGGGAGAGCAAAAGGATCAGTTGGACAAGCCTTGTTTAGGTCTGTGTAATATACACTCATCCTCCACGTTCCATTTTTCTTTAACACCAGTACCGGATTAGCCAACCACTCCGGATGGAACACCTCGACTATGAATCCTGCGGCCAAAAGCCTGGCCACTTCTTCTCCTATTGCCTTGCGTCTTTCCTCATTGAAGCGGCACAAATACTGTTTGACCGGTTTAAACTTTGGATCAATATTAAGACTGTGCTTCCCTCGGTATACCTGGCATGTCAGAAGGTTTCCATGCAAAGATATCCCGGTTCTCACGGATGAACTCGATGAGCGCGCTTTCCTATTTGGGGTCTAGGTTAGCGCTGATAGTGAATTGTTTAGACGAATCGCCTGGAACAAAGTCAACCTGCTTGGTTTCTTCCGCCGATTTAAACTTTAACGCCGGATCATGCTCTGTAGTTGGCTTTTTTAATGGGGACATATCTGCCGGATCAACGTTGTCTTTGCAGAACATCAACTCCTCCGTAGCACATACTGCCTCCGCATAGGCTGCGTCTCCTTCCTCGCACTCCAATGCGATCTTGCGACTTCCGTGAACCGTGATGGTTCCCTTGTGACCCGGCATCTTGAGCTGCAGATAAACATAGCACGGTCTAGCCATGAACTTGGCGTAAACGGGTCTCCCAAACAGAGCGTGATATGGGCTCCTGATCTTTACGACCTCGAAGGTCACTGTCTCTGACCTA
This sequence comes from Secale cereale, assembly GCA_902687465.1. Lineage (NCBI taxonomy): Eukaryota > Viridiplantae > Streptophyta > Magnoliopsida > Poales > Poaceae > Secale > Secale cereale. Next base: position 414,587,008 of record LR738709.1, read on the forward strand.
GAATCCTGCTCATCCCCAAAAGTAACTTCCAAATCAATTTTCCCAACTGGGTAAGCCGATTTACCTGGCACCACTCCATGGAATATTGTGTTGGACTGTCTCAACTTCTTATCTGTCAACCCCATACGCCGGAAAGTCTCATAGTATAAGATGTTGATGCTGCTACCGCTGTCCATGAGTACCTTAGTGAACTTGTAGCCACCCACCTGTGGTGCTACCACTAGGGCCAACTGGCCCGGATTATCAACCCGTGGCGGGTGATCTTCTCTGCTCCACACAATAGGTTGTTCCGACCAACGTAGAAAACGTGGCGTCGCCGGTTCAACTGCGTGCACAACCCGTTTCAGAACCTTTTGATCTCTCTTGCACAAACTTGTGGCAAAAACATGATACTGTCCACTGCTCGACTCCTTCGGATTACTCTGATATCCGGATTGCTGTTGCTGTTGACGCTGCTGATTGCCTTGGTTATTGTAACCACCCTGACCATGTTGTTGGTTCTGTTGATGCTGACCGTTGCTGTTGTTGCTGGGATAGTTGTTGTTACCGCCGTGATATCCTGATCCGGAACCATTACCCTGGTAACCCTGACCCTGAAAACCGGAACTCGAGCCGCCGCCCGGGGGTCCGTGGTTATACTTGGCTTGTCTCATGGCCTCTATCATGATCCAGCATTCCCTCCATGAATTTAGACGGGTTTCCCTCTGTGCTGTGTTTAGGGCAAGGCGCGTTTAACTGTTGCTCTAGATTGAGGAATTGCCCTTCACCATGAGGAGGTGGTTTACCCTTGCAGCGCTGCCCGTTTCCCTGAATGTTGGTATTGGCCACAAAATCAGAACCACCCTCTGCTTTTCGCTTACCATTGTAACTCGTACCTGCCGGATTAGCTTGCGCCGGTTTGCTAGCCTTGTTCGCTTTTCCGGACTTGTCTCCGTCTGCCTCCGGGTACTTGGTGTTATCAGAATCCCCATATTTCACCAGAGCACTCATGAGCGTGCCCATGTCATTGCAATCGCGTTTGAGCCATCCTAACTTCAGTTTCAGAGACTCAAACCGGCAATTGTTTTCCAATGTCACTATCGCCGTACTAGGGTTGATACCGTTGGAAGAGTGGAGGATTTCTGATACTCGCCGCACCCAGCTGCTCGTGGGTTCCTGCTCTCCTTGAACACATGCTGCTAGGTCTACCACTGACATCGGCTGTTTGCACGTGTCTTTGAAATTTTTGATAAACTGGCGATGTAACTCACCCCATGATCCGATGGAGTTAGGTGGTAGGCCCTTTAACCATGTCCGGGCTGTACCCTCAAGCATCATGGTGAAGTACTTGGCGCATGCCGCTTCATCCACATCCAGCATCTTCATAGCCATCTCATAACTTTCAACCCACGCCTCCGGAGCCAGATCCGTTGTGTAGTGGGTACCTTGCGCGGGCCTTTGAAGTCTTTGGGCAACTTCACGCTTCGTAAAGCGGGGACGAGACACTGTACTCCAAAGGAACTTGCTGTGGCTCCTGTTTCTGCTGTGGTTGTGTGAACTGGCGTCGCTTGACGGGTGTCCTTGCGGGCAGCATGCCTATCCCGGTTTACTGCCTCTTGGGCGTGCGCTTCTGCTCCCGCCGGATTATCCTGCCTGTGACGGTGACGTCTCCGCTCGCTGCTAGACACAGCCAGTTCATCCCAATGTCTAGAATAACTCCGGCTTTGGCGGGGGGTTGAATGAATCCTTTCCCTGCTATAAGAGTGCGCCTGCTGCTGTGTCAGCGCCGTGTCCAGTAACTCCTTAGCCCGGCGTGCTTCCATCGCCACGGGGGATGTCCCCTCAATGGGTAAAGCGGCCAGTCGTGAAGCGGCGGCGACGATGTTGTCCAATGGGTTAGAATAATGGCCGGGTGGGGTGGGGATGTGCTGCGTCGGCACAACTTGGCGGTTTCGCTCTACGGCCGGTGGTTGAACCGGTGCGCCAGTCCCCGGGGCTCCTCGCCGGGTTTACCTTTGAGTTATTGCTGGCTCCCGCTCCTGGTGTGCCAAAGAGATTCCTCGCCTCGTAAACCGGCGGTAGATGAGTCTGCTGTCTTCTGTACATCACTTCCTGTGCAGAAGCCTGATCCACCCTGAGCCGGAAAGCTTGGGAGTCTAGCTCTGCCTGCCTTGTAACCATCCTGGCCTTCTCCGCATCCAGATCCCGTTTAGCCTGCTCAATCCGGCCCTTCTGCTGAAGGATCTCTGCATCATGTTGCGCCTTGTTGGCGGGGGCTACTTCTGTTGTTGCGTGCGCCGTCAACTCCTCAACCAAGGTGGATAGAACATTAGAGGGTGACGGGGTTTGGATGCTTGCCCCAGCACCAGCTACCTTTGAGGTGAACGCCCCAGTCACCGAGGGCTGCTGCATAGCCTGTGATCCGGCCATGAAGACAGCCACCCGGTTTGGCGGATCAAATGGGTCCGGAATACTATCACCATCGGATACACCCTCGGATCGGCCGTCCTGCAACAGATACAAAGATTCGGTCTCTCCGGATGAAGATTCATCATCAGAGTAAACAACTGTCTCGCCACCAGAATCCGATCCATCCTCGGCTTGGACTCCATGTACTGCTCCAACGAAAACACGCTTCACGGCGGGCTGAAACCGGGCCGATCTCGCACGCTGAGCCGGCTCGACGATGTTGGGGAAGGCATCCGGCTCAGGTCCCAGTTCACCAATCTTGCCGATGAAGACATGGATGCCGCCGAAGGGGACCCGGTATCCGTATTCGGTTGAATCGGCCTCGGGGCCCCAGCCTACATCGTCGATGTAGATCCGGCCCCGGCGACTCTTAATCATCCGGCCAACCGCGTAACCCTTGAGTCCTTCAAAGATGCCCTTCAAGAACTCGAAACCATCGTGCGATAGCCCCACGGTGGGCGCCAATTGTCATGGAATTAGCACGGCAGATGTCCGGTTTAGAGGACTTAGGTGTGAGGCCATCGCGCGGGTTAGCTTGAAGAGGTTAAAAGCACGCAAAGGACATAGAGGGTTTATACTAGTTCGGCTCCTTCGATGAAGGTAAAAGCCTACGTCTAGTTTGGTGTGGTATTGCTTGGGCGTCGATGAACAGGGAGAGAATCGCTTGCATGTGTCTCGAGCTGTTGTTTCTTCCCTCTGAACCGTCGCCGGGTCGTCCCTTTATATATGAGGCGATGCCCGGTCCGGTTTACAGAGTCCCGAGGCCGGTTCATAAACGTGTCCGCCTCGGTCTCTACTCTTTCTATCTTACATCCCAAGTTACATGATATGTCGGTTTACAAACCGTAGGCCTTACACATGGGCTCTAAGCCTCTACGGGCCGTAACCTCTGGTACATATTCTACTGGACCTTGTGAAAATACAACTATCTCAGTGTAATCCGGATCTTCCTGGCCGGTTTATACCTGCTAGTAATATCCCTGACAGTCACCGTATACATTCTCGTGGTGATCATACGGTATCTAGCTCACGATATGTCTCCGTATTTTCTTGATGACACTGACGGACTTTGCATTTGATGCGTACTCTGTATTTTGTTGACGACACTTACGGTCATTGTATTTGAAGCGAAAGCACGATATGGTCACTGGACTTCTGAATAAGCTCATCACGGTCACCACATACATTTTGTCGTGCTAACCAACATGTGGTTGGATGGTTAGGAGGACAGTGGTTTCTCGAGCCCACCAGGGTTAAAGTCCCGGTGCTCGCACTTATCCTGGGTTAATTTCAGTATTTTCCGACGATGTGCGTTCAGTGGGAGGAGACGTTCCACTCGAATATGAGGCACCTATGGTGACTTCGTAAAATCTCAAGATCATATGTTGGCCCACTCTCTCGAAGGTGCTCATTGGAGTAGGGTCTATGTGTGTGCGCTTATAGCGGTGAGTGCTTGCGCGTATATATGAGCCCTTGCGTCTGTACCGTGTTAAAAAATACATGTCATGATTATACGGTCACTGGCTCACCCGTACAACTCCGTTTTTGTTGATGACACAATCAATTGACCAGTCAAAGGTTCCACGTGACGCAACTAGTGTTGCACCATCGGGGCGCGTATCCATGGGGCCCACCTGTCAGCCCGTATATGAAAGAAAGAAATGGTAGTTTGAGTCTGTACTCTGTTAATAAAATAAGTACATTTTAGGGTGATCATACGGTCACTGGCTCACCATACAGCTCCGTAATTTGTTGATGACACGATCAATTGATCAGTCAAATGGTCCCAATTCAGCAGCGCACATTACCATAGGGCCAACCCGTCAACGCGTATATGAAGGACAGAAATGGTAATAAATTAGTGGTCGGTGGGTACTCGAAGTCATGAGACCTCTGGTTGGCAGTCACCGGTGGTGGGGGCGCGTTGATTGGGCGATGGGGTGGGGATCGCCGGAGAAAAAGATCGGCACG
>LR738709.1:414604091-414685248 GCA_902687465.1 Secale cereale
CCCAAGAAACGCTCACTGTTCACGCAGAGGCATCATCGATCGGCTTCAGTTAGCAGCAGTAGCGAAGGAATCGCTCGACCGGGTTCAGTTAACAGTCATCAATCGATCGATCGGGTTCAATAACACATAGCCTGCAGTGCAATCGCTCGGGTTCAGTTAGAGCCCAACGCCTCGCTCGGGTTCAGTTAGAGCCCAATGCCTCGCACCCACGCGCGTGCGTGTACGAGAGAAACGCGCATCGCTCGGCCCCGACCACCCACCGTAACCGGGAACACCCCGATATTTTCCTCGCCCTCGCTTCTACCATGGTTTTTTCCGTCATGGACGGCCCAAAGAATGTCATGCAGCTGCGTCTCCGGCCCGCCCAGGACGAAAAGCCCATTTTTTGTCATGATTTTTTGTCATAGAAGTAGGACCCCACCACATCTATGATGATACCGTGTTTTGTCACAATTATTCTCATAGAAGTGTCATAAGTATGACAGAAAAAAGTTTCGTTCGGCCCAAAATGTCAAGGATGTGTCTTTTTTTGTAGTGCGTAGAGGTGTCTCGGTCATGTCTGCATAGTTCTCGAACCCGCGGGGTCTACACACTTAACGTTTGGTGACGATATTAGTATTGTTAAGCCATTATGGTGGTTACCGAAGGTTGTTCGGAGTCCCGGGTGAGATCCCGGACATGACGAGGAACTCCAGAATGGTCCGGAGGTGAAGATCGATATATTGGAAGAAGGGTATTGGAGTCCGGATGTGTTCCGGGGGTACCGGGTGATGGCCAGTATGACCAAAAGTGGTTTCGGGGGGCCCGGCAAGTGTTGGGGGGCCTCATGGGCCAAGGGGAGGGGGAAACCATCCCACTAAGGGGTTGTGCGCCCCCCTCACCCCTCCCCATGTTGCCAGAGGAGGTGGGGGCACCACCCCTAGGGTTCCCACCCCTTGGCTTGGGGGGCAAATCTTCTAGGGAGGAAAATCCATCTAGGGTTTCCCCCTTGTGGCCGCCGCCCCCTATATTGGATATAGGGGCGCCCCCTCCTCTCCTCCCTTCCCCCTATATATAGAAAGGTAGAGAGAGGGTAGTCGCACCCTAATACGCCACGGCGCTGCTCCTTCTCTCTCTCTCTCGTAGCCTCCTTCCTCTCCGTAGTGCTTAAGCGAAGCTCTACTGAGATTTCTCCACCACCACCGCCACCACGCCGTCGTGCTGCCGGAGGACTCGAGCTACTACCTAACCATTGCTCGCTGGATCGAGGAGGTGAAGGCGTCATCAAGCCGTACGTGTGTTGAACGCGGAGGTGCCGTCCGTTCAGCACTAGATCGGAGTTCGCGGGACGGATCGTGATTGGATCGCGAAGACGTACCACTACATCAACTGCGTTCTTGAACGCTTTCGCTTAGCGATCTATAAAGTTATGTGGATCCAACTCTCCTCTCGTAGATGTGCATCTCCTAGATTGATCTTGGGTGTTCATAGGAAAAAATTTGTTTCCCATGCAACGTTCCCCAACAGTGGTATCAAAGCTAGGTCTATGCGTAGATGACATCACGAGTAGAACACAAAGGAGTTTGTGGGTCTTGATATTCAGATTGCTTCCTTCCCTAGTCTTATTTTGATTCAGTGGTATTGTGGGATGAAGCGGCTCGGACCAACCTTACATGTCCACGTACATGAGACTGGTTCCATCGACAGACAAGCAACTTGTTGCATAAAGATGGCTGGCGGGTGTCTGTCTCGCCCACCTTAGTTGGAACGGATTCGACGAAGGCGGTCCTTGTAGAAGGTTGAATATAAATTGGCATATCACCATTGTGGCTTTGCGTAGGTAAGAATCAGTCTTACTGGATACACATAGCAGCCACGTAAAATATGCAACAACAAATTAGAGGACGTCTAACTTGGTCTGGCAGGGTATGTTGTGATATGATATGGCCAAGGACATGATGAGATATATTTGATGTATGAGATGATCATGTTTTGTAATAGTTTAACACGACTTGCATGTCGATGAATACGGTAACCGGCAGGAGACATAGGGTTGTCTTTAATTATTGTATGACCTGCGTGTCAATCATTAAACGCTTTGTAATGCTTTACTTTATCGCTAAGCGGTAGCAATAGTAGTAGAAGCATGGTTGGCATGACAACCCCGATCGCAGCACGATGATGGAGATCATGATGATGGGGATCATGGTGTCATGCCGGTGACGATGGAGATCATGCTGGTGCTTTGGATATTGAGATCAAAAGCACAAGATGATGGCCATATCATGTCACTTATGATTTGCATGTGATGTTAATCCTTTTATGCATCTTATTTTTCTTAGGACGACGGTAGCATTATAAGGTGATCCCTCACTAAAATTTCAAGATAAAATTGTGTTCTCCCCAAGTGTGCACCGTTGCAAAAGTTCATCGTTCCGAAGCACCACGTGATGATCGGGTGTGATAGACTATGCGTTCACATACAACGGGTGCAAGCCCGTTTTGCACATGCGGAACACTTGGGTTGAACTTGACGAGCCTAGCATGTACAGACATGGCCTCAGAGCACAAGAGACCGAAAGGTCAAACACGAGTCATATAGTAGATATGATCAACATGGAGATGTTCACCATTGAAACCACCTCATCTCACGTGATGCTCGGACTTGGGTTGGTGAATTTGGATCGTGTTACACTCGGCCAACCGGAGGGATGTTGATTTGAGTGGGAGTTCTTAAGTAATAAGATTAATTGAACTCATTTATCATGAACAATAGTCTAAGTTGTCTTTGCAAATTAATGTTGTAGATCAATGGCTCGCGCAGTAGCTCCCCTGAATTTTAATGTGTTCCTAGAGAAAGCTAAGCTGAAAGATGATGGAAGTAACTTTGTGGACTGGGCCCGTAATCTAAGGATTATCCTCACGGTTGCCCAAAAGGTTTATGTCCTTGATGCACCGCTTGGTGCGCCACCCGCTCCCGCGTCTGTGGACGTTATGAACGCCAGGCAGTCGCGTGTTGATGACTACTCAATAGTTCAGTGCACCATGTTGTATGGCTTAGAACTGGGACTTCAAAGGCGTTTTGAACGTCATGGAGCATATGAGATATTCCAGGAGTTGAAGTTTATTTTTGTGAAAAATGCCCGGATCGAGAGGTACGAGACATCCGATAAGTTCTACACCTGCAAAATGAAGGAGAACACTTATGTCAGTGAGCACATACTCAGAATGTTTGGGTACTACAACCGTCTGGCTGAGTTGGGAATTGAGCTCCCGCCTGAGGCGATCACTGACTGAGTTCTTCAATCGCTACCACCTAGCTACAAGAGCTTTGTGTTGAACTATAACATGCAAGGGATGAATAGGTCAGTCTCTGAGCTGTTCGCGATGCTAAAGGTCGCTGAGCCAGACATCCAGAAGGAGCATCAAGTGTTCATGTTAAATAAAACCACTAGTTTCAAGAAGAGCAAGGGAAAGAAGGGAAACTTCAAGAAAGGTGGCAAAGCAGTTGCTCCTCCGGTGAAGAAACCCAAGGCTGGACCCAAGCCAAAAATTGAGTGCTTCTATTGCAAGGGAATTGGCCACTAGAAGCGGAATTGCCCCAAGTATCTGGCGGACAAGAAGGGGGACAACAAAGGTATATATGATATACATGTTATTGATGTGTACCTAACCAGCTCTCGTTGTAGTGCCTAGGTATTTGATACCGGTGCGGTTGCTCACATCTGCAACTCTAAACAAGAACTACGGAATAGACAGAGGCTGGCCAAGGATGAAGTGACGATGCGCGTGGGAAATGGTTCCAAGATTGATGTGATCGCCGTCGGCACGCTCGCTCTTCGATTACCATCGGGATTAGTGATAGACCTGAATAATTGTTATTTAGTGCCTGCGTTGAGCATGAACATTATATCTGGATCTTGTTTAATTTGAGACGGTTACTCATTTAAATCAGAGAACAATGGTTGTTCTGTTTATATGGGTAATATCTTTTATGGTCATGCACCCATTGTGAGGGGTTTATTCTTGCTGAATCTCAATAGTGGTGATACACATGTTCATAACATTGATGCCAAAAGATGTAGAGTTGATAATGATAGTACCACTTTCTTGTGGCACTGCCGACTAGGTCATATTGGTGTAAAGCGCATGAAGAAACTCCATGCTGATGGACTTTTGGAGTCTCTTGATTTTGAATCACTTGACACATGCGAACCATGCCTCATGGGCAAGATGACAAAAACCCCATTTTCCGGAACAATGGAACGGGCAAGTGACTTGTTGGAAATCATACATACTGATGTGTGCGGTCCGATGAGTGTTGACGCGCGCGATGGATGTCATTATTTCCTCACCTTCACCGATGATTTGAGTAGATATGGGTATACTTACTTAAGGAAGCATAAGTCTGAAATGTTTGAAAAGTTCAAGCAATTTCAGAGTGAAGTCGAGAATCATCGTAACAAGAAGATTAAATTCCTACGATCCGATCGAGGGAGAGAATATCTGAGTTATGAGTTTGGCAATCACTTAAGACAATGTGGAATTGTTTCACAGTCAACACCACCTGGAACACCACAACATAATGGTGTGTCCGAACGTCGTAATCGTACCTTTTTGGATATGGTGCGTTCTATGATGTCTCTTGTCGATCTGCCACTATTGTTTTGGGGTTATGCGTTAGAGACAGCTGCATTCACTTTAAATAGGGCACCATCTAAGTCCGTAGACACGACACCGTATGAACTATGGTTTGGCAAGAAACCTAAGCTGTCGTTTCTTAAAGTTTGGGGTTGTGATGCTTATGTCAAAAGGCTTCAGCCAGAAAAGCTCGAACCCAAACCGGACAAATGTGTCTTCATAGGATACCCAAAGGAGACGGTTGGGTATACCTTCTATCTCAGATCTGAGGGCAAAGTGTTTGTCACTAAGAACGGATCCTTTCTCGAGAAAGAGTTTATCTCGAAAGAATTGAGTGGGAGTAAGATAGAACTTGATGAGGTTGTTGAACCTTCACTTCAACCAGATAGTAGCACAATGCAGAAAGAAGTTTCTGTGGCACCTACGTCAGTTGAAGAGGAAACTAATGATGGTGATCATGAGCTTTCGGATCAAGTTACTATCAAACCTCGTAGGTCGACAAGAATACGTTCTGCTCCTGAGTGGTACAGTAACCCTATCTTAGAGGTCATGTTATTGGACAACGATGAACCTACGAGCTATGGAGAAGCGATGGTGGGCCCGGATTCCGACAAATGGTTAGAGGCCATAAAATCCGAGATGGGATCCATGTATGAAAACAAAGTATGGACTTTGGAAGTATTACGTGAAGGGCGAAAGGCCATTCAGAATAAATGGATCTTCAAGAAGAAGACGGACGCGGACGGTAATGTCACCGTCCATAAAGCTCGACGTGGAAAAGGGGTTTTCACAAGTTCAAGGAGTTGACTACGATGAGACTTTCTCACCTGTAGCGATGCTTAAGTCCGTCAGAATCATGTTGGCAATAGTTGCATTTTTCGATTATGAAATCTGGCAGATGGATGTCAAAACAACGTTCCTTAATGGATTCCTTAAGGAAGAGTTGTATATGATGCAACCGGAAGGTTTTGTCGATCCAGAGAATGCTGACAAAGTGTGCAAACTCCAGCAATCCATTTATGGACTGGTGCAAGCATCTCGGAGCTGGAATCTTCGTTTTGATGAGGTGATCAAAGCATTTGGGTTTATACAAGTTTTCGGAGAAGCTTGTATTTATAAGAAAGTGAGTGGGAGCTCTATAGCGTTTCTAATATTATATCTGGATGACATATTGCTGACTGGAAACAATATATAACTTTTGGAAAACGTGAAGGAATATTTGAACAAGAGTTTTTCATTGAAGGACCTAGGAGAAGTTGCTTTCATATTAGGCATCAAAATCTATAGAGATAGATCGAGACGCTTAATATGACTTTCACAAAGCACATACCTTGATAAGATTTTGAAGAAGTTCAAAATGGATCAGTCCAAGAAGGGGTTCTTGCCTGTTTTGCAGGGTGTGAAGTTGAGTAAGACTCAATGCCCAACGACTACAGAGGATAGAGAAAAGATGAGTGACATCCCCTATGCTTCAGCCATTGGCTCTATCATGTATGCAATGCTGTGCACAAGACCAGATGTCAGCCTTGCCATAAGTATGGCGGGAAGGTTTCAAAGTAATCATGGAATGGAGCACTGGACAGCGGTCAAGAATATCCTTAAGTATCTCAAAAGGACTAAGGAAATGTTTCTCGTTTATGGAGGTGATGAAGAGCTCGTCGTAAAGGGTTACGTCGATGCAAGCTTTGACACTGATCTGGATGACTGTAAGTCTCAAACCGGATATGTATATATTCTTAATGGAGGAGCAGTAAGCTGGTGCAGTTCCAAGCAAAGCGTGGTAGCTAACTCTACATGTGAAGCGGAGTACATAGCTGCCTCGGAGGCAGCGAAGGAAGCTGTCTGGATGAAGCAGTTCATGATAGATCTTGGAGTTGTGCCTAGTGCACTTGACCCAATGACTCTGTTCTGTGACAACACTGGTGCCATTGCTCTAGCCAAAGAACCAAGGTTTCACAAGAGGACTAGACAAATAAAGCGACGCTTCAATTCCATCCATGATTCGATCAAGGAGGAGGACATAAACATTTGCAAAGTACACACAGATCTGAATGTTGCAGATCTGTTGACTAAACCTCTTCCACGGGCAAAACATGATCGACACCAGGACTGCATGGGTGTTAGATGCATTACCATGTAATACTAGATTATTGACTCTAGTGCAAGTGGGAGACTGTTGGAAATATGCCCTAGAGGCAATAATAAATTGGTTATTATCATATTTCTCTATTCATGATAATCGTTTATTATCCATGCTGGAATTGTATTGATCGGAAACTCAAATACATGTATGGATACATAGACAACAAGTTGCCCTAGTCATCCTCTACCGGACTAGCTCGTTGATCAAAGATGGCTATGGTTTCCTAGCCATTGACATGAGTTGTCATTTGATAACGAGATCACATCATTGGGAGAATGATGTGATGGACAAGACCCAAACTATGAACGTAGCATATGATCGTGTCAAGTTTATTGCTATTGTTTTCTGCATGTCAAGTATATGTTCCTATGACCATGAGGTCATGCAACTCACTGACACTGGAGGAATACCTTGTGTGTACCAAACGTCGCAACGTAACTGGGTGACTATAAAGGTGCTCTACATGTATCTCCGAGGGTGTATATTGAGTTAGCATGGATCAAGACTGGGATTTGTCACTCCGTGTGACAGAGAGGTATCTCAGGGCCCACTCATCAATACAACATCACAAGAAGCTTGCAAGCAATGTGACTAATGAGTTGGCCACGGGATCTTGTATTACGGAACGAGTAAAGAGACTTGCCGGTAACGAGATTGAACTACGTATGGAGATACCGACGACCGAATCTCGCGCAAGTAACATACCGATAGTCAAAGGGAACTACATATGGGATTATCTGAATCCTTGACATCGAGGTTCAACCGATGAGATATTTGTAGAATATGTGGGAACCAATATGGGCATCCAGGTCCCGCTATTGGTTATTGACCGTAGAGGTGCCTCGGTCATATCTGCATAGTTCTCGAACCCGAGGGTCTACACACTTAACGTTTGGTGATGATATTAGTATAGTTGAGTCATTATGGTGGTTACCGAAGGTTGTTCGGAGTCCCAGATGAGATCCCGGAAGTGACGAGGAACTCTGGAATGGACCGGAGGTGAAGATCGATATATTGGACGAAGGGTATTGGAGTTCAGATGTGTTCCGGGGGTACCGGGTGATGGCCAGTATGACCGAAAGTGGTTTCGGGGGCCCCGGCAAGTGTTGGGGGGCCTCATGGGCCAAGGGGAGGGGGCAAACCAGCCCACTAAGGGGTTGTGCGCCCCCCCCTCTTACCCCTTCCCACATTGCCAGAGGAGGTGGGGCGCCACCCCTAGGGTTCCCACCCCTTGGCTTGGGGCCAAGTCTTCTAGGGAGGAAAACCCATCTAGGGTTTCCCCCTTGTGGCCGCCGCCCCCTAGATTGGATCTAGGGGCGCCCCCTCCTCTCCTCCCTTCCCCCTATATATAGAGAGGTAGAGAGAGGGCAGCCGCACCCTAATACGCCACGGTGTTGTTCCTTCTCTCTCATAGCCTCCTTCCTCTCTGTAGTGCTTAAGCGAAGCTCTGCCAAGATTTCTCCACCACCACCGCCACCACGCCCTCGTGCTGCCGGAGGACTCGAGCTACTACCTCACCATTGCTCGCAGGATCAAGGAGGTGAAGGCGTCATCAAGCCGTACGTGTGTTGAATGCGGAGGTGTCGTCCGTTCGGCACTAGATTAGAGTTCGCGGGACGGATCGTGATTGGATCGCGAAGACGTATGATACGTCCATTTTGCATCATGCTTTTACGTTGATACTCATTGCATTATGGGATGTTATTACACGTTATGTCACAATACTTATGCCTTTTCTCTCTTATTTTACAAGGTTTACATGAAGAGGGAGAATGCCGGCAGCTGGAATTCTGGGCTAGAAAAGAAGCAAACTCTGGAAACCTATTCTTCACAACTCAAAAAGCTCCGAAACTCCATAGGACACCGTTTCAAAAAATATAAAAAATATCTGGCGAAAGAAGATCACCAAGGAGGCCACCACCTATCCACGAGGGTGGGGGCGCCCCCCCTGGGCGCGCCCCCTACCTCGTGGGCCCCCCGATGCCCATCTTCTCCTATATGAGGTGTTTTGACCTGGAAAAATTAGAAGGAGGCTTTCAGGACCAGACGCCGCCGTCTCGATGTGGAACCTTGGCGGAAACAAATTTAGGGCTCCGGCAGAGCTCTTCTGCCGGGGATACTTCCCTCCGGGAGGGGGAAATCGTCACCGCTGTCATCACCAACAACTCTCCCATATTGGGGAGTGTTATCTTCATCAACATCTTCACCAGCATCATCTCCTCTCAAACTCTAGTTCATCTCTTGTATCCAATCTTTGTACCCCAAACCTTAGATTGGTACCTGTGGGTTGCTAGTAGTGTTGATTACGCCTTGTAGTTGATGCTAGTTAGTTTATTTGGTGGAAGATCATATGTTCAGATCCATTATTATTAATATCCCTCTTATCATGAACAATATTATGTCTTGTGAGTAGTTACTTTTGTTCCTGAGGACATAGGAGAAGTCTTGCTATAAGTAGTCATGTGAATTTGGTACTCGTTCGATATTTTGATGAGATGTATGTTGTCTCTCCTCTAGTGATGTCATGTGAACGTCGACTACATGATACTTCACCATTATTTGGTCCTAGAGGAAGGCATTGGGAAGTAATAAGTAGATGATGGGTTGCTAGAGTGACAGAAGCTTAAACCCTAGTTTATGCGTTGCTTCGTAAGGGGCTGATTTGGATCCACTTGTTTCATGCTATGGTTAGGTTTACCTTAATACTTCTTTTGTAGTTGCGGATGCTTGCACTTGAGGCTAATCATAAGTGGGAGGCTTGTCCAAGTAAGGACAGCACCCAAGCACCGGTTCACCCACATACCAAATTATCAAAGTACCAAACGTGAATCAGATGATCGTGATGAAAACTAGCTTGACGATAATTCACATGTGTCCTCGGGAGCGCTTTCCTTCATATAAGAGTTTCTCCAGGCTTGTACTTTGTTACAAAAAGGATTGGGCCATCTTGTTGCACCTTATTTACTTTTACCTTTTTTCACTTGCTACCAATTACCTTATCACAAAACTATTTGTTACCTATAATTTCAGTGCTTGCAGAAAATACCTTACTGAAAACTGCCTATCATTTCCTTCAGCTCCCCGTTGGGTTCAACACTCTTACTTATCGAAAGGACTATGATAGATCCCCTACACTTGTGGGTCATCAGGATTCTTTTCTGGCGCCGTTGCCGGGGAGTGAAGCGCCTTTGGTAAGTGGAATTTGGTAAGGAAAAATTTATATAGTGTGTTGAAATTTATTTTCACTTGTTACTATGGCTCATCATTGTGACGCCCCCGATTTGTCCGTACACTAATCATGCACGCAAATGTGTACGACCAAGATCAGGGACTCACTGGAAGATATCACAACACAACTCTAGACACAAATTAAAATAATACAAGCTTTATATTACAAGCCAGGGGCCTCGAGGGCTCGAATACATAAGCTCGAAAACACAAGAGTCAGCGGAAGCAACAATATCTGAGTACAGACATAAGTTAAACAAGTTGCCATAAGATGGCTAGCACAAAAGTAGCAACGATCGAAAAGGCAAGGCCTCCTGCCTGGGACCTCCTAACTACTCCTCGAAGCCGAACTCCATGTAGAAACATCATCGGGATCTTCTGGCTCCTAGACTCCATCAATCTGGTTGCATCATCCGAGAAGAAGGAACAAGAGGGGAAAAGGGGGAGAAAAGCAACCGTGAGTACTCATCCAAAGTACTCGCAAGCAAGGATCTACACTACATATGCAATGATATCTGTGTAAAGGGGTAATATATGTGGACTGAACTGCAGAAAGCAGAATAAGAGGTGGATAGCTAATCCAATCGAAGACTACGCTTCTCGTAACCTCCATCTTGCAGCAGTAGAAGAGAATATATGGAAGTAACAAGTATCCTCGCGTCTCGCAGCCTCCGTCTTGAAGCAGTAGAAGGGAAATAGATGGTAAGTTCACCAAGTAACAACGTATAGCATAACCCTACTCGGCGATCCTCCCGCACATCACCCTGTGAGAGAGCAACCACCGAGTTATCTCTGGCACTTGTAAGGGTGTGTTTTATTAAGTATCCGGTTCTAGTTGTCATGAGGTCGGAGTACAACTCTGGGTCGTCCTTTTACCGAGGGACACGGCTATTCGAATAGATTAACTTCCGTGCAGGGGTGCACCAAATAACCTAGCACGCTTGATCCCATTTGGCCGGACACACTTTCCAGGGTCATGCCCGGCCTCGGAAGATCAACACGTCGCAGCCCTACCTAAGCACAGCAGAGAGGTCAGCACGCCGGTCTAAGTCCTAAGCACACAGGGGTCTGGGCCCATCGCCCAATGCACACCTGCATGTTGCGAGGGCGGCCGGTGAGCAGACCTAGCAACCTCCATTACTAAGGAAGTTGCGTTACGCGGTCCAACCCGGCGCGCGCCGCTAAACCGCTGACGTCAAGAAGGCTTCTGCTGATACCACGACGTCGAGTACCCATAACTATTCCCACGTAGCTGGTTAGTGCGTATAGACCAAATGGCCAGACTCAGATCAAATATCCAAACTCGTTAAGCGTGTTATTATGAAATAACCGCGGACAACGACCAGGGCCAGGCCACCTCTCCACTGGGTGTCTCAACCTGCCCTGTCGCTCCGCCACAACGATCCACTTGGGGGCCGTCAGGAACGCAGGCCCACCACTACCTGGATGGAGCCACCTGTCCTTTCAGCTCCCACATCAAATCACTTGCGGGTACTCAATGAGCCGACCCGACTTTAGTCACATCAAGTATCATGTATAAGTGTATGTAGTATATACCCGTGATCACCCCCAAGTGATCACGGCCCGATAGAATAGCAGGGCAGACGGACGAGGGTGTAGGGCCACTGATGGTATACTAGCATCCTATACTAAGCATTTAGGATTGCAGGTAAGGTATCAACAGTGGTAGCAACAATGACAGGCTATGCAGCAGAATAGGAGTATCGAAAGCAGTAACATGCTACACTACTCTAATGCAAGCAGTAGAGAGAAGAATAGGTGATATCTGGTGATCAAAGGGGGGGGCTTGCCTGGTTGCTTTGGCAAGATGGAGCGGTCGTCATCGACGTAGTCGATCAGAGTGGCACTGCCAGTGGTCTCAGTCCCAATGTCTATCGGAGATAAGAGGGGGAAGAAACAATAAATATAAAGCAAACAATTGTAACACAAAGCATACATGGCAAAACGCGGTGCTACGAGTGACCTAACGCGGTACTGAGTGATACTAGCGGGGATGGAAAACATCCGGGAAGGTATTCCCAGTGTTAGCCATTTTCGGGCAGATGAAACGGAGGGAAAATGTTGCTCGTTCGGTATGATAGAGATGTGTGGCGGATGAACGGACCATGTATTCGGATTCGTCTCGTCGTTCTGAGCAACTTTCATATATAAATCCTTTTCATCTGAGCTACGGTTTATTTTATATGAATTTCCAAAGTTTTATTGATTTTTTTGAATTTTTGATTAATATTAATTCGAACTAAAAGCAGAATATAATTTTGTCACCTAGTTCTACTACAGTGCGTTTGTATGACAATGGGGCTAGTGGGATTTGGTTGACCCAGTCAAAGGTTGACCAGTCAATATATGAATAGTGCTAATGGGTCCCGTGTGTCATTGCCTTTGCTTCATTTATATGATTTTAATTGTTTTCTTTAGGCTGCCAGGCCCAACGTCAGTGACTATTTTAGTAGGATGATTTTAATAGTAATTAGATCCTAATCTAATTAGGCCCGGCCCCATGTAGAAGTGGCACTAGCCATCCATTGTGTGGCTGTGCTCACGCACAAGCACACACATGGTACGCTGGCAGCCATGGGCAAGCACAACAGCTGCAAGGGCGGCGGCAGTGCGCAGTACAGTGCAGCAGCAAGCAGCGACGGCAGTCGGCGGCTGCGGGCGTGCACATGCGAGGGGAGCAGCAGAAGAAGAAGCCATAGCAGCAGTAGCGGCGCAGTAGCAGCATCAGCAGGCAGCGGCGGGAGTAGCTAGCAGCAGCGCAGCAAAGCGACATCAGCGACAAAGCAGTAGCCAAGCAGGCACTCTCATATCACGACATGGCCATGGACGAGCTTGGAGATAGAGGCGGTAGGGAGCGGCGGGCGCGGCAGCACGCATGTGTGGACGGGCGCCAGGCGCGGCGGAGCGCGTGCGCGGACAGGGCTAGCTCCGGCCAGGCCAGCCAGGGGATGAGCACGACGCGGGGTGCGGGGCCGAGGGCGTGCTGGGAGCAGTGTGCGGCAGCAACGGTCGGAAACACGCCACTCCAGTAACCAAAACATGTGCAGGAGGGCTTGTTCGAGTGATGGTGCCCGCACTCATCCACCAGTGCATCAAGCGGGTACTGGGGCAGCCTCAGGCGACGGCGGCAAGCTCAGCAGCGGAGATAAGATCCGGCAATGACGACAGTGACGCTAACAGCTAGCTACGGCACGGAACTGAAGCACGAACGGAGGGGAAATGGTCAGATGCTCACCGCGGAGGCACACGAGGGCCCGGCGATGGGTCAGGAGCAGCAGGACGGCGTGGATTTGGCGACAAACACCGGCGACAGCAGACGAAGAAGATGGCCGATCCTCTCGCATTGGTGGGGCTCCGGTAGATCTGCTCCTCGTAGACGAAGTAGGCGACATAGACGAAGCTGCACGTCAAACTCCTAGGCGCCGGGGAGCTTGGTGGCCACGGGATCGACGGTGGCCATGGCAACAGTGGTTCGCCCCGAGCGTGGGGAAGACGATGGCGGCGCGAGGATGAGAAGGAAACCGACTAGGGTTCCGAAAGGGGGCCGCGGGCGTCGTTTTAACTAGGAGGGGAGGCTCGAGGATGATCTGCACGTGGCTAGGGCACGGCCATGGCGGCCCGATCCTTGCCACGACCCCCCGCCTCCTGTAGCGTGGAAGGGGACAAGTGGAGGGGCTGTGGGCTGGGCGTCTCCCAGACCAAATGGGCCCTTTTGTTTTTTTCTTAGTTCTCTTCTCTACCTTTTCTTATTTTCTTTTCTGTTTTTATTTTACTTTCTTTTGTTTAGTTTTTAACTAATATTAAAATGATCCCTAATATAGTAATACCTCAAAACTCACTGCCACAAAAGGTTTTACCCTAAAAGTTTAGTTTAGTATTCGGTTAATTATAAAAGCATTTAAATATTGGCTCTTGCTACTGTTTTATTCATCTTAGAGTATTTAGACACTTTAGTAAAGTGGGGGTTTCTTCACCACAATTACCTATGCAATATTTGGCACAACCCGAACATTTTAGTTTCAAAGTTTGAAAACTTTTGATGTTTGACTTGATTTTAAATTTGAAATTTGAACGGGATTTGTATCATCGCAAGATTAGCAACAGTAATCGTGCTGGCGTGGCATCATTAGCGGATGATTACTATAGCTTAACTATCTGGGTGTCACAATTCTCCTCCACTACAAGAAATCTCGTCTCGAGATTTTAGCGATGGAGTAAGGGGGAAGTTCTGGTTGCGAAATTCTAACGGGTCTTCTTGGTCTTGGCTGCCCTTTCGAAGAGGTTGATCCATTACGTTGATGTATTCATTTCTCTGCTTCAAGTCATCATGATGAAGTCAGCATCCTTTCTTCGGGATCTCCATCGTCCTACGAACGCGGCCAGGGGGGAAAACTGCGGAAGAACGCATCTCCACAAAGCTGGGCATCTGACGGTGAACTCAATGGGAAATATACGAGGTACCCCACGAGTTGTATTTTAGTGAATTCATTGAGTGCAATATACGATGGTACCAAAGTTTCAAAAGGGTAGGCAATCATTCGATGCCTAGACAGAAGCTGGAATGGGGCCTTGAGCAACGAGAATAACATGGTGTTTGATTCCAGGATGAATAATGGTATAGAATTTAGCTCGTGAATCACATATGAAGCCAAGTGCAAAAGATACCATAGAATTCAGGTTGTAAAGAAGAGTCAGGTTTCGATCCACTGGACCTGTGGGTTATGGGCCCACCATGTTGGTTGAAAGTAGGAAGGGTGGTGACATCTTGCACAGCCTCGACAGGGAGGCAAGTGAGTGGATAGCTTGTCAGCTATGTCGACATCAATGTCGGAACCAAGGACAGGGAACGAAGAGAACCATTTTTCCCGCTCGTTGAAACGAGGCGGGCCAATAGGCAAAGTTCTCATCCATCGGTGGTTACCGGAATGTTATCAACGATAGGATCAATGTCTTACTGACAGAGTTGTACAACGAGGTGTTTATATAAGCAGAGAATTATTACTGCTTAGATCATGTAGATCAAGGAAAGGTTAAACAAACAAATGGAAAGGAAAATTGTGATTACACACAATTATTAGGAGTATATCCTTCCCATGGAGAAGAAGAACATGACATACAGGGTAGGAGAGCAAGTACACCAACATTCAGATAAAGAGGCGAGGATTAATCAAGACGCTACCATACAACGGTGTTCGGATAACTGACCAAGAAACATTTAGCATTGGGCTTCAAATGCTCTTGCTGAAAATCGGAGTACCGCAGGCATGCTTCGAGATAGCATTGGCATGGTCTTGAAGCAAAGATCGGACTTAGATACACAAAGGATTCATCAGGAACAACTTATAGAATAAGTCTTATAATTTCCTCCTGGAAGAATGATTATCCTTGCGAACGAGAATTATAATGATATGTCCTCCAGCCAGGGGTGCTAGGCATGACATCATATTACCGGGTCATCAAAGGACCAACATTATAACTACTGGAAAGTTGTCCCAACCATCATATCTCGCCGAGATTCAGATACGATTGGTGTCATGATACCACAAACTCAGGATGTTCGAGAAGAAAAGGTGCAACACAAATCGACGAAATGACATTGCAAGATTCTCGGGAAATGAACTATGGGAGTGGGTTCCCGAAACAATAGTTCATCATTAAACCAAGGAGAGGATGAGGAGGTGGCTGATGGGTTCAACAACAATTCATCGAGAATTCCAAACGGATGGATTTCCACAATAAGGTGAATAAGAAGGTGACACCTGTCAACTCAAATGATATAATGTTGTATGCTCGAGGAAAAACATACACCATTAACCATTAGTTGAAAGGTGTGCCCGAATATGACTTTAGGCAGAAAGATTAATGTCAGAGTGACGATTCAATAACCAACAGCCTAAGAACGAACTGTCGATCATAAACTTCAAAGCAATTGGGTTGCTAGGAGTACAGAACTCAAGCAGCATCGCTAGCATATTTGTATCCCGGCTAAAAACAACACGGGGACCAAGGAAGAATGGTGATGGTGAGTAGTATCATCATACCGAGAATTTCTAAGAGGTGGAGCAATCCCCACAACATTTTCGACATAAAGACAGTAATACTTCAATGCAGAACACAACACTAGCTGGAGAGCAAGTTATATTCATAATGTGGACAAGTCTGCGATGAAAGTAAGTCAAGGGTGTTGCTGGTGATAATAAAAATCATCAAGGGCAAGGAGAGTATTCCTCATCATCAACACAGTTGACATCTCGGAAGAAGTCAAAGTGTTGAAAGTGATCCGACACATTTGCCGGGAGGTTTCAAGAGGATGCAATCAAACAACAACGACAACAAGCAAGGGAATGACGAAGTGGCAAGTTAATGGATCAATATAAAAGATGCAAGCTCGGAATCAAAGTTGCCTTATTGAACAAGCAACCAGATGTTGAAAGCTCGACATAAGTTGTGCTCAATCTCTGAAGAATTCGTGCACCAAAGAAGGACGAGGTAGCATAGGCAAAGATAGCTAGACAAGGGATGTACCCGATAGTCTAGGAATAAACCAGATTGAGTTTAAAAATTTCCCAGTAACATCTACTAGGGGTGTTGAATTTTTAGAGTGGATTTGATATACTAAACGGTGTCCTCAGTTGACGGCAACCTAGAACCCGTAGAGTGATTACGACAAGCAAAGGTATTACTTCATCAAAAGTTCAAAAGGTGTAGTGCAAAGTCATGATATCCTTGAGATATCAGAGGGTAAACTCGAAGGTAGAACACGATAGGAATTGAACTAGGTCATCGACCTATGACAGTAGAGGATTTAACCTTGTCAAAAATTGGCGAGGCGTGGAATGGATTTATTCCAGATATACTGAATAAGGACAGCATGGTCGAAACCATAACTGCAAGGGATCAAATTTTATTGACACCGAAAGAATTATTTAGATGAAAATCATTTTGCAAGAAGCTCTCGAGACGGTCTACATCGTTTCCATGGGCATGAACAAAAGCTCAAGGTCGACTCCCGTTTCTCCAATGCATACGTTTCATTTACCTCTTGCTTTGATTAAACAGTAGTGTTGGAATTTTATCCGGTAGGACACCGGAAGGGTATGACTTGTGAAAACTTTTGGGTTCTCACGGATTAGGGGAAGGCATAGGTTCAACCCATCGGGCATCTTAGTAACATATACCACAAGTTTCAAAAGTAAATATCACCAGCTCCAAGGGAGAGCATGGTTGTCCAAGAAGAGGATACAATTTACCGAAGGTATTATGCATCAAGGACAGAACTTCTCGAGGTTTTTGTATACGAAGGACACTGTCGGATAATATTTCAACAAAGGATCGAGCGATCCACAACGGAGCTTATGTGAGTATCGGTACTCACCCAGAGGAAGAAGAATGCAGAGGCATCAGAGTCAAGATTCACCTGACTAGTATGAAGCTTAAATAGAAAGAAATTATGGTTTCCAAAACGAAGGATCAGAAGCAGACGCTCTGATCCAGGATGGATAAGTTGACAACACTTAGTTGTACAATCAATAAAGGTTTGAATTGCCGAGAACCTACTCATGTCCGGAATGACGTCTGAGTCGGAAGATAATTTTATAAAGGATAACCTGATGACTGCGTGCATACGCACACATTGAATCAATAGGCTCAAAATGGCTAAGACAGGGGATATTAACAAAGACTACAAGTCATATGAAATTAATCATAATGCAAGCAGGCAAGAATTACAGGAGTAACAGGCTGCAGAGGATTTGCGAAAGATCAAAAGGTATCCCGATGAACTTTGTGAGACACATGAACAATCGAGAAGAACGGGTCCTCGATAATTGTGAGGAAATAACCGTAAGGGTTTTCATGTGACATAAAGCTGCAAGACAGTAAAATCAAAGGATTCTCGAGACAACGGAGAATATTTCGAGGCCTCTTGTAACAACAAGAGCGACGAGGAATGATCATGAGTATGACAAGTGCATGCAGATATCCATAGGGATATATCGGTGGTAGTGAATTACAAAGGCGATGAACACAAGTTCTCGGGTTAACAGCGGAGAGTATCTTCAGGTTCTTCTGGTGCAGCGAACGATCATCGATCATAAGTTGCTCTCCGGGTGAAAGTGATAACGAGATCCTAATGTTAGATTTAGTAAAATTCATTTATCCCGAATAGAAGAGAGATAAGAGTCCCAGAGTATAGGCGATGAGTAAAAGATCCTAATACCACCCAATGGTGATGTGGGCCCGTAAGCCACACAACAAGTTAGTAAATTTGTTTTTCAAAGACTAGACTCAACTTCGGCCAAGGAGTTGGAAAGGGGGATTCCTACAGGCAGTCGGCTCTGATACCAACTTGTGACGCCCCCGATTTGTCCGTACACTAATCATGCACGCAAATGTGTACGACCAAGATCAGGGACTCACTAGAAGATATCACAACACAACTCTAGACACAAATTAAAATAATACAAGCTTTATATTACAAGCCAGGGGCCTCGAGGGCTCGAATACATAAGCTCGAAAACACAAGAGTCAGCGGAAGCAACAATATCTGAGTACAGACATAAGTTAAACAAGTTGCCATAAGATGGCTAGCACAAAAGTAGCAACGATCGAAAAGGCAAGGCCTCCTGCCTGGGACCTCCTAACTACTCCTCGAAGCCGAACTCCATGTAGAAACATCATCGGGATCTTCTGGCTCCTAGACTCCATCAATCTGGTTGCATCATCCGAGAAGAAGGAACAAGAGGGGAAAAGGGGGAGAAAAGCAACCGTGAGTACTCATCCAAAGTACTCGCAAGCAAGGATCTACACTACATATGCAATGATATCTGTGTAAAGGGGTAATATATGTGGACTGAACTGCAGAAAGCAGAATAAGAGGTGGATAGCTAATCCAATCGAAGACTACGCTTCTCGTAACCTCCATCTTGCAGCAGTAGAAGAGAATATATGGAAGTAACAAGTATCCTCGCGTCTCGCAGCCTCCGTCTTGAAGCAGTAGAAGGGAAATAGATGGTAAGTTCACCAAGTAACAACGTATAGCATAACCCTACTCGGCGATCCTCCCGCACATCACCCTGTGAGAGAGCAACCACCGAGTTATCTCTGGCACTTGTAAGGGTGTGTTTTATTAAGTATCCGGTTCTAGTTGTCATGAGGTCGGAGTACAACTCCGGGTCGTCCTTTTACCGAGGGACACAGCTATTCGAATAGATTAACTTCCCTGCAGGGGTGCACCACATAACCCAGCACGCTTGATCCCATTTGGCCGGACACACTTTCCAGGGTCATGCCCGGCCTCGGAAGATCAACACGTCGCAGCCCTACCTAAGCACAGCAGAGAGGTCAGCACGCCGGTCTAAGTCCTAAGCACACAGGGGTCTGGGCCCATCGCCCAATGCACACCTGCACGTTGCGAGGGCGGCCGGTGAGCAGACCTAGCAACCTCTATTACTAAGGAAGTTGAGTTACGCGGTCCAACCCGGCGCGCGCCGCTAAACCGCTGACGTCAAGAAGGCTTCGGCTGATACCACGACGTCGAGTACCCATAACTATTCCCACGTAGCTGGTTAGTGCGTATAGACCAAATGGCCAGACTCAGATCAAATATCCAAACTCGTTAAGCGTGTTATTATGAAATAACCGCGGACAACGACCAGGGCCAGGCCACCTCTCCACTGGGTGTCTCAACCTGCCCTGTCGCTCCGCCACAACGATCCACTTGGGGGCCGTCAGGAACTCAGGCCCACCACTACCTGGATGGAGCCACCTGTCCTTTCAGCACCCACATCAAGTCACTTGCGGGTACTCAATGAGCCGACCCGACTTTAGTCACATCAAGTATCATGTATAAGTGTATGTAGTATATACCCGTGATCACCCCCAAGTGATCACGGCCCGATAGAATAGCAGGGCAGACGGACGAGGGTGTAGGGCCACTGATGGTATACTAGCATCCTATACTAAGCATTTAGGATTGCAGGTAAGGTATCAACAGTGGTAGCAACAATGACAGGCTATGCAGCAGAATAGGAGTATCGAAAGCAGTAACATGCTACACTACTCTAATGCAAGCAGTAGAGAGAAGAATAGGTGATATCTGGTGATCAAAGGGGGGGGGGGCTTGCCTGGTTGCTTTGGCAAGATGGAGCGGTCGTCGTCGACGTAGTCGATCAGAGTGGCACTGCCAGTGGTCTCAGTCCCAATGTCTATCGGAGATAAGAGGGGGAAGAAACAATAAATATAAAGCAAACAATTGTAACACAAAGCATACATGGCAAAATGCGGTGCTACGTGTGACCTAACGCGGTACTGAGTGATACTAGCGGGGATGGAAAACATCCGGGAAGGTATTCCCAGTGTTAGCCATTTTCGGGCAGATGAAACGGAGGGGGAATGTTGCTCGTTCGGTATGATAGAGATGTGTGGCGGATGAACGGACCGCGTATTCGGATTCATCTCGTCGTTCTGAGCAACTTTCATATATAAATCATTTTCATCTGAGCTACGGTTTATTTTATATGAATTTCCAAAGTTTTATTGATTTTTTTGAATTTTTGATTAATATTAATTCGAACTAAAAGCAGAATATAATTTTGCCACCTAGTTCTACTATAGTGTGTTTGTATGACAATGGGGCTAGTGGGATTTGGTTGACCCAGTCAAAGGATGACCAGTCAATATATGAATAGTGCTAATGGGTCCCGTGTGTCATTGCCTTTGCTTCACTTATATGATTTTAATTGTTTTCTTTAGGCTGCCAGGCCCAACGTCAGTGACTATTTTAGTAGGATGATTTTAATAGTAATTAGATCCTAATCTAATTAGGCCCGGCCCCATGTAGAAGTGGCACTAGCCATCCATTGTGTGGCTGTGCTCACGCACAAGCACACACATGGTACGCTGGCAGCCATGGGCAAGCACAACAGCAGCTAGCGGCAGCAAATAGAGCACTGGCGACATGAGCGGCAGCAACGCATGGGCAGCAGTAGCAAAGGGAAGCAGTGCAAGGGCGGCGGCAGTGCGCAGTACAGTGCAGCAGCAAGCAGCGACGGCAGTCGGCGGCTGCGGGCGTGCACATGCGAGGGGAGCAGCAGAAGAAGAAGCCATAGCAGCAGTAGCGGCGCAGTAGCAGCATCAGCAGGCAGCGGCGGGAGTAGCTAGCAGCAGCGCAGCAAAGCGACATCAGCGACAAAGCAGTAGCCAAGCAAGCACTCTCATATCACGACGTGGCCATGGACGAGCTTGGAGATAGAGGCGGTAGGGAGCGGCGGGCGCGGCAGCACGCATGTGTGGACGGGCGCCAGGCGCGGCGGAGCGCGTGCGTGGACAGGGCTAGCTCCGGCCAGGCCAGCCAGGGGATGAGCACGACGCGGGGTGCGGGGCCGAGGGCGTGCTGGGAGCAGTGTGCGGCAGCAACGGTCGGAAACACGCCACTCCAGTAACCAAAACATGTGCAGGAGGGCTTGTTCGAGTGATGGTGCCCGCACTCATCCACCGGTGCATCAAGCGGGTACTGGGGCAGCCTCAGGTGACGGCGGCAAGCTCAGCAGCGGAGATAAGATCCGGCAATGACGACAGTGACGCTAACAGCTAGCTACGGGCACGAAACTGAAGCACGAACGGAGGGGAAATGGTCAGATGCTCACCGCGGAGGCACACGAGGGCCCGGCGATGGGTCAGGAGCAGCAGGACGGCGTGGATTTGGCGACAAACACCGGCGACAGCAGACGAAGAAGATGGCCGATCCTCTCGCATTGGTGGGGCTCCGGTCGATCTGCTCCTCGTAGACGAAGTAGGCGACATAGACGAAGCTGCACGTCAAACTCCTAGGCGCCGGGGAGCTTGGTGGCCACGGGATCGACGGTGGCCATGGCAACGGTGGTTCGCCCCGAGCGTGGGGAAGACGATGGCGGCGCGAGGATGAGAAGGAAACCGACTAGGGTTCCGAAAGGGGACCGCGGGCGTCGTTTTAACTAGGAGGGGAGGCTCGAGGATGATCGGCACGTGGCTAGGGCGCGGCCATGGCGGCCCGATCCTTGCCACGATCCCCCGCCTCCTGTAGCGAGGAAGGGGACAAGTGGAGGGGCTGTGGGCTGGGCGTCTCCCAGACCAAATGGGCCCTTTTGTTTTTTTCTTAGTTCTCTTCTCTACCTTTTCTTATTTTCTTTTCTGTTTTTATTTTACTTTCTATTTAGTTTAGTTTTTAACTAATATTAAAATGATCCCTAATATAGTAATACCTCAAAACTCACTGCCACAAAAGGTTTTACCCTAAAAGTTTAGTTTAGTATTCGGTTAATTATAAAAGCATTTAAATATTGGCTCTTGCTACTGTTTTATTCATCTTAGAGTATTTAGACACTTTAGTAAAGTGGGGGTTTCTTCACCACAATTACCTATGCAATATTTGGCACAACCCGAACATTTTAGTTTCAAAGTTTGAAAACTTTTGATGTTTGACTTGATTTTAAATTTGAAATTTGAACGGGATTTGTATCATCGCAAGATTAGCAACAGTAATCGTGCTGGCGTGGCATCATTAACGGATGATTACTATAGCTTAACTATCTGGGCGTCACAATCATCCTTTGAGGGGCTTGTTCGGGGTATCTTCACCCCGACCAGATGAGCAAAGAGTAGCTCCTCAACCTACTGAACCTACTGAAAATGTTGCTTTGAAATTCCTTTGGGTATGATAGAGAAACTGCTAGATAATCCCTTTACAGGAGACGGAACACTGCATCCCGATTTACACCTAATCTATGTGGATGAAGTTTGTGGATTATTTAAGCTTGCAGGTATGCCCGAGGATGTTATCAAGAAGAAGGTCTTCCCTTTATATTTGAAGGGAGATGCATTGACATGGTTTAGGCTATGTGATGATATTGGATCATGGAACTATAATCGTCTGAAGTTGGAATTTCATCAAAAGTTCTACCCTATGCACCAGGTTCATCGTGATCGTAATTATATTTATAATTTTTGGCCTCGCGAAGGAGAAAGCATCGCTCAAGCTTGGGGGAGGCTTAAGTCAATGTTATATTCATGCCCCAATCATGAGCTCTCAAGAGAAATGATCATTCAAAAATTTTATGCCCGGCTTTCTCTCAATAATCGCTCCATGCTCGATACTTCTTGTTCTGGTTCTTTTATGATGAAGACTGTTGAATTCAAATGGGATTTATCGGAAAGAATTAAATGCAACTCTGAAGATTGGGATCTCGACGAAGGTAAGGAGTCAGGTATGACCCCTAAGTTTGATTGTGTTAAAGCTTTTATGGATACCGATGTTTTTCGTGAGTTTAGCGTTAAATATGGACTTTACTCTGAGATAGTAGCTTCTTTCTGTGAATCATTTGCTACTCATGTTGATCTTCCCAAGGAGAAGTGGTTTAAATACCATCATCCCATTGAAGTAAAAGTAGTTGAACATGTTAAAGTTGAAGAAAATATTATCACTTATAATGTTGATCATATTGTTCCTACTGCTTATATTGAGAAACCACCTTTCCCTGTTAGAATAAAGGATCATGCTAAAGCTTCAACTGTGGTTCGTAAGAGTAGTACTAGAACACCTACACCCAGAGGGCAAATTAAAGTTGAACCTAGTGTTGCTATGGTTATAGATCTCTTGGTTGAAAATTTAGATGGACATGTTATTTACCTCCAAGAGGAAGCTGCTAGAATAGCCAAACCCGATGCAAGGAATAAACATAGACCTATTATAGGCTTGCCTGTTATCTCTGTTAAAATAGGAGATCATTGCTATCATGGTTTATGTGACGTAGGTGCTAGTGCGAGTGTAATACATATATCCTTATATGATGAAATTATGTATGATATTGCACCCGTTGAGATAGAAGGTATAGATGTTACTATTAAACTTGCTAATAGAGACACTATTTCACCAATTGGGATTGTTAGAGATGTTGAAGTCTTGTGTGGGAAAGTTAAATACCCTGCTGATTTTCTTGTTCTTGGTTCCCCACAAGATGATTTTTGTCCCATCATATTTGGTAGACCCTTCTTGAATAATGTTAATTCTAAGATAGACTGCGTGAAAGATATTGTTACTGTTGGTTTAGGGGATATGTCTCATGATTTTAACTTTGCTAAATTTCGTAGACAACCCCTTGATAAAGAATTACCTAGTAAGGATGAAATTATTGGTCTTGCTTTTATTGTTGTGCCTCCTAATGATCCTTTAGAACAATATTTGCTAGACCATGAAAATGATATGTATATGAATGAGAGAAGGGAAATAGATGAAATATTCTTTAAGCAGGGACCCGTATTGAAAAACAACTTGCCTGTTGAAATCCTAGGGGATCCTCCTCCACCCAAGGGTGATCCCGTGTTTGAACTTAAACCTTTACCTGATAATCTTAAGTATGTTTATCTTGATGAAAAGAAGATATATCATGTTATTATCAGTGCTAACCTTTCAGAGCAGGAAGAAGAAAAATTATTGAAAACTCTGAAGAAGCACCGTGCTGCTATTGGATATACTCTGGATGATCTTAAGGGCATAAGTCCCACTTTATGCCAACACAAGATAAAATTGGAAGAAAACGTTAAACTGGTTATTGATCATCAACAACGGTTAAATCCTAAGATGAAAGAAGTGGTAAGGAAGGAAATACTAAAGTTCTAAAGGCAGGTATTATTTATCTAGTTGCTGCTAGCCAGTGGGTAAGTCATGTCCATTGTGTCCCTAAGAAGGGAGGTATGACTGTTGTTCCTAAAAAGATGAATTGATCCCACAAAGAATCGTTACAGGTTATAGGATGGTAATTGATTTCTGCAAATTAAATAAAGCCACTAAGAAAGATCATTACCCCTTGCCTTTTATTGATCAGATGCTAGAAAGGTTATCCGAACACACTCATTTTTATGGATGATTTCTAGATGGTTATTCTGGTTTCTCTCAAATACCTGTGTCAAAAGGGGATCAAGAAAAGACCACTTTTACTTGTCCCTTCGGTACCTTTACTTATAGACGTATGCCTTTTGGTTTATGTAATGCACCTGCTACCTTTCAAAGATGCATGATGGCAATATTCTCTGATTTTTGTGAAAAGATTGTTGAGGTTTTTATGGATGATTTCTCCGTTTACATAACTTCTTTTGATGATTACTTAAGCAACCTTGATCGAGTTTTGCAGAGATGTGAAGACACTAATCTTGTATTGAATTGGGAGAAGTGCCACTTTATGGTTAATGAAGGCATTGTCTTGGGACATAAAATTTCTGAAAGAGGTATTGAAGTTGACAAGGCTAAAGTTGATGCTATTGAAAAGATGACGTGCCCCAAGGACATCAAAGGTATACGAAGTTTCCTTGGTCATGTCGGGTTTTATAGGAGGTTCATCAAGGACTTCTCCAAAATATCCAGGCCTCTGACTAATCTCTTACAAAAAGATATCCCTTTTGTCTTTGATGATGATTGTCTAGAAGCATTTGAAATACTTAAGAAAGCATTGATCTCTGCACCTATTGTCCAGCCTCCTGACTGGAATTTACCCTTTGAGATTATGTGCGATGCTAGTGATTATGATGTAGGTTTTGTTTTAGGGCAAAGAGTTGATAAGATATTAAATGTTATCCAATATGCTACTAAAACCCTACACAGTGCCTAGAGAAATTATGCTACTACTAAGAAGGAATTTTTAGCAGTTGTCTTTTCTTGTGATAAGTTTAGGCCTTATGAAAAAGAAAGATGCTAAACCTAGACTTGTTAGATGGGTTCTCTTGCTACAAGAATTTGACTTGCATATTATTGATAGAAAGGGAGCTGAGAACCCTGTAGCAGATAACTTTTCTAGGCTAGAGAATATACTTGATAACCCACAACCTATTGATGATAGCTTTCCTGATGAACAATTAGCTATCATAAATACTTCTCGTACTGCTCCATGGTATGCTGATTATGCTAATTACATTGTTGCTAAGTTTATACCTCCTAGCTTCACATACCAGCAAAAGAAAAAGTTTTTCTATGATTTGAGGCATTACTTCTGGGATGACCCACATCTTTATAAAGAAGGAGTAGATGGTATTATTACACGTTGTGTACCTAAGCATGAACAGGAACATATCCTACGCAAGTGTCACTCCGAAGCTTATGGAGGACATCATGCTGGAGATAGAACCGCACATAAGGTATTGCAATCTGGTTTTTATTGGCCTACTCTCTTCAAGGATGCCCGTAAGTTTGTCTTATCTTGTGATGAATGTCAAAGAATTGGTAATATTAGTAGACGTCAAGAAATGCCTATGAATTATTCACTTGTTATTGAACCATTTGATGTTTGGGGCTTTGATTATATGGGACTGTTTCCTTCCTCTAATGGGTACACACATATTTTAGTTGATGTTGATTACGTTACTAATTGGGTAGAAGCTATTCCAACTAGTAGTGCTGATCACAACACCTTTATTAAGATGCTTAAAGAAGTTATTTTCCCGAGGTTTGGAGTCCCTAGATATCTAATGACTGATGGTGGTTCAGATTTTATTCATGGTGCTTTCCGTAAAATGCTTGCAAAGTATGATGTAAACCATAGAATTGCATCCACTTATCACCCACAGACTAGTAGTCAAGTAGAACTAAGTAATAGAGAGCTGAAATTAATTTTGCAAAAGACAGTTAATAGGTCTAGAAAGAATTGTTCCAAGAAACTTGATGATGCATTATGGGCCATAGAACTGCATACAAAAATCCTATGGGTATGTCTCCATATAAAATGGTTTATGGAAAAGCATGTCACTTACCTCTTGAGTTAGAACATAAGGCATATTGGGCTATTAAAGAGCTCAATTATGATTTCAAACTTGTCGGTGAGAAGATGTTATTTGACATTAGCTCTCTGGATGAATGGAGAACCCAGGCCTACGAGAATGCCAAGCTGTTTTAAAAAAAGGTTAAAAGATGGCATGACAAAAGGATACGAAAGCATGAGTTTAATGTAGGTGATTATGTCTTGCTGTACAACTCTCTTTTAAGATTTTTTGCAGGAAAACTTCTCTCTAAATGGGAAGGATCTTACATTATCGAGGAGGTCCATCGTTCCGGTGCCATAAAAATCAACAACTTCGAAGGCACAAATCCGAAGGTGGTGAACGGTCAAAGAATCAAACATTATATCTCAGGTAATCCTATAAATGTTGAAACCAATGTTATTGAAACCATAACGCCGGAGGAATACATAAGGGACACTTTCTAGAACGATTCAGACCCCGAAAAGGAAGAGGTATGTGGTACGGTAAGTAAACCGACTCCAAAACAGTTCTAAAGGCAATTTTTCACCGTTTTGGAATATTTAGAAAAATAGAAAAATAAGTGGCAGTCCGGAAGAGACACGAGCCATCCACAAGGATGGAGGGCGCGCCCCCTTCCTCTAGGCGCGCCCCCTGCCTCGTGGGCACCTCGTGTGCCTCCCGGACTCCAATTTCTTGTATGTTACTCCTTTGGGTCGGTAAAAATTCATTATATATACCCCCGAAGGTTTTGACCTCTGTATCACGCAAAAATCCCCTGTTTTCATTTCGAGCTGTTGTTTTTGACAGATCTAGATCAGCATGGCGTCTTCCAACACCCCCAAGGACAAGTTCTTCGAGAAGGTCATCAGCCCCTACCTTGCGGAGGTGCTGCATCATCCTCAAACCATGGAGTTGCATGAGGGGGTGCTGCACATCCGCAATGTTGAGGGGGCGAGGAGGACCGGAAGCGTGGAGACAAGACTAGAAGCAATGGAGCAGCAAGTTTTCAAGTGCCAAGGTATGGTGGAACGAGGACTCAATGCCAACCACGTGATGATCACGGAGCTCGCCAACAACCTCAAGCTGGACTCAAGGATTTTCGGGGAAGCCATCTCCAATCTCCAAGAGAAAATCGAACACCTCCAAGCCTAGATCTATGACCTGCAAAACCAAAACTGTGAGTATGAATATAGATTCAAGAAGATGAGTTTGGCTGCAGATCTGAGCATCCCAGAGACTCGATCATCCTTCTACGATGGTGAACCTATGCCTTGGAAGATGGATGACAAGCCTACATCATCAACAACTCCGTAATCACCACCTCTGAAGAAGGGGACATAATCATATGGGTATGGGCACTCCCCTTGGCAACTGCCAAGCTTGGGGGAGTTGCCCCGGTATCGTATCACCATCACACTCCTATCTTTACCATTTTTCTTAGTTCGATCCTTTTGGTAGTATCTTGATCTAGTAGAATAAAGTTAGCATGATCTAGTTGTGAGCTTTTGCTTTATAATCTTTACCCTTTGTAATCGAGTCTGTGAGCTTTATAATAAAGATTAGTGTTGAGTCAAGGGCTTGATTTCCTCACTTTGTTCATGCTAGAATAAAATAAAACATAAAAAGTATCAAAGAGATCATATTGATCTTATGGGAAGTAATGACTTCACATATAAAGAGTATGATGAATAAAGGTTGTTGAGAGTTGACAAACATAGTTTTGGTCATCGTTGCAATTGATAGGAAGTAATAAAGAAAGAGAGGTTTCACATACAAATGTACTATCTTGGACATCTTTTATGATTGTGAGCACTCATTAAAATATGACATGCTAAAGAGTTGATGTTGGACAAGGAAGACAACATAATGGGTTATGTTTTCTTATATCTAAAATAAAGTATATTGTCATGGATCATCCAACATGTTGAGCTTGCCTTTCCCCCTCATGCTAGCCAAAACTCCTTGCACCAAGTAGAGATACTACTTATGCTTCCATACATCCTTAAACCCAGTTTTGCCATGAGAGTCCACCATACCTACCTATGGATTGAGTAAGATCCTTCCAAGTAAGTTGTCATGTTGCAAACTCGCTAAAATATGTATGATTTATTAGTGTGGAGGAAATAAGCTTTATACGATCTTGTGATATGGAAGTAATAAAAGCGACGGACTGCATAATAAAGGTCCTTATCACAAGTGGCAATATAAAGTGAAGTTCTTCTATGCTAAGATTTTGTGCATCCAACCAT
Organism: Secale cereale; assembly: GCA_902687465.1. Taxonomy (NCBI): domain Eukaryota; kingdom Viridiplantae; phylum Streptophyta; class Magnoliopsida; order Poales; family Poaceae; genus Secale; species Secale cereale. The sequence continues at coordinate 414,633,114 of LR738709.1, forward strand.
AAAAACACATGACAACCTCTGCTTCCCTCTGCGAAGGGCCTATCTATTATTCTTGTTTTATAAGTGTCAACCATAAATCCACCTTTCCTTTTTACATCTTATCCTTTGGCAAGCACATTGTGTTGGGAAGATCTTGACATATATACCCACTTGGATGTAAGTTTTCATGGTCTATTACTGTTGACATTACCCTTGAGGCAAAAGGTTGGGAGGCAATACCATAAGCCCCTATCTTTCTCTGTGTGCGATTAAAACTCCATAACCATAAGTATTGCGTGAGTGTGAGCAATTGTGAAGGACTATATGATAGTTGAGTATGTAGGCTTGCTAAAAAGCTCTTATGTTGACTATTTACGATGTTACAATAAATTGCAATTGCTTCAATGACCGAGATCATAGTTTGTTGGTTTTCAATGAAGTTTCTGATTCATACTTGACATTGTGAATGAATTGTTACTTTAGCATAAGAATCATATGACAATATATATATATATATATATATATATATATATATATATATATAATATATGTTGCTGTTATGAGAATGATCATGATGCCCTCATGTCCGTATTTTATTTTTATCGACACCTCTATCTCTTAACATGTGGACATATTTTTCGATATCGGCTTTCGCTTGAGGACAAGTTAGGTCTAAGCTTGGGGGAGTTGATACATCCATTTTGCATCATGCTTTTATGTTGATATTTATTGCATTATGGGCTGTTATTACACGTTATGTCACAATACTTATGCCTTTTCTCTCTTATTTTACAAGGTTTACATGAAGAGGGAGAATGCCGGCGGCTGGAATTCTGGGCAGGAAAATAAGCAAACTCTGGAAACCTATTCTTCACAACGCAAAAAGCTCCGACACTCCACAGCACACCGTTTCAGAAAATATAAAAAATATCTGGCGAAAGAAGATCACCAGGGGGGCCACCACCTGTCCACGAGGGTGGGGGTGCCCCCCCCCCCCCTTGGCGCGCCCCCTGCCTCGTGGGCCCCCCAATGGCCCCCCGATGCCCATCTTCTCCTATATGAGGTGTTTTGACCTGGAAAAAATCAGAAGGAGGCTTTCGGGACCAGAAGCCGCCGCCTCGAGGCAGAACCTTGGCGGAAACCAATCTAGGGCTCCGGCAGAGCTGTTCTGCCGGGGATACTTCCCTCTGGGAGGGGGAAATCGTCACCGCGTCATCACCAAAAACTCTCCCATCTTGGGGAGAGTTATCTTCATCAACCTCTTCACCAGCACCATCTCCTCTCAAACCCTAGTTCATCTCTTGTATCCAATCTTTGTACCCAAACCTCATATTGGTACATGTGGGTTGCTAGTAGTGTTGATTACTCCTTGTAGTTGATGCTAGTTGGTTTATTTGGTGGAAAATCATATGTTCAGATCCATTATGCATATTAATAACCCTCTGATCATGAAAAATATTATGTCTTGTGAGTAGTTACTTTTGTTCCTGAGGACATGGGAGAAATCTTGCTATAAGTAGTCATGTGAATTTGGTACTCATTCGATATTTTGATGAGATGTATGTTGTCTCTCCTCTAGTGGTGTCATGTGAACGTCGACTACATGACACTTCACCATTATTTGGGCCTAGAGGAAGGCATTGGGAAGTAATAAGTAGATGATGGGTTGCTAGAGTGACAGAAGCTTAAACCCTAGTTTATGTGTTGCTTCGTAAGGGGCTGATTTGGATCCACTTGTTTCATGCTATGGTTAGGTTTACCTTAATACTTCTTTTGTAGTTGCGGATGCTTGCATTAGAGGTTAATCATAAGTGGGAGGCTTGTCCAAGTAAGGACAGCACCCAAGCACCCGTCCACCCACATACCAAATTATCAAAGTACCGAACTTGAATCACATGATCATGATGAAAACTAGCTTGACGATAATTGCCATGTGTCCTCGGGAGTGCTTTCCTTCATATAAGAGTTTGTGAGGCTTGTCCTTTGTTACAAAAAGGATTGGCCCATCTTTCTGCACCTAATTACTTTTACCTTTTGTAACTTGCTACCAATTACCTTATCACAAAACTATCTGTTACCTATAATTTCAGTGCTTGCAGAAAATACCTTACTGAAAACTGCATATCATTTCCTTCTGCTCCTCGTTGGGTCCGACACTCTTACTTATCGAAAGGACTACGATAGATCCCTTACACTTGTGGGTCATCAACGTACCACTACATCAACCGTGTTCTTGAACGCTTCCGCTTAGCGATCTACAAAGGTATGTGGATCCAACTCTCCTCTCGTAGATGTGCATCTCCTAGATTGATCTTGGGTCTTCGTATGAAAATTTGTGTTTCCCATGCAACGTTCCCCAACAATGACAGCCATATCATGTCACATATTTTGATTGCATGTGATGCTTATCTTATTATGCTTCTTATCTTGCTTAGTATGGCGGTAGCATTATAAGATGATCCCTTACAAAATTTCAAGGTACAAGTGTTCTCCCTGAGTATGCACCGTTGCGAAAGTTTGTTGTGCCGAGACACCACATGATGATCGGGTGTGATAAGCTCTACGTTCAGATACAACGTGTGTAAGATAGTTTTGCACATGCAGAATACTCGGGTTAAACTTGACGAGCCTAGCATGTAAAAACATGGCCTCGGAACACTGGAGACCGAAAGGTCGAGCGTGAATCATATAGTAGATATGATCAACATAAGATATTCACCAATGAAAACTACTCCATCTCACGTGATGATCGGACAGGGTTTAGTTGATTTGGATCACGTGATCATTTAGATAACTAGAGGGATGTCTATCTAAGTGGGAGTTCTTTAGTAATATGATTAATTGAACTTTAATTTATCATGAACTTAGTCCTGATAGTTTTTGCATATCTATGTTGTTGTAGATCAATGGTCCGTGCTACCATTCCCTTGAATTTTAATGCATTCCTAGAGAAAGCTAAGTTGAAAGATGATGGTAGCAACTACACGGACTGGGTCCGTAACTTGAGGGTTATCCTCATTGCTACACAGAAGAATTATGTCCTGGAAGCACCGCTAGGTGGCAGGCCTGCTGCAGGAGCAACTCTGGACGTTATGAACATCTGGCAAGCTCGTTCTGATGACTACTCGATAGTTCAGTGTGCCATGCTTTACGGCTTAGAATCGGGACTTCAAAGACGTTTTGAACGTCATGGAGCATATGAGATATTCCAAGAGTTGAAGTTAATATTTCAAGCAAATGCTCGAATTGAGAGATATGAAGTCTCCAATAAGTTCTATAGCTGCAATTGGGAGGAGAACAGTTCTATCAGCGAACACTTGCTCAGAATGTCTGGGTACTGCAATCATATGACTCAACTTGGTTACAAAGTTGACGAAGATAGTGTTATTGATAGAGTTCTTCAATCACTGCCACCAAGCTATAAAGGCTTTGTGATGAACTATAATATGCAAGGGATGCAGAAGACAATTCCCGAGCTCTTCGCTATGCTCAAAGCTGCGGAGGTAGAAATCAAAAAGGAGCATCAAGTGTTGATGGTCAACAAGACCACTAGTTTCGATAAAAAGGGAAAGGGAAAGAAAGGGAACTTCAAGAAGAATAGCAAGACAGGTGCTACTCCCGCGAAGAAAACCAAGTCTGGAGCCAAGCCTGAAACTGAGTGCTTCTACTGCAAAGGGACTGGACACTGGAAGCGGAACTGCCCCAAGTATTTGGATGATAAGAAGGATGGCAAAGTGAACAAAGGTATATTTGATATACATGTTATCGATGTGTACCTTACTAATGCTCGTAGTAGCACATGGGTATTTGATACTGGTTCGGTTGCTAATATTTGTAACTCGAAACAGGGGCTATGGATTAAATGAAGATTAGATAAGGACGAGGTGATGATGCGCGTGGGAAATGGTTCCAAAGTCGATGTGATCGCCGTCGGCACGCTAGCTCTATATCTACCATCGGGATTAGTTTTAGACCTAACTAATTGTTATTTGGTGCCAGCGTTGAGCATGAACATTATATCTGGATCTTGGTTGTTGCGAGACGGTTATTCATTTAAATCGGAGAATAATGGTTGTTCTATTTTTATGAGTAATATCTTTTATGGTCATGCACCCTTAAAGAGTGGTCTATTCTTGTTAGATCTCGATCGTAGTGATACACATATTCATAATATTGAAGCCAAAAGATGCAAGGTTGATAATGATAGTGCAACTTATTTGTGGCACTGTCGTTTAGGTCATATTGGTGTAAAGCGCATGAAGAAACTCAATACAGATGGACTTTTGGAATCACTTGATTATGAATCACTTGGTGCTTGTGAACCATGCCTCATGGGCAAGATGACTAAAACTCCGTTCTCCGGAACAATGGAGCGAGCAACTGATTTGTTGGAAATTATACATACTGATGTATGCGGACCGATGAGTGTTGAGGCTCACGGCGGGTATCGTTATTTTCTGACCTTCACTGATGATTTGAGCAGATATGGGTATATCTACTTAATGCAACACAAGTCTGAAACGTTTGAAAAGTTCAAAGAATTTCAGAGTGAAGTAGAGAATCATCGTAACAAGAAAGTTTCTACGATATGATCATGGAGGCGAATATTTGAGTTACGAGTTTGGTCTTCATTTGAAACAATGTGGAATAGTTTCACAACTCATGCCACCCAGAACACCACAGCGTAATGATGTGTCCGAACATCGTAACTATACTTTATTAGATGTGGTGCGATCTATGATGTCTCTTACCGATTTACCACTATCGTTTTGGGGTTATGCTTTAGAGACAGCTGCATTCATGTTAAATAGGGCACCATCTAAATCCATTGAGACGATGCCTTATGAACTGTGGTTTGGCAAGAAACCAAAGTTGTCGTTTCTTAAAGTTTGGGGCTGGGATGCTTATGTGAAAAAGCTTCAACCTGATAAGCTCGAACCCAAGTCGGAGAAATGTGTCTTCATAGGATACCGAAAGGAAACTGTTGGGTACACCTTCTGTCATAGATCCAAAGGCAAGATATTCGTTGCTAAGAATGGATCCTTTCTAGAGAAGCAGTTTCTCTCGAAAGAAGTGAGTGGGAGGAAAGTAGAACTTGATGAGCTATATGTACCTTCTCCCGAATTGGAATGTAGTACATCGCAGAAACTAGTTCCAGTGATTCCTACACCAATCAAGAGGAAGCTAATGATGATGATCATTAAACTTTAGATCAAGTTACTACTGAAACTCGTAGGTCAACCAGAGTATGTTCCGCACCAGAGTGGTATGGCAACCCAGTTCTGAAAGTCATGTTGCTAGACCATGATGAACCTACGAAATATGAGGAAGCGATGATGAGCCCAGATTCCGCAAAATGGCTTGAGGCCATGAAATCTGAGATGGGATCCATGTATGAGAACAAAGTGTGGACTTTGGTTGACTTGCTCGATGGTCGGCAAGCCATCGAAAATAAATGGATCTTCAAGAGGAAGACAAACGTCGATAGTAATTTTACTGTCTACAAAGCTCGACTTGTTGCGAAAGGTTTTCGACAAGTTCAAGGAGTTGACTACGATGAGACTTTCTCACCCGTAGCGATGCTTAAATCTGTCCAAATCATGTTAGCTATTGCCGCATTTTATGATTATGAAATCTAGCAAATGGATGTCAAAACTACATTCCTTAGTGGATACCTCAAAGAGGAATTGTATATGATGCAACCAGAAGGTTGTATCGATCCTAAACGTGCTAACAAAGTGTGCAAGCTCCAGCGATCCATCTATGGACTGGTGCAAGCATCTCGGAGTTGGAATATACGCTTTGATGAAGTGATCAAAGCATATGGTTTTGTACAGACTTTGGGAGAATCCCGTATTTACAAGAAAGTGAGTGGGAGCTCTGTAGCATTTCTAATATTTTATGTGGATGACATATTGTTGATTGGAAATGATATAGAATTTCTGCATGGCATAAAAGGATACTTGAATAAGAATTTTTCAATGAAAGACCTCGGTGAAGCTGCTTATATATTAGGCATCAAGATCTATAGAGATAGATCAAGACGCTTAATTGGACTTTCACAAAGCACATACCTTGATAAAGTTTTGAAGAAGTTCAAAATGGATCAGTCAAAGAAAGGTTTCTTGCCTGTGTTACAAGGTGTGAAGTTGAGTAAGACTCAATGCCCGACCACTGCAGAAGATAGAGAGAAAATGAAAGTCATTCCCTATGCCTCAGCCATAGGATCTATCATGTATGCAATGTTGTGTAATAGACCTGATGTGTGCCTTGCTATAAGTTTAGCAGGGAGGTACCAAAGTAATCCAGAAATGGATCACTGGACAGCGGTCAAGAACATCCAGAAGTACCTGAAAAGGAGAAAGGATATGTTTCTCGTTAATGGAGGTGACAAAGAGCTCGTCGTAAATTTTATGATTATTGGAAGCATGTTTATCTTACGATGGAAACATGTATATGGAATGGAAGCAAGAACATAATTATAGGGAATTGACCTGGAGTGAAAATCATATATAAAAGCAACATAATTAAAGTAAGTTTGTGAATATACTTGGAAGCAAATTTCATTCACCGCGCTTTAGATGGAAGCAAACCTCAATTACATTGGAAGCAATATCAATACTCTCTTTGTTCCTAAATATAAGTCTTTTTAGATATTTCAATAGACTACATACGAAGCAAAATGAGTGAATATACGCTCTAAAACATGTCTATATACATCTGTGTAGTCCATATTAAAATCTCTAGAAAGATTTATATTTAGGAACGGGGGCAATAGAAACAACATATGCTTCCTAACGTTCTAGGATCATTGTGGTAAGGTAATGTCCTTAAAATACATAATAATTAGTACACAAAAAATAGTGCTTCCGAGTCATTATCAGAACGGGAGCACAAGCCAATCCTATGTACGGTAATTGCGGTGATTGTTTTCAAAACTGGTAACTTCCACATGGAGTGGGCTGCATGCAAACAAAGCTTCATCCACCACTGATCTAGGTTGCACCCAACGGTATCCACCACTGATCAGTCAAAGAAAGGGTTCTTGCCTGTGTTACAAGGTGTGAAGTTGAGTAAGACTCATTGCCCGACAACTGCAGAAGATAGAGAGAAAATGAAAGTCATTCCCTATGCCTCAGCCATAGGATCTATCATGTATGCAATGTTGTGTACCAGACCTGATGTGTGCCTTGCTATAAGTTTAGCAGGGAGGTACCAAAGTAATCCAGGAGTGGATTACTGGACAGCGGTCAAGAACATCCTGAAGTACCTAAAAAGGACAAAGGATATGTTTCTCATTTATGGAGGTGACAAAGAGCTCGCCGTAAATCGTTACGTCGATTCAAGCTTTGACACCGATCCGGATGATTCTAAATCACAAACCGGGTATGTATCTTTATTGAATGGTGGAGTTGTCAATTGGTGCAGTTCCAAGCAGAGCGTCGTGGCGGGATCTACATGTGAAGCGGAGTACATAGCTGCTTCGGAAGCAGCAAATGAAGGAGTCTGGATGAAGGAGTTCATATCCGATCTAGGTGTAATACCTATTGCATCGGGTCCAATGAAAATCTTTTGTGACAACACTGGAGCAATAGCCTTGGCGAAGGAATCCAAGTTTCACAAGAGAACCAAGCTAATCAAGAGACACTTCAATTCCATCCACGATCAAGTCAAGGAGGGATACATAGAAATTTGCAAGATACATACGGATCTTAATGTCGCAGACCCGTTGACTAAGCCTCTTCCACGAGCAAAACATGACCAGCCTCAAGACTCCATGGATGTTAGAATCATTACTTTGTAATCTAGATTATTGACTCTAGTTCAACTGGGAGACTGAAGGAAATATGCCCTAGAGGAAATAATAAAGTTGTTATTTGTATTTCCTTATATCATGATAAATGTTTATTATTCATGCTAGAATTGTATTAACTGGAAACTTAGTACATATGTGAATACATAGACAAAACAGAGTGTCCCTAGTATGCCTCTACTAGACTACCTCATTGATCAAAGATGGTTATGTTTCCTAGGCATAGACATGAGTTGTCATTTAATCAACGGGGTCACATCATTAGGAGAATGATGTGATGGACAAGACCCATCCGTTAGCTTAGCAACTTGATCGTTTAGTTTTACTGCTATTGCTTTCTTCGTGACTTATACATGTTCCTATGACTATGAGATTATGCAACTCCCGAATACCGGAGGAACACCTTGTGTGCTATCAAATGTCACAACGTAACTGGGAGATTATAAATATGCTCTAGGGGTGTCTCCGAAGGTGTTTGTGGTGTTGGCATAGATCGATAATAGGATTTGTCACTCCGAGTGTCAGAGAGGTATCTCTGGGCCCTCTCGGTAATACACATCATAATAAGCCTTGCAAGAAAACAACTAATGAGTTAGTCACAAGATAATGTATTATGGAACGAGTAAAGAGACTTGCCAGTGACGAGATTGAACTAGGTATGATGATACCAACGATCGAATCTCGGGCAAGTAACATACCGATGACAAAGGGAACAACGTATGTTGTTATGCGGTTTGACCGATAAAGATCTTCGTAGAATATGTAGGAGCCAATATGAGCATCCAAGTTCCGCTATTGGTTATTGACCGGAGATGAGTCTCGGTCATGTCTACATAGTTCTCGAATCCGTAGGGTCCGCACGCTTAACGCTCGATGACGATCGGTATTATGAGTTTATGTGTTTTGATGTACCGAAAGTAGTTCGGAGTCCCGGATGTGATCACGGACATGAAGGGGAGTCTTGGAATGTCCGATACATAAAGATTCATATATTGGAAGGTTATATTCGGACATTGGATGAGTTTCGGGGGTTATCGAATAAATACCGGAGTGCCGAAAGGTTACCGGAACCCCCCGGGGGATTAATGGGCCTACATGGGCCTTAGTGGAAATAGAGTGCAGCAAGGAGAGTGTGGGGCGCCCCCCCCCCCCAGGCCCAAACCGAATTGGTTTAGGGCAATGGGGGCCGGCCCCCTCTTTCCTTCTCCTCATCTCCCTTCCTTCCCCCCTCTCCTACTCCTACTAGGAAAAGGAGGAGTCCTACTCCTGGTGGGAGAAGAACTCCCCTCATGGCGCGTCCCCTAGGCCGGCCGCCTCCTCCTCCCCTCCCTCCTTTATATACGTGGGGAGGGGGCACCCCATAGACACAAGTTGATTTTATCCATGTGCGGTGCCCCTCTCCACAGATACACGCCTCGGTCATACCGTTGCAGTGCTTAGGCGAAGCCCTGCGCCGGTAGCTTCATCATATTGTCACCACGCCGTCGTGCTGACGAAACTCTCCCGTGACGCTCAATTGGATCAAGAGCTCGTGGGACATCATCGAGCTGAACGTGTGTTGAACGCGGAGGTGCCGTACGTTTGGTGCTTGGATCGGTTGGATCGCAAAGACGTTCAACTACATCAACCGTGTCACTAGATGCTTCTGCTTTCGGTCAATGAGGTTACGTAGACACACTCTCCTCACTCGTTGCTATGCTTCTCCTAGATAGATCTTGCGTGATCGTAGGAAAAAAAATTAAATACTACGTTCCCCTATAGTAGCATCATGAGCCAGGTCTATGCGTAGATGATATGCAAGAGTAGAACACAATGAGCTGTGGGCGATAATAGTCATACTGCTTACAGCATGTCATACTTTGATTCGGCAGTATTGTGAGATGAAGCGGTCCGGACCGACATTACGCGTACGCTTACGCGAGACTGGTTTCACCGTTATGAGCACTCGTTGCTTAAAGGTGACCGGCGGGTGTCTATCTCTCTCACTTTAGTTGAATCGAGTGTGGCTATGCCCGGTCCTTGTGAAGGTTAAAACAAAACACTTGACGAAAAATTGTTGTTGTTTTGTATGCGTAGGTAAGAACGGTTCTTGCTAAGCCCGTAGCAGCCACATAAAACTTGCAACAACAAAGTAGAGGACGTCTAACTTATTTCTGTAGGGCATGTTGTGATGTGATATGGTCAAGACGTGATGGGTTATACGTCATTGTATGAGATGATCATGTTTTGTAAAGTTATCGGCAACCGGTAGGAGCCTTATGGTTGTCTCTTTATTGTATGAATTGCGAAAGCCATGTAATTGCTTTACTTTATCACTATGAGTTAGCGATAGTAGTAGTAGAAATAGTTGGCGAGACGACCATGATGCTATGATGAAGATCATGGTGTCTAGCCGGTGACGATGGAGATCATGACGATGCTTTGCAGATGGAGATCAAAAGCACAAGATGATGACGCCATATCATGTCACATATTTTGATTGCATGTGATGCTTATCTTATTATGCTTCTTATCTTGCTTAGTATGGCGGTAGCATTATAAGATGATCCCTTACAAAATTTCAAGGTACAAGTGTTCTCCCTGAGTATGCACCGTTGCGAAAGTTCGTCGTGCCAAGACACCAGGTGATGATCAGGTAAGCTAAGCTCTACGTTCAAATACAACGGGTGTAAGACAGTTTTGCACATGCAGAATACTCGGGTTAAACTTGACGAGCCTAGCATGTACAGACATGGCCTCGGAACACTGGAGACTGAAAGGTCGAGCGTGAATCATATAGTAGATATGATCAACATAAGATGTTCACCATTGAAAACTACTCCATCTCACGTGATGATCGGACATGGCTTAGTTGATTTGGATCACGTGATCATTTAGATGACTAGAGGGATGTCTATCTAAGTGGGAGTTCTTTAATAATATGATTAATTGAACTTTAATTTCTCATGAACTTAGTCCTGATAGTTTTTGCATATCTATGTTGTTGTAGATCAATGGCCCATGCTACCATTCCCTTGGATTTTAATGCATTCCTAGAGAAAGCTAAGTTCAAAGATGATGGTAGCAGCTACACGGACTGGGTCCGTAACTTCAGGATTATCCTCATTGCTGCACAGAAGAATTATGTCCTGGAAGCACCGCTAGGTGACAGGCATGCTGCAGGAGCAACTCCGGACGTTATGAACGTCTGGCAAGCTCGTTCTGATGAAAAACTCGATAGTTTAGTGTGCCATGCTTTACGGCTTAGAATCGGGACTTCAAAGACGTTTTGAACGTCATGGAGCATATGAGATGTTCCAAGAGTTGAAGTTAATATTTCAAGAAAATGCCCGAATTGAGAGATATGAAGTCTCCAATAAGTTCTATAGCTGCAATATGGAGGAGAACAGTTCTATCAGTGAACACTTGCTCAGAATGTCTGGGTACTGCAATCATATGACTCAACTTGGTTGCAAAGTTGACGAAGATAGTATTATTGATAGAGTTCTTCAATCACAACCACCAAACTATAAAGGCTTTGTGATGAACTATAATATGCAAGGGATGTAGAAGACAATTCCCGAGCTCTTCGCTATGCTCAAAACTGCGGAGGTAGAAATCAAAAAGGAGCATCAAGTATTGATGATCAACAAAACCACTAGTTTCAAGAAAAAGGGTAAGGGAAAGAAAGGGAACTTCAAGAAGAATAGCAAGACAGTTGCTACTCCTGCGAAGAAACCCAAGTCTGAAGCCAAGCCTGAAACTGAGTGCTTCTACTGCAAAGGTACTGGACACTGGAAGCGGAACTGTCCCAAGTATTTGGCGGATAAGAAGGATGGCAAAGTGAACAAAGCTATATTTGATATACATGTTATTGATGTGTACCTTACTAATGCTCATAGTAGCACCTATGTATTTGATACTGGTTCGGTTGCTAATATTTGTAACTCAAAACAGGGGCTACGGATTAAACGAAGATTAGCTAAGGACGGGGTGACGATGCGCGTGGGAAATGGTTCCAAAGTCGATGTGATCGCCGTCGGCACGCTACCTCTACATCTACCAACAGGGATTAGTTTAGACCTAAATAATTGTTATTTGGTGCCAGCGTTGAGCATGAACATTATATCTGGATCTTGTTTGTTGCGAGACGGTTATTCATTTAAATCGGAGAATAATGGTTGTTCTATTTTTATGAGTAATATCTTTTATGGTCATGCACCCTTAAAGAGTGGTCTATTCTTGTTAGATCTCGATCGTAGTGATACACATATTCATAATATTGAAGCCAAAAGATGCAAGGTTGATAATGATAGAGCAACTTATTTGTGGCACTATCGTTTAGGTCATATTGGTGTAAAGCGCATGAAGAAACTCGATACAAATGGACTTTTGGAATCACTTGATTATGAATCACTTTATGCTTGCGAACCATGCCTCATGGGAAAAATGACTAAAACTCCGTTCTCCGGAACAATGGAGCGAGCAACTGATTTGTTGGAAATCATACATACTGATGTATGTGGACCAATGAGTGTTGAGGCTCGCGGCGGGTATCGTTATTTTCTGACCTTCACTGATGATTTGAGCAGATATGGGTATATCTACTTGATGAAACACAAGTCTGAAACGTTTGGAAAGTTCAAAGAATTTCAGAGTGAAGTAGAGAATCATCGTAACAAGAAAATAAAGTTTCTACGATCTGATCGTGGAGGCGAATATTTGAGTTACGAGTTTGGTCTTCATTTGAAACAATGTGGAATAGTTTCACAACTCACGCCACCCGGAACACCACAGCGTAATGATATGTCTGAACGTCGTAACCGTGCTTTATTAGATATGGTGCGATCTATGATGTCTCTTACCGATTTACCACTATCGTTTTGGGCTTATGCTTTAGATACAGATCCAAAGGCAAGATATTCATTGCTAAGAATGGATCCTTTTTAGAGAAGGAGTTTCTCTCGAAATAAGTGAGTGGGAGGAAAGTAGAACTTGATGAGGTAATTGTACCTTCTCCCGGATTGGAATGTAGTACATCACAAAAACTAGTTCCAGCGATTCCTACACCAATCAAGAGGAAGCTAATGATGATGATCATTAAACTTTAGATCAAGTTACTACTGAACCTCGTAGGTCAACCAGAGTACGTTCCGCACCAGAGTCGTACGGCAACCCAGTTCTGGAAATCATGTTACTAGACCATGATGAACCTACGAACTATGAGGAAGCGATGATGAGCCCAGATTCCGCAAAATGGCTTGAGGCCATGAAATCTGAGATGGGATCCATGTATGAGAACAAAGTGTGGACTTTGGTTGACTTGCTCGATAGTCGGCAAGCCATTGAAAATAAATGGATCTTCAAGAGGAAGACAGACGTCGATGGTAATTTTACTGTCTGCAAAGCTCGACTTGTTGCGAAAGGTTTTCGACAAGTTCAAGGAGTTGACTACGATGAGACTTTCTCACCCATAGCGATGCTTAAATCTGTCCGAATCATGTTAGCTATTGCCGCATTTAATGATTATGAAATCTGGCAAATGGATGTCAAAATTGCATTCCTTAATGGATACCTCAAAGAGGAATTGTATATGATGCAACCAGAAGGTTTTATCGATCCTAAAGGTGCTAACAAAGTGTGCAAGCTCCAGCGATCCATCTATGGACTGGTGCAAGCATCTCGGAGTTGGAATATACGCTTTGATGAAGTGATCAAAGCATATGGTTTTATACAGACTTTTGGAGAAGCATGCATTTACAAGAAAGTGAGTGGGAGCTCTGTAGCATTTCTAATATTTTATGTGGATGACATATTGTTGATTGGAAATGATATAGAATTTCTGCATGGCATAAAAGGATACTTGAATAAGAATTTTTCAATGAAAGACCTCGGTGAAGCTGCTTATATATTGGGCATCAAGATCTACAGAGATAGATCAAGACGCTTAATTGGACTTTCACAAAGCACATACCTTGATAAAGTTTTGAAGAAGTTCAAAATGGATCAGTCAAAGAAAGGTTTCTTGCCTATGTTACAAGGTGTGAAGTTGAGTAAGACTCAATGCCCGACCACTGCAGAAGATAGAGAGAAAATGTAAGTCATTCCCTATGCCTCAGCCATAGGATCTATCATGTATGCAATGTTGTGTAACAAACCTGATGTGTGCCTTGCTATAAGTTTAGCAGGGAGGTACCAAAGTAATCCAGGAGTGGATCATTGGACAGCGGTCAAGAACATCGTGAAGTACCTGAAAAGGACAAAGGATATGTTTCTCGTTTATGGAGGTGACAAAGAGCTCGTCGTAAATTTTATGATTATTAGAAGCATGTTTATCTTACGTTGGAAACATGTATATCGAATGGAAGTAAGAACATAATTATAGGGAATTGACCTGGAGTGAAAATCATATATAAAAGCAACATAATTAAAGTAAGTTTGTGAATATACTTGGAAGCAAATTTCATTCACCGCGCTTTAGATGGAAGCAAACCTCAATTACATTGGAAGCAATATCAATACTCTCTTTGTTCCTAAATATAAGTCTTTTTAGATATTTCAATAGACTACATACGAAGCAAAATGAGTGAATATACGCTCTAAAATATGTCTATATATATCTGTGTAGTCCATATTAAAATCTCTAGAAAGATTTATATTTAGGAACGGAGGGAATAGAAACAACATATGCTTCCTGACGCTCCAGGATCATTGTGCTAACGTAATGTCCATAAAATACATAATAATTAGTTTACAAAAAATAGTGCTTCCGAGCCATTATCAGACGGGGGCACAAGCCAATCCTATGTACGGTAATTGCGGTGATTGGTTTCAAAACTGGTAACTTCCACATGGGGTGGGCTGCATGCAAACAATGCTTCATCCACCACTGATCTAGGTTGCACCCAACGGAGTCCACCATTGATCAGTTAAAAAAAGGGTTCTTGCCTGTGTTACAAGGTGTGAAGTTGAGTAAGACTCAATGCCCGACCACTGCAGAAGATAGAGAGAAAATGAAAGTCATTCCCTATGCCTCAGCCATAGGATCTATCATGTATGCAATGCTGTGTACCTGACCTGATGTGTGCCTTGCTATAAGTTTAGCAGGGAGGTACCAAAGTTCTCCTGGAGTGGATTACTGGACGGCGGTCAAGAACATCTTGAAGTACCTGAAATGGACAAAGGCTATGTTTCTCGTTTATGGAGGTGACAAAGAGCTCGTCGTAAATGGTTACGTTGATTCAAGCTTTGACACTAATCCGGATGACTCTAAGTCACAAATCGGGTATGTATTTTTATTGAACGGTGGATCTGTCATTTGGTGCAGTTCCAAGCAGAGCGTCGTGGTGGGATCTACGTGTGAAGCGGAGTACATAGCTGCTTCGGAAGCAACAAATGAAGGAGTCTGGATGAAGGAGTTCATATCCGATCTAGGTGTAATACCTAGTGCATCGGGTCCAATGAAAATCTTTTGTGACAACAATGGAGCAATAGCCTTGGCGAAGGAATCCAGGTTTCACAAGAGAACCAAGCACATCAAGAGACGCTTCAATTCCATCCGCGATCAAGTCAAGGAGGGAGACATAGAAATTTGCAAGATACATACGGATCTGAATGTCGCAGACCTGTTAACTAAGCCTCTTCCACGAGCAAAACATGATCAGCACCAAGACTCCATGGGTGTTAGAATCATTACTTTGTAATCTAGATTATTGACTCTAGTTCAAGTGGGAGACTGAAGGAAATGTGCCCTAGAGGCAATAATAAAGTTGTTATTTGTATTTCCTTATATCATGATAAATGTTTATTATTCATGCTAGAATTGTATTAACCAGAAACTTAGTACATGTGTGAATACATAGACAAAACAGAGTGTCCCTAGTATGCCTCTACTGGACTAGCTCATTTATCAAATATGTTTATGTTTCCTAGCCATAGACATGAGCTATCATTTGATCAACGGGATCACATCATTAGGAGAATGATGTGATGGACAAGACCCATCTGTTAGCTTAGCAACTTGATCGTTTAGTTTTACTGCTATTGCTTTCTTCGTGACTTATACATGTTCCTATGACTATGAGATTATGCAACTCCCGTATACCGGAGGAACACCTTGTGTGCTATCAAACGTCATAACGTAACTGGGTGATTATAAAGATGCTCTACAGGTGTCTCCGAAGGTGTTTGTGGTGTTGGCATAGATCGAGAATAGGATTTGTCACTCCGAGTGTCGGGGAGGTATCTCTGGGCCCTCTCGGTAATACACATCATAATAAGCCTTGCAAGCAAACGACTAATGAGTTAGTCATGAGATAATGTATTACGGAACGAGTAAAGAGACTTTCCGGTGACGAGATTGAGCTAGGTATGATGATATCGACGATCGAATCTCGGGCAAGTAAAATACCGATGACAAAGGGAACAACGTATGTTGTTATGCGGTTTGACCGATAAAGATCTTTGTAGAATATGTAGGAGCCAATATGAGAATCCAGGTTCCGCTATTGGTTATTGACCGGAGATGAGTCTCGATCATGTCTACATAGTTCTCGAACTTGTAGGGTCCGCACGCTTAACGCTGGATGACGATCGGTATTACGAGTTTATGTTTTTTGATGTACCGAAGGTAGTTCGGAGTCCCGGATGTGATCACGGACATGACGAGGAGTCTCGGAATGTCCGAGACATAAAGATTCATATATTGGAAGGTTATATTCGGACACCGGATGAGTTCCGGGGGTTGTCGGATAAATACCGGAGTACAGGGAGGTTACCGGAACCCCCCAGGGGATTAATGGGCCTACATGGGCCTTAGTGGAAATAGAGAGCAGCAAGGGGAGTGTGGGGCGCGCCCCCCCAAGGCCCAAATCGAATTGGTTTAGGGGAAGGGGGATGGCCCCCTCTTTCCTTCTCCTCCTCTCCCTTCCTCCCCCCCCCTCTCCTACTCCTGCTAGGAAAAGGAGGAGTCCTACTCCTAGTGGGAGTAGGACTCCCCTCATGGCGCGCCCCCTAGGTTGGCCGCCTCCTCCTCCCCTCTCTCCTTTATATACGTGGGGAGGGGGCACCCCATAGACACAAGTTGATTTTACCCGCAAAAAAAGATTTTAGCCGCGTGCGGTGCCCATCTCCACAAATACACACCTCGGTCATACCGTTGCAGTGCTTAGGCGAAGCCCTGTGTCGTGGTTTTATTACGGGGGGGGTTGCAAGACGACAGATGCCACGGAGTGGCTTCGTGTGAGGCCAAGAATGCCGCCGAAATATCCAGGGACAGGTATGCGAATAGCACGCGGTAGTTTACCCATGTTCGGGGCTCTCCGAAGAGATAACACCCCTACTCCTACATGTCTGAGTATATATGTGGGGTGTACATCTGGCAATACAAAGTGCTTCTGGGCCTGTATTGGACTGAAAGCAGTAGCAAATAGCTAGCTAGCTAGTATGGCACATGAGCCTGGCCATGTGTGGCCGTGGGAGTGTGGTGCTCCCGTGAGTGGTCATGTGTGGATGGATGGATGTGGCTCCTATATATAGGAGTAAGCATGGGTGGTGGTGGAGTTGGTTGTAAGCTACCTTGGGTAGCTTACAAACCAAGCCACGTATGAGGCATGGTGGGGTGTCATGCTTGTTCCCTGGGTCACTTTATAAATAGTGCCGAGAGACAAGTGACACTATACATGATGGCTGGGGTGACATGTGTACAGTGCTCAAGTACAGCCGTATCGTCAGGGTCTTGTCGGTGTCGGTGCAGCGGTTGACTCCGCGTAGCAGGTCGGCTGGAGCAGTCGGCCCGGGGAGCAGCCGGACTGAGCGGGCGGGCGCCCCGTCCGGCTGCCATCTGCAGCCGGGTAGAAAGCCGGCCCGGGTAGTCGGACAAGGTGCCGTCTGGGGCGGCCTGAGTAGTCGGACTGAGGGTCTTTGCTAGCCCCAATGTGTGGAAATATCGTCTTGCCATCTTCGGGGTACCCGGGGTCAATATCTCCGACAGTAGCCTCCAAGCCTCTGGGCAACTTTGGCAAAGTTGGGCGAAGGTTCTTTAGCGGGTGTTGATGTAGAAGATGCTTGTTGACGGCCGGCTGCAGGCCGCAGCCGGCGTAGCTTGCTTCCGGTAGGGGCGCGCAAGCGCACCAGCTGGGTGTAGCCTCCGAACCTCCGGGCAACTTGGAAAAGTTGGGCGGAGGCTTTTCACGGTTGTTGGTGCAGACGACTGAGTCAAGGGTGCCGGGCGCGGACGCGGGGTCTGCCGTCTGGTGTCGTCGGGCGCGAACGTGGGGTCCGCCTACTGGTGTCGTCAAGCGCGGACGCGGCGTCCGCCGACTGATGCTGTCGGGCGCGGACGCGGGGTCCGCCGACTAGTGCAGTCGGGCGCGGACTTGTAGTCTGTCGGCTGGGGCAGTCGGGCACGGACGCGGGGTCCACTGACCGGTGTTGTCGGGCGCGGACGCGGGGTCTGCCGACCGGTGTCGTCGGGCGCGGACGCGGGGTCTGCCGACCGGTGTCGTCGGGCGCGGACGCGGGGTCCGCCGACTGGTGTCGTCGGGCGTGGACCCGGGGTCCACCGAATGGTGTCGTCGATGGCAGCCAGCTGCGGGCTGTAGCCGGCGCGACTTGCTTCCAGTGGGGGCGCGCCAGCGCACCCACTAGGTGTAGCCTCCGAGCCTCCGAGCGAGGAGGGGGGGTTCCCCACAGAAATGATCATGCAAAAGACAAAGTTAGTCCACGCAGATATATCAAATGTTTGCTTTTAGCATTGCAAGTTTTATGCGGAGGGTGCCGACTCGGTTTCGTCCGAGCCCCCTTCAATCTTTTTCGTGTCCCCTCCGCTCTTTGGCTTGTGCTCTCGCTTAGCCGGACAGCCGCTCTGCGGTCTATGGCTGAGAGTGGGCCGTGGAGTGAAGCGCACAGTACTCAGACTCTAGTAGCGGATTTAACTGAGCAGATACTCATAAAGCAAACGGCCGGGTCGCCCGAATCGTTTTCTCCTGGACATTTTTCGTGTGGGTGGCCTCCAGCATCTGCTCTTGCTAGCCGAACTGCCGCTCTGTGGTCTATGGCTAAGAGTAGGCCTTCGGTACCGCGCACGCTACTATGCCGTCTGCGGGAATGAACGTCTCAGGCCAATCGACCAGCCTCCGGGCCAACTCTGGCTGGCGCTGGGGTAAACAGTAATGCAACTGTAATGCGGAGATAGCACCCTGAGCATTGCTCGAGGTTGTTCGTGTTTGCACGGTGCAAAAATATGCAGGTGAGGAGCTCACATTGATAGTTGTGTAGGCGAGGCGGAGGTTGCCGAAGATAGCCGGCACGGCTCAACGCTTGCTGAGCGCACTGGCGCACCCGCTGGGTGTAGCCTCCGAGTCTCCAGGTGCTCGAAGGGGGACCCGGCCTGTCAGGCCCGACCGGACAAGCGGCGAGCGGGACGCGGCCAAGACGGCTCGACACAGCTGGCGATGCCTCGAGGCGGCCAGGTTGGCTTGGCACAGCAAACCGGGCGCTGAAGCGGGCAGGCGGGGCAGCCAGCGGAGCGGTACGGCGAGCACACCGAGGCGTCTCTTGTTTTCTTCTTTTTCTTCTTCGGCCAACTGCTGGCAGCCGGGCGAACATTTTTTTTATTTTCTTCGTCTGTCGGCTGCTGGCAGTCGGACGAACATTTTTCTTATATCTCGTCTGCCAACTGCTGGCAGCCGGACGCTTATTCTGCACGAGCAGTCGGTTGGGTACTCCTTTTTTCTCTTAGGACGGATGCTAGCAGCCGGACAAAATCTCTCTTTCTCTTTTTTCTTTTCAGCTAGCCCGCAGGCTTTTCTTCGCGTGGGGCAGCCGGCCTCTTCTTATCTCTTTCTCTGAAGCAGCTGGACAGCGGAACTGGCCCGCAGGTCGGAGTGGAGCGGGGCCGGCGGAGTAATCGGTCAGATGCGAGTCAGCAGTCGGCAGCGGCAGAAGCCGGCGGTAGGAGGGCAAGAGCTGGCCCGGAGCAGGGCGGGGCGACGCGGAGGGCGAAGGCGCCGGCGACCCGGCGGCCGGGTGCTCAGTGGCGGAGGTAGAGGGTGGACAGGGTGGGCCACGGCCCACCCTGAGATTGAAAAAATGGGCTTTATACCATAGAGAAAAAAGTAAAAAATAAAAGAAATAGAATTATATGTACAATTACACTGTTGGTCCACTCTGGCCTTGTGGGCTAGGTCCGCCACTGCGGGTGCTGCAGGAGGCGGTTGGGCGCAGCGGCGAGGCGGAGCCGGACGGGGCTACGCGGGAGGCCGGCCGTGGTGATGGCGGAGCCGCGAGCCGATGGGTGCGGGAGTCGGCTGGAGCGAGCAGGCGGCCATGTGCGGAGGTGGAGGCGGCCAGGCAGGGAGTCGGCCAGAGCGAGCAGGCGGCCATGTGCGGAGGAGGAGGAGGCGACCAGGCGGGAAGTCGGCCATCCAGGGCGGGGATGCGGCCAGGGCAGAGCAGAAGGGTGCGGCAACCCGGTGGTCGAGCGCTGGCGAAGCCGGCCGCTCGGACAGAGCCAGGGCGACGCGCGAGGGAGCCGGTAGCTAGCGGCGGAGCAGGCGGCCGCGTGCGCACCCAGCGAGCGTGGCGCGCGGAGGCGGAGGAGGTCGAGATGGCCGGGGCCCGGAGCTGGGAGCCGGCCAATGGGCACGCGGCGTGGGCGAAGTCGGCGCGGAGGCCGGGTCGCGGGCACCAGCCGGCGGGCGCGCGCAGCAGCCGGTCGGAGTGGGAGGCGGACCCGGCAGAGGCGAAGCGGACGTGGTCGGCAGTGCGAGGCCGCGTGACGGGCGATATGCTGGACCGCGCAGAGGCGGCGACGAGGCGCTGGCGGTAGGAGCGGGAGGCGCTCTAGAACTAAGCTCACACGCGGGGGAGGTGGAGCCGCGTCGCGGCCCTCGAGAGCGGAGCAGCTCGGGGGAGGCATGGCAGTACTCGACGCGGGGCGAGGCGGAGGGCTGCGGGTGGAACGGCGGCACATGCGGGGAGGCACAGCGCTGCAGCGCAGCCGCGTCGGAGCAGGAGGCCAGTCGGAGTGGCTGCATGCCCGTACGGGCGAAGGAGAGCGAAGGCGAGGCTATTGGCTGGCCATTGTTTGACTCGTGCATGACCCGCATGTGACCACGGTTTTGGCTAGTATATGGGTAGTATTCGGCTTGCATCTTGCTATTGTGGACATGTATGAGGAATATATGGTTATTATCTGACTTGCGTCTGGGGTATGCAGGAGCGACTGCGCATTCCGGCCGGAGCTAGGCGCAGCGCGGAAAGGAGCGGATGCGCGGTCGTGAGCGGAGCGGCGCGTGGACGGACACGGCCAATGGAAGCGAGGCGGCGGCGACGCACGCGCACGGACAGAGGCAGTGCGGAGCCAGGGCCGAAGCGGTGCGCGGACTAGCGACAGGTGACGAAGACGCACCGCCCAGCACGGATGCGTCGAGGGCGTGCTGATGTCGAGCACTCGACCGACGCCGGATAGGCGGTGACGCCGCGATGGTGATGAAGATGACGAGGCCGACGACGAGGGCGCGCCGCCCCATGCGGTCGTCCCGGGGGTGTGTCGGCGTCGAGCCCCCGAGTGCTACCGGAGAGACGACGGCGACGCCGTGGTGATGATGGCAAAAAGGGTCCCGCCAGACTGTGAAACCAGCAGTAGCTTGCCCCACGGTGGGCGCCAACTGTCGTGGATGCCACGGAGTGGCTTCGTGTGAGGGCAAGACTGTCGCCGGATTATCCAGGGACGGGTATGCGAATAGCACGCGGTAGTTTACCCAGATTCGGGGCTCTCCGGAGAGATAACACTCCCACTCCTGTATGTCTGAATATATATGTGGGATGTACATCTGGCAGTACACCCCTACTCCTGTATGTCTGAGTATATATGTGGGGTGTACATCTGGCAGTACAAAGTGCTCCTGGAGCTGTATTAGACTGAAAGCAGTAGCAAATAGCTAGCCAGTGTGGCACATGAGCATAGCCATGTGTGGCCATGGGAGTGTGGTGCTCCCGTGAGTGCTCATGTGTGGATGGATGGATGGATGAGGCTCCTATATATAGGAGTAGGCATGGGTGGTGGTGGCATTGGTTGTAAGCTACCTTGGCTAGCTTACAAACCAAGCCATGTATGAGGCATGGTGGGGTGTCATGCTTGTTCCCTGGGTCACTTTATAAATAGTGTTCAGGGACAAGTGACACTATACATGATGGCTGGGGTGACATGTGTACAGTGCTCAGGTACAGCCGTCTTGTCAGGGTCTTGTCCGTGTCGGTGCAGCGGTTGACTCCGCGTAGCAGGTCGGCTGGAGCAGTCGGCCCGAGGAGTAGTCGAACTGAGCTGGCGGGCGCCCCGTCTGACTACCGTCTGCAGCCGGGCAGCCGGGTGGAAAGACGGCCCGAGTAGTCGGACAGGGGTCGTCTGGGGCGGCCTGAGCAGTCGAACTGAGGGGCTTTGCTAGCCCCGATGTCTGGAAATATCGTCTTGCCGTCTTCGGGGTACGCATGGTCAATATCTCCGACACCCTGCGCCGGTAGCTTCATCATCACCGTCACCATGCCGTCGTGCTGACGAAACTCTCCCGTGACGTTCAACTGGATCAAGAGCTCGTGGGACGTAATCGAGCTGAACGTGTGCTGAACGCGGAGGTGCCGTACGTTCGTTGCTTGGATCGGTTGGATCATGAAGATGTTCGACTACGTCAACCGCGTCAGTAGACGCTTCCGCTTTTGGTCTACGAGGATACGTAGACACACTCTCCTCATTCGTTGTTATGCTTCTCCTAGATAAATCTTGCGTGATCGTATGAAAAATTTTGAAATACTACTTTCCTCTGCAACTTTGGTTTGGATTGGACATTCGAGAAGCGTGTGGCAGGAGGCCACTTCTGTCGGGTTTGTCTTGACATAGCTCTTGCCACGACAAGTTGGAGCACTATCCATCCATTTGATGTCATTCGTCACTTGGTTGCAGCCAAATCGAACCACTCACCGATTGTTCTTTGTATGGACAATGACCAGGCTGACCGGCGAGTAGCTGTGGATAGACCGTTCCGTTATGAGACCATGTGGGAGACCCACCTAGGTTTATTGACAATGATTGATTGAGTATGGAAAGATGACTTGCACAGTTGTTCGATCCAGAAGATGCAGGCAAAGTTGGCCAACTAGGGTGCTTGTTCATTCGGTTACGTCAGGAAGGAGCTAAGGGAGTTAAAAGGTAAACTTTTGCAGCTGAGATCGGAGTCTGATAGGACAAGGCCATCTTATGAGGAAAGGAAAAAAAGTAGGGTTTCTCTGCCTCCCGCCGATGTCGTTGCCGGTCCACCTCGAATCCGGTGGCCTTAGGGCCATGAAGGCGGAGTGGATGCCGGCCCTTGCCGGTGGGAGGGCTCCGTTGTTAGATCTTTTTTCGAGTTTTGTTAGGGTTTGTGTCCTGCTCAGAAAGGCGAGATGGTGGCGGTTCTCTGAAGATGGAATAAAGGTCTCCCCACCTAGTCCCCGTTCCGTTGATGCGTCTAGCATCGTCGGTAGGCGTTTGGATGTGTGTCTCCGGCGGATCTGCCTTTGGTGGATTTGCTCGGATCTGTTCGTGGTTCGTCTACGTTCTTGTGTCAGGTTGCATGCTTCTGATCTACACTCTTCATCCGCGGCAGTTGCTATTCTGGTGTGTTGGTTCTATGGGGTCTTAGCACGACGACTTCCTGATTGTCTACTATAACAAGGTTTGCCCGGCTCCGGTGAGGGAGGGGTGATGACAGCGGCGCGCCTTCGGCTCGCTTCAGTGATTGTAATCGTCGCTAGATGGTCTATGAATCTGGATGTAATTTTTATTATTTCTGATGTTTATTGTATTATCATTATTGAAGATGAATAGATTGGAAGTTTTTCTCGAAAAAAAAAATCATAGGGAAGAAATTATGTGGAGACAATGCTCACGGGTACATTGGCTAGCGGAGGGAGACGGAAACACTACAGTTTTTTCATCAGAAGGCAAGCATACGGAGAAAGAAAAACAGAATTGAGCCGCTCATAAATGATAATGGCACCATATGCACGAATGAGAGGGAATTGGTGGGATAGTCATGGCATTCTATGTAGAACTTTATACAACAGAAGATTCGGTGTGTATGGAGGAAGTGTTGTCACACATCCCTTGTAAAGATTGTGACAGTATGAATCAAATGCTTAATGCTCTCTTTACGGCAGCTGATGTAAAAGAGGAACTCTTCCGGATGTACCCGAATAAAACACCAGTCCGGATGGATTTCCAACGCATTATTTCCCAAAAAGAAAAAACTGGAGTATTTGTGGTGACGAGGTCACCAAGATGGCACTACGTGTTCTGAATGGAGAAGAGTCTCCGGAGATTATTAATAGGACTTTCATCGTTTTGATCCCTAAGGTATCCAAACCTACCTCCCTTTCTCAATTCCGACCAATAAGATTGTGCAACGCGAACTTCAAGATCATTTCAAAAGTTTATGCAAATCGGTTGAAAATAATTTTACCGGAGATCATCTCACCAAAACAGTCCGCGTTTATTCCTGGTAGGCTTATTACTGACAACATTATTGTTGCATATGAGTGCTTACACTTTATGAACAGGGGTAAGAGTAGTGCTTTTTTGTGTAAGTTGGTAGCCCCGTGTCAAAGCGCATTTATTAAGGACGGATCAATTATGGAGAGTTTTGTTTTTGTGCGCGGGCATATCCAATCTCAGAAACTTGCAAAGACTCCATCGGTGCTGCCCAAAGTTACCATTGCAAAGGCACGTGACAGCTTATAATTCTTACTGCAACTTCTTAGGCAGCGCGGTTTCAGCACCCGGTGAACCGATTGGATTGCGGGGCTGCTTGCGACGACGACTACTCGGTACTGATGAATGGAGAGCTTACTAATGTCATTGATAATGCGAAAGGGTTGTGTTAGGGGGATCCACTGTATTCGCTCCTATTTGTGATTGCTATGGACACCTTGGCATCAATGGTGAATTATGCTGCAAAGGTGGGAGTCTTCAACCATCTTGGCAAGAACTGCTCCGGCTTGCAGGCATCGCTTTAAGTCGATGACATAGTCTTCTACCTCAACGCGTGGGAAACTGAATTATGGGGAGCCATGGAGTTGTTGCGTCTATTCGGCGATGCGACGGGGTTGTACGTTAACTGGAGCAAGAGCACAGCCATTCCCGTGGGCGGCACAGATGACCGTGCCATTGCCAACTTGGTGCAGGACTCCGGCTGCCCGATGGCGAAGTTTTCAATAACCTACCTCGGAATGCCACTCTAGGACTCCCAGTTGCGGCTCGTGGATCAACAACCGGTCATTGACAAGTTGGCCAAACGCATGGGTGGATGGAAGGGCAGACACATCGCGCTACCGGGTCGGGTCGAGCTCGTGCGAGCCACGCTCTCAGCCATGGTCATCTTCCAGGTGATGGTGTTGGATCCTCGATGTGGCTCTTATAAAAGGTAAACAAATTGCGTTGTGGTTTTCTGTGGGCGCGGGGCGAAGAGGCGACGACTGTCAAGTGCCTAGTGAATTGGTCCACTGTATGCCGCCCACTGGATGCAGTTTACTATCCGGACAGTGATGTTCTCTCATCCGAGCTGGGAAGCCACCCATCCCAAGTTTCGCTGGCGATATGTGTTGGCCTGTCGGTGCTGAAATAGGGCTTGATAAGAAGGGTAGGCGATGGTCAGTCTATCAAGATTTGAGAAGATAATAGTCTGTCAAGATTTTGAAAGATAGTTGGCAACCAAGGAACAATCTTTTGAGAGCTCTTCAACCAAAGTTTGTTGATCTGCCGGCCCTTCTGAGTGACCTTATTGATGCAACAATGAAAGCTTGCGATCACCAAAAGGTTCACGATAATGTACAGCCTCTAGATGCAGAAACAGTTCTGAAAATTCCTCCGATTGAGAGGAATACCGACGATAGTTGGGCCTGGCACTACGAGCGTTCTGGCATCTTTACCTTTCACTCTGCTTATAGACTTTTGGTTGACATGAAAATAAGGAGAGAAGACTGGCTAGAAGGTTGGTGTTAGGGGTCCGATCTAGATCTGGGCAGAGAGGGATTGGAAGGAGGAAGGAGGAAGAAAGGGAAAGGGGAGGCCGGAGGAGAGATCAACT
This sequence comes from Secale cereale, assembly GCA_902687465.1. Lineage (NCBI taxonomy): Eukaryota > Viridiplantae > Streptophyta > Magnoliopsida > Poales > Poaceae > Secale > Secale cereale. Next base: position 414,659,004 of record LR738709.1, read on the forward strand.
TTCCTCTGTCAATAATGTGTTACAATAATTCTCGATGCCCCGCTCGTCTCGACGCACGCCTCTTAACCCACACACGGCACGCAGGCCAGCTCACACATGCATCTCACCCACCGCTGGGTCCACCGGTCAGCGTCGCCTCCATCTTCTTCTCGTCCGTCTTCCTGTTCTCTGGGCCTCCGACGCTAAAGCCCAAGGCCCCGTCGTGGCCCGCCGTGGTGGTCGTTACATTCTCCCCCTCTTGTAGGCCGCCTTGCCCCCAAGGCGACGTGGCAGGAAACGCCTGTTGCAGCTGGTCAGGATCCTCCCAGGTTGCCAAGGATGACGGAAGACCATTCCACTCCACGAGTACACGCGGCTGCCTCTCCCCAAGCTTGGAGATGCACTTCCGTTCCAGGACACGTGTGGGCACATGTTCAGCCTGCAGAACATCATTAGTTGGTGGTAATGCAGCGCTTACCGGCACCGTCGCTCCCCATGCTAGCTTCAACAGTGAGACGTGGACCACAGGATGTATCTTGCTGGTGTCCGGCAGGTTCAACTGGTACGCTGATGCGCCCACCTTAGCCTGAACTGTGAATGGCCCGTAGTACCGAAATGCTAGCTTCTGAAATAGGCGCTTGGCCACCGAAGTCTGGATAAAGGGCTGAAGTTTGAGCAACACCTTGTCTCCAACTTCAAACGAGCGAGCCGTGCGGTGTTTGTCTGCTTGTGCCTTCATCCTGTCCTGAGCTTTTTTCAACTGTTGTTGCAGATGCTCCATCAGGACTTCTCGTTCCTTAAGCCAGGCTGCCAGATCTGGAACTGTGGCCTCATCCACTTGGGAGATGCCGAACTCTCTGGGCAGGTGACCATAAATCACCTCGAAGGGAGTGCGTCCCAGCACCGAATGGAAACAGGTGTTATACCAGTACTCAGCAAGAGCTAGCCAACGTGCCCAATTACCTGGACACGAGTGCACTGAGCAACGCAAGTAGGTCTCCAGGCACTGATTTACCCTCTCCGTCTGTCCGTCCGTCTGCGGATGGTATGATGAACTCATGTTCAGCTTCGTGCAGCACAATCGGAACAATTCTTGCCATACTTGACTTGTAAAGATGCGGTCACGATCTGAGATGATGCCCAACGGTAACCCATGGAGCTTGTAAATTTCCTGCATAAACACTTTGGCAACATCCAGTGTTGTGAAGGGGTGGGCCAGAGGGATAAAGTGAGCATACTTTGAGAACTTGTCGACGACGACCAAGATAGTGTCGTATCCTCCAGACTTGGGCAGCCCTTCTATGAAATCCAGGGAGATCACCGCCCACGGTCGCTGCGGAATCGGAAGTGGTTGCAACAACCCCGCCGGTGCAATGCGTTCTGTCTTTGCTTGCTGGAAGACCATACACTGTTGCACAAACTTTTTTAGCTGTTGTTTCGAACCTTTCCAAGCAAACAAGCGCTTCACTCGGTTGTATGTTGCATGAAACCCCGAGTGCCCTCCCACAACTCTAGCATGCAACGCCCGAATAATGTGCAATTGAGTCTCAACATCAGCCCCAATCCACACACGCCCTTTGAACCATAGAATACCGTTTAGGAGTTTGTAGTCAGGCTCACTGTCTGGATCCACAGCCATGCGTGTGAGGAGATCTTTGGCTGCCTGGTCCTCATGATAGCTGGATCGAACCGCCTCTAGTCATGTTGGTTTGCACACTGTCAGTGCTGAAATGGTCGACTCCTCTTCGTGAGTCCGGCGAGACAAGGCATTCGCAGCTCGATTCAACATCCCAGCTTTGTACTGGATGGTGAACTGGAGTCCCACCAATTTAGTAAACGCCCGTCCTTGAATCGGGGTGTTGAGCCTCTGGTCCGTGAGGTGTAAGAGACTTTTCTGATCCGTGCGGACAATGAATTATGCATGCTGCAAGTATGGGCGCCAATGATCAATTGCTAACAACAATGCCAGGCATTCCTTCTCGTATGCAGAGAGTCCAAGGTTCGTGGGTGCCAGTGCCTTGCTCAAGTACACGATAGGGTGAAAGTTCTGCATCAACACAGCTCCTATCCCCAGTGCGCTAGCATCTGTCTCCATCACGAATGTTTTGGTAAAATCCGGCAATGCAAGCACTGGAGCTTCGCTGAGAGATTTCTTCAGCGCTCCAAATGCACCATCCGTCGTTGGAGTCCAGACAAAAACAACTCCTTTCCATAGCAAATCCGTGAGTGGTTTGCTCAGCACCCCAAAGTTTCTGACAAACTTCCGACAACATCCTGCAAGTCCCAAAAACCCGCGCAATTCCTTAACTGAGCCTGGAACGGGCCAGTCCTGTACTACTTGTACCTTGATGTCATCTGTGGCAACCCCATCACGGCTGATAACATGCCCCAAGTAGTGGATTTTCTGCTGTGCAAACGTGCACTTCGATCATTTTGCGTACAACTTATGCTTGTTTAAACGGCTCAACACTTGTTCCAAGAGATGTGTGTGCTCCTCCAAGGTAGCTGAATGTATTAGGATATCGTCCATAAAACCAACACGCCGTGACGCAGGAGTGGGGCCATGACTGTGTTCATCCCCCCTTGGAACGTGGGAGGCCCACCTGTCACCCCGTAAGGCAGGACGCGGAACTGAAAGTGCCCTTGATGTGCCTTGAACGCAGTTTTGTGCTCATCCTTTGGCACCAGACGTATCTGGTGGTGTCCCGCTCGCAAGTCTAACTTAGAAAACCAACATGATCCTGCTAACTCGTCCAGCAGCTCGTCAATGACTGGCATAGGGTAGCTTGACTTCACTGTGATCGCATTCAAATGACGTAAATCCACACAAAAACGCCACGTCGGATCCTTTTTCCTGACAAGCAGCACTGGCGATGAGAACGGGCTGGTACTTGGCATGATAAGCCCCATTCGTAGCATTTCTTTCACTTGCTTCTCAATCTCATTCTTCTGCTCTAGGGTGTAACGATAGGGCCGTATGTTCACTGGTTTGGTCCCAGGCAACAGCGGAATTGCATGATCCCAAGCCCTTTGTGACACCCCGAGACCGGTGCGCTAGGTGTCAGCCAGTTATTCGTTGTCAGTGCCATGTCATCTGCTTGCGTGTTGCATCTTGCCATGTCATCTTGGTGTTGCATCAGCATGTTTTCAAAACTTGCATCCGTCCGAGTCCCCTCGTCCTTTCCGTTGTCCGTTCTGAGCCAGACACACTTGCACGCGCCCGCGGTGCCTCCGAATATTTATTTTATGAGTGGCCGAAAAATGTTCTCGGAATGGGTTGAAACTTGGCGTGTGGTCTTATTATAGTGTAGACAGGTTGCCTGCCAAATTTCGTCGCGTTCGGAGTTCGTTTGATAGCCCAACGGATAGATATAGCGGCACTAGTCGCCGGTTATTTCGCGGACGTTTTCGGTCTCTGAAAACCCCCGCGGGCCTCTCTCCCTCTCCTCTCATCTCAGCCCAACTAATCTACACAGCCCACCTAGGCCTGCCTAACTTCCCCTCCGCTCGGAGCCGTCCGATCGGATCTAACGGTCCGAATCGGAGCAAAAAACCCCAAACCCTAGTTCCCATGTCTATTTATAGACCCCCATGCCATTTTTGGCATCCCTAACCCTTCCCTAACCTCCAGCCGCCATCCTCCCCTCAAAATCCGCGCCTGGCCAGCCCACCGCCGCCAAGTGGCGCACCTCCATTGGCTGAGCAGCCGTCCCAGCCGGCCGCGGCCACTCAGGCTGCGACACGTCGCCTCCCCGCCGCCAAGTCAGCCCGCCTCCACCTCGCGTGGCCCGTCTGAGCCCGGGCTAGGCCCGCCCAAGCCGGCCACCGGGCCCGAGCGCCGCGCGCCCCGCCTCGTCGCTCGTCTCCCCCCGTGCGCTCGTTCTGGATCGAGGGAAGGAGTCCCTCGACCCCGAGCCCCTTTGCCCCGCCGCCGGCCTCTGTTCCCGCCGCCGTTGACGCCACCGACGACCCCTAGGCCAGGTCGGAGCCCCGCCCCTCCTCTCTTCCTTCTCCTTTCTCTGCCTCCGCCTCACACCTCTCTGACCTCCCGCAGCCTCCGTCCGTGGAGCCGCCGCTCGCCGCCGGTGTCCCGTGCTCCGCCTCTAACATCGGGAATGGACGTCCCTCGGCCAGATCCACCCAGATCCGGCCGAGCCCCATCCCCTCGCCCGCCGCAGGTTCCCCTGAAGCTCCCTCCGCCGCCATGGCCTCCTAGCCCTGGAGCACGAGGAGGAGGACGCCGTAGCGCCGGTTCCCCACGTCGCAGTCCTCGTGGGCTCCCGCTCCAAGGCCCGAGCCGGCCTGCTACCTTCTCCTCCCTTGGGCCGGCCTCCCTCGGGCCTCCAGCAGCCTGCTCTGCCTCGGGCCGCCTCCCGGCCTGCATCGCCCCTCCTTCTGCCAGCTGGGCCGAAGCCCATGGGTGAGCAGCTTAAATCTCGCCCGTGCACTTTTTAGCTCTTGTCGCCCGTTTGTTTTTTTTTCTTTTGTTTGTAAAAACTGCTAAGTCTCTGTAATTGCTGTTAATGTTGCATCTTTGTCTGGTGATAACTTTTTGTGTGCTTATCCAAATTGAGTGTATGATATGTCAAAATGATCGTGGTGATATGCTCTACACTTTGTTCCATTGTGCCATGCATGTTTGAGTTCATCTAGATGCTTAAATATATGTTGCAAGGGTGCTACTTGTTATAAACTGCTGCTACTTGTTATTTTGTTGCCATGTTTGTGATATGATAACTTGGTGCATGTTTATCCAAATGATGCAAATGATATGTCAAAATGTTCATCATGAGATGCTCTACATGTTGGTTGCTATAGCATGCTTGTTTGAGTTCATATTGCCATGTTTATCTATGTTGCAAAAGTGCATTTGGCTGTTATGTTCTAAAACTTGTTACGAGATGCCTAGTTGAGGAGCTCGTTGCTATTGATGTGTTTGTCCCCTTGTCACATGCCTAGATGTTTTAGAATCTCCATGATGTGCTCTTTGAGATGGTGCATTTAACTTTCTATGATATGCCTTGTGTTGACTTAAACATGCTTGCAAACTTGCCATGTTGCTATTACTGTTTTAACACTTAGTGAAATTTCACTAAGTCTGGAATCTGTAATATCCTGATGCTATATTTGCTTGATGCCCTAGGCAAATCCATGTTAGTTTTGGGGTAGCCATTGATCATTCCTTGCTGTATATGTTGTTGTCTATCCATTCATGCCTTCACTTGCTCATTTGGGTTGCTGTAGCTTATTTATTTCTTGCTCCCAAGTTGCTATAAAATGTTGCTGTCAGGTTTTTATTGTCATGATCAAAATGTTGTAGCTTGTTGCTATTGATCCATGCCTCCTATGGAGATGCTCCAATGGAGTTGTTTGTTGTAGGATATGTCTACTTCATGTCCATGCTTCTTGTTGCCATGTTTGAGTGTTGTAACATATATATTTCTTGCTTCCAAGTTGCTATGTGGCTGTTAATTTCAGCTTGTTGTTATATCTTGTTTCATGTGTATCTTTTAGCCCGTTGCTCCGTTTTGAGTGTTCCTTATATGAAACTTGAGTGATTTTGCATGTAGAATCATAATATCATCTTGTTTTCATGTTTGGAGTGAGTTTGGTTGATGTTTGGGTGCATCTTGCACCGTGGCCTTGTTATGCTTCCTGTATAGATTTGTCATGCATCATACCTTGCCATGTATTGCATCATATAAACTTGTGTTGTTTTCTATGCTTCCTACCTTGCCATGTTATGCTTCCTGTATAGACTTGTTGTGCTTCTTGTATAGACTTGGCATGCATCATACCTTGCCATGTTATGCTTCATAGACTTGCTGTGCTTCCTGTATAGACTTGTCATGCATCATACCTTGCCATGTATTGCTTCCTGTATATATTTGTCATGCATCATACCTTGCCATGTATTGCATCATATAAACTTGTGTTGTTTTTCTATGCTTCCTACCTTGCCATGTTATGCTTCCTGTATAAACTTGCTGTGCTTCCTGTATAGATTTGTCATGCATCATACCTTGCCATGTATTGCATCATATATATAGACTTGTGTTGTTTTGCTGTGCTTCCTACCTTGCCATGTTTTGCTTCCTGTGTAGACTTTCTGTGCATCATAAGTAGACTTGTTTTGCATCATACTTGGTAGTGCATATTGTCATGTTCTTGAGTGGTTTGTTTACCGTATTGCTTGCTTCTTCTCGTTAGTGCTTGTTCTGTTGCGTTCGTGAGGATTCGTTCGTCTACCCGTGGTTCTTCTTCAAGGCTTCTTCTCCGTCTTCTTCACGGAACCGTTCTTCTTCCTTGCGGGATCTCAGGCAAGATGACCATATCCTTGGATACCTTTACTATCATTGCCATGCTTAGTGTCTCGATGCTATCGTTACATGTCGCGCTACCCATCATTATTGTCAGCCTCTCCTTGTTGCCATGAAACCTCTAACCTTTGACACCTTCCTAGCAAAACCATTGTTTGGCTATGTTACCCGCTTGCTCAGCCTCTCTTATAGCGTTGTTAGCTGCAGGTGAAGATGAAGATCGTTCCAGGAGGGAACTTGTTGTTGGAATATCACAATATCTATTATTATTATTAACACACCTATATACTGGGCATGGGTGGAAGGCTTGGCCTTTTGCTCGGTGTTTTGTTCCACTCATGCCACCTTAGGCGTCGATAAACCGGCATTATGTTCCTTGATTTTGCGTTCCTTACACGATGGGTATATGGGGACCCCTTGACAGTTCGTCTTTGAATAAAACTCCTCCAGCAAGGCCCAACATTGGTTTTAATTTGCTCATAATAACAACTTAATTAATTAATTAATTTGCATAGGGAGTTAGCGCTACCCGAGGATTCTTCTACATAGCAGGGGGGGCAGTGCTGATGGTGTTGGTCCCAAACGGGGGTTATGCGGGGCCACCACGGGGAAACTCGAGGATTGGTTTTACTCGTAGGATCACCCATCCGGTCGTGGCCTGAGACGAGATACGCGCGGCTACTATCAGGGTGTCGACACACCGGGAGGTCTTGCTGGACTTGTTTTACCATTGTCGAAATGTCTTGTGCACCGGGATGCCGAGCCTGATCGGATTTCCCTAAGATAAGGGGTGATGATATTATATTTATCACTTCAGCTAATCGTGAGAGCTTGTGATGGGCTAAGTTCGGACACCCCTGCAGGGTTATGATCTTTCGAAAGCCGTGCCCACGGTTATGTGGCAGATTGGAATTTGTTAATGTCCGGTTGTAGAAAACTTGACAGAGGATCCGAAGTAAAACACACAACTGTGTGAGTAACCGTGACTGTCTCTTTTCACTTTGAGAAGAGAACACGATGGGGTTATGTTTGACTCGTATGTAGTTCAGGATCTTTAGCGATCACTACTATTTTGCGACCGTTTGCGTAGATGCTCATCTTATTCTTGTACTCGTAAGTTAGCCACCACATATTGCTTAGCCGCTGCTGCAACCTCACCACTTTACCTCTTCCCACCTATTAAGCTTTGATAGTCTTGTTACCCATGGTTATGGGATTGCTGAGTCCTCGTGGCTCACAGATACTACAACAACAGTTGCAGGTGCAGGTTTCCGATGTCTTGGCGTGAGAGCGTTGATCGTTGTTTGGAGTTCTTTCTTCTTCTTCTTCTTCTTCTTCACTCTTAAGTTAGGTTCCGGGTCGGCAACCTGGGATAGCAGATGGATGTCTTTGTGCTTTTCATGTTTGTATCCGTAGTCGGATACTTGTATTGATATTGTTGTATTCATGAGACTTGTATGTATTGTTGTATCCCCCATGTATGTATGTAATGGTACGATGTAATGATATCCATCTTGCTAAGCGCCCGAAATGCGGTTGTGCCCCAATCACGTAAGTGTCACGTGATCAGGATAGAATCGCATCTTGGGCCTGACACCCTTCTTGGGGGTAACTCTGATGGTTCCTCAAACACTTGCTGGAATTTGTCCAAAACTGCCTGCAGAGCGGGGGAAAGTTGTTGTTGGTCGACTTCTTCACTTGTGCACAACAGCACCACATGCACAATGGAGTTGGTGCGCTCCATCTCTTCTAATTGCGATAGAGAGATCTGAGTTGGTTGTTGAACCTTCGGACACATCCCTTGCAACATCACGGTGTCTTCCTTGTGCTGGAATGTCAGGGTTTTGCGTACCCAATCCACCATCATCGGTCCGCAACTCTCGAGCCAATCCATGCCTATAATCATGTCATAACAGCCCAAGGATAGCACTCTCAAATCCGTGGAGAATTCTTGTTCTTGCGCCTCCCATTTGCACTGGGGTATGTAATCATAGCATGAAAGGAGCCCCCCATCTGCTATCTTAACTGACACGGGGGCCATGGTGCAGATTCTACCAGGAAATTTCCCCGTAATTGTTTCACTAATGAAACTGTGAGAACTCCCTGAGTCCACCAATATCAACACTTCATGTTCCTCAATGCGACCCAACAGCCGCACTGTCCATGGCGTCGTCTGCCCAATAGTGGCCAATTTGGAGATTGACATCAGCTGCTCTTCATCAGGTTCAGGGTTCTGCCCTTGTCGATCATCTTCCTCTGCCTGCAACAGTTCCAGCAACTCCTCCACTATATGTAGTTGAACAGTGGGGGCACATTGGTGGCCTTGCCCCCCATCTTTCCCCACACTTGAAACAGAGTCCTCGGGCTCTGCGATAGTTTCGCAATGCCGCGACCCGGTCTTCTCCTCGAGCTGGCTGTTGTTCAGGGCGTCGTTCCGCCCCCCGAGCTGCATCCAAGCCGCGGTGATCTTCCGCGGCTGCTGGTGGCAATGCTCGCTGGGGAGGTGGTGCCAGTAACAGCCGTTGTTGGCCACGCATAGGAGGTGGCTCCGGACGCCGATAGTCGCGGCGCGGCTGCGCTTCCAACAGCTCCTCCTGTAACAGAGACAAGGAATAGGCAGAATCGAGGTCTTTTGGACGATGTAGAACAACACAAGTTCGATTGTCTGAACACAATCCATCTAAGAATTTGGTAGTAAAATACAGTGGATCAAAGCCTGGGTTGTGTGCTAACAGATTATGCATCAACTCTTCGAACCATGCCATATAATCTGACACCGAGCCTGTCTGAGATAACTAAGCAAATTGACGGAGTTGCGCCTGATATTGGTCGCGTCCGAATTTGCTACAAAGTGCAGTGCATAATCCCTCCCACTCGATTTTTCTCGTGCCCGACTCATACAACTGCAGCCATCGAGCTGCGTTGCCCGTGAAATGCAAGGTAGCCACTCGCACCCACATCTCCTTACTGACTCCATAAACATCAAAATATTTTTCACACTTAGTCCGCCAAAACTGAGGATTATCCCCATCAAACTGTGGAAATTGAGCTTGGGCAAGGCCCAGTGCGCGTGCTGGTTGTTTTGTGGTGGCTCTCCGCCCATCGACCCGTGAATCAACTCCAGATCAGGTACATGATTAGTAGGGAAGGGGAGAGACGACGCACCCTTGACCGAAGGCGGTGCCAGGGTGGTGACCACCCCGTGAACCGAACCCCCAGAGTTGCAGATCCCGTCGTGGCCACTTGGCCCTGGGTGCGCCTGCGCGGTAGGCGATGGTGCCCGCGCTGGTCCTTGCTCGGCAGTTGCCGGATCCGCAAGTATGGGATGCAGCGCGATCCGACCCACTTGTGTCCAGAGCTCGTCGATCTGGCCTTGCAGGTTCTGGACCGCGGGTCGCCAGAGCTCGAGCGACTGCTGGATCGCCTCCAGCTTGGCGTCGCGGCCTTCCTTGACCAACTGGATCAACGCCGCTAGCTGTTCCTCCATCGCCGCCGTCTTGAGCGCCTGCTTGGTGGTGTAGCACGGTCAGGGGTACGCGGTCTCCAGGTCGACTAACCTCTGATACCAACTGTTAGGGGTCTGATCTAGATCTGGGCAGAGAGGGATTGGAAGGAGGAAGGAGGAAGAAAGGGAAGGGGAAGGCCGGAGGAGAGAGCAACTTTCCTCTGTCAATAATGTGTTACAATAATTCTTGATGCCCCACTCATCTCGACGCACGCCTCTTAACCCACACACGGCACGCAGGCCAGCTCACACACGCATCTCACCCACTGCTGGGTCCACCGGTCAGCGTCGCCTCCATCTTCTTCTCGTCCGTCTTCCTGTTCTCTGGGCCAGCTATCTCTGACTCGGCTGCATCACATGGATATGGGAAGAAGTTATGGAGAGTCAAAGTTCCTGGTGCAGTAAAGCATTTTGCTTGGCGCCTAGCAAAGAATTCTATTCCCGCAGAGTCTGTGTGGCACCACCGAAAAATGGCCGATACAGACGTATGCCCTATATGCAATGGTGCAGAAGATTCATGACAGCACGCTTTAATGGACTGTAATATGGTAAAAATGTGTCTGGGCCCTATTGGATGAACAGCTTGTGGATCACTTGATTCTATGCAAAAATAGTGATGCAATGTTCTGGCTGTTAGAGATCATGCAAACTACTCCCTCTGTCCCAAAATAAATGTCTTGACCTTAGTACAACTTTATACTAAAGTTAGTATAAAGTTGAGACACTTATTTTAGGACAAAGGGAGTACAAAAGATGAAGAGTTTGTCAGGTTACTGGTAACACTCTGGTCGATTTGGTGGGCGCATAGGAGGGCCATTCATGAACAAGAATTCCAGTCGCCGTCGTCAACTTTTAGTTTTGTCGAGAGATACTTAGGCGATCTACTGCTTATTCCAGGAAGGGGAATATCCAATAATACGGTGAGGGCAGCACCTGAAGTGTATATGGGCAAAGGGCAAGAACTTGGAAGCAACCACAACAGGGCCATATGAAAGTAATGGTGGATGCAGCAGTAACAAGGAATGAAGACAGGATCATATGCGTCAATCTGTCGAGATGAGCGTGGCCTTTTCCTTGGAGCTTCAGCGATTGTGGTACATGGACAGGTCGACCCAGAAAATTTGGAAGTGCTGGCTTTCAACGAGGGTCTTGCTATAGCTTCAGACATGCCTGAAGATGATTCATGTGGCGACTGATTGTGCAGCCTGAAGATGATTCATGTGGCGACTGATTGTGCAGCCTGAAGATGATTCATGTGGCGACTGATTGTGCAGCCTGAAGAAGATTCATGTGGCGACTGATTGTGCAGCCACTGTTGCACACCTGAAGGGCATGTACTTGGGTACAGTACAAGTGCTACTGTTATCCAGGATATCAAAAAGAAGCTTGAGGAATTTGAGTCTGTAACCTTCCAGCATGAAAAGAGAGCTATGAATTGGGAGGCTCGTGATCTAGCTAGAGCCTCCACTTCTTTAGATTGTGGCCGCCATGTTTGGCTTATTAATCCTCCTGAATTCCTATGTATTGAACGATCGGGTGTGATAGAGTAAAATGGAGTGATTAATCCTCAAAAAAATAAACTTAGACAATGGCAGGCGCAACTATCACAAGTCATGTACCTGACATTGGCAGGCACGTTAGGAGAGTGACGCACTTACTACTCCCTCTGTATCATAATATTTGTCTGAGCTGCTAGAAAGACAAATATTATGGTACAGAGGGAGTACTTGACATGAGTATCTGCATGGAGGGCAGCTCCAGTTGCATCATCCTACTGACAACCAGCTTTTGATAGCAACCAAAACCAAACTAATTCTCAAAAATATTAACACGCAAGGGGCACCGTTTCCAGTGGCTAGCCTACAACTCCCTTAAAACCAAACCTGGCACCATTCACTCACAAAAGTAAGCCAAAGGCTTAGCGCGCACACTGGTTCTTGAAGAGTAATGCTGATAGTTGTTACGCCTGCAATGACCAAAACTATAAGCGGGTCTGTTTTTCTAGGGGAAACTATCAGCAGAATTTAACAAACCACAATCCAATTTATGATTTGATCAGGTCAGCGAGGATTAACAATAATACCACCTGATGCAACTCTGCAACACTTGCGTAACAACTATCATATCTCAGCCCTTCCATGGGGCATAGATTTCAGACATCAAATAGAACCGTGTATGCTTGCCACCATCCTTTGTGTTATCTAAATCTATAATTTAAGACTGACAAGGATTAAAAGGCTGAGTCAGGTCTGGAAACCAGAAAAAACAACAAAGCAAGTGAACATATTGAGGCTCTCATTTAAGATCCTCCTAGCAGGACTGCCATATTTTATAAACTAATTTACAACCACCAGGTTCATCCTAGATTCAAATATTAAAAAAATACAAAAAATCAGAACACTAGGACTAGTTAAATGGAACTGGTGTGATGTGTCATAACGAGCTGATGTCAAAACTAGCGGTGCAGTAAAAGTTATGGCACTTTTAAGGCAGTTGAAACTGGATAACAAAGTACTGTATGTCTGTAGACCCTACACAATATCCTACTATGAACCAATACAACGCCCAGCGTGGACAAAAATGGCCCTTTAGGGACGTAACACTGCAATTTGTACCAATACTATGAGATGAGCCACAATAATGTCATGCCATTTCTAGGCGACCCACTACTACGACTTGCAGTTAGAGGATGCTATTGCTATATGGCAAATGAAGAGAGAGCATGGTCTCATAAATATATCTGTAATCTAGTTGCAATTATACAATTCATTCAAGACAAATTCATTCTTGAAGGAAACAGCATCGCATGTTCGATGATCTGATTTGACAGAGGGATCTAAAAGGAAATACAGCCAAACCACTGAATGCACAACTGTATGCTACGTAAGTAGCTCAAGAAGAATTGAGAAAGTAGGTGCTTGCTTCAGAAGTGAAACTACTAATTACCATACTTGAATTGTGTTTTGGAATAACAACACTAAGCAATTGCCCATGGGTGATATTTCCAAGTGTCAGTTAACCAAGTAAACATTTTGACAATAGCACAGCACAACAGTAATTTTCAATTCCACAACCACTTTGAATAGAGCTTTCAAAGTGCATGCATGAACTATCGTACGAGTACTAACACGATACCAAATAACCTCTGTTACACCAAAATGTGCCTTTAATGTGGTCCTGCAGTTTTCTGATATGCTTAATACACTCACCAGACCATAGTTATGTAGGTAAGACAATGAGAGGTAACTCACTGCGGCCTTACTCTTGAAGGGTGCAGCGTAAAGACACCATACACGAATGCTAACATAGTGTAGCAGCAAAGTATCAGCAATTCAGTGGCGCATCCGTACCCTGATGTTGCCAGTTCCAGAGCCCATGTAGCATTCATACTCTTTCCTTCTCTCCCATGCAGCATCCATCCGTCTTGCAAGTTCTAGTATGCAGCTTGCTATAAATGTAATAGCACAGTACATCACTCAATTTCCAATTAATTGAATAAATATGAATGGATGGCATACCTTTTTGATAATATCATCCCTCTTCTCTTGTACCAGCCAAAACCAAATAGTAGCAAACTGCACGTCAATATTTTGCTCACTGTTTTTGACATACGAAAATGGGATAACAACTTCGTGATAAAAAGGACAATTGAATATAGGAGTACATGAACAATGAGCAGCATAAATGGCATGGCCTACAACTTCAGAGTCCAATGTCAGGACATAATCACGCAGCACTTCGCATTAGTGTTGAGAAAACAGCAGCAGCAAGCCATGCAGCACTAATGATTTAAACTACAGTGGAAACGACCAACAGGCGAAGAGTGATAGAAGAAGAGCTGACAGAGCAGAGGAGGGCGGAGAGATTGATAGAAAGAGAAGGCAGAGTAGGAACACCATGTCTCACTGGAGATAACAACGGAGTATCTGTCCACAGGAGCCTAGTGCTCAAGCAATACGATCCTCTGCTTGTTCCTCTTTCTTCAACCCTTCGTTGGATTTGGATTGTTTGGCCCCGATTCTTCTTTGCCACTCAGCTCCACCCTATGGCGACTGCTTCAAAGGTCCCAACGCCATTCTCTTTTCACCCAGCAAAGAGCCTAAGAGAACAGCAGACAGCTCCTCATCACTATACGTAAAAGGGTTAGTTTGCACTACAACTTTCCAAATAAAATATGGCACTATACAAAGGAAACGACAAATCTACAATATTGCGTTGCGGTGCTGAAAGACAATGCAAGGAACATGGTGAGAATTTGCGCCACTGCACAGGGAAAACATCATCATCTGCTTAGGAGCTTGAGGAGTTCGGATGCGATTTGAGAAGCACTGGTTGCTGGCGCTGGTTAGTGGTTACTGTCTCTTTTGAGTTCCTATGTTTCTTCCTTATGACTGCTTCATTCCGTTGATCTGTGTGACCTACTCCTGCGAGAGTAATGACTATTTTGCTCCTGTGTGAGCTTTTAAAACTGGTTAGTTGGTGGTGTTGTTGGGTTTTCACCTTACAGTGGGTGTCTCGATTACGAGCACCTACAGTAGGTTTCCCAACAATGTGTTGGACTCGCTTACCCCTTTCCCACCTCCTTTCTGTCTGATTTGGACTGATGTATTTTCGTTATTCGGTTAATGGAAAGGGGTTATGCCCGGTTCGAAAAAAGACCAATAAGCTAGAATATTTTGCAATGTGGTACTATTATCCTCCAAAGCACAATCAATGGGATTTGGACTGTTATGGTACATATTCGCTGATTTCTATTCATGATAATACAGTGCTATAAATTACCTCCATGGTCAAAAATCTTTGTAAAAGCATATCCAATGGAATCCAAGCTCACCAGGGATGGGCCACACCGTTCATATAGGTGGAAATTAAGCAGAAGAGAGAAATGATGCTTCTGCATTCATCGACGCAAGGGATGGGCCCCACTCTGCGTAGGAGTAAGGAATTGGATGTTGAATGCCTTGGGGTGGGTAAAGGTGCCATGGGGAGAATGAAAGCGACGGGTGCCAAGATGAATTAGAAATACATCGAGGGTCAGGCATGCACCAACAATCAAGAATTTCGCCATCTTTTTACCATCTGTATCTATTTGATTTGATCTTGGTCCTTGCAGAGTGGAAAAAATACGCTATAAAGGATCTGCATATACTTACCAGCAGTATCCATAAATGGCTAGTTTTTGTAACCAACGCAGATTACCATACTTATATTCAGGCATTGTTACAATAGCAAAAAATCCCTCTGAATATGGTGCTAGCAATTTTCATTTCAGACGAATTCGGTTATGTAGAAATAGCCCGATAAATACAAGTGCCGCTCTGACCAAGAAACCAACGGCTTTGCTCAGTGAGCAAGGAATGGCGAAGTTATCAATTTGCCCGGTAAACTACAGAAGTAGGTACCAGGTATATATTACATATTGTTTGATTGTTTCCATAAAGTAAAGAACCAAAAACAGGCTCACGAATAGCAACTTATCCACAGAGGGGCAGATACGAATATGATTGTAAATACAGAAGTTGCGGTCAACAAGGTAAGGACCATCAAAACACCAAACCATCCATTGTAAAGACCGCTTTTGGTTCCAATTATCCAGCTGCAGGAACAATCCTGCAGGGTTGTACTCACGCAACTCTCTAAATTAGTTTACTACTCCCTCCATCCGAAATTACTTGTCGGAGAATGGATGTATGTAGACGTATTTTAGTTCTACAAACATCCATTTTTATCCATTTCCGCGACAAGTAATTCCGAACGGAGGGAGTACATTTTGAGCGCTGCATGTGATAAATATTCCCTAAGCAGCGAAACGCAAGCCACTGTCTCTTAACCGAATTTGAATATAAATATTGGTTTCAGTGTTTACGATCTTGGCCAACTATGAATTAAACCCCTCCGAAAACTAACATATTTGGACATGAAGTTGTGCAGATGAGCTTTGAGTCCCGTATTTTATTGACGAGTGCTTGTCCCATGTATCAAAAGTTTGCAGCCGCGGATGAGAAAAATACAACTAATGAATTGCCAGCTAAGCTAACATTCTATAAGATGTCATAGAAAAGAAAGGGTACCGTGTAGTAGAACGTAGAGAAGCTGCCTCCCTCGGGTGAAACTCGATAACTCCTACCTCACTGCATGTCAAATGAAATTCAAGTTCAACAAAGACAAGCAATAATCACCGACGAATCAATGAACAACAACAAGCGGCACCTGCAGTACCTATTTGCTGTCATGATAGAAATACATGCAAGTTCTGGTACTTTAAAATTTCGTCCACCCGGGTAACGAAGGTGTATGTAAGTATTCACATTCCACAACTAAAACTCCATAGATCAAACAAAATGCAGCAGTCAATACCATCACCAGACCAGCATGAACCAACAGTTGCAGCAGATGCATAGAGCGGTGCAATAAGACCAAGATGTTCATAATTTAACAACTATACCATACTTCTACCCTGTCTAAACTCCATAAAGTTAAACACAGCACAAAACTGTACAACCGCATATCTAAAGATGAAAAGAAGTGTTTATGCCGGGCTTCTCCGGCAGAAACTGCTTTATCTCCAGAGCCTGGTTTCCTTTTGCAACACCAGGGAGAGGGAGGCCAAGAGAAAGAGACAGTGATCGATCATCTCCTGTGTCCGAACTGGCAAGTTTGCGCGTCTTTGCCGCTGTAGACAGGGATAGTGACAACAGAGGGGAGGAGGATCCCTGCTCTGCCTTCAACTGTGCCTTATTCATAGTAGTAGGTTCTGGAGAGCCTTCATCATCAGACGAAAGAACATGAACAACTTGATCTGAGATGGCTTTTGTCGAACCTAGATCTGAAAGACCCTTGTAGGCATAATGTGAGTCATCGAATGGAGTACGCCAACCAGCTGGCAGGGAATGTATCTTCGACAAGCGCTCGCTGGGTAGTTGTTCATCTCCATTAACAGTCTTTTGCCTTTTGTAGCTTGACTCAGAATCATGCAAAATGAAGTCCGCCTTCAGGATTGATTCACTTTGATGTTGTAACGATACTTCTGTCAACGATGTGAGGGCCTTCTTCTTGGCCAATATATTGTCAGGCATAGATCTGCTTGCACCCACATGTCGTTCGAGATAGCATGGAGCTTCATTCAGACTAAAGCTCTCCTCATCCTCCATGCTGTCTCTGCCTGCAGTTCCTGAGCCACCTGGAATAAGAAAATTGGAATAAAATGATGATCAGCAAAACATATAGCTGCAATCAGTAATTCATGTTATTATTATAAAATAGCAGCACCTGTTGTATCACTTGGATATTCCAATTTCATGTTGTAACCTCCCGAGCCCATGGGAACATAAGTTTCAGAGACAACTGCAGTACCACTTCCCGATACAATCTCTCTGGTGACTGCAGTTTCTTGATGATGTATTTCACATGCATCCAGACTTTCATTCCCATTTGTCGACCCCATCAAAGTCTTGTTATCTTCAGATGCACCTGACTTCTCTGTCTCTGATCCAAGTGATACGGGTGGATCATATAATTCATCATCAGGGCACTGGTTCAAATCTATACCCAAAGATTGAGGAACCTTAGGGGAACACACAGGCATATCAAAAGGTTCAGTGGTTGGCACTAGTGGACAAGGATTTGTCACTACAAGCTCTGTTGAGCTATTTGCTTTCCTCGCGTAGAAGACGCCCCAAAAGTAAAGAAAGCCATTCCACCCTGGAATTTATTGAATCAGTTAAATAAGTCACCCAGAGATTTTTTTAGACAATAAAAAGAACTAATGTAGGCCTTACGTTGAATCTTTTCCGGCAAATTATCAGATGACAAAATGAGAAGTTCAACACCGTTAATATTTGTTGTGAGGCACAAATCTTCAACAAGCAACTTTTCCAAGAGTTTGCCATATCTTTCATAACTGCAAGGAGACAGGGAAATCAGCTAGCTTATCGAGGGCAGAAGATAAAGTAATCAAACATTGAGCATTACCTTTCAACATCTTGCGCAAAGAAAAAAAGAGCGATATTATCTTCACTCGGCTGTACTTCCTTAAATTGATGTGGCCACGATGAACAACGTGGAACTTCTACGAGCCGAATTCTCTGAGGTAATTGTTTGACTACTTCAAGTGCTTTGGCCGAGGTACAGGTGGACAAGTGAGCCTGAATCCCATCATATAGTTCGGAAGAGATTCCAGTTCTTGAAACCTCAAAGATACCTCTGGAAAAAAAATGCATGTTAAAAATATGATAACTAACTAGGTAACTGGGCTAAGGGGAGAGGACATACTGCCAGATGTAAGTCTGCTCGGGAATAACTAAAGTTCTGGAAAGATTCCCAAGAGTAGGCAACTGATCAAAAGAATCTTGATGCTTCAAATTTGGCTCGCTCAATTTGTTTTCAGGGGAACAGTGTTTTTGAGCCATTAGGGGATCATGTGGACTCTCAGGCAATATGTCTTCTGCAGCCTGAACTTCCTCTGCACTTTTAGTTGACTTGCGTTCAGTGCTTTCCAAAACATCTTGCTGGCATTGTCCCACATTAGGAGTCAAATCTTCTGAAGCATTTTCTCTTGGAACCATACTCCGTAAATCTGATTCAGAAGTCACGCCCAAAGGCTGGCATTGTCCCACATTAACATTAGGAGTCAACTCTTCTGAAGAACTTGCTCTTGGCACCATACTTTGTGATTCAGAAGTCGTGGCCAAAGGCTGGCATTGTCCCACATTAGGAGTCAAATCTTCTGAAGCACTTGCTCTTGGCACCATACTTTGTAAATCTGTTTCACAGGTCACGGCCAATGGTGTGGAAAGCACCTCAGGATTAGTTGACATTTTATTATCATTTTTCCTAAGAATGAGTGCAGCTTCACCCACACAATCATTATCCTTGTTAACATTTTCCACTGGAAGCAGTGGATCAGAAGTCTTCACAGTATCAGCATCTTTAGAAGAAACCACTCCTGTTGATGCTTGGTGAATAGCAATGCCCCGCTTTTCAGTTTTAAACAAAGCAGATGTCTGCTTCTTTTCGATGTTACCTAATTGCAGCAAGCAATGGAATGAAAGCTTGTCAATAAACTGAACCCTGATATTTCCTCAACAAAAATAATTAGGAATGAACAGCGCTTACCTGGCTTTTTGCTAGTTTTTAGTATGCTTGGTCCAGGCCTTGGATTATCTTGATCGATTTTTCTATCTCCCAACTTCACAGAACTATCAGGCCTTGGTGATAAAGGTGGTTTCTGAAGAATAAAAGAAGGCCTTCTTTCTAAGAAACTCTTGTCGCTCATCGGCTTCAGCATTCTTGGTTTTTCATCTCGAGACAAGAGAGACGATTTATTCTGTTTTAATGTATTGGGGTCTTTACTAACTGAACCCTCGCGCTTGAATGACTCTGACTTCATAAGCTTTCTTATTGGCCCCTTTTCTCTAACATCTATTGGGGTATGTTTTACAGGCTTCAGCTTGCTTGCCACACCTTCTGCTAACTGCTTGACCTTTGGTTCGCTCTTCGAATTGTTGAAAGACAATTGTTTCGATAAAGGACCTAGTGGACCAAGTTAAGAAGTTAACAATGCAGTACTGACAAAAAAAAGGGAATAGACATATTATTGCGAATAAAACATAAAGTGTTTGGTCAAACCTCGTGGTGAAGGAACTGGCGCTTTGGCATTAGCCAGGCTTCCTAATGAATATGACCGTGATAAGGTCATCGAACTTTTGACTGCCTGAACATCCTTCACTGGAGCATTATTAGGTGGATTAAGATTTCCCTTGTTGGATTTCTTAAACGAGTTTTGATGAGAGAAAACGTCATGTTTCCTAGGGCTTTCCGTCTTGAACGGCCTTGGATTAGAGGATGACGCATTCTCTGCATGCCTCTTGGACGATTTAGGTGGACTCAGCAGGCCTTCACTTGACATTGGCGATTCCATATCAGTGGCAATTCGCAATTTCTTACGATTCAATAAATCTTCTGAACTTTCGTCCTTCTTGCCTAATCTTCCGGCTGATGGTGTGCCGCAAGTGGGTGGCCGTGTTTCCATGTCAGAGGTGACAACTTGAAGCCTCTTACGATTTGCCATACTCCCAAAGTTTTTACTCTTTGCATCCAGCCTCCCGCCATTTGGACTGGCACACTTCACTTGCCGTGCCTCTGTATCAGTTGACCCTGAATGCAGCTTTACATTATTACCAGACAAGTGATCAGTTACCGGTGTACCACAAGCAATTTGTTGAGCGTCCAAATTAGTCAAAGTGGTCTGCAAGGTCTTAGGGTTGCTCATGCTTTCTGAATCTTGGTTCTTCCCATTTGAAATGTCAACTGTTGATGCACCACGGTTGCCTCTCATTTTAGTTCGATCTTCATTAAGCTGGCATTCTTCACATAACCATTCACCATCCGGAACCTTATCCAACTTCACTCGCATGCAATAACTATTCAACAATAAATGTAATGTCAATAGCTAGCATATTACTTCATATGCTTTTTCTGGTACAACATACACAAAAATGTACAGTAGCTAAGAGGTTACCATACAGCCAGTAGAATAGTCCAAATAAGTAAAATGTTTTCCCTTGTATGCAAAATGTTTACCAAAATAAGTAAAATGGTTCTCCTTATATCATCATCTACTCTGATGGAATTGATATGTATGTAAATATTGTAGAAAGAAAATTGCAATACATGTGTAAAGCCATCAGCATAGTATACTTGTGAGAATAGAACCCTGATACATTATTATTATTATTATTATTATTATTATTATTATTATTATTATTATTATTATTATTATTATTATTATTATTATTATTATTATTATTATTATTATTATTATTATTATTATTATTATTATTATTATTATTATTATCGAGAAACTACCCTAACAGATTGTTTTGTATATAAGTTGACACCCAGATTCAATGATCTATAGCCCCATCATGGTACATGTCTTAAAAGAGTGATGCAAGAATAATCATACTCTGAAAGCTAGTTAATATATACACAATAATTCATGCTTAATATTACTCCCAGTGTGAACAGAAAAATAACTTCCAAATCTGAGAAATACTTCACTTGCAAATGCAATATTACTGGTAACTTAAAATAAGGCATGGCGGTGTTTATCTTACGTATGCTCCGCCCCCTCAAGGCATCTAGTGCATGTAGCCAGAAGATATTCCCTGCCGACATCTCCACATATATCACAAACATTAACCTGGGGTACAATGTAAACCAGAGAAGTAAGTGTTACAACACAATGATAATGAAAAAAATACAGACAGCAGAAAAGGAAATGCAACCAAAGCACACAATAAATATATTCTCCAAGTGCACTCAAATATCATGCCAATATTTATGAAGCCTTAAGTCTTAGCTAGGAGTTGAACCTACATGCAAATGGATATGCGATAGAAAACCCAGAATATGGTCCCTACCACCAAATCTTGGATGAGTACAAGGATATATATAACAAAATAAATTATATTCACCAGTTTCACCCGGATACTTTCTCATATAACAATTATCTGTTATCTCGATAGTACAAACTTCCCATTGAGTGTGTTATTATAAGCACAAGATTTTTTTCCCTTTTTTTTGTGCTTTTGAGGAACCCAAGAACTAGTTTGTATAAGTTTTACGGTTTATGCTTCAATGGAGGTCGCTAACCAAAAAGATAAATCCTTTGTACTAAACTAAATCCTTACATAGTCGCCATGCATAACTAAAATGATTAAGGAGCTGTGCCAGATGTTACTATTTCATCGTTTCACACATTGAACATAAGACTATTTGACTTCAAGCTTCAACATAAAACTTCGCCACTTCAATCAATTTTCCAGATGAAACAAAGAAGCAAATGACTGAAGTGAGATAAAGGTCCATTTCATGTTCTAACAGTCAACGAGTATTCCACAGAATGTGTGATCTTAAGCATGTTCCACACCAACTAAACAGTAGCCTATATGTTAAACCTTCGTCAATACTTACTGGTCCCTCAATCCAAGCCCACCCCAAAATACAAATTTGGGTATCCTACATTTGAATTTTTGACTAAACACCATGTTAACTAAGGTTCACATTACAAATTAACATGATTATAGGAGCTGCATTTTGAGGTAGCGTACAGTGGCACAAAGAAGGATCGCGGAGATACTTACATCTATTAAGCTTTCTGAGTTCCCGCACTCTGTCATAGCATCATTCTGTGTATTCAACTCTTTATCGCTAGCTTTATCCGTTGGTAAACCTTGGTTCTGGTCATGTTGAACATTGTCATTCTTCTTAGCAAAATCATCAGATAGAATGTCGGTGTGTTCTTGACTGCCATTCTTAGTGCACCGGGAGACACTCTCCAGTTCCTTTGATGAAGATCCAGCCTTGATTTTATTTTTGTTACTCGCACTGCAACTAGTCACCATATCATGCTTGTCACCACCAATCACAGGCCTGCTTAATTTTCCTCCTGGTAAATGATCTATGTCATTATTTGGAACTTTCTCAGAAGGTTGTTGCGCTAAATTATGTGGTGAATTCCCTAAACCCTGGCTTGACTTTTTATGAGATAATCCTTGAGATGCACTAACAGAGGACTGAGTTCGGAGTAACTTTTTGGTCATAAATGAAGCAGAATCTGCAGGAGCTGATCGGTCAGATGAGCTAGGTGGGGCAATATGAACATCAGATTTCTTCTTCTCTGTAGATTCTTCCACAAGGGGATTTCTTAGTCTGTTAGGACCAGCAATGTTCTTCTCCTTGTAGTCCTTGACAGTAAGATCACGACTTGACGCAGAAGTAGATAGTTTATCCTTTTTATTATCCAGCAGAAGTTTGCTTGCTGCTGTTGTACCAGTAACACATGAGTTATTATCATCATGGCACTCTTCTCTAGGTGACCTCGTATCGCTCAATAGCCTTCTACGTTTTGCCGGCATGTTAACCTCCGAATCTGCTGCAATGGATCTCGCCATAGCCTTATGTCCACCATTTTCAGAATAGGAAGCATGGCTTGAAGTGGCACTAAGTTCATCATCATTTTCCCCTCCCTTTGTATGGGGCCCTTTCCCACTACGAACTAACAAATTAGTTCTTGATTCTGATCTTGCACAGCACGTTTGAGATGATCCGCAGTCCATATTAGAATCAACAGGTGCAAGATCTCTGTGTAGGCAAGAGGAACAAGGAGCAGAACAGACATTACAAGTGCCAGATTCTGCTTTCACATGAGGACTATCACTTGGCACTGGTCTTTTTCTTACTGTAGGGTTGTCCTGGCAAAAGGTGGACCAACATTAAGTCTTAGCCACAAAAATACACTCTGCAGATATAATAGGAACATAACATGGGTTGACTAAATAGATCATTCCTGCAACTGATTAAAACATAAGATTAAGCATTGCTAGGATTAACATACTATCTCTGTTTCATCCGCAATCTGCTGGACTGGTCTAAGATTTATTACCTTCAATCGACGGCTGGTAATCCAGAAGCATTTTTAAGATTAGGAAATGAACTGTTTGGCATACCTCTGCTCACTTTATAAACATCAATGTACACCATATTATTCACGGCAATCAAATCATGATCAGCGTATACTAACCGAGTAAAAAAAGGCCATTGGAGTGTAGTAATGAAAGATTATCAAAGCGGCTAAGTACTGTGAAGCCCTTTTCCACAGGAGATTAAGTCATCCCCAAAGCAGAGCATGCATTATGGGATCAGAATCACCAATGAGCATCTGATGCCACACCAGCTAATCTACATGCCAGAGGCATAACGCACAGGAATAATGTAGACTAAACTCATCATGTGTAACCTGTGGGCATCAGATGACTGAACCAACATGCGCATTTGCACGAAATTCCCAGAGAAGAAGAATATTTCGCTGCATATTCAGGGACAACCACACCCTGCAATGCTCACCTCTATCTTGGGGGCCACTCCCCGCTGTTCAGAGTCCTCTGTCCGTCCTGCGCCGCCGCCGCGTTGTTCCTTGTTCGATTCCTGAAAGGAATAAACACGACAATAAATAACGAGCGCAACTCACGAAATCTATTAGATTGACGCCTAAATCGGTGCGAAAAATAATGTGACCAACCATACGGGGGATTCAAATCAATGGATTCGATCAAATCCGATTCGACTCTCGCAAAACCGCGTCGCCCACAGACGCTCCCCAACCCCCAAAAAATAACCTAACGAAACAAGCAATCCACAAGCGCGCACGCGCGCACAGTGTCACGAACGCTCACGCGTAACGAAACCTCGAATCTCGAAGCCCCGACGCCACCTATGTCGCCCAATCCCATCCCATCCAATCCCCAAAAACCCGAGGCCGCCGCCGCCACCAACAACAACCGAACGTAATCGTCAGGGGTAGACATAGCGAGAGAACGGAAGCGGCGGTCGGATGTACCTCGAGGAGCGCGAGATCCTTGTGGCGCGTACGATCGTAGAGATCCCTCATCGTGCGTTCGCGGTCTTGCGGCGCCCTCATATGCCCGGGCCCACCCCACCGCCCCCTCGCCGATCGGGGCGAACCCTACCTCCCGGCGGCGGGCGGCGCGGCGCCGTCCATCCGTAACCAGTCCTCCGGAGAGAGATGGAGATGGGTTGGGGTTTCGCTCTAGCGTGGGGAGGAAGCAGCGGAGCGCAGCCGAGGAGGGAGAGAGAGAAGAGAAGAGGGGAGGGGGAGGGGATGAGAGAGAGTGCTTCAGTTTTGGAGTCCCTCGGGGCGGTGACGCGACGGGGCAGCGAGAGGAGAGGGGGGACGGGGAAATGAAACGGGACGGGAACGAGGATGGGTTGGCGGGCCCCGTCTGTCAGTCACACGTCGTTAAGATGGTTTTGTAGCAAGTATTTATTTACCTACCAGGTGGGTGCTGTAATTTTTCTTTGCAGTAAAAGGGAATTATGTAACATTTTTAGGGTGGAAATATATAGTTTTTATTATGCAGAAAACAGGCCATTACAGCCTGGATACTTATCTACATTACTTGACTCGGACCTGACTACAACCAGACATCGGTTCTTTCGTCACGCTTCATGTTCCTGAGCGCGTGACTATCCCTACCTTGCGACATGCCCGCTTTTATAATTATTTTATAAAATAAAATTGATAAAAGAGGTAAAACATTTATTTTATATGTTTGTTACTTCGACTCAAATCTGGTTGTGGCCAGACAGTTGTTCTTTCGTCACATTTCATGTTCACAACTAATCCTAATTTACGAACTATACTTGCTATTTAGAAATTTTACAAATCAATGTTAAGAGTTGAAAAAATATTTTCCAATTTCAGTTACTTTGACTCAGAAGATCTAACTATGACCTAACCGTTGTTCTTCCGTCACACCCCGTGGTCGCAAGTGTTTTACTTATTCTACGACCTACCCACATTTACGAGATTTATTGAATAATCCTAGAAATTAAAATGATTATTTTCCATGTTTATCTATTTGCATTCAGAAGATGGTCCTTTCGTCATGCATTGTGTTCTCAAGCGCATGGATAATCCTATTCTGCTATCTATCCACTTTTATGATATCTCCTCGAACAAATTTGGAGATAAACATTTATATTATATGTGTGTTGTATTCTACTTGTATCTCGGTGCAGCCAAATTTCGGTTCTTTTGTACTCCCTCTGTTCCCAAATATAAGTCTTTCTAGAGATTTCAACAAATGACTACATACGGAGCAAAATGACTGAATCTACACTCTAAAATATGTCTACATACATTCGTACGTTGTAGTCCATTTGAAATGTCTAAAAATATTTAGGAACGGGGGAAATATCATATTACATGACCTGGCCACACTTACAATAAAAAATCATGAGTTTTGTTTTGGTACACCCCCTAAAAGTTTACACGAATCTTAAAGTTACTTAAAAAGAATATAGCCATATCAGCATGCAGATCAAACACATTGAATGGATTGATATGACACAAAATACTATATTACCCTTTTTGATTGAAATGGATAACTTGTAATCTTCATCTTTAATATGTAAACTTTTCTAGGAAATGAAACCAAGCAAAGTTCATACAACATTTCTTTTCCACCTTAAAAAGGATGTACCTTACTATAAACAACGGTGAGGCCATAATTTGCACGCGTACCTGAGTACTCCTTTCAAATATAAGATGTTTTGCATATATTTCAATATGCACTACAAACAGATTGAAACAAGTGAATAAACGCACTAAAATATGTCTATATACATTTGATTAATAAAAAAGTTAGAACATCTTATATTTATGAACGGAGGGAGATACGCTCGCAGTGACGCATTGCAATGGGACCTCACGTACACATGCTTCTCGCTAATTTTAAATAGGGCAATCTAGTTGTGGTTTGCTTCCTTCACATGATTTTAAATTTGGCGACATATACTAAACGAAATTCACATCGATGAGGGTGTAAATTATCTTAGGTACGTACGAGTAACCACC
>LR738709.1:414690414-414717138 GCA_902687465.1 Secale cereale
GGGGGGGCGCCTGGGCCCCCCGAGCCCCGTCTGGTGCCCCCCTTTGGCATATATTTAGAGCGTCCTTCGAAACCCTCGGGACGGGAACTCTTTTTCGCGATCTCATCTCTGTTCCGCCGCCGCCGCCGCTTCCAAGATCGGGAGCACCAGGAGAACTCTTCCCGGCACCCTGCCGAAGGGGAGGATCACCATCGGGAGCCTCTCCACCACCATGGACGCCTCCCGGATGAGTTGTGAGTAGTCTCCCTTGGACCATGAGTCCATGACCAGTAGCTATGTGATGTTCTCCTCCCGTTCTTGTGCTTCACTAATTAGTCCTCGTGAGCTACCCTACATGATCGATGCACATATGTAATCCTTATGCTGTTGCTATGTTGAGCTTGCTGGGATCCGATGGATTATGAGATTTTGTTCAGATTGTTCTTGAGTAATATATTTGATCTACCTCTTTTATATTTATGTTCATAAGTAATTCTTGCATGTTCTCCGTTGTTATTTATTGCTTTGGCCAAGTAGTAGGTGGTGACTCCAAGAGGGAACGCTATGCTTGATTGTGGGTTCATGCCCCTTGATGACTAGCTTGAGCGACAGAAACATGAGTCTAGGGGATGTGCTGTTGCCACAAGGGGGAAAACAACGGTGCTTGTGCCCGCGGGTGCAAGGATTGTTTACTTTACGCAAAATTCTTTTAATGCAGTTGTCTGTTGCATTGAGTTTACACTATGGGTGGGACTCGCAACTTAATACCAGCGAGATGTTCTGGATAGATATCTCAAGGTGGATGATTAGTAGTAGATATTGATGGATTTCGGTCTACTTACTTTGCCGTACCGCCCATGCTTTGAACCTCAACCTTTCTTGCAATGTAGTCAGCATTGGTTTGCGTTCGTGGTCCTGTCAATTGCCCAGCTGTAATTCGTTTACCTCACATAGCTGTTTTATCGTCTTTTGGGAGAGAGACATCACTAGTGAACATCACGAGACTCCGGTCCATATTACCATCATTGATCACATCCGCTATTTACTTTTCGCTATTATTTACTATTGCAAACATTATCTATCACTACTATCATTTGCGTTTAATCCTTTGTGAACTACAAGGCCGGAGGGATTGACAACCTCTCTGTACTCGTTGGGAGCAAAGTTATTTGTATCTGTGTGCAGGTCCACGTTGATTGCTAATATCTGGCGCCGTTAGCAGTTGACACCTACTTGTTGAACCTAGGAGTCTCTGGGGATTCGATCCTTGGCATCTTTTGCTAAGGGAAAAACTTCCACAACACTGCATCTCACACCTTCCACTTGGGGTAACCAACGAGGGGTTAGAGGCCCATCAAGGAGTTTTTCTGGCGCCGTTGCCGGGGACTCCACTCTTCAGGATAGGGGAGTTGCATGCTATCTTTTTACCTTTGCTTTTTAGTCTTGTTAGTTTACCTTTCATTTTTGCTTTAGTACCTTTTTATCGAAAATCACAAAAATAGTTATCTCGTTCTTTAGTTGTCATTATGTCGGGTCCTTTTGTCTTTGACGAGGCAGAAGTTCTCACCTTTAAACAAAGAGGTGGAGAAAGTTTGAAGGATGCTTGGTATAGAATTAATGATTCACAAAAAAGAGCCACCAAGAAGCAACCTACTACTATCTTGCTTAGAAATTTTTATGTTGGAATTACTTCTTGGAATAGGTTTATTCTAGATACTGCTATCAATGGGAATTTCCTAGAGGCCCCAGTTTGGGAGTCTCTTAGTATTATTGAAAATCTTGTTCGGAATCTCCCTGTTGTTAGCATTCGAGAGGACATCACCCTAGCTCACATTATGAAAAAACTTGAAAAGATAGAGCTAGAGATGCCAAGCATTAATAAGATGAATGAGTTGGATCGTAAGATCCAAGGAAATTTGAATAGACTTGATAGCTCCATGTATAAAATTTTCAAAATTTTGGAGACCGTCAAATCCCCTGACTTGGACTCTTCTAGGATAGACAAGATTGAGGAAATATTTGATACCCTAGGAACTACCTTCTCCTCGATCAAAACCAAAAAGGTAGAAACTCCGGCAAAGAGGGAGCCTAAGTTCGTTCACATTCCAAAGGCTCCTCGTTCTAAAAGTAATCCATCTATTGCCAAAGGGGTTGAAACTGTAAAGACTTTGGAAGAAACACCTCTCTGTGATGAATTTATAAATGAATCTTCCCTTGACTTTTATCCTTTTGGTCTTCTACCTAGAAGTATCTCTATGAGGCCCTTATTTGAGAGTCCTCTTAAGACTAGTTGTATTATTGAAGAGCTTTTTGATGATCTCGATGATGGTTCAATTGATACAACTTGATCTATATGCATTATGCCTAACTTAAAGGCATAAAAGAAAGCGCTTTTGGGAGGCAGCCCACATGAATAATTTTTTTGCTTTTGTTGTGTCTTGATGTTGTTTACTGCTGTAGCATCATCATTGTATCTTTTCTTTTCATATTTGTGCCAAGTATAGCCTCTGATTGCTAGAAAGTTCAAAAGTTGTGAGGTGCTGTCCAGGAAACAGATTCTGTCCTTGGATAGAAAAATTCGTATAAAATCACCAGATCATCTTTTTGGTCTGAATTTTTTCAACAGCGTTCTCTATATAATTGTCTTTCGTGCGTCTGTTCTGAGTTTTTTGATTTGAGTTGCAGAAGTGCCCCGAACAAATCAATTACTACCTGCTGTTCTGTTTTTCACAGATTCTGTCCTGTTTTGCCTTTCCTTCATTTTGCAAACCAAGAGCTTGCTTTTTTTTTTGCAAAAACCTTTTGTCAATCTTGAGAAACAGTAGAACTTCAAGAATATCTTTATTTCCAGCAAGGTGCAATTATTTTATTAAGGGTACTAACCTCGCTAATCAGATTATGATGAGTTATGTATGAAGGGAGTTTTCAAGTGTGTGAGGGAAGATGATAAAAAGATTCAGGAGTGTCAAGCGCTCAAGCTTGGGGATGCCCCCGTGCACCCCCAAGAAATATTCAAGGAGACTCAAGCGTCTAAGCTTGGGGATGCCCCCGTGCATCCCCTTCTCCATCAACATTATCAGTTCGTCTTTCGTTCCGCTATATTTTTATCACTTCATGTGTTATGTGCTATGCTTGGAGCGTCTTGCTTTTAGTTTTCTTTTTAGTTTTTCATAACGAGTCGGAACTCAGCTTTCTTTATGTGGGAGAGAAACACGCTCCACTTCTACCTAGAACATAACATAGAATTTTCATGTCTATCTATGTTGTGTGTGTTCTTTGTCTTTTAATAGCTACTATCATGCTCTGCTCTTAGTATTCATGCTTATCTTTTCAAAGAGCTTTTGTTTAGTTGGTTGCTTGAACTCTCTTTAACTACCATGCTCACCTTATTAAGAGAGTTTGCTTCCGTTGCATTGGTTAATATGTCTATGATAAAGATGCTACGTGCATAATGGCGCTTAGTAGTTCAGGTTTTCTTATGGTTAATCTCAAATACCTGGGGGGGTTCTCAATGTGTTATTGGAGTACCAACATGATTTGTTTGCCTATGATGTGGTATGGTTTAGTAATATCTTCCTTCGAGAATTTATTTTGATTGACTTGGCGTATGCTCACGCATATTTAAGACTGTAAAGAAAGTCTGTCAAGCCTTGATGATCTTTTATTTCTGAGTAGCGATATAACTTCCATGCCTGATTCAATGTTGCTTTGTCGCTCTGCATGATTATGACCGTCATTGCTCTCTTAGTTGGTCGCTCCCAGTCTTTTGCTAACCTCCACCTGTACTAAGCAGACTAACTTTGCAATACATAGCTCATGGGAAAGTAGCTTAAAAACTATTGTGGTAAAGAATATGTTGCTTATGTATCTTATTTCTTATAAGTTGCTTGCTGAGCGGTAACCATGTTTCTGGGGACGCCATCAACTGTTACACTTTTGTTGAATATCATGTGAGTTGCTATGCATGTTCGTCTTGTCTGAAGTAAGGGTGATTTGCCATGGGTTGAATGAGTATGCATATTGTTAGAGAAGAACATTGGGCCGCCAACCAAAGCCATGTATCATGGTGGAAGTTTTAGCTTGGACATTAATCCTCAATCTCTTATGAGAATATGCTTATGCATTAAAGAGGAGTCCATCATCTATTTTCTATGTTGTCCCGGTATGGATGTCCTCAAGTTGAGATCTATCAAAAACGAGAAATCAAATGCGATTTATCTCCTTGGACCTTTGTACAGGTGGCATAGAGGTACCCCTTTGTGACACTTGGTTGTAACATATGTAATGCGATGACAATCCATGGAAATCCGAGCTAATTAGGACAAGGTGCGAGCACTATTGGTATTCGATGCATGAGGCTTGCAACTTATAGGATGTCTTATGCATGACACATATGAAGTACTACTACCGTTGACAAAATTGCTTCTATGTTTTCAAAATAAAAAGCTCTAGCACATAACCATTCTTTTACTTTTCGAGTCTCCACCTTCTTTCTTCAAGCACCAACTACTGAGAGCATGATTGTCATTCTGAGTGTAATGTGCATTGTCCCAAAGTAGCATTGTCTTTTGCATGATTGTGATATCGTTTATTTTGAAATCATTGTATCTAGTCATCACTTAAACCTTGAAGGTGCCCCTGCATTTATGTTTTGCTTCACTAAAGGGGGCAAGCTAGATATCACTTTATCATATTTGCACATCATGTTCATTGCAAATCTTTTTGATGTTTTAGTTTCATATTGTAAAACTTTCAGTCCTTTGTGATTTTCTTATGAGGCAACTTAATTACTATAGAATCATTGTCTCAGTAAGCTTTTGTCATATGACTATGAAAAAGTCCTATATGGTTAATAGCATGTCACCACAGAAATTATTCTTGTTATCATTTACCTACTCGAGGACGAGCAGGAATTAAGCTTGTGGATGTTGATACGTCCAAAACGTATCTATAATTTCTGCTTGCTCCATGCCACTTTTGGGTGATATTGCTATGATATTTATACACTTCCATACACTTTTGATCATATTTGGACTAACCTACTAATCCAGTGCACCCCAGTGCCAGTGTGACGCCCGAAGTCCGACGTCCCAGAAGATCCCAGAAGATTCTAAGAAGATTCCAGATGTTCCGGGTTCCTCCCGTGTGTTTCATTGTGCTTGTGTTATTTATTTTGCATTGCATCATGTCATCATGCCATCATGTCATATTTATTTTTGCATCTCAACCTAAATAAATTGTGTGGACCTTTGGTCCATTTAAATCGAGGGAAGGTGTCTTCTCTTTAAAACATATAAAAGCCTCTCAATATTATTAGGGAGCTATATAATAATATTCCGTTTGTTTGGAATTAACCAACACACGTGCATAATTTTCCCCATGCTTTTCCTACTTCGAGTTCTCCTTCAAAAACCTCGCCAATAATTCTTTTCAGTTGTTTCGAGGTTCCTCCAAAAATTTGAACATTTTTGGACACTTCTATAATCAAGTCTTAGTTCAAACCCATTTGATTTAAAATCAAATGTGTTTGAATTTACATCCTTCTTTCATGCCATTTATAATTTTCTTGGATCATGCTTATTGTTATGGGTCCGAGAAAATTACCCTCTCGTGTAAATTCTTTCCGCAGATGCCTCTTTTTCCTTTTCTCTCTCTCTATTTTTTTTTTGCTAAGAATAAACAGAAGAGAGCAGCCAGGCCTCAGGCCGAGCCGCCTCCACCTCCTGGCCCAATAGGCCCATCTCCTTCCTCCCTCCTGGCCAAAGGCCATCCCGCTGCTCCCTCAAGGCCCGATTCCTAACCCTAGCGGTGCCCGACCGCAGCTCCTCTCGTTCCTCCCTGCGCCGCCGCCGCACTCTCCCTTCGCTCGATTCCTCCTGGAGCCCGATTCCTCTGGCTCTCTCTCGGTCCTGATCCCCCAATCTCTCGCCCCGGTCTCGCTCTCCCCTCGTCAGACCGAGGCACCCCGTTCCCTCCTCTCCAAGGCCGGCCCTGCCTCGTCCTCCCTTGGCCAGGGTCGCGCCCGACCATCTCCCTCCGGTTCCGTGCCGACAGGCCGAAGCCCGTCGCCATCCGTCTTCCTCCGTCCTCCAGTCCGGCGCCTTCCATCGCGCTCCTCCCGCAAGACCTGCGCCTCGCCATCCGCTCAAGCTCCCGAGGCCAGCCAGGCCGCGCGAAGGTTGCCTCGCCTCTGGCCCCGCGGCCACGGACGCCCACCGGCCAGGAGCTGCTGCCTCCGTCGTCAAGCCACCCCAGCGCCGCGGCCGGGCCCTGCCTCCTCTGCCTCGGGCCCTCCTCCCTCCGTCGATCTCCAGCAAGACCGCCGCCCCGCGGCCACGAGCGCCCCACCGCGCGGCTCCCCTCGAGCAGCTCCCCTGCGCCGCCCCTCCTGTCGCCTCCAGCGGCCCCGTCCTCAGGCAGCCCGCCTGGCCCGGAGCAACGCCGCACCACTTCCACTACCGCCATGTTTCTGCCGGAGTTCCCTCGTCCAGTGCCCCGTGGCCCCTTCAGCACCAAGACCTTGCTGCCATGGCCTCGTCGCCCTCCCGTGTTGTTTTTGTTTTTTTTGTTGTGTTGCTGTGCTGCTGATTTGACAGAGACCCTCGGGTACGGCGACCGAACGGCTACGAGCTCCGTGAACGTCTACATGAACGAGTACAAGGCGACCCGACCAAGTACCCCTTCGGATATGTCAAGTTCGACTACGCGACAAGTACCCCTCCGATGCAAGTACAACTACGGACGGGAACAACTACATGATGAATCGCCAAGTACCACTACTTCCACTACCGTCGCAAACGAGAACCCCAAGTACCACGACACCGACCCGAACATCTACGGGAAAACGAGCTCCGTGAACGTCTACCGTCGCCCCGTGTACGACTACTTCCTCTACGAACGAGTACCTCTACCGCCTCGTGAACGGCTACTTCCTCTCCGAACGTGAATGCCTTCTTCCTCTACGTCTCGAACCGCCCCAAAACGCACGCTTCAAAGGTATAACGAGACGACCCCGTGGATGAACCGTGAATGCTTGTTGTGTTGTATGAGATGTTTCCCTTGTGTGCATCGTGCCCGTGTCGCCTTTTGTCATGTTCCTCGGTTGCCTCGTCGCCGACCCGTGGGAACCCGGTGACGGGATCGCCCCACCTTTCATCTCGTTTGACTCGCTCATGCCATCTTTCCTTTTGCACCGGACTCTCAACGAGTTACCGAAACCGAGATGTTGCGTTGCATCATTTTCGGATCGTTGCCGTGGCACCCTTTCATTCCACCACGGTGACAAATACTTCATATCTCTCTTGTCAACTTTTAATATAATTGCATAAAACTTGATCATGTCATCTGCATCATGTTAACAACATTATATGTTTAATTGTGTTTGCTTTATAATTGCTAAACATGCTCATGAGGATTTTCCGGACTTGTTGTTGTTATTTTCCGGCCTCATTTAAAATATCTAAATAGTGTAGTTTTATTATGCTTCACCTCTTGCTATGTTAAAAACATTTAACCTTGTCTTGTAAATAACGAGAGGCAATTAAATAATTATAATGTGGTGTTTCGTCAATATGCAACTCGTTGCATATTGAGCTCCACTTAACTTGTAGTGTTGTTTGTGCACCTTGCCATGCCGTGCATATTTAAACCTGTCATGCATCATACTTGGTTGCGCATCGTATGCCATGTTGATGCTTGTGTGTTTACCGTGTTATTTGCTTCTTTCCGGTTGCTTCTCTTGTTAGCTTCGGTTTCGTTCCGGAGTTGTGAGGATTCGCTCGACTCTGTTGCTCCGTCTTCTTCTTGGATTCGTCTTCTCCCTTGTGGAATTCCAGGCAAGATGATCATACCCTTGGATACCTTTACTACCATTGCCAGGCTTAGTTGTCTCGATGCTATCGTTACATGTCGCGCTACCCATCTTTTATGTCAGCCTCTCCTTGTTGCCATGAAACCTCTAACCTTGACACCTTCCTAGCAAAACCACTGTTTGGCTATGTTAACCGCTTGCTCAGCCCCTCTTATAGCGTTGTTAGTTGCAGGTGAAGATGAAGATCGTTCCAGGAGGGAACTTGTTGTTGGATATATCACAATATCTATAATTATTATTAACACACCTATATACTAGGCATGGGTGGAAGGCTTGGCCTTTTGCTCGGTGTTTTGTTCCACTCATGCCACCTTAGGCGCCGATAAACTGGCATATGTTCCTGGATTTTGCGTTCCTTACACGATGGGTGAAATGGGGACCCCTTGACAGTTCGACTTTGAATAAAACTCCTCCAGCAAGGCCCAACATTGGTTTTATTTTTCTCATAATAACAACTTAATTAAATAATTAAAATTGCATAGGGAGTTAGCGCTACCCGAGGATTCTTTCTACATAGCAGGGGGGCCAGTGCTGATGGTGTTGGTCCCAAACGGGGGTTCTGCGGGGTCACCGCGAGGAAACTCGAGGATTGATATAAACCTGTAGAATCGCCCATCCGGTCGTGGCCTGAGACGAGATACGCGCGGCTACTATCAGGGTGTCGACACACCGGGAGGTCTTGCTGGACTTGTTTTACCATTGTCGAAATGACTTGTGCTACCGGGATGCCGAGCCTGATCGGATTTTCCCTAAGATAAGGGGTGATGATATTATATTTATCACTTCAGCTAATCGTGAGAGCTTGTGATGGGCTAAGTTGGGACACCCCTGCAGGGTTATGATCTTTCGAAAGCCGTGCCCGCAGTTATGTGGCAGATTGGAATTTGTTAATGTCCGGTTGTAGAAAACTTGACAGATGATCCGAAGTAAAACATACAACTGTGTGATTTACCATGACTGTCTCTTTTCACTTTGAGAAGAGAACACGGTGGGGTTATGTTTGACTCGTATGTAGTTAGGATCTTTAGCGATCACTACTTTTGCGACCGTTTGCGTAGATGCTCATCTTATTCTGGTACTCGTAAGTTAGCCACCATATTATGCTTAGCCGCTGCTGCAGCCTTACCACTTTACCTCTTCCTACCCATAAAGCTTTGCTAGTCTTGATACCCATGGTTATGGGATTGTTGAGTCCTCGTGGCTCACAGATACTACGACACCAGATGCAGGTTCAGCCGAGTTTGATGCAGGAGCTGGTTCAACTACTTCACTTGGAGCTTGATGAAGAGAGTGGCCGTATGCTTGTGACGTTTCGACGATCAGTAGTGGTTTCTACTAGGATTCAATCCTGACCTGTGGCTTTATGTTGTTTTTGGTATCTTTCTTTTGGATCTTTGCCCGTAGTCGGGTTGTGATGTTTTGAACGATGTTATGCTTATGTAATGTATTGTGTGAAGTGGCGAGTGTAAGCCAACTATCTCCTTTTGCATTTTAATCCCTCTTTTACATGAGTCGTGCAAAGATACCAAACTTGAGATCATTTTAGGATGGGCTTATACCTTTAAGTCGTGCCTCGACACGTAGGAGGTATAGTCCCATCCTGGGCATTACAGCCAGTTTCTGTTTTCGGCTGTTTTTGTATTTCAGGTTTTCACATTACGAGAACTGTCAGGAAAAATCCAGAAAAATTATATAAAAAATCAGCGTTCCAGAACCTACCTTGCGCCCGAAGTACAGCCGGGGGGGGGGGGGGGCACCAGGGCCCCAGGCGCCCTAGCGGCGCCCCCCCTGGGCCCCCCGAGCCCCTTCTGGTGCCCTCCTTTGGCATATATTTAGAGCGTCCTTCGAAACCCTCGGGACGGGAACTCTTTTTCGCGATCTCATCTCTGTTCCGCCGCCGCCGCCGCTTCCAAGATCGGGAGCACCAGGAGAACTCTTCCCGGCACCCTGCCGGAGGGGAGGATCACCATCGGGAGCCTCTCCACCACCATGGACGCCTCCCGGATGAGTTGTGAGTAGTCTCCCTTGGACCATGAGTCCATGACCAGTAGCTATGTGATGTTCTCCTCCCGTTCTTGTGCTTCACTAATTAGTCCTCGTGAGCTACCCTACATGATCAAGGCACATATGTAATCCTTATGCTGTTGCTATGTTGAGTTTGCTGGGATCCGATGGATTATGAGATTATGTTCAGATTGTTCTTGAGTAATATATTTGATCTACCTCTTTTATATTTATGTTCATAAGTAATTCTTGCATGTTCTCCGTTGTTATTTATTGCTTTGGCCAAGTAGTAGGTAGTGACTCCAAGAGGGAACGTTATGCTTGATTGTGGGTTCATGCCCCTCGATGACTAGCTTGAGTGACAGAAACATGAGTCTAGGGAATGTGATGTTGCCACAAGGGGGAAAACAACGGTGCTTGTGCCCGCGGGTGCAAGGATTGTTTACTTTACGCAAAATTCTTTTAATGCAGTTGTCTGTTGCATTGAGTTTACACTATGGGTGGGACTCGCAACTTAATACCAGCGAGATGTTCTGGATAGATATCTCAAGGTGGATGATTAGTAGTAGATATTGATGGATTTCGGTCTAATTACTTTGGCGTACCGCCCATGCTTTGAACCTCAACCTTTCTTGCAATGTAGTCAGCATTGGTTTGCGTTCGTGGTCCTGTCAATTGCCCAGCTGTAATTCGTTTACCTCACATAGCTGTTTTATCGTCTTTTGGGAGAGAGACATCACTAGTGAACATCATGAGACTCCGGTCCATATTACCATCATTGATCACATCCGCTTTTTACTTTTCGCTATTATTTACTATTGCAAACATTATCTATCACTACTATCATTTGCGTTTAATCCTTTGTGAACTACAAGGCCGGAGGGATTGACAACCTCTCTTTACTCGTTGGGAGCAAAGTTATTTGTATCTATGTGCAGGTCCACGTTGATTGCTAATATCTGGCGCCGTTAGCAGTAGACACCTACTTGTTGAACCTAGGAGTCTCTGGGGATTTGACCCTTGGCATCTTTTGCTAAGGGAAAAACTTCCACAACACTGCATCTCACACCTTCCACTTGGGGTAACCAACGAAGGGTTAGAGGCCCATCAATGGCGTTGTTCGTCATCAACGATGACCACCACGCCGCGGTTTTCTCTTCACGCGGGACGGCCCGGGCTTGTGCGTCGGCGAGTCAATGCTCGATGGACTCCTGCACTCGCGCGGTAGCAGCGTGGGCTTGTTTCCCCTTCTTGGCCCTTTGTGGTCGTCCGGCCGCCCATCTGACACGCCCGGAGTCGTCGCGTACGGCTTGTATGTCTCCTTGGCCTTGTCGAGGGTTGATAACCCTCAACCGTAAGGGATCGAGATAGTCTTCGCGGGTAAGAATAACCCAATTTATTGATTCGACACACGGGGAGCCAAAGAGTATTTATAAGCTTTAACAGTTGAGTTGTCAATTCAACCGCACCTGAAATATACTAACTTGCAACAAAAGATAAGTGGTAACAGTGATATGATAGTGATGATAGTAATAGTAAAAGTAAATAGTAACGGTAGATAGCAAAGTAAATAGCAAAAGTAGCGACTAGTAACAAGCAAGGTTTAAAATATTGTAGGCTAGGGAGATGGATGGTTGGGCGTTGCATGGATGAGATAGATTCTAACTTGGGGCACGGCACACGGAAAAGTAATGATCATCTAGGCAAATATCAAACATTAGGCATGTATCCCGTAGGTAGTTGTACGTGCTTGCAATAAGAACTTGCACAACATCTTTTGTCCTACCATCCTGCTACGAACGGGGCCAAAAGGAACTAATGGATATTAAGGTGCTCCTGTCAAAGAGCACCGGAACAAAGCTATGAACTCAATGGATACATGTAATCCTAAAACTACGGGCCATCCCCTTTGGTGTCCCAAGCTGTCACTTTTGGGATCGCCGGTTCCGAACCGTAACAGGTGCATACAACTCATAGATAGGATCAAGAACACAAATATATTCATGCAAACACATATGGTTCAGATCTGAAATCATGGCACTCGGGCCCTAAGTGTCAAGCATTAAGAATAACAAGTTGTAGCAAAGATGATAAACACCATACTAGATGATAGGCAACATGCCCCCAGCAATCTGTCGAACTATTACATGATCTAACTCATCCAATCCCTACCATCCCCTTCGCCTACAGCAAGGGAATTACTCACACATGAAGGGGGAAGTCATGGAGGGATGATGGAGTGGTGATGATGATGACGATGGCGACGATCTCCCCTCTCTGGAGGCCAAATCAGCCTCCAGATTAGCCCTCCCGAAGAAGAACAGAGGGTGGCGGCGGCTCCGCGACGAAAAACAGCGAAAGGACTTCCGATCTGAGATTTCTGCGTCGGGAGGAAAAATACGGGCTAAAGTAGGGCACCAGGGGGTGTAGGACCCACCCAGGCGCCCCCCTCGGCGCGGCCCAGGGGGGGGCGCCCACAGGGCGCCTGGGCACCCCCTGGCCCCCCTCTGGCCCCACTTCTCACACAGGGTTTCTTCGGGTGCGTGGATTTTCTGTGAATTTTCGTGGATTTTTCTGAGATAGTTAAAAATCCGTTTTCCTGCACACAAATAAAACATACAGGCAGCTCTGCTGAAAACAGCGTCAGTCCGGGTTAGTTTAGTCCAAATCATGCAAGAATGAGGTCAAAACAATATCAAAAGTGTTTGGAAAAGTAGATACGTTTGAGACGTATCAACTCCCCCAAGCTTAGCATATTGCTTGTCCTCAAGCAATTCAGTTCAACGAACTGGACGCGACAAAGAAAACTTTGACAAACTCTTTTGCTTCATTAGATGTATATAAGCATGTACTACGAAAAGAGTTCAGCAAGTATTAAAACAGTACTTACGAGAACAATGCAAGGAGCAATCCTTCTTTCAAGTGACCAGTCACAAATAATTAAGAGTAAACAATATATTACTGAAAATCAAGACAAGGTCACATTGCACATAGCTTGAGCATATTAAGGTGGTATCTCGTTAGTCTCCATGAGTGAAGCAAAACATAAATGCAGAGACTCCTCCAGGGTTTTAAAGGAGACTAGAATTAAGAATTTCAGAATAAATCATATCACAAGTATGCAGAAGACAATGTAATACTTTGGGACAATGCACATTACACTCAGAATGACAATTATGCTCTCCTAGTCAGTGCTTTGAAGAAAGAAGATGAGACTCTCGAACCGTGGCTTTTATTGGCAAAGTTGAAAACCCGTGATCGGAAACAAAAACTAAGTACCAGAGCTCTTGGTTTTAAAAACAGAAGTAAATGTGTTTTTGAGAGGTGCATATTTCGTCAACGAATGCTAGCAGATAACTCAATCACTTTTTAAGCTAGACAAGTCTCGAGGAACGGCTCCCGCATGAGGACGATCACATCCTCTTAATCTCCTTTGTTTATCACTGCCAAAGTTTTCTGATTTCTCATGAACAAAGCGTGAAGGAGGGTTCGTTTGTTA
Organism: Secale cereale; assembly: GCA_902687465.1. Taxonomy (NCBI): domain Eukaryota; kingdom Viridiplantae; phylum Streptophyta; class Magnoliopsida; order Poales; family Poaceae; genus Secale; species Secale cereale. Next base: position 414,703,767 of record LR738709.1, read on the forward strand.
TATTATCTTTTTGAGCCGGGCGCACTCAATCCAGTTCCTTTTCATATTAGGGGTTCGCACATTATGCATGCAATCCAGGGGTGAAACTTGTCCAACTTAAATAGATCATGAATTAACTACTACTTCCTCATGAGCTAAAACATAGGCACAAAAAGAAAAATGCTTTTGATTAATTTCGAGATGGTACACGAAAGTCTTCATTAGGAATGGCAGGTAAATACCATGTATAGGAAGGTATAGTGGACTCGTATGTCATAACAGGTTCAAGGGTTTTGGGTGCACAAGCAGTCATTCCGCTTAGTACGGGTGGAGGTTTAGCAAAAGACTGGGAAGCGACCAACTAGAGAGCAATAACGGTCATAATCATGCAGAGCGACAAAGCAACATTGAATCGGGCATGAAAGTGATATAACTATTCTAAAACTCAAAGATCATCAAGGCAAAGTAGACTTTTTAGTCTTAAACATGTGTAAGCATGTGCCAAGTCAATCCAAAAATTCTCTAAAGGGAAATACCACCCTAGTATGCCAAACTATGAACAGTGCGATGCATGTAGATCATTTCAATAACACATTATATACTCTAGTTATTGGAGACTAGCCACAAGGAAAGCATGAACCACTGGAAGAGCATTGTAAACATAGCACTATGTCGCTACAAGCTGGTCTCTAGATCATAAGTACATGCATATGTACAAAAGTAGAAACAATAAGAGTTCATACCGGTCTTCCTTGTTGCTTCCTTTCAGTCGATCTTCGTCATTACTGCTTGTCACTTGCACGATCGAACGTAGGAAATATAATCAAATGCCATCACGGACTCGAGCTGATCTCTGAAAACAAAGCAAACTAAAGAGAGAAAGGAAATCTTTTTGGGTTTTTTCAAAAGTTGAATAAAAGCAGAAGAAAGAGAAAATCTTTTTGTTGTTTTTGCAAATAGAGGAATAAAGAAGAATGGGCAAAAACTTCGAAAAGATCAAAGCGAATAAAACGGATAATACAATGAAAAAGTGAGAAGGGCACGTACTCCCCCAAGCTTAGGCTTTTGGCCTAAGTTGGTAGCAGCTACTGCCCCCAGGAGCCTCCTGCTCCAGGGGTATGGTGGTGAGACCAAGGGTCGTAGAAGGATGAAGGCGCGTATACCGAACTCCTCGGAGTCTCCCACAAGGAAGGTTCCGAGCGCCAAACAGAGGAAGACCCTTCACCAAACTCGGTGGCGGTCTCACCCTGAAAATGTGGTATCTCACCGTGCCTCTCCTCGTCGGGCACAACCCCCTCCATGGGGTTATGGAACTGATGCTGGACCATGAACTCATCGAACTGGACAACATCAAAGGACCATCCGTTCCTGCGAGAAAAATTAAACAAAAGAGGTGCAGGTAGACGGATCTCGCGTTCCGCGGTTGTTCCGAAACGCAAGATATAAACAAGGTTATCAAGCTCAGAACCCATGGTAACAAACTTATGCCTTTTCATAGCAGCAAGATCAAAGCTTAAATAAGTAAAAAGGAGTATCATCAGGGTGTGGGGTGCCTCCAAGATGCTCTAAGATAAGCGTGGCATAAATGCCACCATATAAGTCCCCCTTGTTACCGTTCATAGCAAGGCGTCGAGTAATTAAGGTACCAATATTATAATCAGACCTCCCTGAGAGGGCTGCTGCCAGGATAGCAATATCCGGAGCAGAAATGTTGCTCGTGTTGTCACGAGCTAACACCCCTCTAGCAATATAATATGCAAAATACCTGAGGTGAGGAAACAAGATACTGGAGATCTTCGACCGATGAATATCCCTCGTACCCATGCTGCAGAGAGAGTTGATGACGGTTTTCAGCTCGGAGGGCTGAGTGGCCATCTTTGCCGTCCTCCCAACGTTCGGCACACCTATTACTTCACAAAAATTTCTTAGAGTCATGGTGATAAGACCATTATAAATTTTAAACTCAATAGCACCTGAATCAGGATTATATCTAAAACTGTTAATGAAACCGGAGGTGAGTTTCTGATACTGAGTAACACGGCTCGTGACAAGTCGTGTCAAACCTGCATTTGCACAAAGATTATAAAACTCATCCTTGATTCCCGCAGCTTCCATGAATTCATAACATGGAAATGTCATCGCACGTGCTGGACTTGTGTCTTCCAACAACTCCGGGGGCACATGATCTTCATTATAGCTCACCCTAGCAGTCGATGGTGAAGCTGCAGCTCTAGTGACTCGATCGGAGTGTGCGGGCCTCCTCTTCTCAAGCCATCCTTTTGCCCTTCCTAACAAACTCATTTCTGATTTTTTTTTACAATTTACAAAAACGAGGATTAAAACAAAGTGAGCTAAGGCAAACTACTCAACTCACTTGCCCAAGGCATAAACTTGCATCAAAACTTGGAAAACAACTTTCTACACATGCATGCAAGCTCATCTCTACAGCACCAAGAACTACTAAATACTCACAAATGAGGCCACCAATCAAAAATCTAATTGGAGGGGTGGAGGAGTCACATACCAGGGAGTATTTGCTCAAAATTTCAGCTCAAATGATGGGCTGTAGAGATAGATCGAAGAATCGCCCCCAAGAACAACAAGAACAAGAAGAACACGACCAGAACTCGGGTTTCTGGAAAAAGAGAGAGAGAGAGGGGAAGAAGAAGTACCTGGAGGGGGGGTCCCGTGGGCCCCAGGCGCCCTGTGGGCGCGGCGAGGGGCTGGGCCGCGCCAGCTGGCCGCCTGGGCCACTGGTGGCCCCCTTGACTGGCCCCAGGACTTTCTGGGTCTCTCCCGTTGTGGAAATTTTTAATATAATTTTTCTGGAATTTTTCTGAAAACTTCACTGTTGAAATGTTTTCGAAGTTCAAAAAGCTGCGAAACTCTCTGAAAACTTGAAGCAGTTAGTAGTATTGTGAAGCTTCAAAAACATAGATACTTGGTACAGCAAGTATGACAACACTAAAAACAAATAAATACATAGAAAGCTCAACTTTTTATCCGTATATAACACGTTCACTAGTAAGGTTGATCAAGTCTTACCAACAAACAAGCGGTATATAGAACAAAAAGTCTCACCTCCTACGAAGTAATCACTGAACTTTTACCTTGATGGACATTGTCCCTACCATGATAGTTTTGTATTTGTGAGGCACATGTAGTGGACAGTCCCATTCTCCAATTTTCACGGTCTCGATATTCTCTATAGAGTTGAGGGCATGCCTCCTGTCGGTCTTCTTCGGAAAATATACCGTGTGTTCTTTATCATTCACACGAAAGGTAACCTTCCCTTTGTTGCAATCAATAATAGCACCTGCGGTGTTAAGGAAAGGTCTACCAAGAATAATAGACATGCTCCCATCCTCGGGCATGTCAAGCACAACAAAATCAGTAAGAATTAAACAATTAGCAACTTCAACTGGAACATCCTCACAAATACCTATCGGAACAGCGGTTGACTTGTCATCCATCTGAAGGGAGATATCTGTAGGAATTAGTTTCTCTAAACAAAGCCTCTCGTAAAGAGAGAGAGGCATAACACTCACTCCCGCTCCAAGATCACATAAAGCAGTTTTGACATAATTATTCTTTATGGAGCAAGGGATGGTGGGTATACCTGGATCACCGAGCTTCTCAGGAATCTTTCCACTGAAAGAATAGTTAGCAAGCATAGTAGATATTGCATCATTAGGAACTTTTCTTTTGTTAGTGACAATATCTTTCATATATTTTGAATAAGGAAGTAACTTAATAGCATCAGTCAAAGGAATTTGAAGAAAAAGAGGTTTAATCCATTCACAAAACTTATTGTAATGCTCTTCTTCTTTAGATTTGATGGACTTACCTGGAAAGGGCATGGGTTTCTGTACCCATGGTTCTTTCTCCTTCCCATGTTTCCTTGCGATAAAGTCTTCTTTAGTGTACCTCTTACGTTTGTCAGGTGCTTCTTCTTCTCGAACTTCAGGTGGATCATTCTTCGCATTATTATTACCTTCAGGTTCAGCACCGTCTTCAGTCTCAGCATCGGAAATAGATACACTGTTGGGATCAATAGCTGGCTCTTCATCTGCAATAGGATCATTAGAATTGTCAGTCTCTTTATGTTTCTTTTTCTTATTTGGAGAGACAACAATTTCTTCTTCCTGCATTTGAGAATCTTGCTCGATTCTCTTCAGATGTCCCTCTGGATAAAGAGGATCTTGAGTACTAGTTCCTCCTCGGGTCTTAATCCCAAAAGCCTGCAATTTATCTTGTTTGGCATTGTTAGCAAGCAAATCTCTTTGCACATTAGAAATTTGATCAAGCTGAGTTTGAACCATATGAAAATGCTTCACAAGACATTGAACATCGTTAACTATTCTATCTAAAACACCAAGCAACTTTTTGATAGCAAGGGAATTATCATGCAACTGACTTTCTATCCTCTCATTAAAATGATTCTGTTTCATAATAAAGTTATCAAACTCATCTAAACATTGATCAGGAGGCTTACCATGAGGGATGTCACTTGCGTTGAAATCTAAAAGAGAGTGTACCTCTACCATAGAAGGGTGAGTGGTAGGCTCACACAGCTTCTCAATAGGGGGTAGATTCTTCACGTCTTCAGCTTTAATACCTTTCTCTTTAATAGACTTCTTTGCTTCTCGCATATCTTCGGGGCTTAGAACAAACATGCCCCTCTTCTTTGTTGGTGGAGGTGGTTCAGGGACGGACCAATCTTCATGGTTTTTGGCAATCCTGCCCATTAAATCTTCCGCGTCGTCCGGTGTTCTTTTCCTGAAAACACAACCAGCACAACTGTCCAAATAGGACCTAGATTCATCAGTTAGACCAGCATAGAATATATCAATTAATTCATTCTTAGGAACTCCATGTCCTGGTCTAGCCTGAATCAAACCGCAGCACCTCCCCCAAGCTTTAGGGAGGGACTCATCCTGCAACTGTTTGAAATTATAAATTCTTTGTAAAGCAGCATGTTGCATATGAGCAGGAATGTACTTATCAACAAAAGAGTGAGCTAAGTCCTGAGGACTCTTAATAGAACCGCATGGGAGTGAATCATACCATGCTTTAGCACCTTCCTTCAAGGAGAAAGGAAGAAGCTTGGTCACATAGAAGTAGCGTATCTTCTCATCTGTGGTAAACAGGCTACCTAGTTCACCAAGTTTAGTTAGGTGTGCAATAGCATCATCATTTTCTCTGCCATAAAAGGGGTCAGCTTCAACCATAGGTATAAGTGGAAGATCAACAGAGAAATCAAAGTCAGGATCATCAATGCATATAGGAGATGTAGCAAACTCAGGATTAGGAACGGTTTTGTTTTTCAAAGAGTGTTTTTCAAAGATTTTCTTAATAGTTTCAGGGTCAGAGCCGGCAAACTCTGTCAGTTCCCTGCATAAATCCTCATCAAGTATATAGTAATCATCATCAAGAAGCCTCTCCTGGAGTTTACTCAAATCAGGATAACCATAAGTTTCACCAATAGGGTAGCGAGTAACAGGAAGTTCAATTCCATATTTTTCAGCAGCAACAGTAATTTGTTTCTCAAGAGCATAACCAAGCGAACTAATATCATCATCAAAAGTAGTAGAAGCATCATCAAGAGTATCATACATAGTAACAGATTCAATAGGAGCATCATGTGGTGGTGGTGAGGCAAACTTACTCATAACAGAAGGTGAATCAAGCGTAGCACTAGTGCTTAGAGCAGTACCTCTTCTTGTAGTGGATCGTAAGATCGGAACCTTGGGGTCACCTTTCTTGCCCATAGTGAATAAAGTGCAGCAGGTAGGATACCTCAAGTAGACTTGTAAATATTGCTATGCTCCCCGGCAACGGCGCCAGAAAACGGTACTTGATAACCCTCAACCGTAAGGGATCGAGATAGTCTTCGCGGGTAAGAATAACCCAATTTATTGATTCGACACACGGGGAGCCAAAGAGTATTTATAAGCTTTAACAGTTGAGTTGTCAATTCAACCGCACCTGAAATATACTAACTTGCAACAAAAGATAAGTGGTAACAGTGATATGATAGTGATGATAGTAATAGTAAAAGTAATTAGTAATGGTAGATAGCAAAGTAAATAGCAAAAGTAGCGACTAGTAACAAGCAAGGTTTAAAATACTGTAGGCTAGGGAGATGGATGGTTGGGCGTTGCATGGATGAGATAGATTCTAACTTGGGGCACGGCACACGGAAAAGTAATGATCATCTAGGAAAATATCAAACATTAGGCATGTATCCCGTAGGTAGTTGTACGTGCTTGCAATAAGAACTTGCACAACATCTTTTGTCCTACCATCCCGCTACGAACGGGGCCAAAAGGAACTAATGGATATTAAGGTGCTCCTGTCAAAGAGCACCGGAACAAAGCAATGAACTCAATGGATACATGTAATCCTCAAACTACGGACCATCCCCTTTGGTGTCCCAAGCTGTCACTTTTGGGATCGCCGGTTCCGAAACGTAACAGGTGCATACAACTCATAGATAGGATCAAGAACACAAATATATTCATGCAAACACATATGGTTCAGATCTGAAATCATGGCACTCGGGCCCTAAGTGTCAAGCATTAAGAATAACAATTTGTAGCAAAGATGATAAACACCATACTAGATGATAGGCAACATGCCCCCAGCAATCTGACGAACTATTACATGATCTAACTCATCCAATCCCTACCATCCCCTTCGCCTACAGCAAGGGAATTACTCACACATAAAGGGGGAAGTCATGGAGGGATGATGGAGTGGTGATGATGATGACGATGGCGACGATCTCCCCTCTCCGGAGGCTAAATCAGCCTCCAGATTAGCCCTCCCGAAGAAGAACAGAGGGTGGCGGCGGCTCCGCGACGAAAAACAGCGAAAGGACTTCCGATCTGAGATTTCTGCGTCGGGAGGAAAAATACGGGCTAGAGTAGGGCACCAGGGGGTGTGGGACCCACCCAGGCGCCCCCCCGGCGCGGCCCAGGGGGGGGGGCGCCCACAGGGCGCCTGGGCACCCCCTGGCCCCCCTCTGGCCCCACTTCTGACACCGGGTTTCTTCGGGTGCGTGGATTTTCTGTGAATTTTCGTGGATTTTTCTGAGATAGTTAAAAATCCGTTTTCCTGCACACAAATAAAACATACAGGCAGCTCTGCTGAAAACAACGTCAGTCCGAGTTAGTTTAGTCCAAATCATGCAAGAATGAGGTCAAAACAATATCAAAAGTGTTTGGAAAAGTAGATACGTTTGAGACGTATCAAGGGTGCGCCGGACTTCCGCCCACTTCTCGCACTTATCAATGCGCTTGTAAACGTGGAGGTACTTGAAGTCGGCGTCGAGGTTGTCACGCCGATACATGGCAAACATGCGCAACAACTGCACGGAGGAACAAACAGTTGGCGGGCGTAGACGACGAAGAGAGGCGGGCGAACGACGTGGCATACCTGATCCTCAACGCTGGCGCCGCTCTCCGGGCGAGCCGCGACCTCCTCGACGATACCATGCCATTTGTTGCATGCCCACTGGATACGCCCCCAATGGTTCGCCATTGCCTTGGAGCCGCGCTGCATGTACACGACTTTGAAGTAGGGGTCGACGAGCTTCCGCTCGTCGAACTCGGCCTTGATGCGGTCCCAGTACGTCTTGAAGCTCTGGTTCGTGCCGGTGGTCGGGTCGAGGCAGACGACTTTCCATGCTTCGACGAGGCATTCCTTCTCCTTGGACGTCCATTTGATGCGCAGCTCGCCTGGCCTGGCCGCCCGCTTCTTCTTCTTGCGCCCCTTCGTCGGATCAGGCGCCGACTCCTCCTCCTCCTCCTCCTCGGGTTCCTGCGCCTCCTGCACATCCTCGCCATAGACGTAGCCGAGCTCGGCCTCCATGCCGCCGCTGAGATCCACTGTCTCGTCGTGGGTGACGAACCCGGGAGACGCGGCGGCCGCGGTCGAACCTGTCGTGCTGATGTCGTCCATGTCGGCTCCTGTCTCGTCGGTGTCGCCGAGGTCAGAGAAGGGCAGCGGTCCACGGCGGAAAGGGGGCGTTGGTGAGGACGCGTAGGCGGGCGGCGAGTAGTTGTATGGAGGGTACTGCACGCTGGCGGAGGCGGGCGAGGGTGTGCGCGTCGCCGGGTGGCCATGGGGGAAGGTCACGTTTGGGTTGAACCCACCGTGCGTGTCGCCGTTGGTGTAGCCGGGCGATGGTGATCCCCATGGCTGCGGAGAACCAACGCCTAGCTGTCCCCAGGGCGCGTACTAGGCGTGGCTACCGGGTGGATTCATCATCCCCGAGTGGTCTGCCGATGAGGAGGCAACCGCAGCCGCGCGCGCCGCGTTGTCGCGGGCCTTCTTGGCGATGGCCCTATTCCGCCGGTCGGCGGTGACTGCATCGCGTCGCTGAACTTCCGCCCTTCACTCGGCGTTTGACATGCCCGGTGGCTTGGATGGTGGCGCCCTCGGCTTCCTCTGCTTCGGCTGGGCCACGGTGCCGGTCGCGGTTGCCGCCGCGCGTGGCATGGCGTACTTCCTCGGTGGCATGGCGACCGACTGGAAGGCGAGCGGGAGGGAGTTTGGCGGGAGGAAGTGAGGGAATGGCTGGAGGAAGGTGAGCGAGCGGGAGGGAAGCGGGGGAAAAGCAGCAAGAAACGACGGGAAGAGGCCCTCGAGTCACCGACAGGACGGACCAACGCACCTTTTTCGCTTGTTCCGGCTCCCCAGGCGGCCCCAGGGCGCCGGGTTCGGCCTGGGTCCGCCGGCACCAGTTTTGGCCCGAGCCGGCGAAAAACAGGCTTGTGGGGGCACGACTGGGCCGTTTTTTGGCGCCGGCGCGGCAAAAACGTCTGGGGAGGGCCTGTTGGGGGCGCGGCTGGAGATGCTCTAACAGCAACTCTAGCAGACCCCGCATCGCGCCGGCCCGCAAAACATGTTTGCAGTTCGCGCAAAATGGCATTTGCGGGCCGGCGTGGACGGCCACAGATGCAGACCCCTCAAACGGACCCACAAAAAAATCACGGAATATGTTTTTTTACCGGTCGACTTTGCGGGGTCTGCTCTTTGCGCCGCTGCATCCCGCATCTCATCGGCCCGCAAATATCAAATCCAATATATTACAACGAACGTAAGCAAAACTAAATTATTCAAATCAAACATAATACGATAATCATCCACATTACAGATAATTATTCAAAACACCGTAGCAAACTTAAATAATGGAATACAAAACTTCTCATGAATACAAATACAAATGAATACAAAAATCAGTCACTGTCCAGCCCTTTGCCAATCACTTGTAGAAAACAGGCCTTTGGTCACAGCTCAATATACACATTAGTCTCGGTTGCATTACGAACCAGGACTAATGTGAGCATTAGTCCTGGTTCGAGCGGCTAAAGGCATTAGTTCCGGTTCAAATGGGACCTTTAGTTCCGGTTTGAGACACGAACCGGGACTACCCGGTTCGTGTCTCAAACCGGGACTAATGATTAGACATTTAGTCCTGGTTTGAGGTACGGACCGGGGCTAAATTGTGCAATGCCCTTTAGGGCATCTCCAGCCGCGCCGCCAGGAAGGCCTCCCCAGGGATTTTTTCGCGCCGGCGCCGAAAAAGCTGCCCAGTCGCGCCCCCACGAGCCCGATTTTCGCCGGCCTGGGCCGAAAACAGCGCCGGCGGACCCAGGCCGTACCCGGCGCGCTGGGGGGCGCCCAGGGGCGCCGGGGCGAACTATTTTGGCGCGAAAATGCCATGGGCCAGCCGCGTCAGCAACACGGCGGCTCGTCTTCCCCCAACTGCCTCGGTTTCCGCGGGGAATCAATGGCAAGGCTGCCGCCGTCAGCCTTGCCATTGATTCCTCATGGGCGGCGCGTCACGGGACGGCGCGCCGACGCCTCCCCTCCCTCGCACACGTACACATGGGCGCGGAGCGACTATAAAAGCCGATGGTCTCTGAGTCGCCTGTGCCCACACCAGACTCGCCCCTCGCCGCCGCCCAGCCCCTCTCTCTCCGTCTCCGTCTTCCTCTTTCAAGCGCCGCCGCCAGCCCCTCTCTCTCCCTCTCTACCTCCGCCGAGCGTCGCCGCCAGCCCCTCTCTCTCCCTCTCTACCTCCGCCGAGCCCGTCGCCATGGCAGATCGTTTCCCCGGAGATGAGGCAGCGGCCAACGGCTTCGGCCGCCATTCGCTCCGCGAACAGGAGTCCTGGCTCCTGTTCCAGGCGAACATCCTGGGGCCGCCGGACATGCACGCCGGGCCGACGGGGTGGCGGCTCAGTGACGGGGGAGTGCCCGTTCCCCCGTTGCCCGACGCCGTGGCGAAGCCCAAGTACTTCGCCGAAGAGGTCGAGGTTGTGCGCGCCTCCCTGACCGACGTCAAGCGCTCCCTCCCCGAGTATGCCGCCGACAACCACGCGGCTTGGGCGGCGTACTTCTAGAGCCGCCAGCAGCAGCGCCCGGCGTCCACCAACGGCGCGCCGGTGGTCGGCGGCGTGAAGAACAGCGAGGGGCGCCACCTGTGGTGGCGCGTCCCCAGTCGTACGCTGGAGGGCGTGCTGATGTACCTCGACGGCGGCAACAACCTGCCGTTGACGTATCCGGCGACGGGGACCGCCCCGTCGCAAAACCGACGCGCATGGGCGCCAAGGAGGTTCGCCTCCTCCTCGTCTTCCTCCTCTCGCTCTTCTTCTCACTCCTCTGGTACTCCGGCGCTTCTCGGCGTCAAGGCCGAGCCCGCGATGGAGACGCCACTCGGTCGGCGCACTCGCAGCGCCGGCATCGTCATCAACGAGGGCAGACGGCGTGCCTCCTCGTCGGCTCCTCCGCGCTTCGTCAAGCCAAAGACGGAGCCGGGGCTGGCGCCGGTGAAGACGGAGCCGAGGCTGGCGCCGATGAAGGCGGAGTTCAACGACGACGACGCGGCCCTGGAATGGGCGCGCCAGGACTCCATTGCGATGGAGAAGGCGCGCCGGGAGAAGGAGAAGGAGCACCAGCGCGCCGCCCTGCGCCGCTTCGAGGAGCGCCGACGCGGCCGCGATGAAGGCGGGGTCGTCGTCTTATGCGACAGCGACGGCGACGACGACGACGCGCCGCCACCAGTCCGCCATGGCGACGCCGGGCAGGGGTCCAGCAGGGGCGCCCGCTTCAAGGAGGAGAAGGCGGACGACGACGATGGCGGCGACGGCGGCGACGACTTCATCCCGTTTCTTTTTTAGATTAGGTTAATGTAATGAAAATGCACGAATTTCACCAAAATTTGTCATGTTTGGCCGAAATTGAACGTGTTTTTATCATAACTTCGCCGAACGGTGCTAGTTTTTTTAATACGCGCCTGGGGACGGCTCTAGGGCCGACGAGTGGGGACCAACTCGCCCCCAGGCCCAATTTTTGCGCCGGCTCACCCCCAGTCGGCGTTTTTAGGCGCCCCCCAGGGGGCCAACGGCTGGAGATGCTCTTAGGCCCGGTTCGTGTCTCAACCCGGGACTAAATGTCTCATTTCTCAAACTCTACCCACCCCTCCGTGTATCACCATTTCAGTTTTGAAAAAAACAAAAGAAAATGATAAAAACTTCAAAAAATAATTTCCTTTGAGATGTAGTTATATTACTACATCTACTAGTTAGGAAAATTAAAAACTTAAATTTGGACATGTTTTACAAAAAAGCGTTATGAAAAAGTAAAACCGTTATAACATTTGCATACGATGTCGGAAAAAACGTATAATATATCAAAATGTTCAGCATGAAAATCCCCATCCAATTTTGACCGCATACGACCCGTTTGCAATTTTTTAGAATCCTCAAATTCTAAAAGGAAAAAAAGTTATGCTCAAATTTTAGTTTTTTGAATTTTAGTTAAATCTGGTCAAACTACTTATTCAAGAAGTATTAGTGTTACTAAATAATTATTCAAAAATATTAGTGTTAATAAATAATTATTTCAGTTTTTTTAATTTTGGTTAAATCTGGTCAAACTACTTATTAAAGAGATATTAATGTTACTAAATAATTATTGTTTTTTAGAATAATAGTTTCAAACTCAAACAGTGAAATGTGTGACTTCATGCCCAAGCTAAACTCTTGAGGGTTAATAGGATTGACATCTTATTATTGTGAGGAAAACAACCAGTGCAGACTTGAAAACGAGGGGGAATAGAACCCGAAAGTTAAGCGTGCTCAGACTAGAGTAGTGAGAGGATGGGTGACCGGCCGGTAAGTTAGATGATTTGGAATGATGAAGGGTGATTAGAGATTAGAGGTTAAATTGAGTAGTGATGAGGGGTGGGTGATTAGAGATTAAATTGTAAAATAATTCAGAAATTTGAAAATCGGGAAAAAATTATTAAAAAATTCAAATTTTTTTTTGTAAAATTACCTTTAGTCCCGAAAAAATCATAAAATTACCTTTAGTCCCGGTTGGTGTTACCAACCGGGACTAAAGGTGGAGCTCTAGCCAACAGTCACGTGGAGGACCTTTAGGGCCAGTTCTTTTGATGGCTTCTAGAATAAGCTGAAATAAGCTGCCCCCTACACAGCTTATACTAGAAGCCCAACCAAATTTATTTTTCTAGAAGCCCACAAAAGCTACCAAAAGAACTGGCCCTTAGTCCCGATTCTTATAAGAACCATGACTAAGGGGGGGACTTTAGTATTGACCCTTTAGTCCCGGTTCCTGAACCGGGACTAAAGGCCCTCTTGAACGAGGACAAATGGCCCATTTTCTAATAGTGAATGGTGCTCAATTAGATCCTCCTGAAGTTGAAAGTGTGAGTCTGCATTTTCAATCTCCTTGTATGTCTGAAGGAAACCTCTAATGCGGTTAGGGTCTCTAACTGGTTTGACATGCCTACCCACATTGTCGCAGAAGAATTCCAAGTTCATTCCTCTTTTGGTTCTCGTCTTCATGCTCCTTCACGGCAAGCGCCATGACGAATGTCTGCTGCCGAAAGTTCGCAAGAATGGTCTCAACATCCGAGTCGTCCGAATCCGACGAATCGGAGAGCAAGAACTTCTCGCAAGGGGTCAACTCCATCTAGATGCGTGCCGGCGCATCAATCAACTATACCGCTCGCAAAAAAGTCTCAAAAATACGCACTAACCTGGTGGCGGACGCGGCCGGTGATCCCGGGGGGCAATGAGGAGGCGGGCTCGACGGTGGTCGATCCCCGCCGGCAGCGACAAGGGAGGCTCTTCTCGCTGGATCCGGAGGGGTCGGTGCAGCATCTCGGCGTGGGAGGGTGTGGGGCGGCCCTGCGGAGCGATTCCGACCGCAGATTTGGACGAACTCGACGGCGGCGGGCGGACGAAAGCAAGGGCGGTCGGCGGCGGAAGCAGGGGGAAAGGCGCGCAGGCTGAAATGTCCCTCCCGCCAACTGCTATGTGATGCGGGGCTCCGCAGCCGCGGGGGGGGGGGGGGGG
>LR738709.1:414737975-414760619 GCA_902687465.1 Secale cereale
AGAATGCACCCACAACAATAGAACATCGCATTGCAGAATTGACCCAAGCAATTAACTAAACACCACAACAAATGAACCAAACGTTAACTGAGTACCACATTGCACAATATAACATACTCCTAATAGAAGGTCAGAGAGTTAAACAAACCAAGCATGCTTAACAACTTGGAAATATAGCAATTGTATTTGTTTCTCATGTATTTAGTACATCCAAATTTGATTTATTTCTCACATGGTATACAATAACATAATGCACCCACAACAATTGAACATCGCATTATATAATTGAACGAAACAGTTAACTAAACACCACAACAAATGAACCAAACATTAACTGAGCACCACACTGCACAATATAACATACTCCTAATAGAAAATCAGATAGTTAACCAAACCAAGCATGCTTGACAACTTGGAAAATTGCACCCTGAAGAATTGAACATCACATTTGCAGAATTGAACCAAACAGTTAACTGAACACCTCATTGCACGACAAATAGAACATATACACTAGAGCAGAAGATTACATGGTAAAAGTAGATAGCACAATTCACTAGGAAAGGCAATAGCTAGCACACTGAACATGGGTCCTTATAGTGAGCTAATAAGACAAGCTACTCCTCATTGTCGGAGATATCGATGACGATTGGCTCCTTGGACATGGAAGAGGGCGAGGCCTCCGCATCGTGGGTGCCCTCGTCGTAGTGGTGAGTTGCCTGAGCCGCTTCGGGCACCAACCTGCGGGCTCTCGAGATGAGGTAAGCACGTGCACGCTGAGAAAACACCTCGTAGTCTTTGCCGACGGCACCGAGGGTGGCCTCGAGAAAACGCCACGAACTGTTGTTTAAAGCAGCCAACCGCGCCGCAGCATCGGTGCACGAGGCGTCGACTGTGACCTCGATGGCGAGGTGCTCCTCCAAGATTTGGGGGTCGGCACGAATGGCAACCATCGCGACGTCATCCGTGCGTGCGGTTGTAATTTGCTTCTCTGCTGCCAAATGCTCCTTGAGATCATGTCTATACTGCGTGCACCATGGCTTAGGGCGGTTCTTATTTCGTGGATGGGTCGGTGATTTGGGTGGAAGGTGTCGCGCCGACGGTCGGGGCATGTGGGATGTGGAAGGAGGAGGAGAATGGGGGTCGGGTGTGGATTACCTGCCTGGATAGGCGAGGCCAAGCAGCGTGAAGGAGGGTCGCCGGCGAGGAGGTAGCTCTGCAAGTAAGGAGTGAAGGTTTCAACTTGGAAAGGAAGGCGGAAATAGGAGAAATGTGGCTTTTGATAAGGGGGAGGGGCGAGGAGGTAGATATTTCCACGGAAGCTGAAAAATTGGAATCGCTTCAGCAAAAAATCTGGCGCGCAAAGTGTCATGAGACACGGTCCCTTATTCCGAGCGGGCTGTGGACTGTAGCCGTCGCACCTTCTCGCAAAAGCCGTATGCGCACTATACTCTGACGGTGCTCCAAGATATTTTGTGCTGCATGATACGTCTCCAACATATCTATAATTTTTGATTGTTCCATGCTATTATATTATCTATCTTGAATGTTTTATATGCTATTTTATATGATTTTTGGGACCAACCTATTAACCTAGAGCCCAGTGCCAGTTTCCGTTTTTCCTTGTTTTTGAGTTTTACAGAAAAGGAATACCAAACAGAGTCTAATTGACGTGCCAATTTTCGATGATTTTTTATGGACCAAAAGAAGCCCCCAGGATAAAAGAGTTGGGCCAGAAGAGTCCCAGGCTGCCCACGAGGGTGGGGGGCGCGCCCCCTATCTCGTGGATAGCCCGGAGACCCCCTGACTTGTGCCCTACGCCAAAAAAAATCCTAAAATACCCAAACCTCCCGAAAATAACCAAGATCGGGAGTTCCGCCGCCGCAAGCCTCTGGAGCCACCAAAAAACAATCTAGACTCGTTCCGGCACCCTTCCAGAGGGGGGAATCCCTCTCCGGTGGCCATCTTCATCATCCTGGCGCTCTCCATGACGAGGGGGGAGTAGTTCACCCTCGGGGCTGAGGGTATGTACCAGTAGTTATGTGTTTGATCTCTCTCTCTCTCTCTCGTGTTGTTGAGATGCACGATCTTGATGTATCGCAAGCTTTGCTATTATACTTGGATCTTATGATGCTTCTCCCCATCTACCTTCTTGTAATGGATTGAGTTTTCCCTTTGAAGTTATCTTATCGGATTGAGTCTTTAAGGATTTGAGAACACTTGATGTATGTCTTGCGTGGGATACCTGTGGTGACAATCGGGTATTCTATTGATTCACTTGATGTACGTTTCGTTGATCAACTTGCGGGTTCCATGACCTTGGGAATCTATGCATAGGGGTTGGCACACATTTTCGTCTTGACTCTCTGGTAGAAACTTTGGGGCATTCTTTGGAGTTCTTTGTGTTGGTTAAATAGATGAATCTGAGATTGTGTGATGCATATCGTATAATCATGCCCACGGATACTTGAAGTGACAATGGAGTATCCAGGTGACATTAGGGTTTTGGTTGATTTGTATCTTAAGGTGTTATTCTAGTACAGACTCTAAGATAGATCGAACGGAAAGAATAGCTTCGTGCTATTTTACTATGGACTCTTGAATAGATCGATTAGAAAAAATAACTTTGAGGTGGTTTCGTACCCTACAATAATCTCTTCGTTTGTTCTTCGCTATTATTGACTTTGGAGTGACTCTTTGTTGCATGTTGAGGGATAGTTATATGTTGTTGAGAGAACTTGCACTAGTGAAAGTATGAACCCTAGGCCTTGTTTCTATGCATTGCAATACCATTTTCGCTCACTTTTATCATTAGTCACCTTGCTTTTTTTTATATTTTCAGATTACAAGAACCTATATCTACCATCCATATCTCACTTGTATCACCATCTCTTTGCCGAACTAGTGCACCTATACAATTTACCATTGTATTGGTGTGTTGGGGACATAAGGGACTCTTTGTTATTTGGTTGCAGGGTTGTATGAGAGAGACCATCTTCATCCTACGCGTCCCACGGATTAATAAACCTTAAGTCATTGACTTGAGGGAAATTTGCTACTGTCCTACAAACCTCTACACTTGGAGGCCCAACAACGTCTACAAGAAGAAGGTTGCGTAGTAGACATCAAGCTCTTTTCTGGCGCCATTGCCGAGGAGGTGAGTGCTTGAAGGTATATCTTTAGATCTTGTAATCGAATCTTTTAGTTTCTTGTTTTATCACTTGTTTAGTTTATAAAAGAAAACTACAAAAAATGGAATTGAGGTTGCCTCATATGCTTCATATTTTCAATATTTTTCGTGAAAATGATGGAAAGGAAAATTGTGCTCTAGTACTAGAAGAAGAATTACATAGAATGCTTGGCATAAAATATGTGCATGATGAGCATGATTGCAGTGATTGTTAGTATGAATTCTTTGAATACCCATGATGCTAATGATATGCAAAGCCACAAGCTTGGGGATGCTATGTTTGATGAATAAGATATGTTTAGTCCCCCAAGTTTTGATGAGCAAATTTATTATGATGAAAGCATGCGATTATATTTATGAAAGTGGATTTGGAGAGGTCATGACTTTATTTAGTGATGAATCCACTATTTCGGAAGAGGTTCCAATTGATTATGAGAACAAAGTTGCTATCTATGATGATTATTGTGATGACTTGTATGATATTAAGAATAATGATAACCATGAAACTTGTCATCATGATTTTAGTTTTCAATTGGATTATGCTTCACATGATAGTTATTTTGTTGAGTTTGCTCCCACTACTATTGATGAGAATAAATTTGCTTATGTGGAGAGTAGTAAAATTTCTATGCAAGTAGATCATGAAAAGAATGCTTTATGTGCTATTTATATGGTTGAATTAATTCATGATGCTACTTAAAATTATTATGAGAGAGGATCATATGCTTCTACATATTGCAATAATATCAAGTTTCCTCTCTATGTGCTTAAAATCTTGAAGTTATGCTCGTTTCCCCTTCCTATGCTAGTTGATTATCGTTCCCATAAGTTGTTTGCTCAAAAAATCCTTATGCATAGGAAGTGGGTTAGACTTAAATGTGCTAGCTATATTCTTCATGATGCTCTCCTTATGTTTCAATTCCTATCTTTTATGTGAGCATCATTGAAATCGTCATGCCTAGCTAAAAGGCATTAAAGAAAAGCGCTTGTTGGGAGACAACCCAATATTTACACCTACTGTTTTTGTGTGTTCACATGATTAAGCTACTGTAGTAATCATGTTTTATAGCTTTTGTTTCAATAAAGTGCCAAGTAGAACCTTTGGGAAGACTTGGGTGAATGTTAATGTGACCTTGCTGTAAAAAACAGAAACTTTGCGCTCACGAGATTAGCAGCCATTTTTTACTGGAGAGTGCTTTTAAGTTCATTATTTTTGCAGAATATTAATAGAAAATTCCTCACATCCACAATTATTTAAGAATTTTTTGAGTTATAGAAGTATTCGAAAGTTACAGATTTCTACAGATTGTTCTGTTTTTGACAGATTCTGTTTTCTATGTGTTGTTTGCTTATTTTGACGAATCTATGAGTAGTATCGGAGGGTATGAACCATAGAGAAGTTGGAATATAGTATATATTACACCAATATGAATTTAGAATGAGTTCACAACAGTACCTAAGTGGTGGTTTTATTTTCTTATACTAACGGAGCTTACGAGATTTCTGTTGAGTTTTGTGTTGTGAAGTTTCCAAGTTTTGGGTAAAGATTCGATGGACTATGGAATAAGGAGTGGCAAGAGCCTAAGCTTGGGGATGCCCAAGGCACCCCAAGGTAAAATTCAAGGACAACCAAAAGCCTTAGCTTGGGGATGCCCCGGGAAGGCATCCCCTCTTTCGTCTTCGTCTATCGGTAACTTTACTTAAGGCTACATTTTATTCACCACATGATATGTGTTTTGCTTGGAGCGTCAATTTTTTTTGCTTGCTGTTGGAATAATATCCCAAGATCTGAAATTATTAAATGTTAGAGAGTCTTTACATAGTTACATAATTATTCAACTACACATTGATCTTCACTCATATCTTTTGGAGTAGTTTGTCATTTGCTCTAGTGCTTCACTTATATCTTTTTAGAGCATGGCGGTGGTTTTATTTTGAAGAAATTGATGAACTCTCATGCTTCACTTATATTATTTTGAGAGTATTAAACAACATGGTAATTTGCTTTGGTTATGAATTTAGTCCTAATGTGATAGGCATCCAAGATGGGTATAATAAAAACTTTCATATAAAGTGCATTGAATATTATGAGAAGTTTGATACTTGATGATTGTTTTGAGATATGAGGATGGTCATATTAGACTCATGCTAGTAGAGAAGTTGTGAATTTGAGAAGTACTTGTGTTGAGGTTTGGAAGTCCCATAGCATGCACGTATGGTAACCGTTGTGTGACAAATTTGAAGCATGAGGTATTTCATTGATTGTCATCCTTTGTGTGGAGGTCGAGATCGCGCGATGGTTAACTCCTTCCAACCCTTCCCCTAGGAGCATGTGTGTAGTACTTTGTTTTGATGACTTGTAGATTTTTGCAATAAGTATGTGAGTTCTTTATGACTAATGTTGAGTCCATGGATTATATGCACTCTCACCCTTCCGCCATTGCTAGCCTCTCTTGTAGTGCGCAACTTTTGTCGGTACCATACACCCACCATATGCCTTCCTCAAAACAGCCACCATACCTACCTATCATGGCATTTCATAGCCATTCCGAGATATATTGCCATGCAACTTTCCATTGTTCTTCTTATTATGACACGCTTCATCATTGTTATATTGCAATGCATGATCATGTAGTTGACATCGTATTTGTGGCAAGGCCACTATGCATAATTTTTCATACATGTCACTCTTGATTCATTGCACATCCCGGTACACCGCCGGAGGCATTCATATAGAGTCATATTTTGTTCTAGGATCGAGTTGTAAGTAAATAGAAGTGTGATGATCATCATTATTAGAGCATTGTCTCGAAAAAATTTAAAAAAAAAGAAAGGCCAAAAAAGGGAAAGGCCAAATAAAAAGAAAGAAAAAAAGGACAAAAAGGGCCCAAAAAAGAAAAAAAGGGACAATGCTACTAGCTTTTTTCCACACTTGTGCTTCAAAGAAGCACCATGATCTTCATGATACAGAGTCTCTTGTTTAGTCACTTTCATATACTAGTGGGAATTTTCATTATAGAACTTGGCTTGTATATTCCAACGATGGGCTTCCTCAAATGCCCTAGGTCTTCATGAGCAAGCAAGTTGTATGCACACCCACTTAGTTTCTTTTTTTTGAGCTTTCATACATTTATAGCTCTAGTGCATCCGTTGCATGGCAATCCCTACTCACTCACATTGATATCTATTGATGGGCATCTCCATAGCCCATCGATACGCCTAGTTGATGTGACACCATCTTCCTCTTTTGTCTTCTCCACAACCACCACTCTATTCCACCTATAGTGCTATATCCATGGCTCACGCTCATGTATTGCGTGAAAGTCGAAAAAGTTTGAAAAAATTGAAGTATGAAACAATTGCTTGGCTGAATCCGGGGTTGTGCATGATTTGAGTATTTTATGTGACAAAGATGGAACATAACCAAACTATATGATTTTGTAGGGATGAACTTTCTTTGGCCATGTTATTTTGAGAAGAAATAATTGCTTTGTTAGTATGCTTGAAGTATTATTATTATTATGTCAATATTAAACTTTTGTCTTGAATCTTTCGGATCTGAACATTCATGCCACAATAAAGAAAATTACATTGATAATTATGTTAGGTAGCATTCCACATCAAAAATTCTGTTTTTATCATTTACCTACTCAAGGACGAGCAGGAATTAAGCTTGGGGATGCTTGATACGTCTCCAACGTATCTATAATTTTTGATTGTTCCTTGCTATTATATTATCCATCTTGAATGTTTTATATGCATTTATATGCTATTTTATATGATTTTTGGGACTAACCTATTAACCTAGAGCCCAGTGCCAGTTTCTGTTTTTTCCTTGTTTTTGAGTTTTACAGAAAAGGAATACCAAATAGAGTCCAATTAACGTGCCAATTTTTGATGATTTTTTATGGACCAAAAGAAGCCTTGAGGATAAAAGAGTTGGGCCAGAAGAGTCCCGGGCTGCCCACGAGGGTGGGGGGCGCGCCCACCCCCCAGGGCGCGCCCCCCCATCTCGTGGACAGCCCGGAGACCCCCCTGACTTGTGCCCTACGCCAAAAAATTCTATAAATACCCAAACCTCCAGAAAATAACCTAGATCGGGAGTTCCGCTGCCGCAAGCCTCTGGAGCCACCAAAAACCAATCTAGACCCGTTCCGACACCCTGCCGGAGGGGGGAATCCCTCTCCGATGGCCATCTTCATCATCCCGGCGCTCTCCATGATGAGGGGGGAGTAGTTCACCCTCGGGGCTAAGGGTATGTACCAGTATTTATGTGTTTGATCTCTCTCTCTCTCTCTCTCTCGCGTTCTTGAGATGGCACGATCTTGATGTATCGCGAGCTTTGCTATTATAGTTGGATCTTATGATGCTTCTCCCCCTCTGCCTTCTTGTAATGGATTGAGTTTTCCCTTTGAAGTTATCTTATCGGATTGAGTCTTTAAGGATTTGAGAACACTTGATGTATGTCTTGCGTGGGATACCTGTGGTGACAATGGGGTATTCTATTGATTCACTTGATGTATGTTTTGGTGATCAACTTGCGGGTTCCGTGACCTTGGGAATCTATGCATAGGGGTTGGCACACGTTTTCGTCTTGACTCTTCGGTAGAAACTTTGGGGCATTCTTTGGAGTTCTTTGTGTTGGTTAAATAGATGAATCTGAGATTGTGTGATGCATATCGTATAATCATGCCCACGGATACTTGAGGTGACAATGGAGTATCTAGGTGACATTAGGGTTTTGGTTGATTTGTATCTTAAGGTGTTATTCTAGTACGAACTCTAAGATAGATCGAGTGAAAAGAATAGCTTTGTGCTATTTTACTAGGGACTCTTGAATAGATCGATCAGAAAGAATAACTTTGAGGTGGTTTCATACCCTACAATAATCTTTTCGTTTGTTCTTCGCTATTAGTGACTTTGGAGTGACTCTTTGTTGCATGTTGAGGGATAGTTATATGATCCAGTTATGTTATTATTGTTGAGAGAACTTGCACCAGTGAAAGTATGAACCCTAGGCCTTGTTTCTAAGCATTGCAATACCGTTTTCGCTCACTTTTATCATTAGTCACCTTGCTGTTTTTATATTTTCAGATTACAAAAACCTATATCTACCATCCATATCGCACTTGTATCACCATCTCTTCGCCGAATTAGTGCACCTATACAATTTACCATTGTACTGGTGTGTTGGGGACACAAAAGACACTTTGTTATTTGGTTGCAGGGTTGTTTGAGAGAGACCATCTTCATCCTATGCCTCCCACGAATTGATAAACCTTAGGTCATCCACTTGAGGGAAATTTTCTACTGTCATACAAACCTCTGCACTTGGAGGCCCAACAACGTCTACAAGAAGAAGGTTGCGTATTAGACATCACTTCATCACACACGGTTGGTGATAATAAACTGTGTGGGATCTACTTGATTTTTCGTTTTGATTTGAATTACATAATGGGGTCACAGCGGCAATGGATGGTGTTTGAATTGCTAGACCTTTTATCTACAGTGAACATGCAACTATATGTGTGTCGTAAAAAAATTGGAATTATCGAGGGCTCGTTTGGAAATTTTATACATTAAATTGGTTTTCTAGCCATTTCAGGTGCACAATTCAAAATTAAAGCACATGCACATGCTCTGGTGCACCAACATGGGTTGTAAAATTATATATGTGTCCATGGGTTTATGCTTATGTCCCATGCAAGAAATGGTGATGAATTTTGAACACCATGATACCGTGGCTCTCCGGCAAATGTTGAGGTACTTGCTTTTGTAATTCTAGTAAATCCAAAACCCGTCTGAAATTCTTGAACCTTGGCATGCTATCATGGAATGGCATTAACATGCTGGGGTAAAAAATATTGTCTCATTTGGGGCAGGTTGTGGTATAAGCTTTCTCACAAACCAGAGCTGCTCACAAGAAAGCCTCATGGCTCCGTCAGGGAAATGTGTCACCTTTGTGGACAAAGCGATATTCGTCGCCTCTTCTTCCTTTTAATTTTTTCCTGGTGTCAACATAGAACAGCAGGAGTGTCGTGTTAAATTCTGGATTTTTTCGGGGATCGTTTGGACATTTTTATACGTTAATTGAGTTTTCTAGGCATTTATGTGCATAATTCAAAATTGAACTTCATGCACATGCTCCAGTCCATAAAAACGGGTTGCAAAATCATATGTTTGTCCTTAATTGCAAGATTAGGTAACATGCAAGAAATGAGAACGAATGTCAAACACCTTGACACTGTCGCTCGGCCGCTAACATTGAGATACATGGTTTTAAAATTCTAGTAAATCGAAAACTCGCCTGAAATTCATGAAACTTGACATGATACGATGGAGCGACAGCGACATGCCGTGGTAAAACTATTGTCCCATTTGGGGCAGGTGTGGGTATAAGCTTCTCGCAAACCAGAGCTTCTCTCACAACAAGCCTGATGGTTTCGGTAGGGTACGTGCCACCTTGGGGATGAACCGATATCTGTTGCCTCTTCTTACCTTCAAAATGTTTCTCGTGTCAACATAGAACACCACGAGTGTTGTCTCAATTTTTGGGATTTTTCGGGGTTCACTTGGAAATTTTTATACATTAACTGAGTTTTCTATGCATTCATGTGCATAATTCAAATGTGAACTACATGCACATGCTCTAATGCATATAAATTAGTTGAAAATTCAAATATGTGTCCTTGGTTGCATGCTTAGGTCCCATGCAAGAAATGGGAATGAATGCTAAACACCCTGCCACCGTCACTCGGCCGCAAACATTGAGATACCTGGTTTTTAAATTCTAGTAAATCCAAAGCTCGTCTGAAATTCATGAAACTTGGCATGCTATCATGGAGCGGCATCAACATGCCATGGTAAAGTTTTTGTCCCATTTGGGGCAGGTTTGGGATACGCTTCTCACAAACGAGAGCATCTCACAACAAGCCTGATGGTTTCGGTAGGGAACGTCCCACCTTTGGGGACGAAACGATATCCATTGCCTCGTATTGCTTTCAAAAACTTTCTCGTGTCAACATAGAACAACATGAGTGTTGGGTCAATTTTTGGGATTTTTTGGGATTCGTCTGGACATTTTTATGCATTAATTGAGTTTTCAATGCATTAATGTGCATAATTCAAATTTGAACTACATGCACATGCTCTAATGCATATAAATTGGTTGAAAATTCAAATTTGTGTCCTTGGTTGCATGCTTAGGTCCTATGCAAGAAATGGGAATGAATGGCAAACACCCTGCCACCGTCACTCGGCCGCAAACATTGATATACCTGGTTTTTAAATTCTAGTAAATCCAAAACTCGTCTGAAATTCATGAAACTTGGTATGCTATCATGGAGCGGCATCAATATGCCGTGGTAATTTTTTTGTCCCATTTGGGGCAGGTTTGGGTATAAGTTTCTCACAAACCACAACTTCTCAGAACCAGCCTGATGGTTTCGGTAGGGAACGTCCCACCTTTGGGGATGAAACGATATCCGCTGCCTCTTATTGCTTTCAATTTTTTTTCCAGTGTCAACATAGAACAACATGAGTGTTGTGTTATATTTTGGATTTTTTCGGGGTTCGTTTGGACATTTTTGTACATTAATTGGGTTTTCTAGGCATTTTATGTGCATAATTCAAATTCGAACTGCATGCACATGCTCTAGTGCATATAATTGGTTGGAAAATCAAATCTGTGTCCTTGGGTGCATGCTTAGGTCCCATGCAAGAAATGGGAATGAATTTCAAATACCGGGGCACCATTGATTGCCAGCAAAACGTTGAGATAGTTTGTTTTTAAATTCTAGTAAATCCAAAACTCGCCTGAAATTCATGAAACTTGGCATGCTATCATGGAATGGCACCTCACATGTTGTGGTATTTTTCGTGTCCATTTTGAGAGAAGACGCACTCGAATAACAACGAACAAAGGCATTTTGAAAAAATAGCTGCCACTTTAATATCTCAGACATTTGTATAATTCAAATCGTGTGTGTTCTGTTAACCATTCATATGACGCCACGTGTCTTCGTTTTAATGGCTATAAGAGGCGCCGTGCGGACAACTGCTTGACTGAATGGGAGGCGTGCGGGCAGAGTCCAGTGCGCAGGCTGACCGAGAGGCGTGTAAGCTGTCCTCCAATGCGCAGGCTCACCGGGAAGCGTTCGAGTTGTACGCTGCGCATGCTCACTGGGAAGCAAGCCCTTTGAGTTCCATGGCCGCCCGCCTTCCTCTCCATTAATGGCGCCCGAGCCGCTGTTTAATACGGGCAACCTTACTGTTTGCCTCCCATTCCCCTCCTCCCGCAGACCTCCACCAACGCCATGGCGCAGAATGATCATCCGCCACTAGCCTTCATGTTTGGTGAAGTCGACTCCAAGCCGGAGGAGATAGAAAATAAGGAGGAATGGGGCCTCATGGACATGGCCCTGAACGAGCTAGCCGTGGCAGTTGCTGCCCCCGCTCCTGTCCCAGCTCCCATCCCCGCGCCCGCGCCAGCGACCATCCCCGTAGCATTGACGGGCTGGTCGCTGAGCACTATCACAGAGTTGGAAGCCACGGGCGTCACTGAGGTCTCTGTGGACCCGCGCGAGCTCATGTACATGCCAGCGCCAGTGCCGGTGCCCGTGCGCACCCCTCCACCCACCGTGGCGCCGGTCCCCGTGCGTTGGGCTGCACTCGCCGTGCCCGTGCCCGTGCGCGCCCTCCACCCATAACGGCGCCGGTCCCCGTGCATTTGGCTGCACCCGCCGTGTCCATGTCCGTGCACGCGCCCCCCTCAACGACATGTGACGCTGCCGTCGACCACTACCTCTCAGCGGTGCCAGTTGCCGTCCTCCCGCACCCCGCCCGTCGATCGCGCGACGACATGATGTTTGATTTACAAGTGAAGAATATTTTGTGCTACCTTGAAGACTTCAACAACGGCGTCCCGAAGGACGACAACGACGACGTAGCACGCCGCCTCCGCCGCCGCCGGAAATAGTTTTTTTTGGGGTTTAATACTGTATCTCGAATTCTCGATCATATGAATATAAATTCACAGTGTGACTGAATGAAAGATATGGTTTGAACGAACTTGCGTTTTCTCTCTTAATGTACAGACTTATCAAATGACTTTCTTTTGAAAATAACGTCAATGGTTTTTAAATATAAAACACTCATCGCAAACATTTATTTAGAACACCCGTATGGAAACCGACATCTTCCCGAGGAAGCCAAGGGAAAATGTGCCAAGTAGGATTTGTGCAGCTCTCGATCGTAAATGTTTTAGATAGAACACCCGTATGCAAAGTGAGAGCTATGGTCTCCCCCCTTAAGTCAAGGGAAAATTCACAATGCAGGATTTGTGCATCCCCTCAACGCAAATGGTTGTTTTGGATGACCCGTGTGCAACTGATGGCTTCTCGCCCCTCGTTGGTTACCCCAAGTGGAAGGTTGAGATGTAGCGTAGCGACAAATTTCCCTTGGAAAGATACCAAGGATCGAATCCCGTGAGACTCCGAGGGTCGACAAGTAGGTGTCAACGGCGCCAGAAACTTAGCGGTTGACGGGACCTGCACACAGATACAGATAACTTTGCTCCCAACGAGTACAGAGAGGTTGTCAATCCCTCCGGCCTTGTTGTTTACAAAGGATCAAACACAAGAGATAATAATGATAGCTATGACTGCAACTAGGAAATAAAAACAGGAAGTAAATAGAAGGTGTGATCAGCGGTGGTAATATGGACCGGGGTCCCATGATGTTCACTAGTGATGTCTCTCTCCCAAAAGACGATAAAACAGCAAAGCGAGGTAAACAAATTACAGCTCGGCAATTGACAGGATTATGTGCGCAAACCAATGCTAACTATGCTGCAAAGAAAGGTAGAGGCTCAAGAGCATGGGCGGTACGCCAAGGCAAGTAGACCGAAATCCATCTGCATCTACTACTAATCATCCACCTTGAGATATCTATCCAGAACATCTCGCTGGTATTAAGTTGCGAATCCCACCCAAAGTGTAAACTCAAAGCAACAGACAACTGCATTAAAAGAACTTTGCGTAAAGTAAACAATCCTTGCACCCGCAAGTACAAGCACCGTTGTTTTCTCCCTTGTGGCAACAGCACATCCCCTAGACTCATGTTTCTGTCACTCAAGCTAGTCATCAGGGGGCATGAACCCACAATCAAGCATAACGCTCCCTCTTGGAGTTACTACCTACTACTTGGCCAAAGCAATAAACAGCAACGGAGAACATGCAAGAATTACTCAAGAACAAAGATATAAAAGAGGTGAATCAAATATATTACTCAAACACAATCTGAACATAGTCTCATAATCCATCAGATCCCAGCAAACTCAGCAAAGCAACAACAGAAATATTACATATGTGCCTCGATCATGTAGGGCAGCTCACGAGGTCTAAACCATGAAGAGCAAAGAGGGGAGGAGAACATCACATAGCTACTGATCATGGACCCATGGTCCAAGGTGGAATACTCACGACTCATCCGGGAAGCGTCCATGGTGGTGGAGAAGCTCCCGGTGGTGGTTCTCCCCTCCGGCAGGGTGCCGAGAAGAGTTCTCCTGATGCTCCCGATCTTGGAAGCGCTGCGGCGGCGGAACAGAGGCGAGATCGCGAAAAAGGGTTCTATCCTCGAGGGTTTCGGGACGAGAGGGATATATATGCGAAGGGGGGCAGCCGGAGGCGGAGTAGGGGCCCCAGGCGCCCCCCTGGCGCAGCCAGGGGTGGGGCCACGCCAGGTGGCCGCCTGGGCCTCCCCTGGCTCCCCTCTGGCCCATCTTTGGTTCTTCGCGAAGCTTCCTGTACGCTGATTTTTCCTGGAATTTTTGGAGCACTTTTAATATGGGGGAAACCTGAAATAGAAAAACAGCAGAAAACAGGAACTGGCACTGTGGTGCACTGAGTTAATAGGTTAGTCCAAATATGATCAAAAGTTTATGGAAGTGCATCAATATCATAGAAATATCACACAAAAGAAGCATGGAGCAAGTGGAAATTATAGATACGTTTTGGACGTATCAACATCCCCAAGCTTAATTCCTGCTCGTCCTCGAGTAGGTAAATGATAACAAGCATAATTTCTGTGGTGACATGCTACCAACCATATAAGAACTTTTTAAGTAAAGCAATCAAGGCATGTAATTCAATTCAAGTCATAACAAGCAAGAGTCTATATTAGCATTGTAACAAGCAACATAACAACATAAAGGTGCAAGAGCTCTCGCTGTGCGTGACTCGAATGTCTCCAAATGGTGTTTGCGTGCAAGAAAGGGGATAGGGATATACGAGAGAGTAAAACATAGTTTTTGTATTGTTGAGAACTTAATCTACTAAAGTTTCACACTTGGTCTTCTTTGGAATCTTATCTTGACTCATCCCCAGACCACTAGCCAGGTACAAGTCAAAATGATCCACTCCCTTTCGATATTTTGAGCACTCATGCAATGGATGAGCGTAAGCAAGAAAGTTGACACTTAGGATGGCAAAGAGAGAAAAATGATGAAGGGGGAAGACAAAAAAGGTGTGAAAGGCTCACATCAATGAGGAGAATCATAGGCGAGAGAAAGCCAAATGATAGATATGATGTGAGGAGTAGGGATTGCCATGCAACGGATGCACATATGAGCTAAGGTAAGCTCTCCAATGGAACTAGTGGGGGTGCATCCAACTTGCTCGCTCAAGAAGACCTAGAGCTCTTTTGAGGAGGCTCATCATTGAAATATACAAGCCAAGTTCTATAGTGTGAAGGTCCCCACATAGCTATATGCATGAATGATAATCTCTATGGAGTACAAGGTATAAGATGGAGTACGAGTGTGGATCTCTCAAAAGGAATAGTAGTGTGCCCCCTTCTCTCTTTTTATTTATTTTTCTCCTTTTTATTTTTTTTATTTTTTTGTGGCCTCAATGGCTCTTTCTATTTAACTCTCATTTGTCCTCTTTGGGATCTTTTCCTCACTTTAGGGGCAACACTTGTTGGGGAACGTAGCATAATTCAAAAAATTTCCACGTCTTCACCAAGATCCAACTATGGATACATCTAGCAACGAGCAAGTAAGAGTGCATCTACATACTGTTATGAAGATTGCGCGCGGAAGCTTTCAACGAAGCAAGGATGAAGTAGTCGTACTCTTCACGTTCTTCGTCACCGATGATCTAGCGCCGAACGGACGTCACCTCCGCGTTCAACACACGTACGGTGCAGCAACGTCACCTCCTTCTTGATCCAGCAAGGGGGGAGGAGAAGTCGTCAGAGATCCGGCAGCACGACGGCGTGATGACGGATGCAGTGGAGATCGCAGCAGGGCTTCGCCAGGCGCCCTGCGTGGGAGTTGGGAGGTGTGACGGGAGGGGGAGAGGCGCCAGGGCTTGGGGTGCGGCTGCCCTCTCTCCCCCCCACATATATATAGGGGCCAGGGGGGGCGCCTGGACCCCCTGCAGATCCAATCTGCAAGGGGGCGGCGGCCAGGGGGGGTTCCTTGCCCCCCAAGGCAAGTGGAGCCCCCCTCCCCCTTAGGGTTTGAACCCTAGGCGCATGGGGAGGTGGGCCCCCTTGCGGTGTGCCAGCCCTGAGGGCTGGACACTTCCCCTCGCGGCCTAGAGGCCCCACTGGGATGGGTGGCCCCACCCGGTGGACCCCCGGGGCCCCTCCGGTGGTCCCGGGACACTCCCGGTGACCCCCGGAGATCACCCGTTGGCCGAAACTGGACTTCCCATATATCAATCTTTACCTCCGGACCATTCCGGAACTCCTCGTGACGTCCGGGATCTCATCCGGGACTCCGAACAACTTTCGGGTTTCCACGTGCATTTATCTCTACGACCCTAGCGTTACCGAACCTTAAGTGTGTAGACCCTACGGGTTCGGGAGACACGTAGACATGACCGAGACTACTCTCCGGTCAATAACCAACAGCGGGATCTGGATACCCATGTTGGTTCCCACGTGTTCCTCGATGATGTTCATCGGATGAACCACTGTGTCAAGGATTCACTTAATCCCGTATGTTATTCCCTTTGTCCATCGGTACGGTACTTGCCCGAGATTCAATCGTTGGTATTCCCGATACCTTGTTCAATCTCATCATGGCAAGTCTCTTTACTCGATCCGTAATCCATCATCCCGTGACTAACTACTTAGTCACATTGAGCTCATTATGATGATGCTTACCGAGTGGGCCCAGAGGTACCTCTCCGTCATACGGAGTGACAACATCCCAGTCTCGGTTCGTACCAACTCAACAGACACTTTCGGAGATACCCGACGCGTACCTTTATAGCCACCCATTTACGTTGTGACGGTTGGCACACCCAAAGTATTCCTACGGCATCCGGGAGTTGTACAACCTCATGGTCTAAGGAATAAATACTTGACACCGAAAAGCTTATGCATTACGAACTATACGATCTCGTGTTATGCTCAAGTTTGGGTCTTGTCCATCACATCATTCTCCTAATGATGTGATCCCGTTATCACTGACATCCTATGTCCATGGTCAGGAAACCGTGACCATCTGTTGATCAACGAGCTGGCTACTAGAAGCCTACCAGGGACTCATTGTGGTCTGTGTATTCACACATGTATCGCTGTTTCCGTACAATACAATTCAAGCATGAATAACAAACGATTATCATGAACAAGGAGATATAATAATAATACTTTTATTATTGCCTCTAGGGCATATCTCCAACAGTCTCCCACTTGCACTAGAGTCAATAATCTAGTTACATTGTGATGAATCGAACACCCATAGAGTTCTGGTGTTGATCATGTTTCGCTCGTGAAAGAGGTTTAGTCAACGGGTCTGCAACATTCAGATCCGTATGCACTTTACAAATATCTATATCTCCATCCTGAACATAATTCCGGATGGAGTTGAAACGGCGCTTGATGTGCTTGGTCTTCTTGTGAAACCTGGGCTCCTTGGTAATAGCAATAGCACCAGTGTTGTCACAGAAGAGAGTCATCGGGCTTGACGCGCTTGGAATGACTCCTAGGTCGGTGATGAACTCCTTCATCCAGACTCCTTCCTGCGCTGCTTCCGAAGCAGCTATGTACTCCGCTTCACATGTAGATGCTGCCACCACGCTTTGCTTGCAACT
The DNA here is from genome assembly GCA_902687465.1 of Secale cereale. Taxonomy (NCBI): domain Eukaryota; kingdom Viridiplantae; phylum Streptophyta; class Magnoliopsida; order Poales; family Poaceae; genus Secale; species Secale cereale. Next base: position 414,755,268 of record LR738709.1, read on the forward strand.
GCACCAGCTGACTGCCCCTCCATTCAAAATATACACGTATCCGGTTTGTGACTTAGAGTCATCCAGATCTGTGTCGAAGCTAGCATCGACGTAACCCTTTATGACGAGCTCTTCGTCACCTCCATAAACGAGAAACATATCCTTAGGTCTTTTCAGGTACTTCAGGATGTTCTTGACCGCTGTCCAGTGTTTCGTACCGGGATCACTTTGGTACCTCCCTACCAAACTTATGGCAAGGTTCACATCAGGTCTGGTACACAGCATGGCATACATGATAGAACCTATGGCCGAGGCATAGGGAATGACACTCATCTTTTCTCTATCTTCTGCCGTGGTCGGCGACTGAGTCTTACTCAATCTCATACCTTGTAAAACATGCAAGAATCCTTTCTTTGACTGATCCATATTGAACTTCTTCAATATTTTGTCAAGGTATGTACTTTGTGAAAGACCAATGAGGCGTCTCGATCTATCTCTATAGATTTTGATGCCTAATATGTAAGCAGCTTCTCCAAGGTCCTTCATTGAAAAACTTTTATTCAAGTAGGCCTTTACATTTTCCAAGAATTCTATATCATTTCCCATTAGCAATATGTCATCCACATATAATATGAGAAATGCCACAGAGCTCCCACTCACTTTCTTGTAAACACAGGCTTCTCCATAAGTCTGTATAAAGCCAAACGCTTTGATCACCTCATCAAAGCGAATATTCCAACTCCGAGATGCTTGCACCAGCCTGTAAATCGAGCGCTGGAGCTTGCATACCTTGTTAGCGTTCTCTGGATCGACAAAACCTTCCGGTTGCATCATATACAACTCTTCCTTGAGGAAGCCATTAAGGAATGCTGTTTTGACGTCCATTTGCCATATCTCATAATCATAGAATGCGGCAATAGCTAACATGATTCTGACTGACTTCAGCATCGCTACGGGAGAGAAAGTCTCGTCGTAGTCAATCCCTTGAACTTGTCGATAACCCTTAGCGACAAGCCGAGCTTTATAGATGGTCACATTACCATCCGCATCTTTCTTCTTCTTAAATATCCATTTGTTTTCTATGGCGTGCCTATCATTAGGCAAGTCCACCAAAGTCCATACTTTGTTTTCATACATGGATTCTATCTCGGATTTCATGGCTCCAAGCCATTTATTGGAATCTGGGCCCGCCATTGCTTCTTCATAGTTCGAAGGGTCACCGTTGTCTAACAACATGATTTCTAGTATAGGGTTGCCGTACCACTCTGGTGCGGAACGTACCCTTGTGGACCTTCGAAGTTCAGTAGTAACTTGATCAGTTTCTTCATGATCATTATCATTAACTTCCTCCCTTGTCGGTGCAGGCACCTCAGGAACAGTTTCCTGTGCTGCGCTACTTTCCGGTCCAGGAGGGGTGACTGTCACCTCATCAAGTTCTACTTTCCTCCCATTCACTTCTTTCGAGAGAAACTCTTTCTCCAGAAAGCATCCATTCTTGGCAACAAAGACTTTGCCTTCGGATCTGTGGTAGAAGGTGTACCCAATTGTTTCCTTTGGGTATCCTATGAAGACGCATTTTTCCGATTTGGGTTCGAGCTTTTCAGGTTGAAGTTTCTTGACATAAGCATCGCAACCCCAAACTTTCAGAAACGACAGCTTCGGTTTCTTGCCAAACCAAAGTTCATACGGAGTCGTCTCAACGGATTTCGACGGAGCCCTATTTAAAGTGAATGCGACAGTCTCTAAAGCATAACCCCAAAAAGATAGCGGTAAATCGGTGAGGGACATCATAGATCGCAGCATGTCCAACAGAGTACGATTTCGACGTTCGGACACACCGTTACGTTGAGGTGTTCCGGGCGGTGTCAATTGTGAAACAATTCCACAGCTTCTAAGGTGTGTGCCAAATTCATGACTTAAATATTCACCCCCACGATCCGATCGCAAGAACTTTATTTTTCTGTCACGTTGATTCTCAACCTCTTTCTGAAATTCCTTGAACTTTTCAAAGGTCTCAGACTTGTGTTTCATCAAATAGATATACCCATATCTACTCAAGTCGTCTGTGAGGGTGAGAACATAACGATAGCCTCCGCGAGCCTCAACACTCATTGGACCGCACACATCGGTATGTATGATTTCCAGCAAGTTGGTTGCTCGCTCCATTGTTCCGGAGAACAGAGTCTTGGTCATCTTGCCTAAAAGGCATGGTTCGCACGTGTCAAATGATTCATAATCAAGAGACTCTAGAAGTCCATCTGAATGGAGCTTCTTCATACGTTTGACACCAATATGACCAAGGCGGCAATGCCACAAGTATGTGGGACTATCATTATCAACTTTACATCTTTTGGCATCTACACTATGAATATGTGTATCACTACGTTCGAGATTCATCAAAAATAAACCATTGACCAGCGGGGCATGACCATAAAACATATCTCTCAAATAAATAGAACAACCATTATTCTCCGATTTGAAAGAGTAGCCATCTCGCATAAGACGAGATCCAAAAACAATGTTCATGCTCAAAGCTGGTACTAAATAACAATTATTCAGGTTTAAAACTAATCCCGAGGGTAGATGTAGAGGCAGCGTGCCGACGGCGATCACATCGACCTTGGAACCATTCCCGACGCGCATCGTCACCTCATCCTTCGCCAGTCTCCGTTGATTCCGCAGCTCCTGTTTTGAGTTACAAATGTGAGCAACTGCACCGGTATCGAATACCCAGGAGCTACTACAAGTGCTGGTAAGGTACACATCAATAACATGTATATCATATATACCTTTGACGTTGCCGGCCTTCTTGTCTGCTAAATATTTGGGGCAGTTCCGCTTCCAGTGACCCGTTCCCTTGCAATAAAAGCACTCTGTTTCAGGCTTGGGTCCATACTTTGGCTTCTTCCCGGCAACAGGCTTGCCAGGCGCGGCAACTTGCTTGCCGTCCTTCTTGAAGTTCTTCTTACCCTTGCCTTTCTTGAACTTAGTGGTTTTATTGACCATCAACACTTGATGTTCTTTCTTGATGTCTACCTTCGCTGATTTCAGCATCGAATACACCTCGGGAATGGACTTCTCCATCCCCTGCATATTGAATTTCAACACGAAGCTCTTGAAGCTTGGTGGGAGCGATTGGAGGATTCTGTCAACGACCGCTTCATCTGGGAGATTCATTCCCAGCTGAGACAAGCGGTTGTGCAATCCTGAAATCTTGAGGATGTGCTCACTGACAGAACTGTTCTCCTCCATCTTACAGCTGAAGAATGCGTCGGAGACATCATATCTCTCGACTCGGGCATGAGCTTGGAAAACCATTTTCAGCTCTTCGAACATCTCATATGCTCCGTGGTGCTCAAAACGTTTTTGGAGCCCCGACTCTAAGCTGTAAAGCATGCCGCACTGAACCAGGGAGTAATCATCACAACGCGACTGCCAAGCGTTCATAACGTCTTGGTTCGCTGGGAGAACGGGTGCATCACCTAGCGGTGCTTCTAGGACATAGGTTCTCTTGGCAGCTCTGAGGATAATCCTCAGGTTACGGACCCAATCCGTGTAGTTGCTACCATCGTCTTTCAGCTTGGTTTTCTCTAGGAACGCGTTGAAGTTGAGGGAAACTGGAGCGTGGGCCATTTGATCTACAAGAGATATTGTAAAGAATTTAGACTAAGTTCATGACAATTAAGATCATCTTAATCAAATTTTAATGAACTCCCACTCAGAATGACATCTCTCTTGTCATCTAAGTGATACACGATCCGAATCGAGTAGTCCGTGTTCGATCATCACGTGAGACGGACTAGTCATCAACGGTGAACATCTTCATGTTGATCGTATCTTCTATACGACTCGTGTTCGACCTTTCGGTCTTCCGTGTTCCGAGGCCATGTCTGTACATGCTAGGCTCGTCAAGTGAACCCTAAGTGTATCGCGTGTGTAAATCTGTCTTACACCCGTTGTATGCGAACGTTAGAACCTATCACACCCGATCATCACGTGGTGCTTCGGAGCAACGAGCTTTAGCAACGGTGCACAGTTACGGGAAACACAATACTTGAAATTTTAGTGAGAGATCATCTTATTTACTACCGTCGTTCCAAGTAAACAAGATGCATAAACATGATAAACATCACATGCAATCAATTAAAGTGACATGATATGGCCAATATCATCTTGCTCCTTGGATCTCCATCTTCGGGGCACCATGATCATCTTGTCACCGGCTCGACACCATGATCTTCATCATCATGAACTCCATCATCGTGTCTTGAAGAAGTTGTCACGCCAACTATTACTTCTACTACTATAGCTAACATTTAGCAATGAAGTAAAGTAATTACATGGCGTTATTCAGTGACACGCAGGTCATACAATAATAAAAACAACTCCTATGGCTCCTACCGGTTGTCAAGTTCATCGACATGCAAGTCGTGATTCCCTATTAAAAAACATGATCAATCTCATACATCACATATATCATTCATCACATCTTCGTTCTTGGCCATACCACGTCACACAGCACATGCTGCAAAAACAAGTTAGACGTCCTCTAATTGTTGTTGCAAGTTTTACGTGGCTTCTATAGGATTTCTAGCAAGAACGTTTCTTACCTACGCCAAAACCACAACGTGATTTGTCAACTTCTATTTACCCTTCATAAGGACCCTTTTCATCGAATCCGATCTGACTAAAGTAGGAGAGACAGACACCCTCCAGCCACCTTATGCATCTAGTGCATGTCTGTCGGTGGAACCAGTCTCACGTAAGCGTACGTGTAAGGTCGGTCTGGGCCGCTTCATCCCACAATACCGCCGAATCAATATTGACTAGTAACGGTAAGAAAGTTGAACAAGATCATACGCCCACAACTGCTTTGTGTTCTACTCGTGCAAGATGCTACGCATAAAACCTAGGCTCAGATGCCACTGTTGGGGAACGTAGCATAATTCAAAAAATTTCTACGTCTTCACCAAGATCCAACTATGGATACATCTAGCAACGAGCAAGTAAGAGTGCATCTACATACCGTTATGAAGATTGCGCGCGGAAGCTTTCAACGAAGCAAGGATGAAGTAGTCGTACTCTTCACGTTCTTCGTCACCGATTATCTAGCGCCGAACGGACGGCACCTCCGCGTTCAACACACATACGGTGCAACAACGTCACCTCCTTCTTGATCCAGCAAGGGGGGAGGAGAAGTCGTCAGAGATCCGGCAGCACGACGGCGTGATGACGGATGCAGTGGAGATCGCAGCAGGCCTTCGCCAGGCGCCCTGCGTGGGAGTTGGGAGGTGTGACGGGAGGGGGAGAGGCGCCAGGGCTTGGGGTGCGGCTGCCCTCTCCCCCCCACATATATATAGGGGCCAGGGGGGG
>LR738709.1:414760629-414816359 GCA_902687465.1 Secale cereale
GTTACCGAACCTTAAGTGTGTAGACCCTACGGGTTCGGGAGACACGTAGACATGACCGAGACTACTCTCCGGTCAATAACCAACAGCGGGATCTGGATACCCATGTTGGTTCCCACGTGTTCCTCGATGATCTTCATCGGATGAACCACTGTGTCAAGGATTCACTTAATCCCGTATGTTATTCCCTTTGTCCATCGGTACGGTACTTGCCCGAGATTCGATCGTCGGTATTCCCGATACCTTGTTCAATCTCGTCATGGCAAGTCTCTTTACTCGATCCGTAATCCATCATCCCGTGACTAACTACTTAGTCACATTGAGCTCATTATGATGATGTCTTACCGAGTGGGCCCAGAGGTACCTCTCCGTCATACGGAGTGACAACATCCCAGTCTCGGTTCGTACCAACTCAACAGACACTTTCGGAGATACCCGATGCGTACCTTTATAGCCACCCATTTACGTTGTGACGGTTGGCACACCCAAAGTATTCCTACGGCATCCGGGAGTTGTACAACCTCATGGTCTAAGGAATAAATACTTGACACCGAAAAGCTTATGCATTACGAACTATACGATCTCGTGTTATGCTCAAGTTTGGGTCTTGTCCATCACATCATTCTCCTAATGATGTGATCCCGTTATCACTGACATCCTATGTCCATGGTCAGGAAACCATGACCATCTGTTGACCAACGAGCTGGCTACTAGAGGCCTACCAGGGACTCATTGTGGTCTGTGTATTCACACATGTATCGCTGTTTCCGTACAATACAATTCAAGCATGAATAACAAACGATTATCATGAACAAGGAGATATAATAATAATACTTTTATTATTGCCTCTAGGGCATATCTCCAACAACACTCTATATATTACAAGAAGTATAGAAGATCTTTCACACTTTACAAAAGTACTCAACATAAAGAAAATGAAACTATCATGATGTATGCAAATGTATGCCTCTGCCGGTGTAGTAGGATATGCAATGATACTAGCGCGTCATGTAGCAATGATTAGGGCAAGGCCCAACTAGCATGCGGCTCATCGATCAAGCAAAAAGCATGTATGACATGAAGATCAAGTCATGAGAAGATGGATGTTGCATGGCAATGTATCTCAGAAAGGCTATGGAAATGCCTTGATAGGTAGGTATGGTGGCTGTTTTGAGGAAGGATATAATGAGGCTTATGATGACAGAGCATATCGTGCCAAGGATTTGGATGCACCGGCGAAGTATGCGCCAACTCTCGAGGTGAGAAAGGGCAATGCACGGTACCGAAGAGGCTAGAAAAATATGGCTAGGTGGAAGTGTCAACTTTCGAATACTCACATTAGTCCGAAGAACTCATGCACTTATTATCAGTAACTCTCAATCTAATTAGGAGGTTCACAAAGAGACAAGTACCCCGAGGAGGAGTGTATGGGGGTTTGGTTATCCTTGCGCATCCTCGACTCATGGTACGTGAGTGTACTCTAATATTCGATCCCTCCAAAGATTAGTGATCCATCTAGTAGCTAAAGTTCTCAACTATTTTGTAGGTTTTCGAAAATAAACACAGATTGCCCAAAATACGACATCTATCACTAATAGGCTAAAGCTCTTGACACCAAAAGTTCAGACATTACTCATGGCAATACCTCAAAACTATTGCAAGTTACTACTAAAATTAAATAGCAACCTCAATTACCTACTTTAAGTTAAGACACACAACTCAGTGCAACAGGCAAACTCTCTTAACAAGATAAACATGAAAACTCAAGAGAGTTCAGCAACTAGCTAAACAAAAGCTCTTTAAAAAGAAAAGCATGAAAACTAAGAGCTAAACATGACAGCAGCTATGGAAAGACAAAGAACACACACATCAAAGATAAGCATGAAAATCCTATGTTGTGTTCTAGGTTGAAGTGGAGCGTGTTTCTCTCCCACACAAAGAAAGCTGGGTTCTAACTTGTTATGAACAACAAGCAAAGCTAAAGAAAACTAAAAAAAGAAACTAAGAGCAAGACGCTCCAAGCATAGCACATAACGCATGAAGTGATAAAATTATAGTGGAACGAAAGACGAACTGATAATTGTTGATGGAGAAGGGGATGCATGGGGGCATCCCCAAGCTTAGACGCTTGAGTCTTCTTGAATATTTCTTGGGGGTGCACAGGGGCATCCCCAAGCTTGAGCGTTTGACCCTCCTGAATCTTCTTTTATCATCTTCCCTCGCACACTTGAAAACTCCCTTCATACATAACTCATCATAATCTGATTAGCGAGGTTAGTACCCACAATAAAATAATTTTTCCCTGCTGGAAATAAAGATAATCTTGAATAGCTACTGTTTCTCAAGATTGCCAAAAGGTTTTTGCAAAGAAAAAGCAAGCTCAAGGTTTGCAAAACGAAGAAAAGGCAAAACAGGACAGAATCTGTGAAAAACAGACCAGCAGGTAGTAAATAATTTTGTCGGGGCACTTCTGCAACTCAAATCAAAAAACTTAGAACAGACGCTCGAAAGCCAATTGTATAGAGCACGCTGTCAAAAAAATTCAGATCAAAAAGATGATCTAGTGATTTTATTCGAATTTTTCTGTCCAAGGACAGAATCTGTTTTCTGGACAGCACGTCACAACTTTTGAACTTTCTTGCAATCGGCGGCTAAACTTGGCACAAAGCTGAAAAGAAAAGATACAATGATGATGCTACTATAGTAAGAAACATCAAGACACAACAAAAGCAAAATAAAACCTAATTCGTTGTGGGCTGCCTCCCAAAAGCGCTTTCTTTTATGCCTTTAAGCTAGGCATAATGCAAAAAGAGAAGATCAAGTTTTATCAAGAGTAAGAGAATAGCTAGCCCGTGTAACAGACTCAAAAGGCAACTTAATCTTCTTTCTAGGGAAGTGTTCCATCCCTTTCTTGAGAGGGAATTGGAACTTTATATTCCCCTATTTCATGTCAATGATAGCACCAACGGTGCGAAGAAAAGGACGTCCCAAAATAATTGGACATGAAGGTTCACATTCAATATCCATAATAGTAAAATCAACGGGAACATAATTGTCATTGACAATGATAAGAACATCATCGATTGATGTCCAAAACGTATCTATAATTTCTGCTTGCTCCATGCCACTTTTGGGTGATATTGCTATGATATTCATACACTTCCATACACTTTTGATCATATTTGGACTAACTTACTAATCCAGTGCACCCCAGTGCCAGTTTCTGTTTTCGGCTGTTTTTGTATTTCAGGTTTTCACGTTTCGAGAACTGCCCAGAAAAATCCAGAAAAATTATATAAAAAATCAGCGATACGGAAACAACAATGCGTCCGAAGGGCAGCCTGGGGGGGGGGCACAGGGGCTCCAGGCGCCCTGTGGGCGCCTCGGCCCCCCGAGACTCTCCCGGTGCCCTACTTTGGCATATATTTAAAGGACTCTCCGAAACCCTCAGACTTGGACTTCTTTTCGCGATCCCATCTCTGTTCCGTCGCCGCCGCCGCTTCCAAGATCGGGAGCACCAGGAGAACTCTTCCCGGCACCCTGCCGGAGGGGAGGATCACCACCGGGAGCTTCTCCACCACCATGGACGCCTCCCGGATGACTTATGAGTAGTCTCCCTTGGACCATGAGTCCATGACCAGTAGCTATGTGATGTTCTCCTCCCGTTCTTGTGCTTCACTAATTAGTCCTCGTGAGCTGCCCTACATGATCGAGGCACCTATGTAATCCTTATGCTGTTGCTATGTTGAGTTTGCTGGGATCCGATGGATTATGAGATTATGTTCAGATTGATCTTGAGTAATATATTTGATTCACCTATTTTATATTTTAGTTCATAAGTAATTCTTGCATGTTCTCCGTTGTTATTTATTGCTTTGGCCGAGTAGTAAGTAGTGACTCCAAGAGGGAACGTTATGCTTGATTGTGGGTTCATGCCCCTCGATGACTAGCTTGAGTGACAGAAACATGAGTCTAGGGGATGTGCTATTGCCACAAGGGGGAAAACAACGGTGCTTGTGCCCGCGGGTGCAAGGATTGTTTACTTTACGCAAAGTTCTTTTAATGCAGTTGTCTGTTGCATTGAGTTTACACTATGGGTGGGACTCGCAACTTAATACCAGCGAGATGTTCTGGATAGATATCTCAAGGTGGATGATTAGTAGTAGATATTGATGGATTTCGGTCTACTTACTTTGGCGTACCGCCCATGCTTTGAACCTCAACCTTTCTTGCAATGTAGTCAGCATTGGTTTGCGTTCGTGGTCCTATCAATTGCCCAGCTGTAATTTGTTTACCTCACATAGCTGTTTTATCGTCTTTTGGGAGAGAGACATCACTAGTGAACATCATGAGACTCCGGTCCATATTACCATCATTGATCACATCCACTATTTACCTTTCCGTTATTTACTTACTATTGCAAAAACTATCTATCACTACTATCATTGCTTTTAACCCTTTGTGAACTACAAGGCCGGAGAGATTGACAACCTCTCTGTACTCGTTGGGAGCAAAGTTATCTGTATCTGTGTGCAGGTCCACGTTGGTTGCTACTAATCTGGCGCCGTAGCAATTGACACCTACTTGTTGAACCTAGGAGTCTCTGGGGAATCGATCCTTGGCATCTTTGCTAGGGGAAAACACTTCTACTTACTGCATCTTACACCTTCCACTTGGGGTAACCCACGAGGGGTTCGAGGCCCATCAAGGAGTATTTTCTGGCGCCGTTGCCGGGGACTCCACTCTTCAGGATAGGGGAGTTGCATGCTATCTTTTACCTTTGCTTTTTAGTCTTGTTAGTTTACCTTTCAGTTTTTGCTTTAGTACCTTTTATCGAAAATCACAAAAATAGTTATCTTGCTTGCTTGCTACTATGGGTTCCACCGAGAACACCAAGTTGTGTGACTTCACTAGTCACAACAACGATGACTTTATCAGCACACCTATCACTACACCTGCCACTTCAGCACCTTCATATGAAATTAAACCTGCTTTACTGAACTTAGTCATGAAAGAACAATTCTCCGGTGCTGGAGATAATGCTGCTTTACACTTGAACAACTTTGTTGAACTTTGTGATATGCAAAAGTACCAAGAAATAGATGGTAATATTGTTAAGCTTAAGCTTTTTCCTTTGTCGTTGAGAGGAGGAGCTAAAATTTGGTTTCAGTCTTTGCCTAGAAATAGCATAGATTCTTGGGACAAGTGCAAAGATGCTTTTATCGGAAAATACTATCCACCTGCTAAAATTATCCAACTTAGAAGTAACATCATGAATTTTAAAAAATTGGATAATGAACACGTTGCCCAAGCTTGGGAACGTATGAAGTCTCTTATCAAAAACTGCCCTACTCACGGTTTGACTACTTGGATGGTTATCCAAACTTTTTATGCAGGCTTGAACTTTACCTCGCGGAACTTGTTAGACTCGGCCGCGGGAGGAACTTTTATGTCAACTACACTTGGTGCTGCCACAAAGCTTCTCGATGAGATGATGACTAACTATTCCCAATGGCACACCGAACGCGCTCCAACAGGTAGGAAGGTAAACTCTGAGGAGATTTCCTCCCTCAATGAAAAAGTTGACTTGATCATGTCTCTACTTTCGAAGCAATCTACTGTTGATCCTCGTGATGTTCCTTTAAATTCTTTGATTGCTCAAGAACAAGTAGATGTTAATTTTATCTCTAGAAACAATTTTAACAACAATGCTTATAGGAGTAACTTTGGTAACAATTCTAGACCGTTCCCCTCTAACTCTTATGGGAACAACAATGCTTATCCAAGTACCAAGAACTCCAATACTGAACTAGAGACCATGCTTAGAGATTTCATCACTACCCAAAAAGCTTTTAATAAGAATGTAGAAGAGAAACTACATAAACTAGATGATCTTTCCTTTAAGGTAGACCACTTAGCCAATGAGGTAAAATTGCTAAAAATTGAAACTTCTCCTCTTAAGGAGAGGGAAGTCATCCCTATTAATGCTACTCCAGTGCAAATTAATGAAAACATTAGGATGATGGCTAAGCTTAAAGAGAGATGGGCTAGAGAAAGGGAGGAAGAGGAAAGAATTAAGGGCCTTCCTACCCACCACACTGTTGCTACTATCCAAGTTATTGAGGATGTTCACACTCTTAGCACCCAATGTACTCCTGGTCCCAATGGACCTATTAATGGTGATGCTATAGAAACTACCAACCAAGTGAACCTTAAGGACACCACTACCACTTTACTTGATGCTCGTGACCTTGATTTTGATAATTGCACTCTTACCGAAGTTATTGATTTCCTTCACAAAATGTCTAGAGATCCCCGCACTAGCACGCTTAACCTTGCCTTCACAGAGCATATCACTAATGCTCTCATCAAAGCTAGGGAGGAGAAACTTAGAGTAGAAGCCTCCATACCTAGAAAGCTAGAAGATGGTTGGGATCCTATGATAAAAATTTATTTGAATGACTTCTCTTGTTATGCATTATGTGATGTTGGTGCTAGTACCTCTGTTATGCCCAAAAGGATATATGATATGCTTAAATTGAAACCTTATGATTCTTGTTCTTTTGGTGTTCGTCTCGTTGATTCTTCCATAAAGAAACCTTTGGGGAGGATCGACGATGTTCTTATCGTTGTCAATGATAATTATGTGCCCGTTGATTTTACTATTATGGATATTGAATGTGATCCTTCATGTCCAATTATTTTGGGACGTCCCTTTTTGCGCACCGTTGGTGCTATCATTGACATGAAAGAGGGTAATATAAAATTTCAGTTTCCTCTCAAGAAAGGGATGGAACACTTCCCTCGTAAGAAGGTCAAGTTACCTTTTGAGACCGTTGTACGGGCTAGTTATTCTTTTACTCTTGATAAAACTTGATCTATGCATTATGCCTAGCTTAAAGGCATAAAAGAAAGCGCTTTTGGGAGGCAGCCCACATGAATAAATTTTTTGCTTTTGTTGTGTCTTGATGTTGTTTACTGCTGTAGCATCATCATTGTATCTTTGTTTTTCATATTTGTGCCAAGTATAGCCTCTGATTGCTAGAAAGTTCAAAATTTGTGAGGTGCTGTCCAGGAAACAGATTCTGTCCTTGGATAGAAAAATTCGTATAAAATCACCAGATCATCTTTTTGGTCTGAATTTTTTCGACAGCGTTCTCTATATAATTGTCTTTCGTGCGTCAGTTCTAAGTTTTTCTGAATTGAGTTGCAGAAGTATCCCGAACAGGTCAATTACTGCCTGCTGTTCTGTTTTTCACAGATTCTGTCCTGTTTTGCCTTACCTTCACTTTGCAAATTAAGAACTTGCTTTTTCTTTGCAAAAACCTTTTGGCAATCTTGAGAAACAGTAGAACTTCAAGAATATCCTTATTTCCAGCAAGGTATAATTATTTTATTAAGGGTACTAACCTCGCTAATCAGATTATGATGAGTTGTGTATGAAGGGAGTTTTCAAGTGTGCGAGGGAAGATGATAAAAAGATTCAGGAGTGTCAAGCGCTCAAGCTTGGGGATGCCCCCGTGCACCCCCAAGAAATATTCAAGGAGACTCAAGCGTCTAAGCTTGGGGATGCCCCCGTGCATCCCCTTCTCCATCAACATTATCAGTTCGTCTTTCGTTTCGCTATATTTTTATCACTTCACGTGTTATGTGCTATGCTTGGAGCGTCTTGCTTTTAGTTTTCTTTTTAGTTTTTCATAACGAGTCGGAACCCAACATTCCTTTATGTGGGAGAGAAACACGCTCCACCTCTACCTAGAACATTACATAGAATTTTCATGTCTATCTATGCTGTGCGTGTTCTTTGTCTTTTAATAGCTACTATCATACTCTGCTCTTAGTATTCATGCTTATCTTTTCAAGAGCTTTTATTTAGTTGGTTGCTTGAACTCTCTTTAATTACCATGCTCACCTTATTAAGAGAGTTTGCTTCCGTTGCATTGGTTAATGTGTCTATGATAAAGATGCTACTTTCATGATGGTGCTTAGTAGTTCAGGTTTTCTTTTGGTTAATCTCAAATAGCTGGGGGGTTCCCAATGTGTTATTGGAGTACCAACTTGGTTTGTTTGCCTATGATGTGGTATGGTTTAGTAATATCTTCCTTCGAGAATTTATTTTGATTGACTTGGCGTATGCTCACGCATATTCAAGACTGTAAAGAAAGTCTGTCAAGCCTTGATGATCTTTTATTTCTAAGTAGCGATATAACTACCATGCCTGATTCAATATTGCTTTGTCGCTCTGCATGATTATGACCGTCATTGCTCTCTTAGTTGGTCGCTCCCAGTCTTTTGCTAACCTCCACCTGTACTAAGCAAACTAACCATGCAATACATAGCTCATGGGAAAGTAGCCTAAAAACTATTGTGTTAAAGAATATGTTGCTTATGTATCTTATTTCTTATGAGTTGCTTGCTGAGCGGTAACCATGTTTCTGGGGACGCCATCAACTGTCACACTCTTGTTGAATATCATGTGAGTTGCTATGCATGTTCGTCTTGTCCGAAGTAAGGGTGATTTACCGTGGGTTGAATAACTATGCATATTGTTAGAGAAGAACATTGGGCCGCCAACCAAAGCCATGCATCATGGTGGAAGTTTTAGCTTGGACCTTAATCCTCAATCTCTTATGAGAATATGCCTATGCATTAAAGAGGAGTCCATCATCTATTTTCTATGTTGTCCCGGTATGGATGTCCTCAAGTTGAGATCTATCAAAAACGAGAAATCAAATGCGATCTATCTCCTTGGACCTTTGTACAAGTGGCATAGAGGTACCCCTTTGTGACACTTGGTTAAAACATATGCAATGCAATGATAACTCATGGGGATCCGAGCTAATTAGGACAAGGAGCGAGCACTATTGGTATTAGATGCATGAGGCTTGCAACTTATAGGATGTTTTATGCATGACACATATGAAGTACTACTACCGTTGACACAATTGCTTCCATGTTTCCAAATAAAAGCTTTAGCACTTAACCTTTCTTTTACCTTTGTGATTGAAGCACCAACTACTGAGAGCATGATTGTCATTCTGAGTGTAATGTGCATTGTCCCAAAGTAGCATTGTCTTTTGCATGATTGTGATATCGTTTATTCTGAAATGATTGTATCTAGTCATCACTTAAACCTTGAAGGTGCCCCTGCACTTATGTTTTGCATCACAAAAGGGGGCAAGCTAGATATCACTTTATCATATTTGCACACCATGTTCATTGCAAATCTTTTTGATGTTTCAGTTTCATATTGTAAAACTTTCAGTCATTTGTGATTTTCTCTTGAGACAACTTAATTACTTTAGAATCATTGTCTCAGTAAGCTTTTGTCATATGACTATGAGAAAGTCCTATATGGTTAATAGCATGTCACCACAGAAATTATTCTTGTTATCATTTACCTACTCGAGGACGAGCAGGAATTAAGCTTGGGGATGTTGATACGTCCAAAACGTATCTATAGTTTCTGCTTGCTCCATGCCACTTTTGGGTGATATTGCTATGATATTCATACACTTCCATACACTTTTGATCATATTTGGACTAACTTACTAATCCAGTGCACCCCAGTGCTAGTTTCTGTTTTTGGCTGTTTTTGTATTTCAGGTTTTCACGTTTCGAGAACTGCCCAGAAAAATCCAGAAAAATTATATAAAAAAATCAGCGATACGGAAACAACACTGCGTCCGAAGGGCAGCCTTGGGGGGGGGGCACAGGGGCTCCAGGCGCCCTGTGGGCGCCCCCCCCCTGGGCCGCGCCGGGGGGGCGCCTCGGCCCCCCGAGACTCCCCCGGTGCCCTACTTTGGCATATATTTAAAGGACTCTCCGAAACCCTCAGACGAGGACTTCTTTTCGCGATCCCATCTCTGTTCCGCCGCCGCCGCCGCTTCCAAGATCGGGAGCACCAGGAGAACTCTTCCCGGCACCCTGCCGAAGGGGAGGATCACCACCGGGAGCTTCTCCACCACCATGGACGCCTCCCGGATGACTCGTGAGTAGTCTCCCTTGGACCATGAGTCCATGACCAGTAGCTATGTGATGTTCTCCTCCCGTTCTTGTGCTTCACTAATTAGTCCTAGTGAGCTGCCCTACATGATCGAGGCACCTATGTAATCCTTATGTTGTTGCTATGTTGAGTTTGCTGGGATCCGATGGATTATGAGATTATGTTCAGATTGATCTTGAGTAATATATTTGATTCACCTCTTTTATATTTTAGTTCATAAGTAATTCTTGCATGTTCTCCGTTGTTATTTATTGCTTTGGCCGAGTAGTAAGTAGTGACTCCAAGAGGGAACGTTATGCTTGATTGTGGGTTCATGCCCCTCGATGACTAGCTTGAGTGACAGAAACATGAGTCTAGGGGATGTGATGTTGCCACAAGGGGGAAAACAACGGTGCTTGTGCCCGCGGGTGCAAGGATTGTTTACTTTACGCAAAGTTCTTTTAATGCAGTTGTCTGTTGCATTGAGTTTACACTATGGGTGGGACTCGCAACTTAATACCAGCGAGATGTTCTGGATAGATATCTCAAGGTGGATGATTAGTAGTAGATATTGATGGATTTCGGTCTACTTACTTTGGCGTACCGCCCATGCTTTGAACCTCAACCTTTCTTGCAATGTAGTCAGCATTGGTTTGCGTTCGTGGTCCTGTCAATTGCCCGGCTGTAATTTGTTTACCTCACATAGCTGTTTTATCGTCTTTTGGGAGAGAGACATCACTAGTGAACATCATGAGACTCCGGTCCATATTACCATCATTGATCACATCCACTATTTACCTTTCCGTTATTTACTTACTATCGCAAAAACTATCTATCACTACTATCATTGCTTTTAACCCTTTGTGAACTACAAGGCTGGAGAGATTGACAACCTCTCTGTACTCGTTGGGAGCAAAGTTATCTGTATCTGTGTGCAGGTCCACGTTGGTTGCTACTAATCTGGCGCCGTAGCAATTGACACCTACTTGTTGAACCTAGGAGTCTCTAGGGAATCGATCCTTGGCATCTTTGCTAGGGGAAAACACTTCTACTTACTACATCTTACACCTTCCACTTGGGGTAACCAACGAGGGGTTCGAGGCCCATCATCGATCTTCCCCAAAGGTTTCTTTACGGAAGAATCAACAAGACGAACACCAAAAGAACAAGGAACAAAAGGTTTCAATTCAGACATATCATACATTCTTTTGGGCATAACGGAGGTACTAGCTCCAACATCACATAAAGCATAGCAAGATAAGTTATTCAACTTAATTTTAATCATAGGATCCCAACTATCTTCTAGCTTTCTAGGTATGGAGGCTTCTACCCTAAGCTTCTCCTCCCTAGCTTTGATAAGAGCATTAGTGATATGCTCTGTGAAGGCAAGATTAAGTGTGCTAGTGTGGGGATCTCTAGACATCTTGTGAAGAAAACCAATAACTTGAGAAAGGGTGCAATTATCAAAATCAAGGTCACTACTATCAAGTAAAGTGGTAGTGGTGTCCTTTAGGCTCACTTGTTTGGTAGCTTCTATGGTCATAGGAGTTTCTTCTTCTACGATTGAGGTCATAGCATCACCATTAATAGGTCCAATGGGACTAGGAGTGCATTGGGTGCTAAGAGTTTGGATATCCTCAACAACTTGAATAGTAGCAACAGTGTGGTGGGTAGGAAGGCTCTTAATTCTATCTTCTTCCTCCTTTTCTCTAGCCCATCTCTTTTTAAGTTTAGCCATCATCCTAATGTTTTCATTAATTTGCACTTGAATAGCATTCATAGGAGTGGTCTTCCTCTCCTCAAGAGGAGAAGTTCTAATTTTAAGCAATTCTACCTCATGGGCTAAATTATCTACCTTCGAAGAGAGATTATCTAGTTTGTCTAGTTTTTCTTCTACACTCTTATTGAAGGCCTTTTGGGTAGTGATGAAGTCTTTAAGCATAATCTCTAGTTCAGAAGTGGAGTTCTTGGTGCTAGGATAAGCATTGTTATTCCCATAGGAATTAGAGGGGAACGGTCTAGGGTTGCTACCAAAATTACTCCTATAAGCATTGTTATTGAAATTGTTTCTAGAGATAAAGTTCACATCTACTTGATCTTGAGCAATCAAAGAATTTAAAGGAACATCATGAGGATCAATAGAAGATTGCTTGGAAAGTAGAGACATGATCAAGTCAACTTTTTCATTTAGGGAGGAAATCTCCTCGACAGAGTTTACCTTCCTACCTGTTGGAGCGCGTTCGATGTGCCATTGGGAATAATTGGTCATCATCTCGTCGAGAAGCTTCGTGGCAGCACCAAGTGTAGTTGACATAAAGGTTCCTCCCGCGGCCGAATCTAACAAGTTCCGCGATGTAAAGTTCAAGCCTGCATAAAAAGTTTGGATAACCATCCAAGTAGTCAAACCATGAGTAGGGCAGTTCTTGACAAGAGATTTCATGCGTTCCCAAGCTTGGGCAACATGTTCATTATCCAATTGTTTAAAATTCATTATGTTACTCCTTAATTGGATAATTTTAGCAGGGGGATAGTACTTCCCAATAAAGGCATCCTTGCACTTGTCCCAAGAATCTATACTATTCCTAGGCAAGGATTGAAACCAGATTTTAGCTCCTCCTCTCAAGGAGAAAGGAAAAAGCTTAAGCTTAACAATATCACCATCTACTTCTTTGTACTTTTGCATATCACAGAGCTCAACAAAATTATTTAAGTGCAAAGCAGCATCATCTCCAGCACCGGAGAATTGATCTTTCATAACTAGGTTCAGTAAAGCAGGTTTAATCTCATAAGAAGGTGCTGAAGTGGCAGGTGTAGCAATAGGCGTACAGATAAAGTCATTGTTGTTATGACTAGTGAAGTCACACAACTTGGTGTTCTCGGTGGAACCCATAGCAGCAGCAAGCAAGATAACTATTTTTGTGATTTTTGGTAAGGGACACTAAAGCAAAAACTGAAAGGTAAACTAACAAGACTAAAAAGCAAAGATAAAAGATAGCGTGCAACTCCCCTATCTTGAAGAGTGGAGTCCCCGGCAACGGCGCCAGAAACTTGCTTGATGGCTTCTCGCCCCTCGTTGGTTACCCCAAGTGGAAGGTTGAGATGTAGCGTAGCGGCAAATTTCCCTTGGCAAAGATACCAAGGATCGAATCCCGTGAGACTCCGAGGGTCGACAAGTAGGTGTCAACGGCGCTAGAAACTTAGCGGTTGACGGGACCTGCACACAGATACAGATAACTTTGCTCCCAACGAGTACAGAGAGGTTGTCAATCCCTCCGGCCTTGTTGTTTACAAAGGATCAAACACAAGAGATAATAATGATAGCTATGACTGCAACTAGGAAATAAAAACAGGAAGTAAATAGAAGGTGTGATCAGCGGTGGTAATATGTACCGGGGTCCCATGATGTTCACTAGTGATGTCTCTCTCCCAAAAGACGATAAAACAGCAAAGAGAGGTAAACAAATTACAGCTGGGCAATTGACAGGATTATGTGCGCAAACCAATGCTAACTATGCTGCAAAGAAAGGTAGAGGCTCAAAAGCATGGGCGGTACGCCAAGGCAAGTAGACCGAAATCCATCTGCATCTACTACTAATCATCCACCTTGAGATATCTATCCAGAACATCTCGCTGGTATTAAGTTGCGAATCCCACCTAAAGTGTAAACTCAAAGCAACAGACAACTGCATTAAAAGAACTTTGCGTAAAGTAAACAATCCTTGCACCCGTAAGTACAAGCACCGTTGTTTTCTCCCTTGTGGCAACAGCACATCCCCTAGAGTCATGTTTGTGTCACTCAAGCTAGTCATCAGGGGGCATGAACCCACAATCAAGCATAACGCTCCCTCTTGGAGTTACTACCTACTACTTGGCCAAAGCAATAAACAGCAACGGAGAACATGCAAGAATTACTCAAGAACAAAGATATAAAAGAGGTGAATCAAATATATTACTCAAACACAATCTGAACATAGTCTCATAATCCATCAGATCCCAGAAAACTCAGCAAAGCAACAACAAAAAGATTACATATGTGCCTCGATCATATAGGGCAGCTCAGGAGGTCTAAACCATGAAGAGCAAAGAGGGGAGGAGAACATCACATAGCTACTGATCATGGACCCATGGTCCAAGGTGGACTACTCACGACTCATCCGGGAAGCGTCCATGGTGGTGGAGAAGCTCCCGGTGGTGGTTCTCCCCTCCGGCAGGGTGCCGGAAAGAGTTCTCCTGATGCTCCCGATCTTGGAAGCGCTGCGGCGGCGGAACAGAGGCGAGATCGCGAAAAAGGGTTCTGTCCTCAAGGGTTTCGGGACGAGAGGGATATATATGCGAAGGGGGGCAGCCGGAGGCGGAGCAGGGGCCCCAGGCGTCCCCCTGGCGCGGCCAGGGGTGGGGCTGCGTCAGGTGGCCGCCTGGGCCTCCCCTGGCTCCCCTCTGGCCCATCTTTGGTTCTTCGCGAAGCTTCCTGTACGATGATTTTTCCTGTATATTTCCTGGAATTTTTGGAGCACTTTTAATATGGGGGAAACCTGAAATAGAAAAACAGCAGAAAACAGGAACTGGCACTGTGGTGCACTGAGTTAATAGGTTAGTCCAAATATGATCAAAAGTGTATGGAAGTGCATCAATATCATAGCAATATCACACAAAAGAAGCATGGAGCAAGCAGAAATTATAGATACGTTTTGTACGTATCAGCAACCACGTAGAAACAATTGGGTAAGATTTGCATCTGTCATATTGGGTATGTTGCCATTTGTCAAACTGGAAACATTTATATTTGTTTATCTAGTAACATTGCCATTTTCAACCTTGTAACATTGCGATTTGTCAAAATATGCAGCTAAAAATCACTAGCACTATCTAATTTTTGCAACTAAAATCACTAGCACTGTTCATATGGACACCAATACAAAGTGGCATTGTACTTTTTTTGTCAAATTTGATACCAGTTTTGATGTAATCTTTATCTAATTACAGACAGGAGATTATTAATAATTGGGAACCAATATCCCAAACAGATTATTTATTCGAACCGTGAGCGTTAGACCAACAATGGATACATGCCATGCTTCGGTCAAGAAATAAAGCGACATCATTAATCATCCAAATAGAAAAATAATATACGTGCCGCCACGCGACCCGTGGGCTGTGCAAGCAGGCATGAGTTGATGGGACGCATATGCAAATGTACCATTCATTACATACAACAAGTCATCAACACACAACGACAACGAGGATACATCACTACAAAAAAAAGACACATCCGTGACATTTTGGGCCGAACGAAACTTTTTTCTGTCATACTTATGGCACTTCTATGACAATAATTGTGACAAAACATGGTATCATCATAGATGTGGTGCGGTCCTACTTCTATGACAAAAAATCATGACAGAACATGGGCTTTTCGTCCTGGGCGGGTCGGAGACGCAGCTGCATGACATTCTTTGGGCCGTCCATGACGGAAAAAATCATGGTAGAAGCGAGGGCAAGGAAAATATCGAGGTGTTCCCAGTTACGGTGGGTGGTCGGGGCCGAGCGATGCACGTTTCTCTCGTACACGCACGCGCGTGGGTGCGAGGCGTTGGGCTCTAACTGAACCCGAGCGATTGCACTATAGGCTACGTGTTACTGAACCCGAGCGATTGATCGATGGCTCTTAACTGAACCCGATCGAGCGATTCCTTCGCTACTGCTGCTAACTGAAGCCGATCGATGCTGCCTCTGCATGAATAGTGGGCATTGCTTGGGGGTGGGGTTGGATGAACAGTTCCCGATGGGGGTGGCTGAACAGGACCCCGTGGTGTTGCCTCTGCATGAACAGGACCCCATTCAATCGAGCCGGTTGGGGCTGCATGAACAGGACCCCGTGGAGGGCTGCATGAACAGGACCACCCCGTGGAGGGCTGGATGAACAGTAGCCCGTGGAGGGGTGGTTGAACAGGAGCCTATGGAGAGGGTTGGTTGAACAGTAGCCGGTGGAGTAGCGCACTGTGGAGGCTGAACAGTCGCAGGTGGAGGCTGGAGGAGGTCGGCGGTGGATGAACAGTAGCCCGTGGAGGCTGGAGGGGGTCGACGGTGGTGATGAATAGTACCCCGTGGAGTCCCGTTTTGCGGTACGCCACACCCCTCCCGATGAACAGGACCCCCGTTTCGACCATAGCGCTCCAACACAAGTCCGTTTCCTCCGTTTTGCGGTATGCCACACCCCTCCCGATGAACAGGACCCCCGTTTTGACCGTAGCGCTCCAACACAAGTCCGTTTCCTCCGTTTTGCGGTACTCCACACCCCTCCCGATCAACAGGACCCCCGTTTCGACCGTAGGAGGTCCGTTTCCTCCGTTTTGCGGTACGCGAGACCCCTCCCAATGAACAGGATCCCGTTTCGAACGTGGCCGGTCGAACACAAGGCTGTTTCGTCCGTTCTGCCGTACGCCAGGCCTCGTTTCCATCGGCTGTTCCGTCCAAGCCCTCCCGATGAACACGACGACGCATTCCGTTCCGACCCAGCCGGTTGGCTCCCCATGAACACAACGACGATGCCGTTTCGCCATTCCGACCCAGCCATGTACACGAGCCTGGCCGTACGTACGCGCGAGTAGGCGTTCGAGACCCCGCCCGTATGTACGTACGTGGCCGTATTTACTTTCTTGCACCCTGGCCACTGTACGTACGTGTACATGCTACATGCGCGCCTCTGCTACGACACGTGCGTGCCTCAACATCGACCAGTATGTACGTACACATTCGTGACCAGAATGACAACACTACGTATGCTTCGACCAGGTGGGCCCCGACTGTCAGGCACTTCCTTGCGTGTGAAGATGTAGCTGGTGGGTCCCAGCAGTCAGGGGGGCGAATCATTTATTTTGCCAGGACGCACTTCCTTGCATGCGAAGATGTAGCTGGTGGGTCCCAGCAGTCAGGGGGAAATGTTTTTTTCGTGAAATACGGTGGCCCGTCCGGTGGGTCCCCACAGTCAGGTGGAGGAATAATTATTTTGCGCGTAATAAGGAGGCACTTCCTTGCTGCGGCCGTGGACCCAGCTGTCAGCCTCTCCACGTACAGTCCACGTCCGATGAAGCCGTTCCTTGACCACGCCGCGTCGAGAGCACCAGGGCGGTGGTCGAAGGCGAGGCCTAGGAAGGGGACGACGCGGAGATGGGGACGACGCGACAGTGGATGCCCATGCGTAGAGGAGTACGAGGGTTCACTGGTTCGCTGCGGTGTGAGGCTGCCGTCGTCGCAGAATAACAGGGGGTGTGGGTGAGTAGAGGGATGGCCTGGCCAGCGGTGGGAATAGTAGGGGGCGGTGAGGCCTCTGCGGCAGCACAGCCGACCACGGGAGCCAGGAGCATGCGACACGACCGGCACTGCTTTGGGCGGCTGGAGCAACAAGACCAGAGGTCGAAGAAGCACTATGGCCGTTGGATGGACATTGTACAGTCACTGGAGCTAGAATCGTTCATATTGACTAAGTTGACAAAGCACACCGTCCCCATCAACTTAGTAGGCCCACAAGTCAGCCTCCCACCAAGGTGGGTCCCAACTAGCAGGGGGAGTATTCATTTTTTTGTGCGTAATAAGGAGGCACTTCCGGTGGGTCCGAGCTGATAGCGGGGGGAACGTTTTTTCGCGCAATACGGTGGCCCGTCCGGTGGGTCCTAGCAGTCAAGGGGGAAACATTTTTTCGCCAAATACGGTGGCCCGTCCGATGGGTCCCTGCTGTCAGGTGGAGGAATAATTATTTTCCACGTAATAAGGAGGCACTTCCTTGCGACTGCGTGGACCCAGCTATCAGCCTCTGCACGTACAGTACTCTTCCGATGGAAGTCGTTCCTTGACCACGTTGACCATGCCGCGACGAGAGCACTAGGGCGGTGGACGACGGCGAGGCCTAGGAAGGGGACGATGCGGAGCCGGGGAAGACGCGGCAGTGGAAGACAGCGCGGAGAGGAGTACGAGGGTTCACTGGTTCGGCTGCGGTGTGAGGCTGGCGTTGCCGCAGGGCCTGGCCAGCGGTGGGAATAGTAGGGGCGGCGAGGCCTCCGCGGCATCGCAGCCGGCCATGGGAGGCAGGAGCACGAGGCACGACCGGCGCTGGTTTGGGCGGCTGGAGCATGAAGACCAGAGGTTGAAGAAGTACTACGGCCGTTGGATGGACATCGTACGGTCAATGGAGCTAGAATCGTTCATATTGACTAAGTTGACAAAGCCCTCCGTCCCCGTCAACTTAGTAGGCCCACAAGTCAGCCTCCCACTATACTGGGTCCCAACTAGCAGGGGGAGTATTCATTTTTGTGTGCGTAATAAGGAGGCGCGTAATAAGGAGGCACTTCCGGTGGGTCCGAGCTGACAGCGGGGGGAACATTTTTTCGCGAAATACAGTGGCCCGTCCGGTGGGTCCCAGCAGTCAGGGGGAAAACGTTTTTTTCGCCAAATATGGTGGCCCGTCCGGTGGGTCCCCGCTGTCAGGTGGAGGTATAATTATTTTCCGCGTAATAAGGAGGCTCTTCCTTGTGGCTGCCGTGGACCCAACTGTCAGCCTCTCCACGTACAGTACTCTTTCGATGGAAGTTGTTCGTTGACCAGATTGACCACGCCGCGCCGAGAGCACCAGGGTGGTGGACGACGGTGAGGCCTAAGAAGGGAACGACACGGAGGCAGGGAAGACTCGGCAGTTGTTTCCCACGCGAAGGGGAGTATGACTGTACGAGTGTTTACTGGTTCGTTTGCCGTCGCCGGAGAATAACAGCAGGTGTGGCCGTGTGGGTGAGTAGAGGGATGGCTAGGCCAGCGATGGGAGTACGGTGGGGCGGTGAGGCTTGTGTGGTAGCACAGCCGGCCACGGGGAGGAGAGAGCAGGCAGTCCCGTCGGCGCTTGTTTGAGCGGCTGGAGCAGGAAGAGCAGAGATTGAAGAAGTACGACGACCGTTGGATGGACATCCAACAGTAACTGCTTGTGCGTCAACCTTTTTTTTAGGAAAGCCTCAAATATGTGGAAAACATCATACATCCCATTTGCTAATTCTTAAGGTTTTTTTGGAGCCCATATTCTTTTTGTTAGCATTACAACCCATATTGTGGCCACGGTTAAAAAATTATACGAAATTTTGCATATTTTGGCGCGGTCCGAACTGTTTTTAATCTCGAAATTTTGAGTCACGTTCAAACTGATTTTAAAAATAAATATATATCAATATAAAATCCAACAAATTGTCCACGCATAAAAATCAATGCAATTTGAAATCTCGAAATGAAAAAAAAAATTGAAACTAATTGCCGGTTTGATGTGTTTTAAAAATGTACAGCCCATTTATCGTTACTGATAGGCCATTTTCTTGGCCAGCCGAATGAAAACTCTCCTCGTCTTGAAAGATTTGAAGCCCAACAGGCCTGACAAAGCGACTTACTTGGCAAATCACAAAAAAACTAGGTTGTGGCCGTGGACCCAGCTGTCAGCCTCTCCACGTACAGTACTCTTCCGATGGAAGTCGGTCGTTGACCACATTGACTACGCCGCGCCGAGAGCACCAAGGCAGGGGACGACGACGAGGCCTAGGAAGGGCACGCCGCGGAGCCGGGGAAGACGCGGCAGTGGATGGCCACGCGGAGAGGAGTACGAGGGTTCACTGGTTCGGCTGCGGTGTGAGGCTGCCATCGCCGCAGGGCCTGGCTAGCGGTGGGAGTAGTAGGGGGCGATGAGGCCTCAACAGCAGTGATGACCCACAAGTGTAGGGGATCTATCGTAGTCCTTTCGATAAGTAAGAGTGTCGAACCCAACGAGGAGCAGAAGGAAATGATAGGCAGTTTTCAGTAAGGTATTTTCTGCAAGCACTAAAATTATAGGTAATAGATAGTTTTGTGATAAGATAACTGGTAGCAAGTGATAAACGGTAAAAGTAAATAAGGTGCAGCAAGGTGGCCCAATCCTTTTTGTAGCAAAGGACAAGCCTGGACAAACTCTTATGCAAGGTAAAGTGCTCCCGAGGACATATGGGAATTATAGTCAAGCTAGTTTTCATCACGATCATCTGATTCGCGTTCGGTACTTTGATAATTTGGTATGTGGGTGGACCGGTGCTTGGGTGCTGCCCTTACTTGGACAAGCCTCCCACTTACGATTAACCTCTAATGCAAGCATCCGCAACTACAAAAGAAGTATTAAGGTAAACCTAACCATAGCCTGAAACATATGGATCCAAATCAACCCCTTACGAAGCAACGCATAAACTAGGGTTTAAGCTTCTGTCACTCTACCAACCCATTATCTACTTATTACTTCCCAATGCCTTCCTCTAGGCCCAAATAATGGTTAAGTGTCATGTAGTCGATGTTCACATGACACCACTAGAGGAGAGACAACATACATCTCATCAAAATATCAAACGAAGACCAAATTCACATGACTACTAATAGCAAGACTTCTCCCATGTCCTTAGGAAAAAAAGTAACTACTCACAAGACATAATATTGTTCATGATCAGAGGTATATTAATATGCATAATGGATCTGAACATATGATTTTCCACCAAATAAACAAACTAGCATCAACTACAAGGAGTAATCAACTCTACTAGCAACCCACAGGTACCAATCTGAGGTTTGGATACAAAGATTGGATACAAGATATGAACTAGGGTTTGAGAGGAGATGGTGCTGGTGAAGATATTGATGAAGATAGCTCTCCCCAAGATGGGAGAGTTGTTGGTGATGACGGTGGTGACGATTTCCCCCTCCCAGAGGGAAGTATCCCCGGCAGAACAGCTCTGCCGGAGCCCTAGATTGGTTTCCGCCTCGAGACGGCGATGTCTGGTCCCGAAAGCCTCCTCCTGATTTTTTCCAGGTCAGAACGCTTCATATAGGAGAAGATGGGCACCTGGGGCCCATCGGATGGCCCTCGAGGCAGGGGGGCGCGCCCTGGGAAGGGGGGCGCGCCCCCGACCCTCGAGGCGAGCCAGTGGCCCCTCTCATTGATTTCTTTCGCCATATATTTTTTATATTTTCCGAAAAAATGTTCTATGGAGTGTCGGGGCTTTTGGACTTGTGCAGAATAGGTTTCCAGAGTTTGCTCCTTTTCCAGCCCAGAATTCCAGCTGCCGACATTCCCCCTTCTTCATGTAAACCTTGCAAAATGAGAGGGAAAAGGCACAAGTATTGCGACAAAACATGTATGAACAGCCCATAATGCAATAAATATCAACTTATAAGCATGATGCAAAATGGACGTATCAACTCCCCCAAGCTTAGACCTCGCTTGTCCTCAAGCGAAAGCCGATATCGAAAAATATGTCCACATGTTTAGACATAGAGGTGTCGATAAAAACAAAATACGGACATGAGGGCATCATGATTAATCTCATAACAACAACTTATATAAATATAGTCATATGATCATTATGCTAAAGTAACAATTCATCCACAATATCAAGTATGCATCATAAACTTCACTGGAAACGAACAAACTTTGGTCTCGGTCATTGAAGCAATTGCAATTTATCGTAACATCGGAAAGAGTCAGTATAAGAGCTTTTCAGCAAGCCTACATACTCAACTATCATATAGTCTTTCACAATTGCTCACACTCACGCAATACTTATGTTTATGGAGTTTTAATCGGACACAGAGAAAGATAGGGGCATATGGTGTTGCCACCCAACCTTTTACCTCAAGGGTAATGTCAACAGTAATAGATCATGAAAACTTACATCCAAGTGGGTATATATATCAGGATCTTTCCAACACAGTGTGCTTGCCAAAGGATAAAATGAAAAAGGAAAGGTGGATCTCACCTTGACACTTATAAGACAAGAATAAAGGATAGGCCCTTCGCGGAGGGAAGCAGAGGTTGTCATGTGTTTTTACGGTTGGATGCACAAAGTCTTAGCATAGAATAACTTCGCTTTAAATTGCCACTTGTGATAAAGACCTTTATTATGCAGTCCGTCGCTTTTATTGCTTCCATATCACAAGCTCGTATAAAGCTAATTTCTCCCACACTAATAAATCATGCATATTTTAGCGGGTTTACAACATGACAACTTACTTGGAAGGATCTTTCTCAATCCATAGGTAGGTATGGTGGAGTCTCATGGCAAAACTGGGTTTAGGGATATATGGAAGCACAAGTAGTATCTCTACTTAGCGCAAGGAATTTTGGCTAGCATGAGGGAGAAACGCAAGCTCAACATGTTGGATGATCCGTGACAATATACTTTATTTCGGATATAAGAAGACATAACCCATTATGTTGTCTTTCTTGTCCAACATCAACTCTTTAGCATGTCATACTTTAATGAGTGCTCACAATCATAAAAGATGTCCAAGATAGTATATTTGTATGTGAAGACTCTCTTCTTTTATTACTTCCTATTAATTGAAACGATGACCAAAACTATGTTTGTCATCTACCAACAACTTTTATTTATCATACTCTTGTATGTGAAGTCATTACTTCCCATAAGATCGATACGATCTCTTTGATTCTCTTTTTGTTTTCTTTCTTTTTATCATGACCCAAGTGAGGGAATCAAGCCCTTGACTCAGCACTAATCTTTATTATATAGCTCACGGACTCGATTACAAAGGATAAAGCTCACAAAGCAAAAGCTCACAACTAGATCATGCTAACTTTATTCTAATAGATCAAGATACTACCAAAAGGATCGAACTAAGTATAACGGTAAAGATAGGAGTGATGGTGATACGATACCGGGGTCACTTCCCCAAGCTTGGTAGTTGCCAAGGGGAGTGCCCATACCCATATGATTATGTATCCTTCTTCGGGGTTGGTGATGATGGAGTTATTGCTGATGTAGGCCTGTTGTTCTTCCAGGGCATGGGCTCAACATCATAGAAGGATGATCGAGTCTCCGGGATACTCAAATCTGCAGCCAAACTCATGTTCTTGAATCTATATTCATACTCACAGTTTTGGTTTTGCAGGTCATAGATCTGGGCTTGGAGGTGATCGATCTTCTCTTGAAGATTGGAGATGGCCTCTCCGAAGATCCTTGAGTCCATCTTGAGGTTGTTGGCAAGCTCTGAGATCATCATGTGGTTGGGGTCGAGACCTCGTTCCACCATACCTTGGTACTTGAAAACTTGTTGTTCCATTGCTTCGAGTCTTGTCTCCACGCTTCCGGTCCTTCTCGGCCCCTCCACATCACGGATGTGCAGCACCCCCTCATGCAACTCCATGGTTTTGGAGTGGTGCAGCACCTCCGCAAGGTAGGGGTTGATGACCTTCTCGAAGAACTTGTCCTTGGGGGTGTTGGAGGACGCCATGATGATCTAGATCTGTCTAACACAGCAGCTCGAAACGAAAACAGAGGAATTTTGCGTGATACAGAGGTCAAAACTTTCGGGAGTATATATAATGAATTTTTCCCGCACGAAAGGAGTAACCCACAAGAAAACAGAGTCCAGGGGACACACGGGGTGCCCTCGAAGCAGGGGAGCGCGCCCTGGGAATGGGGGCGGGCCCCCTACCCTCGAGGAGGCCCCGTGTCTCCTCCGGACTGTGGTTTATTTTTCTATTTTTCTAAATATTCCAAAATGGAAAAAATGCCTTTAGAACTGTTTTGGAGTCGGTTTACTTACCGTATCACGTACCTCTTCCTTTTCGGAGGCTGAATCGTTCTGGAAAGTGTCCCTTATGTATTCCTCCGGGGTTATGGTTTCAATAATATTAGTTTCAACATGTATAGGATTACCTTAGATGTAATGTTTGATTCTTTGACCATTCACCACTTTCGGATTTGTGCCTTCGAAGTTGTTGATTTTTATGGCACCGGAACGATAGACCTCCTCGATAACGTATGGTCCCTCCCACTTGGAGAGAAGTTTTCCTGCAAAAAATCTTAAACGAGAGTTGTATAGCAAAACATAATCACCTACGTTAAACTCACGCTTTCACTACAACAAAAACGCCCCTACAGCAACGAATTTATACCAACGATATTATAGGATCTGTTGTTTATCCCACCTCCCACCTCCCTGCACTTTGTTCCGCGCTTAGAGCTAACTCCTAAAATAAATCAAAACTCCCCGCACACACCTCCATCAACACCACGTCCACCCAAACCACATAGCCAAATTTTCTATCCGCATCTCTCTCCCCACGATTCCCCTCTCTCTCTGTCACCCGACTTCCATGACGAGCCGCCGCCGCCAGATCCGGCACTGTCCCGCGCCGTCGCTCATAGGCCAGGCTCCCCCTCAGTGATCTGCTCCTATATTCCTCCATGGCGATGTCCTCCAGCCACTGCTCACGTCCCTGTAGTAACCCTAGTCACGGATCGCCGGTGGAGCTCGCTCGCCTCTATTTTGGAGGCCACTACCCCGTGTCGCTGCTGCCGGCTCGGGCATGGATCTGAAATAAGCTCTGATCTAGGGTGCTGCTCCCTTCTCTCGGTGGTGGCCGGCAGTGGAGACGGGCCCGAGGTCAGACGAGCATGGCGTGGAGGCGGAGCTTCAGGTATGTTCCTCAACTGCCAATTGGATCCCGCGCGTGCGGGTGGTTCTTGCGGCTCGCAAAGCCTTCAGCGGCGATGGTGCTCTTTTTGGCTTTATTTTGGCCCCCGCATCTCTTGCTCTGGTGGCACTATGTGTGTTTTCCTGCAGTCTGCAGATGCGTGCGTGCTTGGCTCATGTGCATCTGTTTGTGTGGTCTGTGCGTGCTGATGGAAAATACAGCTCTTGGTGACACTGATTGTTTGCTACTGCCGCTAATTGCTATTATGCCACTGCTTATTTTGCTGCTCCCTTAGTACATATACATTAGATAGAAGATGATTGCCGCTGACGCTAATTGTTTGCTATCTCCGTTGGTCGCTATTGCTGCTGCCGCTGACAGCTATTGCCGCTGCTGCTGAATTTGCTGCTCCTTATATAGTACCTATATATACAGTAGATAGAAGCTAATACGCATGCCCAAATAAAAAATATAGAAGATAATATGCATTCCAAAATAATAAATATAGAACATCTGTATGTTTTGTCAGGAATAAGCCTTGGCCGTCATGGTGGCGACCATGTAGGGTGCGTGTGCGCGCGCACCGGACGTGTTGGGTGCAGCCTGAGCTGCATCGGGTCCGTGGCGGGAGTGCACGTGTGTGTGTGTGTGTGACTGCACGTGTATGTGCGCGTGTGTGTGTCAGTTAGACGTATGCGCAGGGGTGTGGCCGAGCCGGGCGCTGGACCCGGTCGCGACCCGTTGGCGTACGTGCACGGGAGGCTGTGGAGGGCGGGGCGTGGCCAAGTGGGCAGCGGGGCTGCGGCGTGAGCGGACGTGGGCGTTGGTGCGCGCGCGTGTATAAGCCCCGTCCCCTGCGTGTTGTAGTCAGTGCTTGAGTTCGTTGCTTGAGTGGAAAAGTGATTGTTCATGCAGCCGGCGGGCGTTCGTGCACCGGGCATATCTTGCTGTCTGTGCGTCGTTCTTCTTCCTCCTTTCTTCTACGTCCGTGCGAGAGAGAGTGAGAGCTCCGGTGAGAGACAAGGCGAGGCTACGGCAACGACATGTTTTACAATGCGTACAATAATAATCATGGAACCTTTTAGCTCCTTATTGATTCCATGGTCCATTTTCCTTCAATTGTTAGTATTATT
The DNA here is from genome assembly GCA_902687465.1 of Secale cereale. Taxonomy (NCBI): domain Eukaryota; kingdom Viridiplantae; phylum Streptophyta; class Magnoliopsida; order Poales; family Poaceae; genus Secale; species Secale cereale. The sequence continues at coordinate 414,786,227 of LR738709.1, forward strand.
TGTTCCACCTATATATTCTCATCATGTGGTTATTTCCCTTGCATTTTTTGTGCCTGCTAACAATCTGTTAGTCTCTAAACACTTGCAGTAACCGTGATGTTGCTATGAAACTGTCCTACAAGTCAGGTTTCGAACTGTTGACAATAGATGCACAAATAGATAAGATTGTGTTAAAATCTTTAACTTGCCTTGGATGATTGTGTAAGGGATTTACTTGCTTTAATGGTGTGCAGCTTTAGGGGCAGATGGAAATGTAGAGCTTACAACACAATTGCAGAAAGTGGGGAAACCCATTTGCTTACTAAGGTGTTCATTTCCTTATAGTCTCCCAGGACATATCATTCTTATTTATTCCATGTCCTTAATTTTTACACTGACTTGTCCAACGAGTCTCCGTTAGTTAGTTAAGTATGCCAGTATATGTCTATTTTTCTGGTCTTAAACTTTGTCCATGCCCATATTTTGTAGATTCATATAGGTATTCATATTCTGTGATTTGATGACATGGAAAATGATACATGATTATGGAGCTGAGTTGTGACAAAGATCCAATTCTCTTGGTTATATGATATGCCACATCATCAGCAAAGGCAAATGGGTAGCGTTTCTTAAACCTGGGTATGTACTGATATAAAATTGTTCATCTGTTACTTAGGTTTGCTTAGTTTCGTATTGTTCAGCCATTACATAGGTCAGCCCTGATGCATTTTCATAAATATGCATTTAGCTTTCGTGCTAGGTTGGTCTTGAAGAATTAAATAGCGCCGCATTAAATTATTTTTATTTCCCTATAAACATCTTGGATCCTACCTAGAAACAGAACACCACTACTTTTTCTTAGAGAAGCCAAATCTAATGATGTGCTTCTTTTTCATGTTGTTTCTTCTACTGGTTTAAGGAATCTTATTCTTGAAGTGAGAAATTATAATGTGACATTGTAGTTCTTAGGTAACTACGAATTTTTGTGTGATGTAGATTAGTTAATGGTTTTTTAACTGTTACCACTGAGTTCTTTCCTCCTAATACATCATATCAAGCATGAGCGGTACGTGAGTACTGGTGAGACAAAACCATTTAATGCCAAGACCTTTGGAAAACGGAAATGTCCAATTTTGTATAGTCGATATTATTGCTTACCTACTCATCATTAGTTTGTTACTGAATTCATCTCATTGTTGATATAATATAATCTTTGGACAATTGTTAGAGATGGTTATTCAGAGTGAACAGGCACATCCGATTGGTCAAAGATAATCAGTATTTTAACATGTACTCGTACTTAGTTATTTTTTAGACATACATAATCTCATGACCCCCCTCCCCAACAATATTTTCTTGCACACCTGGTAATTTTATGTGGATCCTTTTAGGTATTGTGTATACTATGTATGTTTTTAAACTTCATTTTGAATTTATGCATAAATATTATTATGATTTTTTTGTAGGTCGAGAATTTCAATACTAGATGATTACATGGATCTTGGAGAATGTATGATGATTCATTGGAAGAGAAACAAGACAATTCTCTGTGTTTAGAATTTTTGTGTTTTTTTAATAAGTGATGTACTCCTAAATGTTGATACTTGCATTGTAATGTAACAGATTGTACCATTGAATCAATATATCAGTTTCATTTATACTCTATCTAAGTTTACTAAAGTTGTACCTTATACTGCCACTCGAACTACCTATAGTAATAAATGATTATATATGGAGGTTATTCTATTTTGCAAGCACCAATGCATAGAACAACAATGTTATAAATGAGTATATGCTCATATGGAGGTATTCTATTTTGCAAGCACCAACGCATAGAAGCGTTGCATGAATCCGTTGTTGCCTTGCAACACATTGTTTCCTGGTTTACCAACGGATCTATATATGTTGTTGTAGACCTTTGCAACGCCACCAACGACAACGCATATGAATCCATTGGTGTAGAACTTAGCAACGCTTATAAGGACCAACGACAACACATAGATGCGTTGCTGAAGGGGGGTTCCTCTTGTAGTGTTTTGTATCCTTTTGTCATGCCATCTTTTAACTTTCTCTTTAAATAACTTGGCATTCTCATAGGCTTGGGTTCTCCATTCATCGAGACAGCTAATGTCAAATAGCCTCTTCTCACTGGCAAGTTTGAAATCATAGTTGAGCTCTTTAATAGCCCAATATGCCTTATGTTCTAGCTCAAGAGGTAAGTGACAAGCTTTTCCATATACCATCTTATATGGAGACATACCCATAGGATTTTTGTATGCAGTTCTATAGGCCCATAATGCATCATCTAGTTTCTTGGACCAATTCTTTCTAGACCTATTAACTGTCTTTTGCAAGATTAATTTCAACTCCCTATTACTTAGTTCTACCTGACCACTAGTCTGAGGGTGATAAGGTGATGCAATTCTATGGTTGACATCATACTTAGCAAGCATCTTACGGAAAGCACCATGAATAAAGTGTGAACCACCATTAGTCATTAGATATCTAGGGACTCCAAACCTCAGAAATATAACTTCTTTAAGCATCTTAATAGAGGTGTTATGATCAGCACTACTAGTTGGAATAGCTTATACCCACTTAGTAACGTAATCAACAACAACTAAAATATGTGTATACCCATTAGAGGCAGGAAAAGGTCCCATATAATCAAAGCCCCACACATCAAATGGTTCAATAACAAGTGAATAATTCATAGGCATTTCTTGACGTCTACTAATATTACTAATTCTTTGACATTCATCACATGATAAGACAAACTTACGGGCATCCTTGAAGAGAGTAGGCCAATAAAAACCGGATTCCAATACCTTGTGTGCAGTTCTGTCTCCCGCATGGTGTCCTCCGTAGGCTTCGGTGTGGCACTTGCGCAGGATCTGTTCCTGTTCATGCTCAGGTACACAACGTCTAATAATACCATCTACTCCTTTATAAAGATGTGGGTCATCCCAGAAGTAATGTCTCAAATCATAAAAGAACTTTTTCTTTTGCTGGTATGTGAAGCTAGGAGGTATAAACTTAGCAACAATGTAATTAGCATAATCAACATACCATGGAGCAGTACGAGAAGTACTTATGACAGCTAATTGTTCATCTAGAAAGCTGTCATCAATAGGTTGTGGGTCATCAAGTATATTCTCTAACCTAGACAAGTTATCCGCTACGGGGTTCTCAGCTCCCTTTCTATCAATAATATGCAAGTCAAATTCTTGTAGCAAGAGAACCCATCTAATAAGTCTAGGTTTAGCATCTTTCTTTTCCATAAGGTATTTGATAGCAGCATGATCAGTGCGAATAGTTTTAGAATCAACGATATAGGGTCTAAACTTATCACAAGCAAATACAATTGCTAAAAGTTCTTTCTCAGTGGTAGCATAATTTCTTCGGGCACTATCTAGAGTTTTACTAGCATACTGGATAACATTCATTTTCTTATCAACTCTTTGCCTTAGAACATCTCCTACAACATAATCACTAGCATCGCACATAATCTCAAAGGGTAAATTCCAGTCAGGAGGCTGGACAATAGGTGCAGAGATCAATGCTTTCTTAAGTATTTCAAATGCTTCTAGACAATCATCATCAAAGACAAAAGGAATATCTTTCTGTAGAAGATTAGTCAGAGGCGTGGAGATTTTGGAGAAGTCCTTAATGAACCTCCTATAAAACCCAGCATGACCAAGGAAACTTCGTATACCTTTGATATCCTTGGGGCATGGCATCTTTTCAATAGCATCAACTTTAGTTTTGTCAACTTCAATACCTCTTTTAGAAATTTTATGTCCCAAGACAATGCCTTCATTAACCATAAAGTGGCACTTCTCCCAATTCAAGACAAGGTTAGTGTCTTCACATCTCTACAAAACTCGATCAAGGTTGCTTAAGCAATCATCAAAAGAAGTTCCGTAAACGGTGAAATCATGCATGAACATCTCAACAATCTTTTCACAAAAATCAGAGAATATAGCCATCATGCATCTTTGAAAGGTAGCGGGTGCATTACATAAACCAAAAGGCATACGTCTACAAGCAAAGGTACCGAAAGGACAAGTAAAGGTGGTCTTTTCTTGATCCCCCTTTGACACAGGTATTTGAGAGAAACCAGAATAACCATCTAGAAAGCAGAAATGAGTATGTTTGGATAACCTTTCTAGCATTTGATCAATAAATGGCAAGGGGTAATGATCTTTCTTAGTAGCTTTATTTAACTTACGGAAATCAATTACCATCCTATAACCTGTAACTATTCTTTGTGGGATCAATTCATCTTTATCATTAGGGACAACAGTCATACCTCCTTTCTTAGGAACACAATGGACATGACTTACCCACTGGCTATCAGCAATGGGATAGATAATACCTGCCTCTAGAAGGTTTATGATTTCCTTCCTTACCACTTCTTTCATCTTAGGATTTAACCGTCGCTGATGATCAATAACTGGTTTAGCATTTTCTTCCAATTTTATCTTGTGTTGACATATAGTGGGACTAATGCCCTTAAGACCATCCAGAGTATATCCAATAGCAGCTCGGTGCTTCTTCAGAGTTTTCAATAATCTTTCTTCTTCGTGATCTGAAAGGTTAGCACTAATAATAACATGATATATCTTCTTTTCATCAAGATAAACATACTTAAGATCATCAGGCAAATGTTTAAGTTCAAACACGGGATCACCCTTGGGTGGAGGAGGATCCCCTAGGATTTCAACATGCAAGTTATTTTTCAATATGGGTCCCTGTGTAAGGAATATTTCATCTATCTCCCTTCTCTCATTCATATGCATATCATTTTCATGGTCTAGCAAGTATTGTTTTAAAGGATCATTAGGTGGCACGACAATAGAAGCAAGACCAATAAGTTCATCCTTACTGGGTGGTGACTTTTCAAGGGGTTGTCTACAGAATTTAGCAAAGTAAAAATCATGAGACGTGTCCCCTAATCCGATAGTGACAATATCTTTCACATAGTCTATCTTGGCATTAACGGTATTCAAGAAGGGTCTACCAAATATAATGGGACAGAAAGCATCTTGTGGGGAACTAAGAACAAGAAAACCAACAGGGTATTTAACCTTCCCACACAAGACTTCAATATCTCTAACAATCCCAACTGGTGAAACAGTATCTCTATTAGCAAGCTTAATAGTAACATCAATCCCTTCTAACTCAACAGGTGCAATATCATGCATAATTTCGTTATACAAGTCAAGAGGGATAATACTCACACTAGCACCTACGTCGCATAAACCATGATAGCAACGATCTCCTATCTTAACAGATATGACAGGCAGGCCTACTATAGGTTTATGTTTATTCCTAGCATTGGGTTTGGCTATTCTAGCAGACTCTTCTTGTTGATAAATAACATGTCCATCTAAATCTTCTACCAAGAGATCTTTAACCATGGCAACACTAGGTTCAACTTTAATTTGCTCAGAGGGTGTAGGTGTTCTAGTATTACTCTTACGAACTACAGTTGAAGCTTGAGCATGATCCTTTATCCTAATAGGGAAAGGTGGTTTCTCGATATAAGCGGTAGGAATAACAGGATCGACATTATAAGTGATAGTCTTTTCTTCAACTTTAATAGGTTCAGCTACTTTTACTTCAATATGGGGATGGTATTTAAACCACTTCTCCTTGGTGAGATCAACATGAGTAGCAAAAGATTCACAGAAAGAAGCTACTATCTCAGAGTCAAGTCCATATTTAGTGCTAAACTCACAGAAAACATCAGTATCCATAAAAGCTTTAACACAATCAAACTTAGGGGTCATACCTGACTCCTTACCTTCGTCGAGATCCCAATCTTCAGAGTTGCGTTTAATTCTTTCCAATAAATCCCATTTGAAGTCAATAGTCTTCATCATAAAAGAGCCAGAACAAGAATTATCGAGCATGGTGCGATTATTGAGAGAAAACCGAGCATAAATTTTTTGGATGATCATCTTTCTTGAAAGCTCATGATTGGGGCATGAATATAACATTGACTTAAGCCTCCCCCAAGCTTGAGCGATGCTTTCTCCTTCGCGAGGCCAGAAATTATAAATATAATTACGATCACGATGAACCTAGTGCATAGGGTAGAACTTCTGATGAAATTCCAACTTCAAACGATTATAGTTCCATGATCCCATATCATCGCATAGCCTAAACCATGTCAATGCATCTCCCTTCAAAGATAAAGGGAAGACCTTCTTCTTGATAACATACTCGGGCATACCTGCAAGCTTAAACAATCCACAAACTTCATCCACATAGATTAGGTGTAAATCGGGGTGAAGTGTTCCATCTCCTGTATAGGGATTTTCAAGCAGTTTCTCTATCATACCCGAAGGAATCTCATAGCAAACATTTTCAATAGGTGCAGTTGGTTGAGGAGCAACTCTTTGCTCTTCTGCTTGGGGTGAAGATACCCGGAACAAGCCCCTCAAAGGATTTTGAGCCATAGTAACAAGTGGCAATAAATTTTAGCACATTATATAATTTTTTCCTTACCAAATTATACTTACCAAAGGCGCTTCACTCCCCGGCAACGGCGCCAGAAAAGAGTCTTGATGACTCACAAGTGTAGGCGATCTATCGTAGTCCTTTCGATAAGTAAGAGTGTCGAACCCAATGAGGAGCAGAAGGAAATGATAGGCACTTTTGTGCAAGCACTGAAATTATAGGCAACAAATAGTTTTGTGATAAGATAACTGGTAGCAAGTGACAAACGGTAAAAGTAAATAAGGTGCAGCAAGGTGGCCCAATCCTTTTTGTAGCAAAGGACAAGCCTGGACAAACTCTTATGCAAGGTAAAGTGCTCCCGAGGACATATGGGAATTATCGTCAAGCTAGTTTTCATCACGATCATCTGATTCGCGTTCGGTACTTTGATAATTTGGTATGTGGGTGGACCGGTGCTTGGGTGCTGACCTTACTTGGACAAGCCCCCCACTTATTATTAACCTCTAATGCAAGCATCTGCAACTACAAAAGAAGTATTAAGGTAAACCTAACCATAGCCTGAAACATATGGATCCAAATCAGCCCCTTACGAAGCAACGCATAAACTAGGGTTTAAGCTTCTGTCACTCTAGCAACCCATCATCTACTTATTACTTCTCAATGCCTTCCTCTAGGCCCAAATAATGGTGAAGTGTCATGTAGTCTACATTCACATGACACCACTAGAGGAGAGACAACATACATCTCATCAAAATATCGAACGAAGACCAAATTCACATGACTACTAATAGCAAGACTTCTCCCATGTCCTCAGGAACAAAAGTAACTACTCACAAGACATAATATTGTTCATGATCAGAGGTATATTAATATGCATAATGGATCTGAACATATGATCTTCCACCAAATAAACCAACTAGCATCAACTACAAGGAGTAATCAACACTACTAGCAACCCACAGGTACCAATATGAGGTTTGGACACAAAGATTGGATACAAGAGATGAACTAGGGTTTGAGAGGAGATGGTGCTGGTGAAGATGTTGATGAAGATAGCTCTCCCCAAGATGGGAGAGTTGTTGGTGATGACGACGGTGACGATTTCCCCCTCCCGGAGGGAAGTATCCTCGGCAGAACAACTCTGCCGGAGTCCTAGATTGGTTTCTGCCTTGGTTCCGCCTCGAGACGGCGGCATCTAGTCCCGAAAGCCTCCTCCTGGTTTTTTCCAGGTCAAAACGTTTCATATTGGAGAAGATGGGCACCTGGGCCCACCGGCTGGCCCTCGAGGCAGGGGGCGCGCCCTGGGAAGGGGGGTGCGCCCGCCCCCTCGAGGCGAGCCAGTGGCCCTCTCGTGGATTTCTTTTGCCAGATATTTTTTATATTTTCCGAAAAAATGTCCTGTGGAGTTTCGGGGCTTTTGGAGTTGTGCAGAATAGGTTTCCAGAGTTTGCTCCTTTTCCAGCCCAGAATTCGAGCTGCCGGCATTCCCCCTTCTTCATGTAAACCTTGCAAAATGAGAGGGAAAAAAGTATTGTGACAAAACATGTATGAACATCCCATAATGCAATAAATATCAACTTATAAGCATGATGCAAAATGGATGTATCAGGCAACACAGCCGGCCACTGTAGGCAGGAACAGGCGGTCTTGCCGGCGCTGGTTTGGGCGGCTGGTGCAAGAAGAGCAGCGATTGAAGAAGCAACATGACCGTTCGATTCAAATTCAACGGTTACTGCTGCTAGAATCGTTTGTTGACTAAGTTGACAAGCCATGCGTACGCGTCAACTTAGTAGGCCCACAGGCCAGCCTCCCAACCGGTGCGCCCGAGATGTCAGTGGAAGGAATCATTTTTTCACGTAATAAGGAGGCAGTTGATTGCGTGCGGCCAGTCCAGTGGAGGGAGTAGGGTGGGCCGGGGAAGCCGGCGCGGCATCAGAGCGGGCCACAAGAGGAGGGAGCAGGCAGTCCCGCCGACGCTAGTTTAGGCGGCTGGAGCAGGAAGATCAGAGATTGAACAAGCACGTCGGCCGTTGGATGGACATCCAACAATCACTGCTGCTAGAATCGTGTGTTTACTCACAAAGCCTTGGGTAAACAAGTGAGCCTCGAAATCTGTGGTGCGCACAACCCATTTGCTATTATTTTTATATTGTTTACTCATTTTCTAATTCATATGGAATTTATTGCAGCCCGTTTTCCATTTTTAGAATTGTTGCCCATTTTCTGGTTAGTGCGAGGGTTAAAAAAATAACTAAATATGTGGGAAATTTTGAAAATTCGCAAATTTTTGCTCGGGATTCTTAATCCAAAAATTAGTAGCCATACTAAAACAAATTTAAAAATAAATTAGTACTATGTCATGTTAAATACAATGAAATGCGTATAAGATATCACTGAAGAACAAAAACAAAAAAAGAAACTAATATCCCATTTGCTATATTTTTTGGAATTTTCAACCCCTTTTGATATTAATTTTAATAGACGCTGACCATACTCTGTGGCCAGGCCGGAATGCATCCCTCCTCATCTTGAAAGATTTGCAGCCCAGTAAGTCGGAGAAAACAAATAGGCCTAGCTTGGGTATTCTTCAAAAAGAAATACTGGGCTACCTATTTTCCCAAAGAAAAAACAGCTGGGCTGGTCATGTTGTTAGACGGGCCACAGAGACCGCACAACCCAGTTTGTAGCTTGCTCCTCCGAATTACTTATTTATGTTTAGGGGACCATGAGCATGTACCTGGGCCGGATTCATGTGAGAGCCTCCCTTCCAGTTAATTATGGGCTTCTCTATTGGGCCTCCATCAGTTGGCTGCATGTTATCAACAAGTGGAAAATATGTTCCGTACAAAAAATAGTATGCGCTATGTACGGTACGGGGCACTAAAGGATCAAACCGTGCAACAACTTCCTAAACATTATGTTTGTCGTTCTAACAACACATTTATTCAACCAACAGATGAAATATACTACTGATTGTACATTGAAAACAGCTGCAGCAACAACCAGGGCTGGGGGTGCAACAGAAGCAGTAAGCAGGCCAGAAGAGTGAAGACGTAGCTCTCTCTTCCAAACCAAACATCAGCCATCATTACAAAAGGGCTACCAAAAAAGAACAAGTATATGCGTCAAACTAAATAAAGATCCTACTACACAAGTGTACGCATCTAACTAACTGGCTCAATTAGAAGTTACTATTTATTAAGATGTGGAGATTGGCTGACGGCTTGAACCAGATGGCTGCCTGACGGGGGAAACTCCAGCCAGCAGGTCGAAGTTTGATACTTGCGACCATCTCTCCTACTTTGGGCTGCAGAGCGTGGCGGCACATATCAGGGTATGGTGCATGCAGAGACGCATGGTACGCTGTGTACACACAGTTTTGCCTGATGAACGAAACTGCGCTGCCATCATGATCCTTGCCGTCGGTTATCTCCTGGTTAATCGGATAATTTAGTCTGACAAACAGAGAGCGTGTACCAAGGCTACTTACCAACCTCCGGTCAAAAATTCCCGAAGGCCCAGAGAAGCTGGGATCCTGCTCAAAGACCTTGCACTGACAGAAATGCATGATACTAGTGTATGATACTCCCCATTACTACCAACCTCAATTAACCATGCTCTAAAAAGGTGGACCAGCTTTGGCTATAGTAGTATTGTAGGTTTGTTTTTGCGGGTGTAGTAGTAGGTGACCTTGCGCTTGGCTCTTCTCCTCTTCCGGAAGTCGAACAATAATGATGGCAATCTGACACCAAATGAACTTCTGTACGTCCACCACTTGTGAGCAAAGGTTTCTACTCGTGCCGCGAGCCACCGCACACGCGTTGGCGAGGGAGAAGGCATAGTAAGCAAGCTTCTCGTCGTTCTGCGAGTTGACGGGACACATCAAAGTTACGTACTCTGTCATTAGTACTCTATTCAAATATATCTTTATTAGTACTCTATTCAAAAAGGGCCGACCATGTCCATGGCGACCATCCCGTTCTCTGTCATTGAGTACGTGCACTATTTGCATGCCATCAAGGAGAAAAAATATTGCGTAGTACTAGGTGCCATCGAAGTGCACGACTCACTTACGCACTGCATATCTCCATTTTCTTGCATGACATGCCACCTTGATGCTAGATGTCCCGCGTGTCATGGAGGCATATAGTATGATTTTGTAAAATGGAGGCATATAGATGTCACGCGTGCTGGTAACAGGATGAACAAAGCTCATGTCTTAAACGAAAGAGTGGAAGAACATAGATTCCTGACGACCGAGAAGGAGCTACAAACCTCGGGGTGGAGCGTCTGCACTCATAATATTTTATATTATTCAGCGATAACTAATGCGGCACCTCGGGCCAACGCGGCCAGATCACATTTTGCACGAGAAATTACACACCATGTTTCGTTGACATGTGTCCCGTTCCAACATGTCAGTGAGACGACAGCGAGTCCTTTTGTACAATTTCCGAAAGGACGTGTAGGCTGGGGCGCCTCTTCGTATACCGTGGCAAACTGGCAACCGTCCACCGACTCTTTGCCTTTCCCTCTCGATTTGGAACTGTTGTCACACGCTCTTCCTCCCTCCTCCATTTGCCTTCACCCTTCCTTCTGCCATGGTTCCATCGTCTTCTCCATGGAGGGAACAAGCCGGAAACGACCCCGTTATTCTTGCCCCGGTCTGAATGATGACGCGGTGGGGGAACTCATTGATCGGTGCGACGTCATCACCTCGGCTAGCATGGAAGGTTCGTTCAAGAACATTCTCGACTCAACTAATAACATCATTACAAGGAACCCAAGGGTCCAGGAGCGGTTTGATCTCCCCTATCTTCTTTGCCGTGACCCTGCTGACTGGCGCGGGGACGAGGGAAGCCTCGCCTTGTGCAAGTTGATGCCGCTTGATAATGATACATATGATGTTAAGATGCCATCGCTTGAGGGCAAGCGTTGGGCAGGCGCAAATGGAGATTGGGTTGTTTATATTGGGTACAATTGCGAGTGGGAACTTGTGAATGTGTACACTCGTCTGCGGATTCCACTTCCAAAAATCTCTGAGTGCCATGAGGTTGAGCACACAGATGATCGACGTACGTTCAAATATGATCACTGTGACTGTCGTCTACAGAAGATAGCAATTTCTCAAGTTCCCAGCCGTTCATGGGATTACAAGAACTAACAAGTTGTTGCTATCTTCGACAAGTTTGTTGCCGTCCTTCATGGTTCGACTGGATGGATATTGCTCGAAAATCAGTTTCTATACACAGATGTGTACTGTGATGCAATTGAAGACGAGAGACCTGTGTTTGCTGCCACCACTCGTGGCACTGTTTTTGTATGGGATCCTTATTGTTTCGGTATGTTTGTCTTCCACCATAATTATAATTGTTTCATCCACATGCATGCGAGTTAGCAAGTTGCCCTTCTCTAGTACTAGTTAACCTTCTTCTTGTGTTTCCAAGGTCTTGTGAACATTCCACCACCTATACTTGAAAAAATTTATAACCAAGGGGGAGATGACGATGGTGATGATCACAAGCATGAGGACGAGCAGGGCCCATATGCTAACTGGCGGCTGGCAACTAATTCTGATGGATCACCACTTCTTGTCTATATACAGCCCACTTCTGATGTTACTACTGAGGGAGCAGGTGTTGTCTCCCATGGTCGCACTCTCCGGACCTACTGCAACACCCGTTGCATGGTATTCGGGATGGATACTAGTGTGCTAGCGCCAACACCTTCTCCCTAGTATAGTATTGATAGTCTTGGAGCAAACTCGCTCTTCCTTGGACAAAACTATCCAATGATGGTGAAAGGCGATCCAACTGCTGTTGACACAATGTTACTGCCATTTATGAGAAGCAACTGTATCTATACGTCGGACATTACGGTGGCTCCCTACCCTGGTCGTGATATAGTAGGCCGCTTCAGCCTGGATGACCAGTCATGCGTTGGTCTCGAGATTGACACTATCTGGCCCTTCCCAGAGAATCACTTGTGGTTCAAAGAAAGCGTTTCCAACGCCGATGATTGGTTGAGTTGAAGTTCATTTCATTGCTTGTTATTTGTTGTGTGATGAAAACTTTAGTATTTATAATGTATCCTCGTTGTCGTTGTGGGTTGATGACCTATTGTAGGTAATAAAATGATATGCCTGTGGTTAACTTACTAAATTTATGAATGGCTTTCGAGTCGCTTCTCTGAGTGGGTGCTGCGACGAGGAAAAAATATATTTTCCGAATACATAATTGTACGTGCATTGCAACAGGTTATAGGATGAGGCCAATCAACAATAGTACACTATTTGTACTAGCTTCACATGTTGCACTATCTTTACGTCTACGTATGTAATACAACAAGTTTTAAACTTGAGACCAGCCACCCATCCTCACAAAGAACACATTTTAACCTAGCACAGACTCCAGGAAATTTGGCCACAATGTGAGGTGGGCCATATGTTAATGTGTTCGTTGTACATAGCCAGCACCTCGAATCCTCGATACTACTACTATAAGTAGTAGGAGTAGTAGGGTGGCATGGGCTAGAACAAGCATTCACGTCCAGGAGTACGGCACACGCCACCAACATGACTTCCATCTGACACCATATTTGTTGGAGTCCGTGCTACATCAATCTCTTCAACCTCGTTGTTTCTCTAACTCAGCCATCGCGCGGCGGGCGAGGTGGGGGTTTGCCGATAGTCGGTTTCCTCAACTGCGGTCCCACTTGTAAGGCCAACTCCAACGCACCACCCCAAACGGACCTCCATTTTGCCGTGCGCCGAACGCGCGGACGCATCCCGGCCGCGTACATTTTTCTTTGCAAACACATATCTTTTTTTCATCATTGATTTTTTGGTACATGAAAATACATCACCAAAATTTTGACTAGAAAAACAAGAACCACAAGAATACATTTTAGAAGATATCCAACTTCCATAACTGCTCCTGTAAGTTGGATTAGTGACTTCTTGATACATTCGTTGTTGATCTGCGGAGGCTCGATCCTGCGTGCTTCTTTCTTCTTCAAGTGTAAAGAAGTAGATGTGTCTAGCCTCTATTCTATCAACAAGTGCACTAGTCCCATCTCTAGCCTCTATACTAGCTAAAAGTGCTAGAACATCTACTAAATTGCGCTCTATCAATATATCGTTGTACTCTTCTTCCCAATACCAAAATTTGCATCCATTCTACACAATAAAATTTTAAGTTAGCACAACTAGTCTAATCCGAGAGCACAATGGAAGATTTGGTCGAGTTCTTCCTCCTTTTGCTGACACGTGGGACATCCAGCATCCAGGTCGTGTCATGCAAGAAAATAGAGTGGTAGTTGAAGCCACGTGATGTGCATCTTGGGTTAAACTATAGATAGAATCTTAGTACTCTTGAGTAACTCCAAAAGCGGCCAGCGAAGATCTTTATTGGATTTGCTTTTCATCACCAGCATGTCGAGGTGAAAGATGTACAGGTTCAGTGGGCCCTCTTGCGTTTTCACTGACATGTGGGACCGCATATGAGAAAATAGACGATGGGCTCCGTGCGTCTGCTGGCTGGCTGAGAAGAGAGATAGAGGAGGGCTGCGCACAGACTCTAGGAAATTTGTTCTACGTAACCAGCACCTCGATATAGTGGGATGGCATGGGCCATAACTAGCATTCATGTCTAGCAGTACGACACACGCCACCCACACGAGTCCCATCCGACACCAATTTTCTTGGAGTCCGTGCTATAGCCATCTCTTCTCCCTCCTGTTTTCTCAGCCATCGCGCGATGGGCGGGGTGGGGGTTTGCCGATAGTCGGTTTGCTCAACCGCGGTCCCACTAGTAAGTGAAAATGCAACACAACACGCATTCTCCCTTGAGCGGCGTGCCTGACCAACCGTGTGGGGGTGCGACGCGAACACGACATGCTTTTCCTTTTGAACTTGTAACTTTTAAAATTTGGTTCTGCTCCATGGCGCGAACGATAGATAGAAATAATGATATTCCCTAGAGTAATGAGAAGTTTGGTTCTGGTGCGGTTCATGCATGGGGTACGTAGGAAAATTATGAAGTTGATGCGAAAGGTAAGATAATTACTAGTAGTACCATATACTACTACATGGATTTGACGGAAAGATAAAGATACATACGGATCCATCAACAACATCCTCATGCCCTAGTGCACCGAGTCACCAAGTGACGTGTGAGGAGCAGCGGCAAGCTCAACTTGCTTCTGAACAATTGATAACCCACAAGTGTAGGGGATTGCAACAGTTTTCGAGGGTAAAGTATTCAACCCAAATTTATTGATTCGACACAAGGGGAGCCAAAGAATACTCTTAAGTATTAGCAGCTGAGTTGTCAATTCAACCACACCTGGAAACTTAGTATGTGCAGCAAGATAGTTTAGTAGCAAAGTAATATGATAGTGGCGGTAGCAACAATAAAAGTAACGATAGTGTTTTTTGTAGTTTTTGTAATAGTAGTAGCGGAAAAGTAAATAAGCAACAAGCAATATGGAAAAAGCTCGTAGGCATTGGATCGGTGATGGGAAATTATGTTGGATGCAATTCATCATGTAGAAGTTATAACCTAGGGTGACACAGAACTAGCTCCAGTTCTTCAATGCAATGTAGGCATGTATTCCGAATATAGTCATACGTGCTTATGGAAAAGAACTTGCATGACATCTTTTATCCTACCCTCCCGTGGCAGCGGGGTCCTATTGGAAACTAAGGGATATTAAGGCCTCCTTTTAATAGAGTACTGGACCAAAGCATTAACACATAGTGAATACATGAACTCCTCATACTATGGTCATCACCGGGAGTGGTCCCGATTATTGTCACTTCGGGGTTGCCGGATCATAACACATAGTAGGTTACTACAGACTTGCAAGATAGGATCAAGAACACACATATATTCATGAAAACATAATAGGTTCAGATCTGAAATCATGGCACTCGGGCCCTAGTGACAAGCATTAAGCATAGAAAAGTCATAGGAACATCAATCTCAGAACATAGTGGATACTAGGGATCAAACCCTAACAAAACTAACTCGATTACATGATAGATCCCATCCAACCCATCACCGTCCAGCAAGCCTACGATGGAATTACTCAAGCACGACGGTGAGCATCATGGAATTGGTGATGGAGGAAGGTTGTGTATGATGATGGTGACGATCTCCACTCTCCGGAGCCCCGAACGGACTCCAGATCAGGCCTCCCGAGAGAGATTAGGGCTTGGCGGCGGATCCATATCGTAAAACACGATAATTCTTCCTCCCAGATTTTTTCTCTCCCCGAAAGGGAATATATAGGATCTGGGGGGTACGTCGGGTGGAGCACCAGGGGGGCCACGAGGCAGGGGGCGCGCCCTAGGGGGGGTGGGGGGCGCCCCCACCCTCGTGGACAGGGTGTTGGCCCCCTGGTCTGGATCTTCTTGCAGATATTTTTTATATTTTCAGAAATAATTCTCCGTGGATTTTCAGGTCATTCCGAGAACTTTTTATTTCTGCACAAAAACAACACCATGGCAATTCTGCTGAAAACAGCGTCAGTCCGGGTTAGTTCCATTCAAATTGTGCAAGTTAGAGTCCAAAACAAGGGCAAAAGTGTTTGGAAAAGTAGATACGTTGGAGACATATCAACTCCTCCAAGCTTAAACCTTTGCTTGTCCTCAAGCAATTCAGTTGATAAACTGAAAGCGATGAAGAAAAACTTTGACAAACTCTGTTTGCTCTTGTTGTTGTAAATATGTAAGCCAGCATTCAGGTTTTCAGCAAGATCATGAACTAACCACATTCACAATAACTTTCAGGTCTCAAGTCTACTCATATCAATGGCATAATCAACTAGCGAGCAATAATAATAAACCTCGAATGACAACACTTTCTCAAAACAATCATGATATGATATAACAAGATGGTATCTCGCTAGCCCTTTCTAAGACCGCAAAACATAAATGCAGAGCACCTTTAAAGAACAAGGACTGACTAGACATTGTAATTCACGGTAAAAGAGATCCAGTCATGATCATACTCAATGCAAATTAATAGTAATACATGCAAATGACAGAGGTGCTCTCCTACTGGTGCTCTTTGATAAGAGGATGATGACTCTGCATAAAAGTAAAAAGATAGGCCCTTCACAGAGGGAAGCAGGGATTTGTAGAGGTGCCAGAGCTTGATTTTCAAATAGAGATGAATAACATTTTGAGCGATATTCATTGTCAAAATAACAACCAAGAATCTCGATATCTCCCATGCTAC
Organism: Secale cereale; assembly: GCA_902687465.1. Taxonomy (NCBI): domain Eukaryota; kingdom Viridiplantae; phylum Streptophyta; class Magnoliopsida; order Poales; family Poaceae; genus Secale; species Secale cereale. Next base: position 414,802,918 of record LR738709.1, read on the forward strand.
GCACATTATAGGTGGTTCCCAAACAGAATGGTAAAGTTTATACTCCCCCAACCACCAACAAGCACACTCCATGGCTAGCCCGAAACAACGGGTACCGTCCAAACCAGCAACAACCCTGGGGGAGTTTTGTTTAATTATTATGATTTTGAGCATGGGACTGGGCATCCCGGTTACCAGCCATTTTCTCATGAATGATGAGGGGAGTCCACTCACCGTGAGAATAACCCCCCTAGCATGGAAGATATAGACAACCCTAGTTGATACATGAGCTGTTCGAGCATACAAAACAGAATTTCATTTGACGGTTTAGAGTTTGGCACATACAAATTTACTTGGAATGGCAGGTAAATACCGCATATAGGAAGGTATAGTGGACTCAAGTGGAATACCTTTGGGGTTTATGGAAGTGGATGCACAAGCAGTATTCCCGCTTAGTACAGGTGAAGGCTAGAAAGAGACCGGGAAGCGACCAGCTAGAGAGCAACAACAGTCACGAACATGCGTTAAAATTAATCAACAATGAATGCAAGCATGAGTAGGATATAAATCACCATGAACATAAATATCGTGGAGGCTATGTTGATTTGTTTCAACTACATGTGTGAACATGTGCCAAGTCAGACCACTTGAATCGTTCAAAGGAGGATACCACCCCATCAAACTACATCACAACCATTTTAATATCATGTTGGCACACAAGATAGACCATTATAAACTCTCAGCTAATTAAGCATGGCATAAGCAGCTATGATCTCTAATTGTTACTGCAAGCATGTTTCATTCATAACAAGATGAACCAGGAACGATGAACTATCATATTTACAAAAACAAGAGAGGTCGAGTTCATACCAGCTTTTCTCATCTCAATTAGTTCATCATATATCATCCTTATTGCCTTTCACTTGCACGACTGAACGGTGTGGATAATAATAATAGTGCACATGCATTGGACTAAGCTGGAATCTGCAGACATTTAATACAAGAGAGAAGACAAGGTAATATGGCTCAAGGTTAAATCAACAACAAAGCATATGAGAGTCACTAAGCAATTTCAATCATGGTCTTCTACTCTTAACCCCCAAAGAAAAGAAAAGAAACTATTTACACGGGAAAGCTCCCAACAAGCAAAAGAAGAATGTGAAATATTTTTGGGTTTTCTTTTAATTACTACTACAGGCAAGGAAAGTAAACTAGCTAGAAACTACAACTAATATTTTTTTTGTTTTTCTTAAGGTTTTTTTAGCACACGAGAAAAAGACCAAGAAAAAGAAATTGAAACTAAACATGGATGGTACAATGAAAGAGTGTGAGCACCGACAACTAGAATAAGTGTGAACATGAATGTTAAGTCGGTGAGAAACACATACTCCCCCAAGCTTAGGCTTTTGGCCTAAGTTGGTCTATGCCCACGGATCGAAGCTAATCCCTCCAGTGTACTGAGATTTGTCCTCGGGGTGCCACTGGTTGGCAAGCTCATCCAGCTCCCACCCATAAACAGACTGACGTTAAGGATCGAGTGGTGGCTCCGGCTCAGGTTCTGAAGCTTGTGCCTGGCCTTGGTACTTGTAGAAGGCATCTGATGTAATGAGGTATATGCATGTGGACAGATTAAACAAAGATGGTGCATGCAAGGTAACAATTTCACAATATATTTCATCAAACCTTAATTTATAATTAAGCAATCTATCCTTGTGTTTAACAATAAAATCATGTGCTACCATGCTCTTGTAGTCTAGATAAACAGGGCAAGCAATTTTTCTTCCTTCGCATGATGCCTAATAGGTATTCTAAAATGTTCAACAAGGCGAGAAATAAAGATGCCTCCAAAGACGGGGCCCTTTGAGCGGTTCAGACTAAGTCGTTTAGCAACGACGGCACCCAAGCTAAAAGTTGTGTCTTGAAACAAAGCATGGCGTAATATGACAATATCAGGGGCACTAAGATTCCCACTGTTCCCACGACCAATTAAACATCTACTAGCAAATAAAGCAAAGTAGCGTAGAATAGGGAAGTGTATACTAGTGATTCTTGCCCCTGAGACTTGTCTAGTTTCCCCTACAACTATCATATCGATAAACCCTTCAATGTCTTCACGACGTGGTTCATCAAGTCTACCTCCAAAGGGTATCTTGCATATTTCACAAAATTCTAAGAGTGATATCTCCTTAACCACATCATATAAACGAAACTCCACTGTAGGTGGTGTTTTCTTAGCATGAAAATGAAAACTTTGCATGAAAATATTGGTGAGTAAGAGATACTGGTCACGCTGGTCGTGGAGGAAGTCGGTGAGGCCTGCATTATTTGCCAACCAATAAAAGTCTTCATAAATACCGGCGGACATCATGAAATCATTACAAGGCCATTCGCACGGTCGAACTTCCGCCATGCGAGGAAGATTATATTTGGGCTTCTTATTTTCTTCTTTCTTCTTCTCCTCTGAGCTATTACTGGAGGAGCCCCTCAACAATCTCTTTATCATTTTCCTTTTCTGAAAATTTCTGAAAGTTTTAGTAACTCGAAATAAGGGTTAACCAAACTCAACAAGATTGATAGCAACAACTCCTACTAGTGCCGAGAGACTATATCATGCATTAGAACTACTTGGGACCAAGAAAATTTGACATGCAAGCTCAAGAACAAGGTCACCACAGCAGCTAAAAATTTGCAATAAATAAAGCACTAGAACAAAAACTAATTGGACCAATGGAAGAGTCACATACCAAGGAACAATCTCCCCAAACAGTTTGGTGAATGGTGCTTTGAGCAAGGAGATCGAAAACGGCGGCAAGATGAGCTAGAACTCGGGTTTGAGCTGGTTGGCGATTTTTTTGGGAGGAAGAAGAAGAGTGTGGGTGCAGGGATAAGTGGAGGGGGGCCACGTGGGGCCCACGAGGCAGGGGGGCGCGCCCTGGCAGGGGGTCGCGCCCTGGACCCTCGTGGCCAAGTGCTGGCTCCCCTCGCTGTGTGTTCTGTGCCATATTTTCTCAAATATTCTAGAAAAAAAATCATATTTCATTTTCATGGCATTTGGATAACTTTTAGTTTCAGGGTACTTTTTATTGCACGAATAAGTCTGGAAACAGACAGAAAATACTATTTTTGCTTTATTTATCCTAATTAACATAAAGTAAAAGGAGGGTACAGAAGGTTTGTGCTATCTAGATTCACCTATCCCATGCTCATCAAAAGGAATCCATTAACAAGGTTGATCATGTCTTGTTAATAAACTCTTTCCGAATAACATGAAACCGGAGAATTATCGAATAACACTAGGTTACCTCAATGGGGATGTGTATGTCCCCAACAATAAGAATGTCATATGTCTTCTTGATAGTAAGAAGAGGAAATTCAAAACCTCCAATAGTGATAGTTGAATTTTTTCCAATATAATTGATACTGTGGACCTGAGGTTGTTTCCTCGGAAAGTGTACCGTATGCTCATTACCATTGACATGAAAAGTGACATTGCCTTTGTTGCAATCAATAGCAGCCTTTGTTGCAATCAATAACAGCCTCTGCAGTATTCAAAAAGGGTCTTCCAAGAATAATAGACATACTATCGTCCTCGGAAATATCAAGTATAACAAAGTCCGTTAGAATAGTAACATTTGCAACCACAACAGGCACATCCTCACAAATACCGACAGGTATCGCAGTTGATTTATCAGCCATTTGCAAAGATATTTCAGTAGGTGTCAACTTACTCAAGTCAAGTCTACGATATAAAGAGAGAGGCATAACACTAACACCGGCTTTGAGATCACATAAATCAGTTTTAACATAGTTTCTTTTAATGGAGCAAGGTATAGTAGGTACTCCTGAATCTCCTAGTTTCTTAGGTATTCCACCTTTAAAGTGTAATTGGCAAGCATGGTGGAAATTTCTACTTCAGGTATCTTTCTTTTATTGGTGATAATATCTTTCATATACTTCGCATAAGGATTTGTTTTAAGCACATCAGTCAAACGCATACGCAAAAAGATAGGTCTAATCATTTCAACAAAGCGCTCAAAATCCTCATCATCCTTTTTCTTGGATGGTTTCGGAGGAAAAGGCATGGGTTTCTGAACCCATGGTTCTCTTTCCCTATCGTGCTTCCTAGCATCAAAGTCTCTCTTATCATAACATTGATTCTTTGATTGTGGGTTATCAATATCAACAACAGGTTCTATCTCTACATCATTATCATTGCTAGGTTGAGCATCATCATGAACATCATCATTAACATTATCACTAGGTTCATGTTCATTACCAGATTGTGTTTCAGCATCAGAAACAGATATATCATTGGGATTCTCAGTTGTGTCAGCTACAGGTTCACTAGAAGCATGCAAAGTCCTATCATTTTTATTTTTATTTTTCTTAGAAGAACTAGGTGCGTCTAAATTAGCTCTTTTAGAATCTTGCTCAATTCTCTTTGGGTGGCCCTCAGGATACAGAGGTTCCTGAGTCATTCTGGCACCTCTACTCACAACTCTAATGTCATTATCATTATTCTTACTATTTAATTTATTGAGCAAATCATTATGAGCCTTAAGTACTTGTTCTACTTGAGTGGTAACCATGGAAGCATGTTTACTAATGAGTTTCAGTTCATCTTTAGCTCTAGACAGATAATCACTCAAGCGTTCAATCATATAAGCATTGTGTTGCAATTGTCTACCAACATAAGCATTGAAGTTTTCTTGTTTCACAATAAAATTGTCAAACTCATCTAAGCATTGGCTAGCAGAATTATAACGAGGATATATAAAGAGAATTTACCTTTACTACGTGTGTCGGGTTATCAAGATCATATGTTTCTTCAATAGGTGGTAAATTCTTAACATCTTCAGCTTTAATACCTTTTTCTTTCATAGATTTCTTTGCCTCTTGCATATCTTCAGGGCTGAGAAATAGAACACATCTTTTCTTCGGAGTTGGCTTAGGGGCTGGTTCAGGAAGTGTCCAATTATTTTCAATGGCCATCATATTATTCAATAGTAATTCAGCTTGATCAACTGTTCTTTCCCTGAAAACACAACCAACACAACTATCCATGTGGTCTCTGGAAGCATCGGTTAGTCCATTATAAAAGACGTCAAGTATATCATGCATCTCAAGAGGATGATCATGCAAAGCATTAAGCAATTGGAGAAGCCTCCCCCAAGCTTGTGGGAGACTCTCTTCTTCAATTTGCACAAAGTTATATATTTCCCGTAAGGCAGCTTGTTTCTTATGAGCGGGAAAATATTTAGCAGAGAAGTAATACATCATATCCTGGGGACTACGCACACAACCAGGATCAAGAGAATTAAACCAAGTCTTAGCATCACCCTTTAACGAGAAAGGAAATAACTTAAGGATATAGTAATAACGAATCTTTTCATCGTTGGTAAACAGGGTGGCTATATCATTCAACTTAGTAAGATGTGCCACAACAGTTTTGGATTCATAGCCATGGAAAGGATCAGATTCAACCAAAGTAATTAACTTAGGATCAACAGAGAATTCATAATCCTTATCAGTAACACAGATAGGTGAAGTAGCGAAATGAGGGTCATGTTCCATTCTAGCATTCAAGGACTTCTCTTTCAGCTTAGCTAATAATGTCTTAAGATCATATCTATCATTGCAAGCAAGAAAGTCTCTAGCAGTTTCTTCATCCATAACATAACCCTCAGGAACAACAGGCAATTCATATCTATTTGGAGAAGCTTCATCATCACTTTCATAAATATCATCAGTTTCAATATTTGCATTCTCCCTAACTCTAGCAATTTGTTCATCTAGAAATTCACCTAGTGGCACATTATCAAGCATAGAAGTAGTTTCATCATACATAGCAGAAGTGGCATCATCAAGAACATACGACATATCAGATTCAATAGCATGAGTAGGTGTCGCAAATTTACCCATAACAGAAGGAGAATCAAGTGCAGAGCTAGATGGCAGTTCCTTACCTCCCCTCATAGTTGAGGGTAAGATCTTGGTTTTTGAGTCCTTCAAATTCTTCATAGTGATCAACAGATATAAATCCCAAGTGACTTAAAGAATAGAGCTATGCTCCCCGGCAACGGCACCAGTAAATAGTCTTGATAACCCACAAGTGTAGGGGATCGCAACAGTTTTCGAGGGTAAGGTATTCAACCCAAATTTATTGATTCGGCACAAGGGGAGCCGAAGAATACTCTTAAGTATTAGCAGCTGAGTTGTCAACTCAACCACACCTGGAAACTTAGTATCTGCAGCAAGATAGTTTAGTAGCAAAGTAATATGATAGTGGCGGTAGCAACAATAAAAGTAACGATAGTGTTTTTGTAGTTTTTGTAATAATAGTAGCGAAAAAGGAAATAAGCAACAAGCAATATGGAAAAAGCTCTTAGGCATTGGATCGGTGATGGGAAATTATGTCGGATGCAATTCATCATGTAGAAGTTATAACCTAGGGTGACACAGAACTAGCTCCAGTTCTTCAATGCAATGTAGGCATGTATTCCAAATATAGTCATACGTGCTTATGGAAAAGAACTTGCATGCCATCTTTTGTCCTACCCTCCCGTGGCAGCGGTGTCCTATTGGAAACTAAGGGATATTAATGCCTCCTTTTAATAGAGTACCGGACCAAAGCATTAACACATAGTGAATACATGAACTCCTCAAACTATGGTCATCACCGGGAGTGGTCCCAATTATTGTCACTTCGGGGTTGACGTATCATAACACATAGTAGGTGACTCTAGACTTGCAAGATAGGATCAAGAACACACATATATTCATGAAAACATAATAGGTTCAGATCTGAAATCATGGCTCTCGGGCCCTAGTGACAAGCATTAAGCATACCAAAGTCATAGCAACATCAATCTCAACATAGTGGATACTAGGGATCAAACCCTAACAAAACTAACTCGATTATATGATAGATCCCATCCAACCCATCACCGTCCAACAAGCCTACGATGGAATTACTCACGCACGGCGATGAGCATCATGGAATTGGTGATGGAGGAAGGTTGATGATGACGATGGCGACGATCTCCACTCTCCGGAGCCCCAAACGGACTCCAGATCAGCCCTCCCGAGAGAGATTAGGGCTTGGCGGCGGCTCTGTATCGTAAAACGCGATAATTCTTCCTCCCTGATTTTTTCTCTCCCCGAAAGTGAATATATAGTATCTGGGGGTACGTCGGTGGAGCACCAGGGGGCCCACGAGGCAGGGGGCGCACCCTGGGGGGGGGGGGGGGGCGCCCCCACCCTCATGGATAGGGTGTGGCCCCCCTGGTCTGGATCTTCTTGCAGATGTTTTTTATATTTTCCAAAATAATTCTCCGTGGATTTTCTGGTCATTCTGAGAACTTTTTATTTCTGCACAAAAACAACACCATGGCAATTCTGCTAAAAACAGCGTCAGTCCGGGTTAGTTCCATTCAAATCATGCAAGTTAGAGTCCAAAACAAGGGCAAAAGTGTTTGGAAAAGTATATACGTTGGAGACGTATCAACAATGCCGTCCAAGGTTGCCGTGTGGTCCAAGAAGGCCAGCGTCCTATCATCCTCCTCTTGCATGTAGTAGTCCTTGTGGACGATTTGCGCGTAGACGTGGGTGATTATGTCGATGGTGTCTTGCTGCGCCAGGCGCTGCGCGGCGAGCGCGACCTCGAGGTGGACATTCTCCAGCGCGACGGCGGGCAGTCGCAGGGCCACGAGTGCGTCGAAGAGGTTGTCACCATAGAGGCCGTTGAGGTGGTAGGCATCGCAGAGCCTGGCCGCATGGGCTGGAGGCGTACATGAAGGTCGTCCGCGAGCTTCTTGACGACGGTGAACTTGTCGAGGAAGCCGACGAGGACCTCGTCGAACAAGGAGATGAAGCTGTCGTCCAAGCGCCCCCTCGCCCTGGCGGCCTCAAGCACTACATGGAGACGTTCCTCGGTGCCGGGCCGCAGGCCGGTGTCATGGACCATCTGGCACAACCGGATGATGCTCGCGCTCATCGCCTCCATGGGTCTAGCTTCTAGTCAACTGATCTTGCGATTGGAGTGATCACTCTTGCCCTTGGGTGCGTAGGTGCGTAGGATTTCGTAGATTGGACTGGCGGGAGCCTTTATATGAGAAGTGCAGACTGCGTTGAATTCACGTGCGTGTTGGCCATCTACTCCTCGCCCCTCTACTGCACCTGCCTTTGGCTGTATGACAGGTTGGCGAGCCACCCGTTGGGCCCACGTGTCATACACTCCAAGGCAGGTGTAGTAAGTCAATGAAGCTGCGTCCCCCTCCGTGCCCGTGCATGCTTTCAATGAATTGAGACTACCAAACATCACATGCAGTGGTTAGTTAATTGCATGTAATGCTATTAAGTAGCAAAAAGACATTAAGTTATATCGCCGATAGGAATAAAACAATACACCATGTATTTATTTACAGAGGGAGTAGTACATTTTTTTGTGACATGCATTACTAGATATTGCTAGTCAAATACCAAATCCAGATGGATGTGGTAGTACTACTAAATCCAGACGGTGGTGCTAGTACTAGTAGTAGTAGTACTGCTACCAATGTAGTAGTAGCACTGTAATACCAGTTGGTCAAATTATTACGTGCTGCTCCTCAAAGTGAAGTGACAAGACCGTACGCCGGAGATGACACCTGAGTATAGGCGCCGTGTTCGGCATACCATAGTCAGCCTCACCGTCTGCAGTCACTATCATCATGGCTGTAGACCTAGCCTGCTTACAACTAGCCGTGTTCAACATAATTTCCCGTGCGTAGATGCCCGTGCATTGCACGGAACACCAAGATTGGGGGGTGGACGGCGCCGGCAGCGGCCATCGCGCCAGATTTTTGCATGGCCTTCTAGATGTGGTGGGGAGGAGATAAGGCTGATTGTGAGAGACAAGGAGTTGTTTGTAAATAGTGAACAAGTGCGTGCATCTTTTTACAAAACTGGAGAAGTTTGGTTTGTATGCGTCAGATCTAGATCCGACGGCTATTGGTGAAAGATGGCAGGCACAACATCATCACCAACTCAAGACCTGTTTGATTCGCATGATTTTGAAAATGCAGAAATAGGACACGACAATATTACAAGTTTCATACTGATATTACAAATGTTAGGAGTAATGATGCACCTACGAAGAGGGAATTACTAGGAAGTTTACGTAAGAACTTTCGTTACTTTAGGTGGATGCAGCATTATCATACAAACTAAAATCCACCGCCCTGACAAGTCACTAATGGGCAAATAACTTTTCGAGTCTCTGGCCACTTGATGTTTCAAAAACAAATTCAGCTTCTGCGGAGACTTTGTCATTTAGGCTTAAATGCTTGCGGTGATCAGCACGCCATTCATTGTTGCACCAGAGAACGCCAAACCTCATTACCTTGAGCACACTTGCCTCCAGAACAAAGAACCTGGCCAATTTAATCTCAGATGTGCTGCCTCGATAGTCGATCAAATCAATTTCTGTACGATGGAGATCAAGGCATTCGATGAGATTGTTATAGTGCAGCACATTTTTCACTTTCGGGGCTTTTTTTATCTGCAAAAAGAAGAGAACATATTAGAGCAGCTGGATGTATAAGATTGTCGTGTCATCAAGAGGTACCAATATTATTCACTCATATGATAGGGTTGGCTGGCTAGTGATATTTTTTTCACACACTCTCTCTCTCTCTCTCTCTCTCTCTCTCTCTCTCTCTCTCCTCTCATTTACCTAGGAGTAAGTGAAGAGCTTGGGCATTTGTTGCCTTCCACCATGTGGCCGATGCCATATTTCGCAAAAGTATGCCACATAATACACATCGATGTCCAATCAAGAGATTTTGGCACCGCTCTCGCAATGTGAGAGAGTTGGCACCACTGTGCACATAGACCCACATGTATAAACAAATCAATCAAACCAACTACACCAGCCTCTCACTCTCCCAAACAAGTGTTTTTTATTGCCTCAGTCCTCAATGCGCCCTCAATTTACTAGCGTGCGGGGTGCTACCCCGAGTGGTTTCAACTTTGCTTACTTCACCGCGTGTCAAATGGGCCTCTAGTTTACTTATTTTCACCCACTGCCACATGGGCCAACACACGAAGATACAGAACACGAGCTGACAAGGCAGCATGTGGACTGGTTGACCGGTCAACTAAACAATATACAGAGCTATACACTGACACAATGAGCGTATAATCCATCGGTATAGATTGTTCGTGTGAGAGGGGAGGCCCGTGAGAGATAGTAGAGAGAGAGAGAAAGAGCTACACCCTCCGTTCGATAATGTAGTTCCAATTTTTTTTAAAGTCTAACTTTTGAAACTTTAACCAAGTTTATAAAGAAATTACTTATATCTACAATACCAAAGATAAATGATAGTATGAAGTAAGTACATGTTGTGATGAATCTAATGATCTTTCCAGATGTAAATGTTTTTCTCCACATATACCTGGTCAAACTTTTCTGAGGTTTGACTTTTCAAAACATCCATATGCTTATGGACGTGAGAGAGTCCCTAACTAGAGAGAGAGAGAGAGAGAGAGAGAGAGAGAGAGAGAGAGAGAGAGAGAGTGAGAGTGAAATAGAAAGAGTGAGTGAAAAAAGTGTGTGTGCGTGTGTGAAAGAGACATGGACAACACTCGATAAAAGTCGAGAAAAAATGTGTCTGTCTTATGCAAACATATCACACATGCATCTTCGATAACACAAGCAAGGTGATGAGATAGTGTGTGGTTGTTTGCAACCGAGAGAGCAAGACCCCTACCACGTGGCCAAGAGCGGTCTGACAAACAAGGGAGAGAGATCGAGAGAGACGTACGGAGAAAATGCAGACATGGGGAGGAGAGAGTGTATGTTTGTCATAAAGAGATCCCCTGGAGATCGTGATGGGACTACATGGGTGGGAGATCGAGTGACAAGGTGTGTGCGCGATAGAAGATACCCCGAGAGATATCGAGATAGACGTATGGATGGAAGGAGACAATACGTGTGTTCCTGATGGCTAGTGAGAGATAATCATACTTAGGGGGGGGAGTGCTTGCGCCTATGATGGAGTGAGGGATTATGGTACTTATTAGGGGGTGCGTGTCACATAGAGAGAGAACAAGGGCGGAGAGTGTTGGATGGGTCTATATGTATAGTGTGAGCGAGACATGTGTATGTGTGAACCAGGGAGATATAAAGTTTGAGATAGATTGAGGAGCCCCGATAAGGCTGAGTGGTGCGTCAGATAGCTGAGAGGGGGAAAGAGATATTCCATCCGCTCGATAATGCAGTGCATGTAATTTTTTTAGAAGTCAAACTTTGGAAACTTTGATCAGGTTTACACAAATGTTATTTATATCTTCAATACCAAAGATACATCATACGAAACTACATCTCATGGTGAATCTAATTGTATATGTTTGCCGTTCCAGATGTAATTGTTTTTCTCCACGTACATGGTCAAACTTTATGATGTTTGACTTTTCAATAATCAATATGCTATGGACCGAGGAGAGTGCCTAAGTCGAGAGGGATCAAGTGCGTGTGAAGGAGAATGAGTAAGTGTGCAAAAAGAGTATGTGTGTGAAAGAGAAAGTGACAACAAATGATAAATTAGAGAGAGAGTGTGTGTTTTTCATTTCTTAGGCGAACATATCATGCATGCATCTCTGAGATAGAAAAGGGAGGCGATGAGATACACGAAGATAGCTAGTGTGTGATTGTTTGCAACGGAGAGAGACACCCCTATAGCACATGTCCAATAAAGGTCTGGCTAAGAAGGTACAAAGGTCGAGAGGGACACATGGAGAACATGGACGCATGGAGATGGCGAGAGGGTGTGTTTATGATAGAGAGACCCTCTTGAGATCGTGAGGGGGCTATATGGGTGGGAGATCAAGGGAGGTGCGTGCGCGATAGAAAGATGCCCCGAGAGAAATTGAGATAGACCATGCACATGTTTGTGATGGAGACTACGATTAGCTAGTCATATACATATAGGGCGGACTGCGTGTGCCTACGATTGAGTGAGAGACCATCATATTTGGCTAGCTAGGCATGAGATTGTGTGTGTGTGCGTGTGAGATGGAGAGAGAACGAGGGAGAGAGGTAGAGTTTTAGATGGGCCTATTGAGTGCGAGTGAGATATCCATGTGTATGTGTGACTGCTAGGTGGCTTCTCACCCCTCGTTGGTTACCGCAAGTGGAAGGTTTGAGATGCAGTGTAGCAGAAGTTTTCCCTTGGCAATACCAAGGATCGTTTTCCCTGAGACTCCCAGCTTCAACAAGAAGGTGTCAACTGCTAACGGCGCCAGATATTAGCAATCAACGTGGACCTGCACACAGATACAAATAACTTTGCTCCCAACGAGTATAGAGAGGTTGTCAATCCCTCCGGCCTTGTAGTTTACAAAGGATCAAACGCAAGTGATAATAGTGATAGGTATAATTGCAATAGTAAGTAAAATGCGGAAAAGTAAATAGCGGATGTGATCAATGATGGTAATATGGACCGGAGTCTCATGATGTTCACTAGTGATGTCTCTCTCCCAAAAGACGATAAAACTGCTATGTGAGGTAAACGAATTACAGCTGGGCAATTGACAGGACCATGTGCGCAAACCAATGCTGACTACATTGCAAGAAAGGTTGAGGTTCAAAGCATGGGCGGTACGCCGAGGTAAGTAGACCGAAATCCATCTGCATCTACTACTAATCATCCACCTTGAGATATCTATCCAGAACATCTCGCTGGTATTAAGTTGCGAGTCCCACCCATAGTGTAAACTCAAAGCAACAGACAACTGCATTAAAAGAACTTTGCGTAAAGTAAACAATCCTTGCACCCGCGGGCACAAGCACCGTTGTTTTCCCCCTTGTGGCAACAGCACATCCCCTAGACTCATGTTTCTATCACTCAAGCTAGTCATCGAGGGGCATGAACCCACAATCAAGCATAACGTTCCCTCTTGGAGTCACTACCTACTACTTGGCCAAAGCAATAAATAAGAACGGAGAACATGCAAGAATTACTTACGAACATAAATATAAAATAGGTGAATCAATTATATTACTCAAACACAATCTGAACATAATCTCATAATCCATCGGATCCCAGCAAACTCATCATAGCAACATCATAAGGATTACATATGTGCCTCGATCATGTAGGGCAGCTCACGAGGACTAATTAGTGAAGCACAAGAACGGGAGGAGAACATCGCATAGCTACTGGTCATGGACCCATGTTCCAAGGGAGACTACTCACAACTCATCCGGGAGGCGTCCATGGTGGTGGAGAAGCTCCCGGTGGTGATCCTCCCCTCCGGCAGGGTGCCGGGAAGAGTTCTCCTGGTGCTCCCGATCTTGGAAGCGGCGGCGGCGGCGGAACAGAGATGAGATCGCGAAAAAGAGTTCCCGTATCGAGGGTTTCGGGAGACGCTTTAAATATATGCCAAAGGGGGGCATCAGCGGAGCCTCGGGGGGCCCAGGC
>LR738709.1:414816369-414843788 GCA_902687465.1 Secale cereale
GGGGGGGGGGGGGCGCCGCCAGGACGCCTGGAGCCCTGGTGGCCCCCTCGGCTGTACTTCGGGCGCACGGTAGCTTCTAGAACGCTGATTTTTTATATAATTTTTCTGGATTTTTCCTGGCAGTTCTCGTAATGTGAAAACCTGAAATACAAAAACTGCCGAAAACAGAAACTGGCACTGGGGTGCACTGAGTTAATAGGTTAGTCCAAATATGATCAAAAGTGTATGGAAGTGTATAAATATCATAGCAATATCACCCAAAAGAGGCATGGAGCAAGCAGAAATTATAGATATGTTTTGGACGTATCAGTGACCCAGGTAGATGGAGAGTTTGAGAGAGAGGGGGAAGAGCTCCGAGACGACAGAGTGGTGCGCGAGAGAGTTACGGGCAACGAGCCAAGGAGTTTGTGTGCGTACGATGAGTGCACCCAAGATATCTAGCTTGGACTAGAGAATCATACATAGTGTGCGAGAGAGACCTATAGATAGAGTATATATGCATGCGAACTAGAAAGACCCCCCCCCCACGCACACACACAAAGAGAGAGAGAGAGAGATGGAGAGAAAGAGAGAGGACCAACAAGGTTTGTGTGTTGGATGCGTGCGACAGAATTGAAGATTGTCGGCACGCGCGCGCGCGAGAGAGAGAGAGCAGGAGTCCGGGAGAGGGGAGGTCGCGTTTTATGCATCAAAGACTGATATAAACCATGTTTCGACATAAACTTGCATTCAAATATTTAAATTGGAGAACATGTTGTCTGCAATCCACACATGAATTGATATATGCGTATATCAAACAAGTTCATTAATTTGACTTTCAACATGTTCATGGAGTACTGTAATACTGTACAACATGCTATTCGATTGAGTTGTTCAATTATGGATTTAGTTCACTATTTTAACCTAGTGAACGAGCTATTTCATTGGATCGAGATATTTCATTTTGGGTTTGATTCCTGTTTTTGAGTGGGTCAACTATTTGTCATATAGTAAATCGCTAGCAACGAGTATGTAAAAACACATTACTCCCGAGCATCATCTCTCCATCTAAAAAAGAAGTGGCAAGCTAATATTTCTAAATTTGATTTGAATCGAGTTGGTAAGGTAGACGTGGATGCTAGTTCTCCAAAATTTTGAACGAACCGTTAATTATCCTCTGCTCGGTGGAATTCGCCCGAGCAAATAAATGGGAGACGCGAAATTACCGTCCTATGTGGGAGACGCATTAATTGGCCCGTTGTGCATCGAGGGTAGGTTCGTAACTTCATCCAAGCGCGCCTTCCTTTCGGCCGAAATGACATGTGCCAAATAATTCATAAACCATGGTCGGCAAAACACGCTCTCCTCGCCCGAAATAGCTCGCACCCACTATTTGAAAACACGCTCTCCTCGCCCGAAATCGCTCGCGCCCACTATATTTCGAAACACGCCCTCCTCGCCCAAAATCGGTCCCGCCCACTATTTGGGGAGAAGCAAAGTTACTCTACTATCCCCGACCCTCAGTACACAGACCCAAGCCAAGAAGCCTAAAGGTAGGGGTAGAACTGTAACTCCCCCTCACATTTCAGACAAATGCATACATGGTTCCACTCCCATCCCAATTCCCCCCCCATTCATACCTCGTGGGCGCCAAGTCACCTTCTCCCCGAAAGCTCCCTTCTCTCGAGTCGCGAAACCTCAGCCCCTCCTCCATGGCGCCCCCCACTGCACCAATTTCACAGCCGCCCTCCTCCCTAATGCCGGAGACGTTGTCCATTTGCCGTCGTCCACTGGGCCGTATGCCTCTTACTCTGTGCTGCTGGAGCTGCCTCAACGACGGCCGTGTGAACCGTACCGGAGCCGATTCACCCCCGCCGTTGTTCACGGCGCCGGAGCGGCTCCAACTTCGGATCCGTCCAGAGTCCCGGCGCTGCTTCCCCGTAGCCGTCGACCGTCGCGACATCGCTGTTTCCCTGCCGCCGGTGGCCACCGCAACCACACCGGCCTCGACGACTCGGCAGCTGGACCTTCCTACTTCACCATGCCGCCAGATAGGTCGCACCCTCATCTCAAATCACTTTATTTAGGCGTCAGTTGTCTGAATTTTTATTCTGGGCCAATCGATTCCCAATGGTAAGTAGCACTCCTCGAGGCGGCGGAGCTCCTAGGCTGCCGGTTGGCTGGTGTCTAATGTAAGGGTGCAGGGCCACAAGTTCGCCACGGAAGCAGCGCTTAGTTGGCTATCTTAGAGTTGCGTGGGTTCAAGGTACTACCGCCGCCGGATCTGGATGACGGGGAGTCTTTGTGGATTGGCCCGGGGGCGGCGCAACCACAGCAGTGCGGTGGGGCGGGGAGCGGGGTTTTGGCCGGGGCCATGGATGGCGGAGGCAAGCTTCTCTGCCATTGGTCGCTGGCTCTTCGGGGAAGATTCCTAACAGTGTCAGCCGGGAGGCACAAGACGGCCATCAAGCCATCCGGCGTAGATCGGACAGTACCAAAATAAAATAAAATCGTGTGACCTATATTTAGTCTCAGTCAACAGACGTGTGACCACTCTCGTACCTTGCTGTTGATCTCTTAGTGTATTTCTTCAGATCAAAGAGATGTGTCGTTCTTAACATTATGCGTTATCTGCATCCTCAGCCACACCGTCTTCCGACTCACCGCAGCTGCTCCAACAAGGGAAGCATACACCAGAAGGGAGCTATAGTCCCCACTCAACAGTTCCCTGCATCAAATGCGCGTGCCCGACATGGACATCCACAACAACTGCACGGCCATCGACAAGTCAGCACATGATGCTCACTCCTATGGATGGCGGCCAGATAGGTTGTACCCTCATCTTACTTGTGTGCAACATTTATGGCTTTGTTATTCATCTAAGCATGGAAAATAGATTATCACATTTCACTATATATTCATGCTGATCTCTTACGGGTCTTGTTCATGAGTTAAAGTTGTTCCATAGTTCAGCTAAGATACTTGTTCTTTAGGTAATGCTATTCCATAGTTATCATCCATCAGCCAATGCTATCCCACAGTCTGGTGATTATAGTATTGTACCACTTCTAGTATTACCTATGTTGTTCTTTAATATTTATGTGTGCCATCTAGTTAATCTCGAGTACAAACAATACATATTTTGTAGCTTTCATCTGTGTTCTCCCATTAGTTTTTGAGACCTGTTGCTGTTAGTTAACCCCAGTCCTACTATTTATGTCGTCTCCTACAGGCACTCATTACATAAATCTAACTACTAGTTGTCTTCCATGCATGTCAGATATAATTGCACCCATTGATATATCCACAAGAACCTCACGGAGCAATGTAAAGGCCAATAAACTTGATTACAATGATACCCAATATGATGGAACATGTAAAGGCAGTTCTTCAGAAGTCTTGCAGAAAGATGTTGAATCCTCTTCACCCCACAATGTCCTTGCTCTAACTTGGCCCGTGATATGGGTACAACATGCATATAATGTCCTGGAGTGTATCTACTCTATTGCAATGCCATGTGCTTAGCATGCTGATCATGCATGTAAATATGTCATGCCTTCCTGTTTTTCAGTACCTATTCCATTCATGATAACATGTTTTCAAATACAAGTACTGTCATTCTACTCTATCGCAATGCCATCTGCTTAATTTGGACATCATGCTTCTGAATATCTAATGCATTGTTATTCATCAGTATGTACTTCATCTGTCTAGCATACCATGTTTTTTTACATTGAAGTGACGTTCTAGTGCTCTGTTGCAATGCCATCTTAGTTTCCCAAAAATACACGTGTATGTTGCCTTAGTTTTTTCTGTACGTATTTTGCTAGCATACAGTTTTACATTCAACTAGTATTTTTTTTACTCTGTTGTCCTGTCGTATCCCTAGCTCTTACACCATACTCCCTCCGTCCGGATTACATGTTGCCGAAATGGATAAAAAAGGATGTATCTAGAACTGAAATATGCCTAGACCCATCCATTTTTTCGGATGGAGGGAATACATGTCAATATGTCATGCCTTTCTATTCTTCAGTACCTATTCCATCTCTCTGCTGTAGCATGTTTTATAATTGAAGCACCATTCTTCTATACAAGGCATGCAAGGGGAAGACGACTATGTTAAAATCTGAAGGGTTACAAATCAGGTATTTGCAAAAGATCCAAACGCCAGGAGATAATAAACCAACTCCAGTTTTTATAGATACTGCTCCAGCACAAAGAAACCCAACTCCTACTGATAATAAGCAGATTCCAGTGGCCAAAGAACTAGTCCGCTCCAGTCCAGCAAAAATATGTCAACTCCATTCTAAGAAGCGTGTGCGTATCCTTGCATCATGAAATTTTATAGCATGCTGATCATATTTTCTATATGTTTCTTACCCATCTTTCTTTTAGAAAATGAGCTTAATAGATAGAAGAATTTCTGCACTGGTATCGTCTGTGAGGAAAGATTCTTGCAGTAATTCTCTGTACTCCAATGCAAATGTGAGTACCTGTTGTATATCACTATATTTTTACATCAGCATGTATTTTGTTAATCGGCGTGAATCCAACCTTTATCTTATCTAAATTTAGTTGTAGCAAAATGTATGATTAAAGGCCACAATGTTGATTTTTGTAAGGAAAACTGCATGGTAGTTTTGCATCCTGAGCTGCATGAGTGTACTATCTCATATCAGTTGGTTTGATTACTTTGGTTCTGCAGTGGGTTTTCAGTGTTTTTTTTACTGTGATGTCCCGTCGTATCCCTAGCTCTTACATCATACTCCCTCTGTCTGGATTACATATTGCAGAAATGGATAAAACTGGATGTATCTAGAATAGAATACGCCTAGACCCTTCCATTTTTTTCCGGATGGAGGGAATACATGTCAACATGTCATGCCTTTCTATTCTTCAGTACCTATTCCATCTCTGCTGTAGCATGTTTTATAATTGAAGCACCATTCTTCTATATAAGGCATGCAAGGGGAAGACGGCTATGTTAGAATCTGAAGGGTTACAAACCAGGTCTTCGCAAAAGATCCAAACACCAGTAGATAATAAACCAACTCCATTTTTCATAGATACTGCTCCAGCACAGAGAAACCCAACTCCCACTAATAATAAGCAGATTCCATTGGCCAAAGAACTAGTCTGCTCCAGTCAAGCAAAAGAATGTCAAATCCATTCTAAGAAGCGTGTGCGTATCCTCACATCATGAAATTTTATAGCATTCTGATCATATTTTCTACATGTTTCTTACCCATATGTGATACGTCCATTTTGCATCATGCTTATATGTTGATACTTATCGGATTATGGGCTGTTCTTACATGTTTTGTCACAATACTTATGCCTTTTCTCTCTTATTTTACAAGGTTTACATGAAGAGGAAGAATGCTGGCAGCTAGAATTCTGGGCTGGAAAAGGATCAAACTCTGGAAACCTATTCTGCACAACTCCAAAAGCCCTAAAACTCAACAGAACATCGTTTCAGAAAATATAAAAAATATCTAGCGAAAGAAGTCCACGAGAGGGGCGCGCCCCCCTTCCAAGGGCGCGCCCTCTGCCTCGTGGGCCAGCCGGAAGGCCCCCGATGCCCATATTCTCCTATATGAGGTGTTTTGACCTGGAAAAAAAATCATAAGGAGGCTTTCGGGACCAAACGCCGCCGTCTCGAGGCGGAAACCAATCTAGGGCTCCGGCAGAGCTGTTCTGCCGGGGATACTTCCCTCCGGGAGGGGGAAATCGTCATCGCCGTCATCACCAACAACTCTCCCATCTTGGGGAGGACTATCTTCATCAACATCTTCACCAACAATATCTCCTCTCAAACCCTAGTTCATCTCTTGTATCAAATCTTTGTACCCAAACCTCAGATTGGTACCTGTGGATTGCTAGTAGTGTTGATTACTCCTTGTAGTTGGTGCTAGTTGGTTTATTTGGTGGAAGATCATATGTTCAGATCCATTATGCATATTAATACCCCTCTGATCATGAACAATATTATGTCTTGTGAGTAGTTACTTTTGTTCCTGAGGACATGGGAGAACTCTTGCTATTAGTAGTCATGTGAATTTGGTCTTCGTTCGATATTTTGATGAGATGTATGTTGTCTCTCTTCTAGTGGTGTCATGTGAACGTCGACTACATGACACTTCACCATTATTTGGGCCTATAGGAAGGCATTGGGAAGTAATAAGTAGATGATGGGTTCCTAGAGTGACAGAAGCTTAAACCCTAGTTTATGCGTTGCTTCGTAAGGGGCTGATTTGGATCCATATGTTTCAGGCTATGGTTAGGTTTACCTTAATACTTCTTTTGTAGTTGCGGATGCTTGCATTAGAGGTTAATCATAAGTGGGAGGCTTGTCCAAGTAAGGGCAGCACCCAAGCACCGGTCCACCCACATACCAAATTATCAAAGTACCAAACGCGAATCAGACGATCGTGATGAAAACTAGCTTGACGATAATTCCCATGTGTCCTCGGGAGCGCTTTCCTTTATATAAGAGTTTGTTCAGGCTTGTCCTTTTCTACAAAAAAGGATTGGGCCACCTTGCTGCACCTTATTTACTTTTACCTTTTGTCACTTGCTACCAATTATCTTATCACAAAACTATCTGTTACGTATAATTTTAGTGCTTGCAGAAAATACCTTACTCAAAACTGCCTATCATTTCCTTCTGCTCCTCGTTGGGTTCGACACTCTTACTTATCGAAAGGACTACGATAGATCCCCTACACTTGTGGGTCATCAAGACTCTTTTCTCGCGCCGTTGCCGGGGAGTGAAGCGCCTTTGGTAAGGAAAAATTTATATAGTGTGCTGAAATTTATTGTCACTTGTTACTATGGCTCAAAATCCTTTGAGGGGCTTGTTCGGGGTATCTTCACCCCAACCAGAAGAACAAAGAGTTGCTCCTCAACCTACTGCACCTATTGAAAATGTTTGCTTTGAGATTCCTTCGGGTATGATAGAGAAACTGCTTGAAAATCCCTTTATAGGAGAAGGAACACTGCATCCCGATTTACATCTAATCTATGTGGATGAAGTTTGTGGATTATTTAAGCTTGCAGGTATGCCCGAGGATGTTATCAAGAAGAAGGTCTTCCCTTTATCTTTGAAGGGAGATGCATTGACATGGTTTAGGCTATGCGATGATATGGGATCGTGGAACTATAATCGTCTGAAGTTGGAATTTCATCAGAAGTTCTACCCTATGCACCAGGTTCATCGTGATCCCAATTATATTTATAATTTCTGGCCTTGCGTAGGAGAAAGCATCGCTCAAGCTTGGGGGAGGCTTAAGTCAATGTTATATTCATGCCCCAATCATGAGCTCTCACGAGAAATGATCATTCAAAAATTTTATGCTCGGCTTTTATTAGTAATCGCTCCATGCTCGATACTTCTTATTCTGGCTCTTATATGATGTAGACTATTGAATTCAAATGGGATTTATTGGAAAGAATTAAATGCAACTCTGAAGATTGGGATGCATATGTATGAGAGAAGGGAGATAGATGAAATATTCCTTACACAGGGACCCGTATTGAAAAACAACTTGCATGTTGAAATCCTAGGGGATCCTCCTCCACCCAAGGGTGATCCCGTGTTTGAACTTAAACCTTTACCTGATAATCTTAAGTATGTTTATCTTGATGAAAAAGAAGATATATCCTGTTAATATTAGTGCTAACCTTTCAGACCAGGAAGAAGAAAAATTGTTGAAAACTCTGAAGAAGCACCGAGCTGCTATTGGATATACTCTGGATGATCTTAAGGGCATTAGTCCCACTATATGCCAACACAAGATAAAATTTGAAGAAAATGCTAAACCAGTTATTGATCATCAGGGATGGTTAAATCCTAAGATGAAACAAAAAGGCATACGTCTATAAGCAAAGGTACCGAAAGGACAAGTAAAAGTGGTTTAGCATTAAGATTTTTGTGAAAAGATTGTTGAGGTTTAAAATGCTAAACCAGTTTTAAATGCTAAACCTGCTACCTTTCAAAGATGCATGATGGCTATATTCTCTGATTTTTGTGAAAAGATTGTTGAGGTTTTCATGGATGATTTTTCTGTTTATGGAACTTCTTTTGGTGATTGCTTAAGCAACCTTGATCGAGTTTTGCAGAGATGTGAAGACACTAATCTTGTCTTGAATTGGGAGAAGTGCCACTTTATGGTTAATGAAGGCATCGTCTTGGGACATAAAATTTCTAAAAGAGGTATTGAAGTTGACAAAGCTAAGGTTGATGCTATTGAAAAGATGCCATGCCCTAAGGACATCAAAGGTATACGAATTTTCCTTGGTCATGCCAGGTTTTATAGGAGGTTCATTAAGGACTTCTCCAAAATCTCCAGGCCTCTGACCAATCTCTTACAAAAAGATATTCCTTTTGTCTTTGATGATGATTGTCTAGAAGCATTTGAAATACTTAAGAAAGCATTGATCTCTGCACCTATTGTCCATCCTCCTGACTGGAATTTACCCTTTGACATTATGTGCGATGCTAGTGATTATGATGTAGGAGTTGTTTTAGGGCAAAGAGTTGATAAGAAATTGAATGTTATCCAATATGCTAGTAAAACTCTAGATAGTGCCCAAAGAAATTATGCTACCACTAAGAAAGAATTTTTAGCAGTTGTATTTGCTTGTGATAAGTTTAGACCCTATATCGTTGATTCTAAAGTAACTATTCACACTGATCATGCTGCTATCAAATACCTTATGGAAAAGAAAGATGCTAAACCTAGACTTATTAGATGGGTTCTCTTGCTGCAAGAATTTGACTTGCATATTATTGATAGAAAGGGAGCTGAGAACCCCATAGCAGATAACTTGTCTAGGTTAGAGAATGTACTTGATGACCCACAACCTATTGATGATAGCTTTCTTGATGAACAATTAGCTGTCATAAATACTTCTCGTACTGCTCCATGGTATGTTGTTTACGCTAATTATATTGTTGCTAAGTTTATACCTCCTAGCTTCACATACCAGCAAAAGAAAAGGTTCTTCTATGATTTGAGACATTACTTCTGGGATGACCCACATCTTTATAAAGAAGGAGTAGATGGTATTATTAGACGTTGTGTACCTGAGTATGAACAGGAACATATCCTACGCAAGTGCCACTACGAAACTTATGGAGGACACCATGCGGGAGATAGAACTGCACATAAGGTATTGCAATCCGGTTTTTATTGGCCTACTCTCTTCAAGGATGCCCGTAAATTTGTCTTATCTTGTGATGAATGTCAAAGAATTGGTAATATTAGTAGACGTCAAGAAATGCCTATGAATTATTCACTTGTTATTGAACCATTTGATGTTTGGGGCTTTGATTATATGGGACTGTTTCCTGCCTCTAATGGGTACACACATATTTTAGTTGCTGTTGATTACGTTACTAAGTGGGTAGAAGCTATTCCAACTAGTAGTGCTGATTATAGCACCTCTATTAAGATGCTTAAAGAAGTTATATTTCCGAGGTTTGGAGTCCCTAGATATCTAATGACTGATGGTGGTTCACACTTTATTCATGGTGCTTTCCGTAAGATGCTTGCTAAATATGATGTCAACCATAGAATTGCATCCCCCTATCACCCACAGACTAGTGTTCAAGTAGAACTAAGTAATAGGGAGTTGAAATTAATTTTGCAAAAGACATTTAATAGGTCTCGGAAGAATTGGTCCAAGAAACTAGATGATGCATTATGGGCCTATAGAACTGCATACAAAAATCCTATGGGTATGTCTCCACATAAGATGGTATATGGAAAAGCTTGTCACTTACCTCTTGAGCTAGAACATAAGGCATATTGGGCTATTAAAGAGCTCAACTATGATTTCAATCTTGCCAGTGAGAAGAGGCTATTTGACATTAGCTGTCTCGATGAATGGAGAACCCATGCCTATGAGAATGCCAAGCTGTTTAAAGAAAAAGTTAAAAGATGGCATGACAAAAGGATACAAAAGCGTGAGTTTAACGTAGGGGCTTATCTCTTGCTATTCAACTCTCGTTTAAGATTTTTTGCAGGAAAACTTCTCTCCAAGTGGGAAGGACCTTACGTTATCAAGGAGGTCTATCGTTCCGGTGCCATAAAAATCAACAATTTCGAGGGCACAAATCCGAAGGTGGTGAATGGCCAAAGAATCAAACATTTTATCTCAGGTAATCCTGTAAATGTTGAAACCAATGTTATTGAAACCGTAACCCCGGAGGAATACATAAGGAACACTTTCCAGAATGATTCAGCCTCCGAAAAGGAAGAGGTACGTGATACGGTAAGTAAACCGACTCCAAAACAGTTCTAAAGGCAATTTTTCTCCGTTTTGGAATATTTAGAAAAATAGAAAAATAAGCCGAAATCCGGAAGAGACACGGGCCGTCCACGAGGGTGGAGGGCGCGCCCCCTGCCTCGTGGGCACCCCGTGTGTCCCTCGGACTCCGTTTTCTTGTGGGTTACTCCTTTTGGTCGGTAAAAATTCATTATATATACTCTCGAAGGTTTTGACCTATGTATCACGCAAAAATCCTCTGTTTTCGTTTCGAGCTGTTGTTTTTGACAGATCTAGATCATCAGGGCGTCCTCCAACACCCCCAAAGACAAGTTCTTCGAGAAGGTCATGAACCCTTACCTTGCGGAGGTGCTACACCACCCTGAAACCATGGAGTTGCATCAGGGGGTGCTGCACATCCGTGACGTTGAGGGGCCGAGGAGGACCGGAAGCGTGGAGACAAGACTCGAAGCAATGGAGCAGCAAGTTTTCAAGTGCCAAGGTATGGTGGAACGAGGACTCAACGCCAACCACATGATGATCTCGGAGCTCGCCAACAACCTCAAGCTGGACTCAAGGATCTTTGGGGAAGCTATCTCCAATCTTCAAGAGAAGATCGAACACCTCCAAGCCCAGATCTATGACCTGCAGAACCAAAACTGTGAGTATGAATATAGATTCAAGAAGATGAGTTTGGCTGCAGATTTGACTATCTCGGAGACTCGATCATCCTTCTACGATGGTGAACCCATGCCTTGGAAGGTGGACAACAAGCCTACTCATCAACAACTCCATCATCACCACCCCCGAAGAAGGAGACATAATCACATGGGTATGGGCACTCCCCTTGGCAACTGCCAAGCTTGGGGGAGTGACCCCGGTATCGTATCACCATCACTCCTATCTTTACCATTTTACTTAGTTCGATCCTTTTGGTAGTATCTTGATCTAGTAGAATAAAGTTAGCATGATCTAGTTGTGAGCTTTTGCTTTGTGAGCTTTATCCTTTGTAATCGAGTCCGTGAGCTATATAATAAAGATTAGTGTTGAGTCAAGGGCTTGATTTCCTCACTTGGGTCATGATAAAAATAAATAAAACATAAAGAGTATCAAAGAGATCATATCGATCTTATGGGAAGTAATGACTTCACATATAAGAGTATGATAAATAAAAGTTGTTGGGAGTTGACAAACATAGTTTTGGTCATCGTTGCAATTAATAGGAAGTAATAAAAGAAGAGAGGCTTCACGTGCAAATACATTATCTTGGACATCTTTTATGATTGTGAGCACTCATTAAAGTATGACATGCTAAAGAGTTGATGTTGGACTAGGAAGACAACATAATGGGCTATGTCTTCTTATATCCGACATAAAGTATATTGTCATGGATCATCCAACATGTTGAGCTTGTCTTTCCCCCTCATGCTAACCAAAACTGCTCACACTAAGTAGAGATACTACTTGTGCTTCCATATACCCTTAAACCCAGTTTTGCCATGAGAGTCCAGCATACCTACCTATGGATTGAGAAAGATCCTTCCAAGTAAGTTGTCATGTTGCAAACTCGCTAAAATATGTATGATTTATTAGTGTGGGAGAAATTAGCTTTATACGATCTTGTGATATGGAAGTAATAAAAGCGACGGACTGCATTATAAAGGTCCTTATCACAAGTGGCAATATAAAGTGAAGTTATTCTATGCTAAGACTTTGTGCATCCAACCATAAAAACACATGACAACCTCTGCTTCCCTCTGCGAAGGGTCTATCTATTATTCCTGTCTTATAAGTGTCAAGGTGAAATCCACCTTTCCTTTTTACATTTTATCCTTTGGCAAGCACATTGTTTTGTAAAGATCCTGACATATATACCAACTTGGATGTAAGTTTTCATGATCTATTACTGTTGACATTACCCTTGAGGTAAAAGTTTGAGAGGCAACACCATAAGCCCCTATCTTTCTCTATGTCCGATTAAAAATCCATAAACATAAGTATTGTGTGAGTGTGAGCAATTGTTAAAGACTATATGATAGTTGAGTATGTAGGCTTGCTGAAAAGCTCTTATATTGACTCTTTCCGATATTACGGTAAATTGCAATTGCTTCAATGACCGAGATCAAAGTTTGTTAGTTTCCAATGAAGTTTATGATTCATACTTGATATTGTGGATGATTTGTTACTTTAGCATAAGAATCATATGACTATATTTATATAAGCTGCTGTTATGAGAATGATCATGATGGCCTCATGTCCATATTTTGTTTTTATCGACACCTTTATCTCTAAACATGTGGACATATTTTTCGATATCGGCTTTCGCTTGAGGACCAACGAGGTCTAAGCTTGGGGGAGTTGATGCGTCCATTTTGCATCATGCTTATATGTTGATATTTATCGCATTGTGGGTTGTTCTTACATGTTTTTTCACAATAGTTATGCCTTTTCTCTCTTATTTTACAAGGTTTACATGAAGAGGGAGAATGTCGACAACTGAAATTCTAGGCTGGAAAAGGAGCAAACTCTAGAAACCTATTCTGCACAACTCGAAAAGCCCTGAAACTCAACAGAACATCGTTTCAGAAAATATAAAAAATATCTGGCGAAAGAAGTCCACGAGGGGGCGACCGGCTGCCCACGAGGGTGGGGGGCGCGCCCCCTGCCTCGTGGGCCAGCCGGAAGGCCCCCGATGCCCATCTTCTCCTATATGAGGTGTTTTGACCTGGAAAAAATCATAAGGAGGCTTTCGGGACCAGACGCCGCCGTCTCGAGGCGGAACCGAGGCGAAAACAAATCTAGGGCTCCAGCAGAGCTGTTCTGCCAGGGATACTTCCCTCCGGGAGGGGAAATCATCACCGCCGTCATCACCAACAACTCTCCCATCTTGGGGAAGGCTATATTCATCAACATCTTCACCAGCACCATCTCCTCCCAAACCCTAGTTCATCTCTTGTATCCAATCTTTGTACCCAAACCTCATATTGGTACCTGTGGGTTGCTAGTAGTGTTGATTACTCCTTGTAGTTGATGCTAGTTGGTTTATTTGGTGGAAGATCATATGTTCAGATCCATTATGCATATTAATACCCCTCTAATCATGAACAATATTATGTCTTGTGAGTAGTTACTTTTGTTCCTGAGGACATGGGAGAACTCTTGCTATTAGTAGTCATGTGAATTTGGTCTTCGTTCGATATTTTGATGAGATGTATGTTGTCTCTCCTCTAGTGGTGTCATGTCAACGTCGACTACATGACACTTCACCATTATTTGGGCCTAGAGGAAGGCATTGGGAAGTTATAAGTAGATGATGGGTTGCTAGAGTGACAGAAGCTTAAACCCTAGTTTATGTGTTGCTTCGTAAGGGGCTGATTTGGATCCATATGTTTCAGGCTATGGTTAGGTTTACCTTAATACTTCTTTTGTAGTTGCGGATGCTTACATTAGGGGTTAATCATAAGTGGGAGGCTTGTCCAAGTAAGGGCAGCACCCAAGCACCGGTCCACCACATACCAAATTATCAAAGTACCAAACGCGAATTAGACGATTGTGATGAAAACTAGCTTGACGATAATTCCCATGTGTCCTCGAGAGCGCTTTCGTTTATATAAGAGTTTGTCCAGGCTTGTCCTTTGCTACAAAAAGGATTGGGCCACCTTGCTGAACCTTATTTACTTTTACCTTTCGTCACTTGCTACCAATTATCTTATCACAAAACTATCTGTTACCTATAATTTTAGTGCTTGTAGAAAATACCTTACTGAAAACTGCCTATCATTTCCTTCTGCTCCTCGTTGGGTTCGACACTCTTACTTATCGAAAGGACTACGATGGATCCCCTACACTTGTGGGTCATCAATCTCTCATTTATAAAATAAGGTTAAATGATAGAAGATTTCCTTCATTGTCATTGTATTCGAGGAAAATATCTTGCGGGAATTCTCCGTGCTCCAATGCTGATGTAAGTACCTGTTGTATATCACTATATTTTTACATCAGCATGTATTTTGTTAATCGGCGTGAATCCAACCTTTGTCTGATCTAAAATTAGTTGTAGCAAAATTTTAAAGGCGCCAATGTTGATTTTTGTAAAGAAAACTGCCTGGTAGTTTTGCATACTGAGCTGCATGAGTGTACTATCTCATATCATGCACAATACTGAATTGTAGTGCTGCTCTGGTTGCCCATTCATTCATTGTGTCAATGTTTCTTTCGTATTACCTTACCTGGCTGATGATAGATGTGCCATATTGTGTCAATTTGGTATTGGCTAGTTGCCCAAACGTTCACTGTGCCAATGTTGCTTTCCTATTATCTGACTTGGCCAATCATAGAAATGCTAGTGTCTTAATTTGGTGCAGGCTGCTGAAGATAAGAAGACAAACTCTGAAACAGCAAGGCAAACCCATTGTTTCTTTCCAATAAATCTAGGCCAGGTAATTTGCCAATAACTCGTGATTAATCTGTTTGGTTCCCCTCCTAATTTATGTTATGATGCAGTGGTCGAGACACTCTCCCCTATCAATAATACAAGCCTGCCAAAATCGCCATTTGAATCTGTTCAGTATCCTCTATCTCGAATGCAACAGAAAAAATGTATGTTTGTGAACCAATTAATGGCTGAAGAAACGATGGAAATGGTGGAGGAATCAGTGGTGCAGAGTCGTGCGACACAACAACTGATCAATGTTTTCAGAGACAGTGTAGCAAAGCAGGAAGAACTTGCCGACATGCTTATGGGCGTCATCCGTGCTGAGGTTGCAGATTGTGACGTTGTAGATCGTTAGGTTCTGTTCATTTATTTGCACTGGCATCAATCTTTGATTGCCCAGTGGATGTAATTTCCTGTAATATATGTTGGATGTGCAACGTTTTTCCCTGTATGTCGTACCTTTGCTTGATCGGTTTTTGTCCTGCGCATAATTGCTCGTCGTAATGGGCTCAAATGATCTAATTTGGTATGAACTTTAGTGGGCCCATTAAGTTAATGGGCCGTTACCAGGCCGAAAGTTAATGGTCGGCCCTCTTAACTTCCGGGTCGTTAACAGGCTAACATCGAAGCGGGCAACAGGTGGGCCCAATTGATTTCACGGGCCGTTAACAAGCCGTTACTAAGTTCGGGCTACATATGGCCCAACTATACTGTGGCCCTTTAGCAGGCCGAAAGAGACAGCGGGCTTGTACTGGACCATGAAGAGTATGGACCGCTAAGAGGCCGAAAGTCAGGTCGTATTGTAAATGGCCCAACTGTGTTGTGGGCCTTTAGCAAGCCGAAAGAGAAACCGGGGTGGTATTGGACGATGAAGGGCATGGGCCGTTAAAAGGCCAAAACTCAGGTCTGACTACAAATGGCCCAACTCATTTATCGTCCGTTAACAGGCTGAAAGCCACACAGGGCCGAGAATTAGCCCAACACTTAAATGAGTCGCTAAAAGGCCAAAACTCGGGTCCCACTACAAATGGCCCAACAGATATATGGGCCGTCACCAGGCTGAAAGACACACCGGGCCGGAAATTGGCCCAACACTTAAATGGGTCGCTAAAAGGCCGAAACTCAGGTCCGACTACAAATGGCCCAGCTGATTTATGGGCCATCAACAGGCTGAAAGACACACCGGGCCGGGAATTAGCCCAATATTTAGATGGGTCGCTAAAAGGCCGAAAGATGTACATCGTGAAAATTGGCCCATCCACTGAATGGGCCGTTAACAGGCTGAAATCTCATCGGGCCGATATTGAGCCCAAATATATAGCGGGCTGTTAACGGGCTCGAACTGACGATAGGCTGCAATGGTGTCAAATCTTTAACGGGCCGTTGACGGGCCGAATTGACACATCTCGTATGGGACGTGGGCTTAAATGGACCTGGCACAAGTAGGCCTTATATGGGCCAGCCTGCTATTTTTTATTGGGCCGGCCTTTTTCACCGAAATGGGCCACTGTTGGGCCGTGCCACGTGTCGACCTATCATAGGCGCCACCTGTCCAATGAGTGGATGACATCTGTCCCAATGGTGAGGCAACACGTGTTTCCTCCGGCCAATCATGATTTTACACGTGGAAAATCCCCATTGGTCGGGGCTGTTAACGGGTTATCGGATCCAAAATCGGACCCGATAGCTTAACGACGTTCCGTTACTGTGGATGCCATGTGTCGCTCACCCTTGACGAAAGCACATCTGTGACGCGTGATTTATCGTCATGGAAGTGGACACTTCCGTGATGATAATTTTGGTAATATCATGGAACACTTCTACAACAGCACAGGTATGACTATCTTCATTCTGTCATAAATTTGTCATGGATGTACATGCATGACAGAAAACGTGACCTACTGTGACAAACATGTATCATCACGGAAGTGTATTTTTTTTGTAGTGCATGTTAGATTATAGATTATTTCCAACAAAACATACTAGTAAAGTAAAGTTTTTCTCACACAACAAATAACAAAGCGATGAAATGAACTTCATCTCAACCAATCCTCGGTGTTGGAAACGCTTGCTTTGAACCATAACTGATTCCCTGGGAAGGGCCAACTATTGTCAATCTCGAGACCGACGCAAGACTGATCATCCAGGCTGAAGTGGCCAATATCAGGATGCATATTGTGATAGCCAGGGTAGGGAACCATAGCAATGCACGAGGTATAGATACAATTGCTTCTCATAAATGGTAGTAACATTGTGTCAACAACAGCTGGACCGCCTTTCACAATCATTGGATAGTTTTGTCCAAGGAAGAGCGAGTTTTCTCCAAGACTATCAATACTAAACCAGGGAGAAGGTGTTGGCGCTAGTACACTAGTATCCATCCGGAATACCCTGCAACAGATGTTGGAATAGGTCCGGATAGTGCGACCATGGGAGACAACACCTGCTTCGTTAGTAACATCAGCAGTGCCCTGTATACATACAATAAGAGGTGATCCATCGGAATAAGTTTCCAGGCGCCACTGAGTATATAGGTCCCGCTCGTCCTCATGCTCCTGATCATCACCATCGTCATCACCCCCTTGGTTATAAAACATTTCAAGTATAGGTGGTGGAATGTTCACAGGACCTTGGAAACACAAGAAGGTTGTCAGATCTGGGGTTCCGACAAAACCCTTAAGGTTCGAACTCTAGGGTGCGCACGAAGATCTCTCCATCCGCCCTAGCTCGTCTACACAACAACCCTAGGCCTAGCTCGTCAGATCCGAAGAACAAGAGACACAAGATTTATACTGTTTCGGGCCACCATTGTGGTGTAATGCCCTAATCCAGTGTGGTGTGGTGGATTGTCTTAGTGGCTGAGGAAGAACTAGTACATGGATGAACTGCCTCATGAGGAGAGGAGTTCTTGTGCTTGAGTGAGCTGGTGGTCTGTGGCCTTCTATTTGATCAACTCTAGATGAGATCAACTCCCTTCCCGATGAGATGATCCCAATGGTGGTGGCTAGTCCTATTTATAGTGACACGGGTCCTGTTCCCAAATATTGAGTGGGAAGGAAGCCCACAACGGCCAAATTTGAAGGGGGACAACTAGTACAAGCTATCCTGACAAAAGGTGGTCTTCACCTGCCAAAGGCTCTGGTGGTGACGCCGCCGTGGGCTCTGCGATGACCTCCGTTCTGCCGTCCTGCTGGTCTTGGGCTCGTTGCACCGATATGGAAATCTTTGCCTGATGCCTCGGGACTCTTCGTCTACACCTGCTCCTTTAGCACCAAAGAGGAAACTGGCACTCTGTGCCCGCTGGCGCCCGCCGGGTCTTGGTCGTCACTTCTCACGTCACGAGGACCTCATGAGGTGTCCCTCGCCTCGATATCTCCGATCCTCACGAGCCGGCCTAGTGAGGCCACCCCAGGGGATGACTTGTGCCATCCGCCTCGCGAGGCTTGGCCCCTCGCGAGGGTCTTGAGCGGCCGCTGAAGATGCTGAGCCGTACCAGGCCGCCTGGTGAGCCACGCCCTGGGCCATAGGCAGGCAAGTCTGGGTACCCCTATTCCCAGAATGCCGACAGTATCCCCCAGGCCCAAGGTGCGCTCGGGCTCGGCTTCGCGGCGAAGCCACGGGCTAAGCACAGAGCACCACGAGCCCCCAAAGCCTGCGGCCTTGTCTGACGCGTGGCAATCGATGGGACGTGGGCATCTGTGCTCCCACGCCGCCTCGGCAACCGCAAAGCTGACAAAAGGCAAGTGCGTGCCGCTGCGCCTTCATTGTTAGCCCTTGCCTTGCTCCAGATCCCCTTTCTTGCTCCTCTCCTCCGAGAAGTTCCAGATCTTCGCCGCTTCCCTTCCAAGCTTGCACCGATGGCGTCCGGCAAGTCGAAGGCCGCTGCTTCACCTGCCTGGTATGAGCCGGCTTTGAAGGCGCCAACCTTCTCGGAGGCAAACAATACCACCTTGCTCCCGATGACGGCGGAGGACACCAACGAGAAGGGGCAGACCGCCATCCGAGCTGCCTCTGCCGCGCCAGAGGACCCCAAGAGTACCTTCTATCCCTTCTTTTTGAGCAGTATTGTTGCGGGGCCCGTCCCTCCTTTCTCCGATTTCTTTTTCTCCATCCTTAGCCACTAAAAGCTTCAGGCCCTTCATCTTCATCCCAACTCCTCCTTCTTCTATCCATCTTCGCCTTCTACTGCGAGGCATTCGTGGGGGTGATTCCTGCTACCTCATGAGCTTGCGTTGTATTCCCTCGAAGAGGAAAGGGAGATGCAGCACAGTAGCGTAAGTATTTCCCTCAGTTTTTGAGAACCAAGGTATCAATCCAGTAGGAGACCATGCGCGAGTCCCTTGCACCTGCACAAACAAATAAGAACTTCGCAGCCAACACGATAAGGGGTTGTCAATCCCTTTACGGTCACTTACGATAGTGAGATCTGATAGAGATGATAATTATATTTTTGGTATTTTTGGTTTAATAAAACAACAAATAAACAACGGCAAAAGAAATTAACGGGAAAGTAATATGATAGAGATAGACTCGGGGGCCATAGTTTTCTCTAGTGGCTTCTCTCATGACAGCGATATTCTACGGCGGGTAAACAAATTATTGTCGAGCAATTGATAGAAAAGCGAATAATTATGAGACTATCTAGGCATGATCATTATATATAGGCATCACGTCCGAGACAAGTAGACCGACTCATGCGTGCATCTACTACTATTACTCCACACATCTACTATCTAGTGTATTGAGTTCATACGAACATAGTAACGCCTTAAGCAAGATGACATGATGTAGAGGGGTAAACTCAAGCAATATGATGAAAACCCCATATTTTTATCCTCGATGGCAACAATACAATACGTGCCTTGCTGCCCCTACTGTCACTGGGAAAGGACACCGCAAGATTGAACCCAAAGCCAAGCACTTCTCCCATTGCAAGAACTATAGATCTAGTACGCCAAACCAAACCAATAATCCGAAGAGACTTGCAAGGATATTATGAGCACACATAAAAAGTTCAGAGAAGAACCAAATATATTTCATAGAAAACCTTGATCATAAACTCACAATTCATCGGATCTCGACAAACACACCGCAAAACGAGATTACATCGAATAGATCTCCTCGAAGACTGAGGAGAATTTTGTATTGAGATCCGGAGAGAGAGAAGAAGCCATCTAGATACTAGCTATGGACATGAAGGTCTGTGGTAAACTACTCACAACTCATGGCGAGGGCGATGATGATGATGATGAAGGCCTCCGTGATGGATACCCCTCCCGGAACAGGCTCCAAGATGGGATCTCCACGGGAACAGCAGCTACGGCGGTGGAATTAGGGTTTTCTCTCTGCGTATGGGGTTTCTGGGGTATGTAGACATATATAGGAGGAAGAGGGGCACTAGGGGCCACCGGGCCTACCCTCGAGGCAGGGGGCGCGCCCTGGGAAGAGGGGCGCGCCCCCACCCTCGAGGGTGGGCCCCCTTGTCCTCTGTCTTGGCCCCGAAGTTTATCTCGCGTGATTTTATCCAAAAATATCTCCCGCGAAGGTTTCATTCCGTTTGGACTCCGTTTGATATTCCTTTTCTGCAAAACCCTGAAATAGGCAGAAAAACAGCAATCTGGACTGGGCCTTTGGGTTAGTAGGTTAGTCCCAAAAATGATATAAAAGTGAATGATAGAGCCCATTAAACATCTAAGACTTCATAAATAATAGCATGGAACAATCAAAAGTTATAGATACGTTGGAGACATATCAATGCCATCTGTGGCACTACTTCGCTACTTCTTTTACCTCTGAATCAAGGAGGGCCATTGCTCAGGGTGCGCCAATCTTGTTGCGGCCAACGGAACCAATGCAATTTTGAGGGCTGGGAAAAAGGCCGAGAACTTCAGGAACAAGTGGGTCTTCATGGATGCCAAGTGCTCCCATCCTTGGTTGGCGTTGCCGGTGGCTGCGCCCGAGTCGAGCGATAGATGGCTCAGCGCGAAGCTCATCGATCCTCGAGCAGAGAAGGTGTTGGAGAAGATGGCCGCGGGCCTGAAGCCGGATGATCGCGAGGCGGCGAAGCTGATGGGGGCCATGATCGTCAAGGAATTCTTGACATGCCGCGTGGCTCCACTTCAGGCCCGCTCGCGCCCCTTGTGGACGCTAGGGGACGAGTCAGACAACCTCCGGCTGCGCCGCGGCGCCCTGTCTGCCGAGCAGCTTGAGGCAGCTCTCCGTCTCCTGGTAGGGGCCGACCTGGGATATCCGCCTGCTTCCGAGGGGCAACGGTGGCGGCCTCCATGCCCACCTTTGATGCGCGCGGGCTCGTGCCTCCGACGGCCCCTGAAGCTCAAGTGGTAGCCACGCCGGTGGATGTATCTTCAGGCGTCTCGAGCGAGGAAGATGATTCGGAGGCAACCGTGGAGGGGGCTGGAGAGTCCTCCCCTCCTCGCAAGGCCGACCTCCTTGGCACCCAGCCTGAGAACGACGGTGACGACGACCACCCGACGGAGGAGGTGCCGCCCCCTGCCGGAGCTGTCACCAGGTCAAAGCACACCCCCTCGAAGAAGCTGCCAGCCGGGGTTCCGACGAAGAGCTGGTCGACGCTGATCACCCGAGGTAGTGCCCCAGCCACAGCATCGCCAAGCGCCGATGTTGTGCCGCCTGTCTCGGGGCCCGCGTTCCCATGGCGCCGACCGCGGGGCCCTTGGGCTCCATGGTCCTGAAGAGGTCTCGGGGTGTCGTCACAGTGGATCGGTAAGTACCTTGGTCTGTCTTTGTCTTTGTTCTTGATTCCGTTGTTGGTTCACAACATCTTGCCCCGCGTTGATAGGTCAGCGCCGTCGACGAGGAAGACAAAGGGAGAGGCGACCGCACCAGAGGTCCCGCGTCCTGCCTTGGCCCCGTCCCCTCCAGCGCAGACGGGTGGTGGAGGAGCTTCTACTTCTGTTGCACGGGTGCCGGCGCAAGGCCCAGGGGACCTGCCTAAGGTGGGGGTCACGGTCTCCGCCGAGCAGGCTTCGGGGACCCCCGTCTCCGCCTCCACCGCTGGAGTTGCCAGGGTTCAGGAGGTCTTGGTCGCGCCACAGTCCCCTACTGTGATCATGTCGCCAGCTCGTGGCCCTCCGGCTTCGCCTAGCGCCTTGACAGAGGCCTTCTCAGCATTGAAGCAGCTCCACGACGACCTTCAGGGTGCCGATCGTCGTCTGGCGGCCGGGCGTCTGGAGCTAGTTTCTAGCTGGCTGAGTTCCAATGCATCTGTCCGAGATATGCTGAGCCAAGTCATGGCAGCCTCTAAGGAGTACAAGCAGGCCACTGACCAGGCCGCGGCCACTCGCGAGGCGGCTCTGCAGGACGCTCGGACCACCCAGGAGCGTTGTCAGTCGGTAGAGACCGAGCTAAGGGACCTACGTGGGAAATACGAGGCGGACGAGGAGAGGATGAAGGCCCGAGAAGACGCCGTGGTGAGCCGTGACGCCGAGATGGAACAGCTGACGAGGGAGCTGTCTACGGAGCGCGGACGACTGGAGGAGCTGAAGCGGGCGACGGAAGCAAAGAAGGCCTAGCTGGAGGCCAAGGTGAAGGTCCTGTCCGAGGACCACGTGGCCTTCAAGTCCCTCGAGGCGAGGTCCTGCCAGGCGCTGGGGGGACTCTACGAGAAGGGCTTGGATAAGCCGCTGGTGACGAACAATGAAGGCCCTGCCCAGCTGCTTCCTTATCTTGTCCTGGCGCTTGGGGATGTCTTCCACGAGATCGATCCCCTGGCGGAGGAGGTAGCTCGCGTGTTTTCTTCTTCTGCCTTGACGCGCGTCCTCAGCCACCTGCACCTTCGCCACCCCAGTGCCGTTCTCGGGGCACTGCTCGAGCCCGTGGAGGCGAAGCATTACGAGGCCGTCACTGAAGCTGTGAAGGACCATGTGGAGTCTTTGTTGAAGGAGTTCCTTATCGTCAATCCTTTTCCTCCGACTGATGGTGCCACTGATACTGCAGCCTAGACCGTTTCCCCAGGGCGCGGCGGTGCCGCTGGGGAGGAGGTCCCTTCAGGCAGCAGCGCCCAGGGCTGAAGGAAGGGCCTGCTAGTGGGTGGTGGCGCCCCTCTTTATCTTTATTCCCCTGCGACATGGACGAGCCTCGTGGAGGCGTTAAAACGTCTATTTGATGTTTCGAAGGACAACTTGGTTTGTAATAATTGCTAGATATTCGCGCTTCCTTCCTTATTTATTGTTCTACATCGGCAGGGCCCGACCTCGCGCATACCTCAGCCACCGCTGGCTTGTCCAGGTCACTGGGTCAAGACCAGGGAGTAGACCTGGCCATGTTCAGCCCGGCCCGAAAAAGCCTGACCCGGTTCGGCCCGACGCTGCTCCTGGGCCGGGCTCGGGCCTAGATGTTGAGCCCACTGACTAGGTCGGGCCGGGCCCGGGCCCGCCGAATTAGTTGTTTACTGAAGAGGCCCGGCCCGAGGCCCGGTGTATTTTTTGCTGCTACGGGCCGGGCTCGGGCCTGAAAACTAGGCCCGACGGCCGGGCCGGGCTCGGGCCTGAGTTTTTTGCCTTGGGCTTGGTCAGGCTCGGCCCGAAGCCCGGCCCGGCCGGGAGGATGGCCAGGTCTACCAGGGAGTGAGGGGCTATGTGGCCAGTTAGGCTCCTGAGTCGCGATGCTCAGGAGTCCCCCTTAATGTGCAAGCCATCCCTACGTAGGAAGCGTTAGGCAGGGCTTTGGTGTTCTGTTTCGGCAGGGCCCGACCCCGCGCGTACCTCGACCGGAAACCAGGACAAGACCAGGGAGTGAGGGGCTACGGGACCAGTTAGGCCCTTGGGTCGCGATGCCCAAGGGTCCCCCTTGACGTACGAACAACCGTGAGGGAAGTGAGTGCTGGACTTAGGCCTTGATGTTCTGCGTCGGCAGGGCCCGGCCCCGCACGTGCCTTAGCAGCTGCTGGCCCTGGCCAGAAACCAGGACAAGGCTAGGGAGTGAGGGGCTACGAGACCAGTTAGGCCCTTGGGTTGCGATGACCAAGGGTCCCCCTTGACGTACGAACAGACCCCATACCTGTCCTCGCCGGGCTTGCGCTCGGGAGGGTTGTGCGTCGACCAAGCCCGAGGGACCTGGTGGGGCATGCGCCTGGCGTGGCCTGGATGCAGGCCCCATGGCCAGCCCCATCGCGCTACCCTTCCGAGGGGAGTGCAGCGCGGTGCGGCCGGGCACTGAGCTGAGGGGCTCCCTGAGGTTAATGCGGCCGTGAAACCACCCCCAGTTGTTTAGCACCAGTGCAGAGCATGGTGCTGCCGGTCTTGCGCGGGCATAGCCGCTCCTCGACCATGTCGTCAGCCAGCGCAGAGCATGGTGCTTCTACTGGACCGTGGGAGGGGACACCCTACTGCGGAGAGCCCCCGGGTGTATACAACCCCGCCCGGACACGTGGCTGGGATGGTGGGGCTAGACGAGGTGTATCTGGGCACCCGTGAGCCAGCACGGGACTCACGAGGCCCTACCTCAAGGCGGGTTGCACCTGGTCTTGAACAGGAGCGCTTGAGGTGATCCTGCAAGGTGGTTAGGCAACCTGCGCTGGGTGAATCCCTCGAGGTCGCCTTATGAGAAGGTCGGGCACCAACGACCCAAGGAGGTGACGTGAACGGGGCCGGCCCACCAGATAGAGCTCAACCGTTGGATTTATCGACGTTGCAGGGACGGACCCGAGCACAGACGCCGTGCCTAGTCTTCTCATGTGGACGTCCTAAGGGAAGTCATCCGGCGCGTGGCTCCCGCAGCGACGGGACACGGTGTCGTGCGCCCCGACTCCACTGCTAGCATCTGGCTCGAGCATGGGCGTGGCACCAAGGGCCACAGGAGGTGACGTACACGGGGCTGGCCCACAAGCCAGAGCTCAGCCGCTTGGATTTGGTGACGCTGCAGGGATGGACCCGAGCACAGATGTCGTGCCAGCCCCTAGTCATGAGACGGATGCAAGCGAGCTTGTGGGGGCGCAGGATGTTCATGGCATAGGAGTGATGGTCAAACAAGTGATACGATAGCAATATGACAGAGATGGCAGCACTAGCTTAGGTAAAATGCAAGGGAGATACATGCCACCAGGACGAACCTGCGCGGCATGGGGATAATGCAGCCTGAGGGGTGTCCCCCACAAGGTGATCTGAGATGCAAAAGGATACACGTCGCAGGGACACGCCCGTGCGACCTAGGAATGATGCAGCCCGAGGGGCCCTCCTAGTTGAACGAAAATCAGAAGATGTCACCTACCATAGTTGCTGAAGTAGTGTTGGTGTAGCTGAAGATGCTCGACGCAGACGCTGTTCCTCACGTGCCGCCTGGCTCCGGCCCCTCGCGAGGCTCCGGCGTTTCCCAGATCTCGCGGAGGGCCGAGTCCAACTCCGCTTGGATCTCCTTGTGCTCGTCCTTGCGAGTCGCCAGGACTTCCCGCATGTGGCGCTGGTACAGGGGTGCCTGATTCGGCAGGCCGAAGGGCATGCGTACGTAGCTATGAGGAGGACCCTGACACCGACCCACCTGGGAAGGCCAGTAGAGCTCCTGAGATGCGATCCTGTTGAGTGCAAGGACGTTGACGCAGACGCGCAACCTGTCTCCTGAGCCTGGGCCTCAGAGGAGGCAGGCGACTCTCGCCCCGCATGGCTCTCGGCTCCTGTAGGTCCTCAATGGTCTGGTTGATGAACTCCTAAGCGCTTGGTGCCTCATGCCTTGAGGCCTCTGGAGGAAAGTGTGCAGCAAATCACTCCTCCACATGGTGCCCGAGCACCTCCCTCGTGACATTGGCTAGGTCGGAGGCCCTCCAGAGGAGAGCCCCCGAGCCCAGCCTGAGGTGGGCGCCGGGCGCGCGCGCCTTCCTATGCGAGAGAGGGAGGAGGCCCCTCCCTAGGTGTAGGTCCCGAGGTGCTGCCGCCCTGCGCTACGTCCTCATGAGGCTCCAGGGCTAGCAGCTGCTTCTTCATCTTGGGGATGACCTCAGGTGGGTAGATGATGCTGTCGTTGTCCAGATCCTCGACTGCTGCCGACTGGTAAGCGCGCTTGAGTGAGCACACTGCGCCCTTTCCCTCGCAGGCGATGGTGATGACGCCGCTGATCCCCGGCATCTTGAGAACATTGTAGCCGTGGTGAGTCACTGCCATGAACTTGGCCAGGGCTGGGTACCCGAGGATGGCATTGTAAGGGAGGTGGATATGGGCGACATCGAAGTCGATGAGCTCAGTGTGGTAGTTGTCGTGTTTGCCGAATGTTATAGGTAGGCGGACCTGTCCTACGGGGGTGGTGGAGATGTCAGTCACTCCGGAGAAGGGCTTGGTAGGCAGCAGTTGGTCGTAGGGTACTTGGAGGTTGTCGAATGTCTCGATGGACAGGACGTTGAGCCCTGCGCCACCGTCGATGAGGGTCTTGGTAACTTGGACATTGCTGATGACGGGTGAACAAAGCATCGGGAGGGCGCCAGCCGTAGCTGCGCACTTGAGCTGGTCTGCTGAACTGAAGGTGATGGGGCATCTGGACCACCTGAGTGGGCGAGTAGCCTCGAGCTTGGGGAGACCCGCGTTTACTTCACGCGCGAATTGCTTGAAGAGGCGCTAAGAAGCCGGGCCCTATGCTCTGCCCAAGATGCAAACGATGGCACGCTGCTCCTGGAAGCCCCCAGCCCCCTCGTCCTGGTCATCGTTTCTTCTTGGCGGTGGCAGAGGTGGTAGGCCGGCCCTACCCTGAGGACGGTCCTCCCGGGGCTGGTCCCTCCAGGCGTCCTCGCGGGGCTGGCCGTGCCACCGGTCCTCCCGAGGCTGATCGCGCCACTCCTGGCGGGGGCCGCGGTCGTCCCAGCGTCCCCCGGTCCGACTTCCCCCGCGGTCGTAGCCACGGTTGTCGCGCTCGGGGTGTTGGATGACGCGTCCTTCGTGGAGGGCCCTGAGCTCTGGACAATCATGAGTGGTGTGGTTGTGCATGTTGTGGAAAGCGCAAAATGCTCGGCCGTTCTTGGGTGGCTCTGGGTAGCCGCGACCGCGCTTCATTTCTGGTTCAGCTGCAAGCACCGCCGCTCCCTTGCGCTTTACGTCCTTGCTTTTGGCCTTCTTGTCTTCGGGTTCAACAACGGGGATCTCGACGAGTGAGAGGCGCCCCTCGTCGGCCCTGGCGCACTTGGTCGCGAGGTTGAACAGCTCCAAGGACGTGCACAAATCTTCGTGGATGGTGAGCTCCTCTTTCATCTTGACGTCGCCGATGCCATCAGAGAACGCCAAAATGATGGCCTCGTCCGTGACCTTGGGGATCTTGACACGGACATCGTTGAAGCGTTGGATGAACTTCTGTAGGGTTTCTCCTGGTTGTTGCTTGATACGCCGCAGGTCACCTGCGGCCGGGGGACGGTCCCGGGTGCCTTGGAAGTTGTCAATGAACCGCTCGCGCATCTCACTCCATGTGGAGATCGATCCTGCGGGCAGGTTCAAGAGCCATGAGCGCGCGCCATCCTTGAGGGCCATGGGGAACCAGTTCGCCATGATCTTCTTGTTGCCACCGGACGCTTCGATGCTCAGCTCGTAGAGTGCAGTAACTCCGCAAGGTCGAGGGTGTCATCGTAGCGTGGAGGCAGGTTGGGCATGAACTTCCCAGGCTAGTTGACATTGCGCAGCTCGGGGGCGAGGGACTTGCAGCCTGCTGTCGACACCGGAGCTTGTTGGGGAGGTGGAACTTGATCTCGGCCCTCGCGTGCTACCACGGGGGGGGGGGGGGGGGG
>LR738709.1:414843886-414873870 GCA_902687465.1 Secale cereale
GGTGGAGGGAGTGCGGGCGCTCCTCCGTGGGGCCGCTGGATATCTTGGCAGCTTCCTTCTTCGTGCACTGGCGCCGCGCGTGGGCGGTCACGCCACGGGGCCACGTGCCTTGTGTCTTGGACGATGCCTTGACGCGGGGGTAGCAGTGTAGCTTCATGGGCCTCGTCGTCCTCATGGGGAGGTGGACGAGGTAGGGAGAGGGACGGCGCTGGAGAGCCCCAGCGGCGCTCACAAGCTCGGCGATGCGGTCAAGCCATTCTTCGTAGAAGTCGTCGATGGGGCGGTAGCGCAGGAGCTCGCGTGCCATGAGCAACACAGCATGCGCGTCCGCGGGTTCGCGGCGAGCATGGGATGAAGAGACCGCTGGAGTCAGCGACGGAGTAGCGGTGCGTCCATCACGCCGCACGAAGGGGTGCAGGGATGATGCCTGTTGTTCATGCCGCGCCGGACCGGTGGCGGCGTTGGCGGCAGGCGATGGAGAACGGCGGGGTGGTCCATCGGCTGGAGCAGTCTGAGCGACGCGGGTGGCAAGGGCAGCCCGCCACTTAGCGCGGGCTCTGCGAGCGTCGGCCATGGAGCTGCTGGAACGACGGAGCGCTGATCAACGGAAGGGAAGTTTCAGCACACCCCTATCGGGCGCGCCAATTGTCGGATCTAGGGTTCCGGCAAAACCCTTAAGGTTCAAACTCTGGGGTGCGCACGAAGATCTCTCCTTCCGCCCTAGCTCATCTACTCAACAACCCTAGGCCTGGCTCGTCAGATCTGAAGAACAAGGGACACAAGATTTATACTAGTTCGGGCCAGCGTTGTGGTGTAATACCCTATTCTAGTGTGGTGTGGTGGATTGCCTTGGTGGCTGAGGAAGAACTAGTACATGGATGAACTGCCTCCTGAGGAGAGGAGTTCTTGTGCTTGAGTGAGCTGGTGGTGTGTGGCCTTCTATCTGATAAACTCTAGATGAGATCAACTCCCTCCCCGATGAGATGATCCCAGTAGAGGCGGCTAGTCCTATTTACAGTGACCCGGGTCCTCTTCCCAAATATTGAGCGGGGAGGAAGCCCACTAATACATCTCCAACGTATATATAATTTTTTATTGTTCCATGCTACTATATATATATGATGTTTTGCATGTTTAATGGGCTTTATCATACACTTTTATATTACTTTTCGGACTAACCTATTAACCCAAACGCCCAGTGCAGATTGCTGATTTTTGCCTATTTCAGGGTTTCGCAGAAAAGGAATATCAAACGGAGTCCAAACGGAATGAAACCTTCCTGAGAGTTATTTTTGGAACGATATCAACACAGAAGACTTGGAGTACACGCGAGGGAACGAAGGAGGCGGCCACGAGGGTCCAGGGCGCGCCCCCACCCTCGTGGCCCCCCTCTGGCTCCCCCGATGCCCTCCTTCCTCCTATATATACCCATATACCCTGAAAACATCGAGGCAACAGAGAAAACCCTAATTCTACCGCCGCAACCTTTTGTTCCCGTGAGATCCCATCTTGGGGCCTATTCCGGAGCTCCGCCGGAGGGGGGGATCTTCCACGGAGTGCTTCTACATCAACACCATCGCCTCACCATGAGTTGTGAGTAGTTTACCATAGACCTTTGGGTCCATAGTTATTAGCTAGATGGCTTCTTCTGTCTTTTTGGATCTCAATACCAAGTTCTCCTCGGTCTTCGAGGAGATCTATTCGATGTAATCTTTTTGCGGTGTGTTTGTCGAGATCCGATGAATTGTGGGCATATGATCAAGATTATCTATGAGAAATATTTGGTTCTTTTCTGAATTCTTTTATGTATGATTATAATATCCTTGCAAGTCTCTTCGAATTATCGGTTTGGTTTGGCCTACTAGATCTATAGTTCTTGCAATGGGAGAAGTGCTTGGCTTTGGGTTCAATCTTGTGGTGTCCTTTCCCGGTGATAGCAAGGGCAACAAGGCATGTATTGTATTTTTGCCATCGAGGATAAAAAGATGGGGTTTATATCATGTTACTTGAGTTTATCCCTCTACATCATGTCATCTTGCTTAAAGCATTACTCTGTTCTTATGAACTTAATACTCTAGATGCATGCTGGATAACAGTCG
This sequence comes from Secale cereale, assembly GCA_902687465.1. Taxonomy (NCBI): domain Eukaryota; kingdom Viridiplantae; phylum Streptophyta; class Magnoliopsida; order Poales; family Poaceae; genus Secale; species Secale cereale. The sequence continues at coordinate 414,845,986 of LR738709.1, forward strand.
ATGTGTGGAGTAATAGTAGTAGATGCAGAATCGTTTCGGTCTACTTGTCACGGGCGTGATGCCTATATATAATGATCATGCCTAGATATTCTCATAATTATTCGCTTTTCTATAAATTGCTCGACAGTAATTTGTTCACCCATCGTAGAATTCTTCTATCATGAGAGAAGCCACTAGTGAAACCTATGGCCCCCGGGTCTATTCTCAACATATCAATCTACAATCTACTTTACTTTGTTGTTTTTACTTTCTGTTCTTATATCCAAAAATACCAAAAATGTCAAACTATCATATCTATCAGATCTCACTTTCGTAAGTGACCGTAAAGGGATTGACAACCCCTTATCGCGTTGGCTGCGAAGTTCTTATTTGTTTGTGAAGGTGCGAGGGACTCGCGCGTGGTCTCCTACTAGATTGATACCTTGGTTCTCAAAAACTGAGGGAAATACTAACGCTACTGTGCTGCATCACCCTTTCCTTTTCGAGGGAATACAATGCAAGCTCGAGAAGTAGCAAGAAGAATTTTTGGCGCCGTTGCCGGGGAGGCTTACGCGGAAGTCATATACCAAGTACCTATCACAAACCCTTATCCTTCGCATTGCATTTTTTGCCTCTCGTTTTCCTCTCCCCCACTTCACGCTTGCCGTTTTATTTGCCCTTCTTTTTGCCGTGTGTTCACCGTTCGCTTGCTTCTTGTTTGCTTGTGCGTTGGATTGCTTGCTTGTCACTATGGCTCAGAACAATACCAAATTGTGTGACTTCTCCAATACCAACAATAATGATTTTATTAGCACTCCGATTGCTCGTATTACCGATGCTGAATCTTGTGAGATCAATGCTGCTGTGTTGAATCTTGTCATGAAAGATCAATTTTCCGGCCTTCCTAGTGAAGATGCCGCTACCCATATGAATAACTTTGTTGATTTGTGTGATATGCAAAAGAAGAGGGATACAGATAATGATATTGTTAAATTGAAGCTATTTCCGTTTTCACTTAGAGATCGTGCTAAAACTTGGTTTTCCTCTTTGCCTAGAAATAGTATTGATTTGTGGAATAAGTGCAAAGATGCTTTCATCTCTAAGTATTTTCCTCCTGCTATGATTATCTCCCTTAGGAACGATATTATGAATTTTAAGCAACTAGATCATGAGCATGTTGCACAAGCTTGGGAGAGAATGAAATTAATGATACGTAATTGTCCTACGCATGGTTTGAACTTATGGATGATTATACAAAACTTTTATGCTGGCTTGAATTTTGCTTCTAGAAATCTTTTAGATTCGGCCGCAGGAGGCACTTTCATGGAAACTACCTTAGGAGAAGCTACCAAACTCCTAGATAATATTATGGTTAATTATTCTCAATGGCACACCGAAAGATCTAGTAGTACAAAAGTGCATGCTATTGAAGAGATTAGTGTTTTGAGTGGAAAGATGGATGAACTTATGAAATTATTTCCTACTAAGAGTGCTTCTTCTGATCCTAATGATATGCCTTCATCCACGTTGATTGAAAATAATAATGAATCTTTGGATATGAATTTTGTTGGTAGGAATAATTTTGGTAACAATGCTTATAGAGGAAACTTTAATCCTAGGCCTTTTCCTAGTAATTCCTCTAATAATTATGGTAATTCCTACAATAACTCTTATGGAAATTTTGGTAAGATGTCTTCTGAATTTGAAACTAGTGTTAAAGAGTTTATGAATTTGCAAAAGAATTTCAATGCTTTGCTTGAAGAAAAATTGCTTAAGATTGATGAGTTGGCTAGAAGCATGGATAGAATTACTCTTGATGTTGATTCTTTGAAACTTAGATCTATTCCACCTAAGCATGATATCAATGAGTCTCTCAAAGCCATGAGAATTTGCATTGATGAATGCAAAGAAAGAACCGCTAGGATGCGTGCTAAAAAGAGTGCTTTATGAAAGCGTGTTCTTCTAGTTATCATGAAAATAAAGATGAAGATCTGAAAGTTATTGATGTGTCTCCTATTAGATCCTTGTTTTCTAGTATGAATCTTGATAAAGATGGGACTGGAGATGAGTCTACTTTAATTAAAAGGTGTCCCAATGATTCGGAGTTTTCAGATCTTGATGCTAAAATTGTTAAAAGTGGGATTGAAGAGATTAAAACTTTGCATAGTGATGAACCCACTACTTTGGATTTCAAGGGATTCAATTATGATAATTAATCTTTGATTGATTGTATTTCCTTGTTGCAATCCGTACTAAATTATCTGCATGCTTATAGTCAAAATAAAGCTTTTACCAAACACATAGTTGATGCTTTGATGCAATCTTATGAAGAAAAACTTGAACTAGAAGTTTCTATCCCTAGAAAGCTTTATGATGAATCGGAACCTACTATTAAAATTAAAATTAAAGATCATGAATGCTTTGCTTTGTGTGATTTGGGTGCAAGTGTTTCCACTATCCCCAAAACTTTGTGTGATTTGTTAGGTTTCCATGAGCTTGACTATTGTTTTTTAAATTTGCATCTTGCGGATTCTACTATTAAGAAACCTATGGGAAGGATTAATGATGATCTTATTGTTGCCAATAGGAATTATGTGCCCATTCATTTCATTGTTCTTGATATAGATTCCAATCCTTCATGTCCTATTATTCTTGGTGGACCTTTCCTTAGAACGATTGGTGCAATTATTGATATGAAGGAAGGAAATATTAGATTCCAATTTCCATTAAGGAAAGGCATGGAACACTTTCCTAAAAAGAAAATCAAATCACCTTATCAATCCATTATGAGAGCCACTTACGGATTGCCTTCCAAAGATGGCAATACCTAGATCTATCCTTGTATCTGCCTAGCTAGGGGCGTTAAACGATAGCTCTTGTTGGGAGGCAACCCAATTTTATTTTATTTGTTTTTGCTTCTGTTTAGGAATAAATATTTCATCTAGCTTCTGTTTAGATGTGGCTTTGTGTTTTAATTAGTGTTTGTGCCAAGTAGAACCTTTGGGAAGACTTGTGTGAAGTTTATATGATCTTGCTGTAAAAAACAGAAACATTAGCGCTCACGAGAATAGTCACCAGATTTTACTGGAGAGTGCTATTTAGTTTATTCTTTTTGCAGATGATTAATAGACAAATTCCTCACGTTTACCAATTTATTTCAATTTGTTTGGAGTTACAGAAGTATTCGAAAGTTACAGATTACTACAGAATGTTCTGTTTTTGACAGATTCTGTTTTTCGGCGTTGTTTGCTTATTTTGATGAATCTATGAGTAGTATTGGGGAGTTTGAATCATAGAGAAGTTGGAATACAATAGGTTTAACATCCATATAAACAAAGAATGAGTTCATTACAGTACCTTTGAGTGGTGGTTTGTTTTCTTATACTAACAGAGCTCACGAGATTTTTGGCTAAGTTTTGTGTTGTGAAGTTTTCAAGTTTTGAGTATGGCTTTGATGGACTATGGAACAAAGAGTGGCAAGAGCCTAAGCTTGGGGATACCCAAGGCACCCCAAGGTAAAATTCAAGGACAACCAAAAGCCTAAGCTTGGGGATGCCCCGGGAAGGCATCCCCTCTTTTGTCTTCATCTATCGGTAACTATACTCGGGACTATATTTTTATTCACCACATGATATGTGTTTTGCTTGGAGCGTCATTTATAATTTTAGTCTTTGCTTGTTAGTTTGCGACAATCATCCTTGCTGGACACACCTTTTTGAGAGAGATAAATATGGTCTAGAATTTGTTAGAATACTCTATGTGCTTCACTTATATCTTTTGAGCTGAATAGTTTTGCTCTAGTGCTTCACTTATATCTTTTAGAGCACGGTGGTGATTTTATTTTGTAGAAATTGTTGATCTCTCATGCTTCACTTATATCCTTTTGAGAGTCTTTTAGAACAGCATGGTAATGTGCTTTGGTTATAAAACTAGTCCTAATATGATAGGCATCAAAGATGAATGTAGTAAAAACTTGCATACAAAGTGCATTGAATATGATGAGAAGTTTGATACATAATGATTGTCTTGAGATATGGGGATGGTGATATTAGAGTCATGCAAGTGGAGTAATTATGAATTCGAGAAATACTTGTGTTAAAGTTTGTGATTCCCGTAGCATGCACATATGGTGAACCGCTATGTGACGAAGTTAGAGCATGAGGTATTTGTTGAGTGCCAACATTTGTGTGGATGTCGGGGGCGCGCGATGGTTGACTCCTACCAACCTCCCCCCTAGGAGCATGGGTTGATTGCTTTGTTCTGATGACTCGTAAATTTTTGCAATAAGTATATGGGTTCTTTATGACTAATGTTGAGTCCATGGATTATACGCACTCTCACCCTTCCACCACTGCTAGCCTCTCTTGTACCGCGCAACTTTCGTCGGTACCATACACCCACCATATACCTTCCTCAAAACAGCCACCATACCTACTTATCATGGCATTTGCATAGCCATTCCGAGATATATTGCATGCAACTTTACACCGTTCCGTTCATATGACACGCTTCATATTGTCATATTGCCATGCATGATCATGTAGATGACATCGTATTTGTGGCTAGGCCACCATGCATAATTTTTCATACATGTCACTCTTGACTCATTGCACATCCCGGTACACCACCGGAGGCATTCATATAGATTCATACTTTGTTCTAGTATCGAGTTGTAATATCGAGTTGTAAATCAATATAAGTGTGATGATCATCATTATTAGAGCATTGTCCCAAAGAAAAAAAAAAGAAAAAAAAGAAAAAAAAAGAAAAGGAAAGGCCAAGAAAAAGAAAGGCCCAAAAGAAGAAGAAAATAAGAAGAAAAAAAAGAAAAAGAAAGAAAAAAAGAAAAGGGACAATGCTACTATCTTTTTCCACACTTGTGCTTCAAAGCAGCACCATGTTCTTCATGATAAAGAGTCTCTTGTTTAGTCACTTTCATATACTAGTGGGAATTTTCATTGTTGAACTTGGCTTGTATATTCCAACGATGGGCTTCCACAAATGCCCTAGGTGTTCGTGAGCAAGCAAGTTGGATGCACACCCACTTAGTTTCTTTTGTTGAGCTTTCATACATTTATAGCTCTAGTGCATCTGTTGCATGGCAATCCCTACTCACCCACATTGATATGTATTGATGGGTATCTCCATAGCCCATTGATATGCCTAGTCAATGTGAGACTATATTCCTCCTTTTTGTCTTCTCCACAACCACCACACTATTCCACCTATAGTGTTATATCCATGGCTCACGCTCATGTATTGCGTGAAAGTTGAAAGGTTTGAAAAAATTGAGTATGAAAACAAGTGCTTCGTTGAAACCAGGGTTGTGCATGATATGAATATTTTGTGTGATGAAGAGGGAGCATAGCGAGACTATATGATTTTGTAGGGATAACTTTCTTTGGCCATGTTATTTTGAGAAGACATGATTGCTTTGTTAGTATGCTTGAAGTATTATTATTTCTTATGTCAATATAGACTTCTGTCTTGAATCTTTCGGATTTGAACATTCATGCCACAATAAAGAAATTACATTGAAAATTATGTTGGTTAGCATTCCACATCAAAAATTCTGTTTTTATCATTTACCTACTCGAGGACGAGCAGGTAAGCTTGGGGATGCTTGATACGTCTCCAACGTATCTATAATTTTTGATTGTTCCATGCTATTATATATGATGTTTTGGATTTTAATGGGCTTTATCATACACTTTTATATTATTTTTGGGACTAATCTATTAACCCAAAGGCCCAGTGCAGATTGTTGTTTTTTGCCTATTTCAGGGTCTCGCAGAAAAGGAATATCAAACGGAGTCCAAACGGAATGAAACCTTCGCGAGAGTTATTTTTGGAACGATATCAACACAGAAGACTTGGAGTACATGCGAGGGAACGAAGGAGGCAGCCATGAGGGTCCAGGGCGCGCCCCCTCCTACAGGGCACGCCCCCACCCTCATGGGCCCCCTCTGGCTCCCCCGATGCCCTCCTTCCTCCTATATATACCCTGTTGGGGAACGTAGTATTTCAAAATTTCCTACGATCACGCAAGATCTATCTACTAGATGCATAGCAACGAGAGGGGAGAGTGTGTCTACGTACCCTCGTAGACCGAAAGCGGAAGCGTTTATCAACGTGGTTGATGTAGTCGTGCACCTTCACGATCCGTCCCGATCTAGTACCGAACGTACGGCACCTCCGCGTTCAGCACACGTTCAGCTCGATGACGTCCTCGCCTTCTTGATCCAGCAAGACGGGCGAAGTAGTAGATGAGTTCCGGCAGCACGACGGCGTGGTGACAGTTGTTGATGAAGAACAATCTCTGCAGGGCTTCGCCAAGCACTACAGAAACTAGACGGAGGATAAACTAGAGGGTCGGGGTTGCCGGCACACGGCTTGGTGTATCTTGATGTGTCTTGGGTGCTAGCCCTACCCCTCTATTTATATGTTGAGCCCTGGGGTCGAAACTTGGAGCAAAGCCTCCTCGAAGTCGGTTTTGCCCGAAAGGAAAGAGTCCCACTCGGACTCCAGGGCTAGATGCCAGGGTTCCCGGCGTCCCCCCTAGACGCCAGGGTTCCTGGCGTCTAGCCTCTGGTCTCCGCAAAACTTCCTTTTGCACTTTCCTAAAGCCTCGTGGGCTTTCCCCTTTGGCCCAAATAAAGTGTTCTCGTATCGAAACATTTCGGGAAACATCCGGAACCCCTTCCGGCGAATTCCGGAACCCTTCCGGAGGTCAAACACTATTATCCCATATATTAATCTTTATCTCCGGACCATTCCGGAGTTCCTCGTCATGTCCGTGGTCACATCTGGGACTCCGAATAACATTCGGTCACCAACATACATAACTCATTAAATACTATATCGTCAACGAACGTTTAAGCGTGCGGACCCTACGGGTTCGAGAACTATGTAGACATGACCGAGACATCTCTCCGGTCAATAACCAATAGCGGAACCTGGATGCCCATATTGGCTCCTACATATTCTACGAAGATCTTTATCGGTCGAACCGCATAACAACATACGTTGTTCCCTTTGTCATCGGTATGTTACTTGCCCGAGATTCGATCATCGGTATCTCCATACCTAGTTCAGTCTTGTTACCGGCAAGTCTCTTTACTCGTTCCGTAATACATCATCTCATGACTAACTCATTAGTCATTTGCTTGCAAGGCTTATTATGATGTGCATTACCGAGAGGGCCCGGAGATACCTTTCCGACACTCGGAGTGACAAATCCTATTCTTGATCTATGACAACACCACGAACACCTTCGGAGACACCTGTAGAACATCTTTATAATCACCCAGTTACGTTGTGACGTTTGATAGCACACAAGGTGTTCCTCCGGTATTCGGGAGTTGCATAATCTCATAGTCATAGGAACATGAATAAGTCATCAAGAAAGCAATATCAGTAAAACTAAACGATCATAGTGCTAAGCTAACGGATGGGTCTTGTCCATCACATCATTCTCCTAATATGTGATCCCATTGATCAAATGACAACTCATGTCTATGGTTAGGAAACATAACCATCTTTGATCAATGAGCTAGTCTAGTAGAGGCATACTAGGGACACTCTGTTTTGTCTATGTATTCACACATGTACTAAGTTTCCGGTTAATACAGTTCTCGCATTAATAATAAACATTTATCATGATATAAGGAAATATAAATAGCAACTTTATTATTGCCTCTAGGGCATATTTCCTTCAGTCTCCCACTTGCACTAGAGTCAATAATCTAGCTCACATCGCCATGTGATTTAATACCGGTAGTTCACATCTTATGTGAATAACACCCATAGTTCACATCGCCATGTGACCAACACCCAAAGGGTTTACTAGAGTCAATAATCTAGTTCACATCGCTATGTGATTAATACCCAAGAGTAATAAGGTGTGATCATGTTTTGCTTGTGAGAGAAGTTTAGTCAACGGGTCTGTCACATTCAGATCCGTATGTATTTCGCAAATTTCTATGTCTACAATGCTCTGCATGGAGCTACTCTAGCTAATTGCTCCCACTTTCAATACGCATCCAGATTGATACTTAGAGTCATCTGGATTTAGTGTCAAAGCTTGCATCGTCGTAACCCTTTACGACGAACTCTTTATCACCTCCATAACCGAGAAATATTTCCTTAGTCATCCAATTACTAAGGATAATTTTGACCGCTGTATAGTGATCTACTCCTGGATCACTATTGTACCTCCCTGTCAAACTCATGGCAAGGTACACAACTTGTTTGGTACACAGCATGGCATACTTTATAGAACCTATGGCTGAGGCATAGGGAATGACTTTCATTCTCTCTATATTTTTCTGCCGTGGTCTGGCTTTGAGTCTTACTCAACTTCACACCTTACAAGTCAGGCAAGAACTCCTTCTTTGACTGATCCATTTTGAACTACTTCAAAATCTTATCAAGGTATGTACTCATCGAAAGTCTTATCAAGCGTCTTGATCTATCTCTATAGATCTTGATGCCAAATATGTAAGCAGCTTCACCAAGGTCTTTCTTTGAAAAACTTTTTTCAAACACTCCTTTATGCTTTTCAGAAAATTCTACATCTTTTCCGCTCGACAATATGTCATTCACATATACTTATCAGAAAGGTTGTAGTGCTCCCACTCACTTTCTTGTAAATACAGGCTTCACCGCAAGTGTGTATAAATCTATATGCTTTGATCAACTTATCAAAGCATATATTCTAACTCCGAGATGCTTGCACCAGTCCATAGATGGATCGCTAGAGCTTGCACATTTTGTTAGCACCTTTAGGATTGACAAAACCTTCTGGTTGCATCGTATACAATTCTTCTTTAATAAATCCATTAAAGAATGCAGTTTTGTTATCCATTTGCCAGATTTCATAAAATGCGGCAATTGCTAACATGATTCGGACATACTTAAGCATCGCTACGGGTGAGAAAGTCTCATCGTAGTCAACTCCTTGAACTTGTCGAAAACCTTTCGCAACAAGTCAAGCTTTATAAACAGTAACATTACCGTCAGCGTCAGTCTTCCTCTTGAAGATCCATTTATTTTCGATGGCTTGCCGATCATCGGGCAAGTCAACCAAAGTCCACACTTTGTTCTCATACATGGATCCCATCTCAGATTTCATGGCCTCAAGCCATTTTGCGGAATCTGGGCTCATCATCGCTTCCTCATAGTGCGTAGGTTCATCATGGTCCAGTAACATGACTTCCAGAACCGGGTTGTCGTACCACTCTGGTGCGGAACGAACTCTGGTTGATCTACGAAGTTTAGCAGAAACTTGATCTGAAGTTTTATGATCATCATCATTAGCTTCCTCACTAATTGGTGTAGGAATCACTGGAACTAGTTTCTGTGATGTACTACCTTCCAATTCGGGAGAAGGTACAATTACCTCATCAAGTTCTAGTTTCCTCCCACTCACTTCTTTCGAGAGAAACTCCTTCTCTAGAAAGGATCCATTCCTAGCAGCGAATATCTCGCCTTCGGATCTGTGATAGAAGGTGTACCCAACAGTCTCTTTTGGGTATCCTATGAAGACACATTTCTCCGACTTGGGTTCGAGCTTGTCAGGTTGAAGCTTTTTCACATAAGCATCGCAGCCCCAAACTTTAAGAAACGACAACTTTGGTTTCTTGCCAAACCACAGTTCATAAGGCGTCATCTCAACGGATTTAGATGTTGCCCTATTTAGCGTGAATGCAACTGTCTCTGATGCATAACCCAAAACGATAGTGGTAAATCGGTAAGAGACATCATAGACCGCACATATCTAATAAAGTACGATTACGATGTTCAGACACACCATTACGCTGTGGTGTTCCGGGTGGCGTGAGTTGTGAAACTATTCCACATTGTTTTAAATGAAGGCCAAATTTGTAACTTCAAATATTCGCCTACGTGATCAGATCGTGGAAACTTTTATTTTCTTGTTATGATGATTCTCTACTTCACTCTGAAATTTCTTTGAACTTTTCAAATGTTTCAGATTTGTGTTTCATCAAGTAGATATACCCATATCTGCTCAAATCATCTGTGAAGGTCAGAAAATAATAATACCCGCCGCGAGCCTCAACACTCATTGTTCTGGATACATCAGTATGTATGATTTCCAACAAGTCAATTGCTCGCTCCATTGTTCCGGAGAACAGAGTTTTAGTCATCTTGCCCATGAGGCATGGTTTGCAAGCACCAAGTGATTCATAATCAAGTGATTCCAAAAGTCCATCACTATGGAGTTTCTTCATGCGCTTTACACCATTATGACCTAAACGGCAGTGCCACAAATAAGTTGCACTATCATTATTAACCTTGAATCTTTGGGCTTCAATATTATGAATATGTGTATCACTACGATCGAGATCCAACAAACTATTTTCATTTGGTGTATGACCATCGAAGGTTTTATTCATGTAAACAGAATAACAGTTATTCTATGACTTTAAATGAATAACCGCATTGCAACAAATATGATCAAATCATATTCATGCTCAACGCAAATGCCAAATAACATTTATTTAGGTTTTACACTAATCCCGAAAGTATAGGGAGTGTGCGATGATGATCATATCAATCTTGGAACCACTTCCAACACACATCGTCACTTCACCTTTAACTAGTCTGTATTCATTCTGCAATTCTCGTTTCGAGTTACTAATTTTAGCAACTGAACCGGTATCAAATACCCAGGGGTTGCTATGAACACTAGTAAAGTACACATCAATAATCTGTATATAAAAATATACCTTTGTTCACTTTGCCATCCTTCTTATCCGCCAAGTATCTAGGGCAGTTCCACTTCCAGTGACCATTTCCTTTGCAGTAGAAGCACTTAGTTTCAAGCTTGAGTTTAGCTTTGGGTTTCTTCATGGGAGTGACAACTTGCTTGTCATTCGTCTTGAAGTTCCCCTTTTATCCCTTTGCCCTTTACTTGAAACAAGTGGTCTTATTAACCATCAACACTTGATACTCTTTCTTGATTTCGACCTTCGCCGATTTCAGCATCGCGAAGAGCTCGGGAATTACCTTCGTCATCCCTTCCATATTATAGTTCATCACGAAGTTCTACTAACTTGGTGATAGTGACTAGAGAACTTTGTCAATAACTATCTTATCTGGAAGATTAACTCCCACTTGATTCAAGTAATTGTAGTACCCAGACAATCTGAGCACATGCTCACTGGTTGAGCTATTCTCCTCCATCTTGTAGGCAAAGTACTGTCAGAGGTCTTATACCTCTCGACACGGGCATGAGTATGAAATACTAATTTCAACTCTTGGAACATCTTATATGCTCCGTGGCGTTCAAAACATTTTTGAAGTCTCGGTTCTAAGCCGTAAAGCATGGTGCACTTAAACTACCAAGTAGTCATCATACCGAGCTTTTGTCAAAACGTTCATAACGTCTGCATCTGCTCCTGCAATAGGTCTGTCACCTAGCGGTGCATCAAGTACATAATTCTTCTGTGCAGCAATGAGGATATTCCTCATATCACGGGACAATTCTGCATCATTGCTACTAACATCTTTCAACTTAGTTTTCTCTAGGAACATATAAAAAATAAACATGGAGCAACATCGCGAGCTATTGATCTACAACATAGATATGCAAATACTACCAGGACTAAGTTCATGATAAATTAAAGTTCAATTTAATCATATTACATAAGAACTCCCACTTAGATAGACATCCCTCTAGTCATCTAAATGATCACGTGATCCAAATCAACTAAACCATGTCCGATCATCACGTGAGATGGAGTAGTTTTCAATGGTGAACATCTTATGTTGATCATATCTACTATACGATTCACGCTCGACCTTTCGGTCTCCAGTGTTCTGAGGCCATATCTGCATATGCTAGGCTCGTCAAGTTTAACCCGAGTATTCTGCGTGTGCAAAACTATCTTACACCCGTTGTATTTGAACGTAGAGCCTATCACACCCGATCATCACGTGGTGTCTCAGCACGAAGAACTTTCGCAACGGTGCATACTCAGGGAGAACACTTATACCTTGAAATTTTGTAAGGGATCATCTTATAATGCTACCGTCGTTCTAAGCAAAATAAGAAGCATAATAAGATAAACATCACATGCAAATCAAAATATGTGACATGATATGGCCATCATCATCTTGTGCTTTTGATCTCCATCTCCAAAGCACCGTCATGATCACCTTCGTCACCGGCGCGACACCTTGATCTCCATCGTAGCATCGTTGTCGTCTCGCCAACTATTGATTCTACGACTATCGCTACCACTTAGTGATAAAGTAAAGCAATTACATGGCGATTGCATTTCATACAATAAAGCGACAACCATATGGCTCCTGCCAGTTGCCGATAACATTACAAAACATGATCATCTCATACAAAACCGTATAACTCATCATGTCTTGACCATATCACATCACAACATGCCCTGCAAAAACAAGTTAGACGTCCTCTACTTTGTTGTTGCAAGTTTTACGTGGCTGCTACGGGCTTAGCAAGAACCGTTCTTACCTACGCATACAAAAACCACAACGATGGTTCGTCAAGTATGTGTTGTTTTAACCTTCACAAGGACCGGGCGTAGCCACACTCGATTCAGCTAAAGTGAGAGAGACAGACACCCGCCAGTCACCTTTAAGCAACGAGTGCTCATAACGGTGAAACCAGTCTCGTGTAAGCGTACGCGTAATGTCGGTCCGGGCCGCTTCATCTCACAATACCGCCGAAGCAAAGTATGACATGCTGGTTAGCAGTATGACTAGTATCGCCCACAACTCATTGTGTTCTACTCGTGCATATCATCTACGCATAGACCTGGCTCATGATGCCACTGTTGGGAAACGTAGTATTTCAAAATTTTCCTACGATCACGCAAGATCTATCTACTAGATGCATAGCAACGAGAGGGGAGAGTGTGTCTAAGTACCCTCGTGGACCGAAAGCGGAAGCGTTTATCAACGCGGTTGATGTAGTCGTGCACCTTCACGATCCGTCCCGATCTAGTACCGAACGTACGGCACCTCCGCGTTCCGCACACGTTCAGCTCGATGACGTCCTCGCCTTCTTGATCCAGCAAGATGGGTGAAGTAGTAGATGAGTTTCGGCAGCACGACGGCGTGGTGACGGTTGTTAATGAAGAACAATCTCTGCAGGGCTTCGCCAAGCTTTACAGAAACTAGACGGAGGATAAACTAGAGGGTCGGGGTTGCCGGCACACGGCTTGGTGTATCTTGATGTGTCTTGGGTGCTAGCCCTACCCCTCTATTTATATGTTGAGCCCCGGGGTCGAAACTTGGAGCAAAGCCTCCTCAAAGTCGGTTTTGCCCGAAAGGAAAGAGTCCCACTCGGACTCCAGGGCTAGACATCAAGGTTCTCGGCGTCTACCCCCTAGACGCCAGGGTTCCTGGCGTCTAGCCTCTGGTCTCCGCAAAACTTCCTTTTGCACTTTCCTAAAGCCTCGTGGGCTTTCCCCTTTGGCCCAAATAAAGTGTTCTCGTACCCAAACATTTCGGGAAACATCCGGAACCCCTTCCGGTGAATTCCGAAACCCTTCCGGAGGTCAAACACTATTATCCCACATATTAATATTTATCTCCGGACCATTCCGGAGTTCCTCGTCATGTCCGTGATCACATCCGGGACTCCGAATAACATTCGATCACCAACATACATAACTATTAAGTATTGTATCGTCAACGATCGTTTAAGCGTGCGGACCCTACGAGTTCGAGAACTATGTAGACATGACCGAGACATCTCTCCGGTCAATAACCAATAGTGGAACCTGGATGCCCATATTGGCTCCTACATATTCTACGAAGATCTTTATCGGTCGAACCGCATAACAACATACGTTGTTCCCTTTGTCATCGGTATGTTACTTGCCCAAGATTCGATCATCGGTATCTCAATACCTAGTTCAATCTTGTTACCGGCAAGTCTCTTTACTCGTTCCGTAATACATCATCTCGTGACTAACTCATTAGTCATTTGCTTGCAAGGCTTATTATGATGTGCATTACCGAGAGGCCCCGGAGATACCTCTCCGACACTCGGAGGGACAAATCATATTCTTGATCTATGCCAACACCACGAACACCTTCGGAGACACCTGTAGAGCATCTTTATAATCACCCAGTTACGTTGTGACGTTTGATAGCACACAAGGTGTTCCTCCGGTATTCGGGAGTTGCATAATCTCATAGTCATAGGAACATGTATAAGTCATGAAGAAAGCAATAGCAGTAAAACTAAACGATCATAGTGCTAAACTAACGGATGGGTCTTGTCCATCACATCATTCTCCTAATGATGTGATCCCATTGATCAAATGACAACTCATGTCTATGATTAGGAAACATAACCATCTTTGATCAATGAGCTAGTCTAGTAGAGGCATACTAGGGACACTCTGTTTTGTCTATGTATTCACACATGTACTAAGTTTCCGGTTAATACAGTTCTAGCATGAATAATAAACATTTATCATGATATAAGGAAATATAAATAACAACTTTATTATTGCCTCTAGGGCATATTTCCTTCATACCCATATACCCTGAAAACATCGAGGCAATAGAAAAAACCCTAATTCCACCACCGCAACCTTCTGTTCCCGTGAGATCCCATCTTGGGGCCTGTTCCAGAGCTCTGCCGGAGGGGGGATCTTCCACAGAGTGCTTCTACATCAACACCATCGCCTCACCATGAGTTGTGAGTAGTTTACCACAGACCTTCGGGTCCATAGTTATTAGTTAGATGGCTTCTTCTCTCTTTTTGGATCTAAATACCAAGTTCTCCTCGGTCTTCGAGGAGATCTATTCGATCTAATATTTTTGCGGTGTGTTTTTCAAGATCCGATGAATTGTGGGTTTATGATCAAGATTATCTATGAGAAATATTTGGTTCTTTTCTGAATTATTTTATGTATGATTATAATATCCTTGCAAGTCTCTTCGAATTATCGGTTTGGTTTGGCCTACTAGATCTATAGTTCTTCCAATGGGAGAAGTGCTTGGCTTTGGGTTCAATCTTGCGGTGTCCTTTCCTAGTGACAAGAGGGGCTGCAAGGCACGTATTGTATTGTTGCCATCGAGGATAAAATGATGGGGTTTATATCATATTGCTTGAGTTTATCCCTCTACATCATGTCATCTTGCTTAAAGCATTACTCTGTTCTTATGAACTTAATACTCTAGATGCATGCTGGATAGCAGTCGATGTGTGGAGTAATAGTACTAGATGCAGAATCGTTTCGGTCTATTTGTCATGGACGTGATGCCTATATATAATGATCATGCCTAGATATTCTCATAATTATTCGCTTTTCTGTCAATTGCTCGACAGTAATTTGTTCACCCACCGTAGAATTCTGCTATCATGAAAAAAGCCACTAGTGAAACCTATGGCCCTCGGGTCTATTCTCAACATATCAATCTACAATCTACTTTACTTTGCTGTTTTTACTTTCTGTTCTTATATCCAAAAATATCAAACTATCCTATCTATCAGATCTCACTTTCGTAAGTGACCATAAAGGGATTGACGACCCCTTATCGCGTTGGCTACAAAGTTCTAATTTGTTTGTGAAGGTGCGAGGGACTCGCGCGTGGTCTCCTACTGGATTGATACCTTGGTTCTCAAAAACCGAGGGAAATACTGACGCTACTGTGCTGCATCACCCTTTCCTCTTCGAGGGCATACAATGCAAGCTCGAGAAGTAGCACCCACAATGGCCAAATTTGAAGGGGGATAACTAGTACAAGCTATCCTGACAAAAGGTGGTCTTCGCCTGCGAAAGGCTCTGGCGGTGACGCCGC
Organism: Secale cereale; assembly: GCA_902687465.1. Classification (NCBI taxonomy): domain Eukaryota; kingdom Viridiplantae; phylum Streptophyta; class Magnoliopsida; order Poales; family Poaceae; genus Secale; species Secale cereale. The sequence goes on from LR738709.1 coordinate 414,861,784, forward strand.
CGTGGGCTCCGCGATGACCTCCGTTCTGCTGTCCTGCTGGTCTTGGTCTCGTTGCACCGATATGGAAATATTTGCCTGATGCATCATGACTCTTCGTCTGCACGTGCTCCTTTAGCACCAAATAGGAAACTGGCACTCCACACCTACTGGCGCCCGCCTGGTCTTGGTTGTCACAGCTCACGTCAGGAGGACCTCGCGAGGTGTCCCTCGCCTCGATATCTCCGATCCTCACGAGTCGGCCTGGTGAGGCCGCCCCAGGGGATGCCTTGTGCCGTCCGCCTTGCGAGGCTTGGCCCCTCGCGAGGGTCTTGAGTGACCGCTGAAGATGCTGGGCCGTACCAGGCCGCCTCGTGAGCCAGACCCTGGGCCGCAGGCAGGCAAGTCTGGGTACCCCCGTTCCCAGAACGCCAACAAAGGTTAATTAGTAAACGGAAACTAGCTAACCCGCAAGCATGTGGATGAAAGAATTATAATTATGGTGGAAGACAAACTTACTAAAACCATAAGGATTCCATTCAAAAACAGTGCCATGAGTGGTGGCAGCAAACGCAAGACCCTCGTATTGAAATGCATCACGGTACTCATCCGTGTACAAAAATTGATTTTTGAGAAATATCCATCGAGGCGTGGAAGTAAGGACGGCAACAAGCTTGTCAAAGATAGCAAGAAGTTCATAGTTCTTATAATCCCAAGAGCGGTTGGGAACTCGACAAATTGCTATCTTCTATAAACGACAGTCACCATGATCGTATTTGAATGTGCGTAGATCATCTGTGTGCTCAACCTCAGGGCAGTCTGTGATTTTTGGAAGTGGAACCCGGTGACGAGTGTACACATTCACAAGTTCCCACCTGCAGTTATACCCAATATAAACAACCCAATCTCCATTCGCGCTTGCCCAAACCTTACCCTCAAGCGATGGCATCTTAACATCACACGTATCATTATCAAGCGGTATCAACTTGCACAAGGCGTCGCTTCCGTCGTCCCCACGTCGGTGACTAGCGTCATGGCGAAGAAGATAGGGGAGATCAAACCGCTCATAAACCCTTGGGTTCTTTGCAATGATTTTATTTATTGAGTCGAGAATGGACTTGAACGAACCTGCCATGCTAGCCGAGGTGATGACGTCGCACCAATCAATGAGTTCCTCCACCACGTCATCTTTCAGATCGGGGCAAGAATAACGGGGTCGTTTCCGGCCTGTTCCCTCCATGGAGAAGACGATCGAACAATGGCAGAAGGAAGGGTGAAGGCAAATGGAGGGAGGAAGAGCGTGCGACAGAAGTTTCAAATCGAGAGGGACAGGCGAAGAGGCGGTGGATGGTTGCCACGGTACAAGAAGAGGCTAGTGGGGAGCGAACGGTTGCCATAGAGGTCACACACTGACGACAAGGCCGAGTGAACCGCATGCCGTATATCGCACACACCTTGATCTGGCTAACTGTTTCTTTTGTGTTGCCTAATCACAAATAGTTCTTCCGAGTGAACCGTATGTTGTATATCGCACACACCTTCATATGGATGCCTGCTTATTTTGTTCCTCCTCATCGTGAACAGTTAATTGAACTGAACCGTATGCCCTGCATCACACACACAACAAAAATCTGAACCGTGTTTGATGCATCCATCATCGCAAACATTTTGCGCCTTTTTGACGGTTTTTTACACCATCGTTTGCGATTATTGCATCGCACATAGTTTCGTCGAAGGGTCTCTGATCGTAGTGTCGCGTTAGCAGCATCCTGCAGTAGTGTAGCCGCACCCCCCTTTCCTTATTTGAACATGAGGGGGAAAGGAAAGGGAGCTGGCCGCCTTAGGGCGCCTCCCCTTTCCTTCCCTCACTCCTTTGGTACATGGGCAGGGTATAGAGGGGTGCACCAGCACCTTCTGGGATGGTGTGCTGATGTCTACTACACAACCTTCTTCTTGTAGACTCGTGTCGGGCCTCCAAACGCAGTGTTTTGTAGGACAGTAGCAATTTTCCCTCAAGTGGATGACGTAAGGTTTATCAATCCGTGGGAGGCGTAGGATGAAGATGGTCTCTCTCAAGCAACCCTGCAACCAAATAACAAAGAGTCTCTTGTGTCCCCAACACACCCGATACAATGGTAAATTGTATATGTGCACTAGTTCGGCGAAGAGATGGTGATACAAGTGTAATATGGATGGTGGATATAGGTTTTTGTAATCTGAAAATATAAAAACAGCAAGATACCTAATGATAAAAGTGAGCACAAATGGTATTGCAATGCTTAGAAACAAGGCCTAGGGTTCATACTTTCACTAGTGCAAGTTCTCTCAACAATGATAACATAATTGGATCATATAACAATCCCTCAACATGCAACAAAGAGTCACTCCAAAGTCACTAATAGCGGAGAGCAAACGAAGATATTATTGCAGGGTACTAAACCACCTCAAAGTTATTATTTCTGATCGATCTATTGGGCTATTACTATAAGTGTCACAAAGAGCCCTAGAGTTCGTACTAAAATAACACCTTAAGACACACATCAACCAAAACCCTAATGTCACCTAGATATTCCATTGTCACCACAAGTATCCGCGGGTTTGATTATACGATATGCATCACACAGTCTCAGATTCATCTATTAAAACCAACACAAAGAACTTCAAAGAGTGCCCAAAGTTTCTACCGAAGAGCCAAGACGAAAACGTGTTCCACCCCCTATGCATAAGTTCACAAGGTCACTGAACTTGCAAGTTGATCACTAGAACATACATCAAGTGGATCACGTGAATATCTAATTGTGACCACGGATAAGCACATGCATGACATACATCAAGTGTTCTCAAATCCTTAAAGACTCAATCCGATAAGATAACTTCAAAGGAAAAACTTAGTTCATCACAAGGTAGAGAGGGAGAAACATCATATGATTGAACTATAATAGCAAAGCTTGCGGTACATCAAGATAGTGCCATTTCGAGAACACGAGAGAGAGAGAGAGAGAGAGAGAGATATAAAACACATAGCTACTGGTACATACCCTCAGCCCCGAGGGTGAACTACTCCCTCCTCGTCATGGAGACCGACGGGATGATGAAGATGGCCACCGGTGATGATTTCCCCCTCCAGCAGGGTGCCGGAACGGGCTCCCGATTGGTTTTTCGTGGTTACAGAGGCTTGCAATGGCGGAACTCCCGATCTAGGTTTATTTTCGAAGGTTTCCCTATTTATAAGAATTTTTGGCGTTGGGGACAAGTCAGGGGGAACCACGTGGCGACAACAAGGTAGGGAGCACGCCCTAGGAGGGGCGCCCCCACCCTTGTGGTGGCCTCGTGGCTCTTCTGGTCCATCTCCGGCGCTCCGTGGGCTTCTTTTGGTACATAAAAAACCACATTAATTTTTTTCCAGGTCAATTCAACTCCGTTTGATATTCCTTTTCTACGAAACTAAAAAAACAAGGAGAAAACAGAAACTGACACTAAGCTCTAGGTTAATAGGTTAGTCCCAAAAATCATAAAAAAATAGCATATAAATGCATGTAAAACATCCAAGATAGATAATATAATAGCATGGAACAATAAAAAAAATATAGATACGTTGGAGACGTATCAAGCATCCCCAAGCTTAATTCCTACTCGTCCTCGAGTAGGAAAATGATAAAAACATATTTTTTGATGTGGAATGCTACCTAACATATTTATCAATGCAATTCTTCTTTAATGTGGTATGAAAGTTCAGATCTGTAAGTTCCAAGCAAAAGTTTATGTTGGCATGAGAACAATAATATTTCAAGCATACTACATAGTAAATCATTAACCTTCAAAAATAACAAGGCTAAAGAAAGCAATCCCTACAAAATCATATAGTCTTATTATGCCCCCTCTTCTCAACACAAGGTAATCATGCCCACCCCGGTGTCAGCCAAGCAATTGGTTCATACTTTTTAACGTGCTTCAGCCTTTTCAACTTTTCACACAATATATGAGAGTGAGCCTTGGATATAGCACTATGGGTGGAAAGGAAGGTGGTAATAGACAAAAGTGGGGAGAAAATCTCACATCAACTTGGCAAATCAATGGACTATGGAGATGTCCATCAATTGATATCAATGTGAGCGAATAGGCATTGCCATGTAACAGATGCACGAGAGCTATAAGTGTATGAAAGCTCAAAAAGAAAACTAGTGGGTGTGCATCAACTTGCTTGCTCATGAAGACCTAGGACATTTGAGGAAGCCCATCGTTGGAATATACAAGGCAAGTTCTGAAAATTCCCACTAGTATATGAAAGTGACAACATAGGAGACTCTCCATCATGATGAACATGGTGCTACTCTGAAGCACAAGTGTGGAGAAAAGATAGTAACATTGTCACTTCTCTCTTTTTCTCTCATTTTTTGGGCTCTTTGGCCTCTCTTTTTTGGTGGGCTTCTTTGGCCTCTTTTGTTTATTTGGGCTTCATTGGCCTCTTTTATTTTTGATAACCTCACATGGGACAATGTTCTAATAATGATGATCATCACGCTTTTATTTACTTACAACTCGATACTAGAACAAAGATATGACTCTATATGAATGCCTCCGGCGGTGTACCGGGATGTGCAATGACCAAGAGTGACATGTAAAATAATATGAACGGTGGCCTCGCCACAAATACTATGTCAACTACATGATCATGCAAAGCAATATGACAATGAAGATGCGTGTCATAATAAACGGAATGGTGGAGTTACATGGCAATATATCTCAGAATGGCTATGGAAATGCCATCAAAGGTAGGTATGGTGGCTATTTTGAGGAAGGTATAAGGAGGGTTTTATGCACTGGCGAAAGTTGCGCGGCACTAGAGTGGCTAGCAAGGTGGAAGGGTGAGAGTGCATATAGGGTAAGAGTGCGTATAATCCATGGACTCAACATTAGTCATAAATAACTCACATACTTATTGCAAAAGATTTATTAGCCCTCGAAGCAAAGTACTACTACGCATGCCCCTAGGGGGGAGGTTGGTAAGAGTTAACCATCGCGCGCCCCCAACCTTCACACAAAGGTGAACAATCAAGACACAATCATTTCGTTTCAGTTCCACTTTTTGAAGACCATCCGTGCATGCTACGGGAATCACGAACCTTAACACAATTATTTTCTATATCATACAATTTACTACTAGCATGATTCTAATATTACCATCCTCATATCTCAAAATGATCACATTTATCATATGGAAGCTTTTATTATACCTACTTTGGATGTCTATCATATTAGGAATAAATTCATAACCCAAGCTAATTACCATGCTGTTTTAGAGACTCTGAAAATAATGCAAGTGAAGCTAGAGAGTTCAACAATTTCTATAAAACAAAACCACCGCCGTGCTCTAAAAAGATATAAGTGAATTGCCTAGCTCAAAATATATAAGTGAAGCACATAGAGTACTCTAATAAATCAGGATTGAAGCGTGTCTCTCTCAAAAGGTGTGTACAAAAAGGATGATTGTGACAAACTAAAAAGCGAAGACTCGTATCATACAAGACGCTCCAAGCAAAACACATATCATGTAGTGAATAAAAATATAGCCTCAAGTAAAATTACCGATAGACGAAGACGAAAGAGGGGATGCTATCCGGGGCATCCCCAAGCTTAGATGCTTGGTTGTCCTTGAATATTACCTTGGACTGCCTTGGGCATCCCCAAGCTTAGGCTCTTTCCGCTCCTTATTCCATAGCCCATCAAATCTTTACCCAAAACTTGAAAACTTCACAACACAAAACTCAACAGAAATCTTATGAGCTCCGTTAGTATAAGAAATCAAATCACCACTTAGGTACTATTGTAAACTCATTCTAAATTCATATTGGTGTTATATCTACTATATTCCAACTTTTCCGTGGTTTATACCCTCTGATGCTACTCATGGATTCATCAAAATAAGCAAACAACACATGAAAAACAGAATCTGTTAAAACCAGAACAGACTGTAGTAATCTGAAAACTTCGCAAACTTCTGGAACTCTAAAATTCTAAGAAATTAGGACAACGTAGGTAATTTGTATATTAATCATGTGTACAAAATTTCAGCTAATAATCACGTTCCAGTAATTTATTGAATTGTTTGGACTGGAACCAAAACTTTCTGTTTTTGCACCGAATCAAGTCAACTATCAACCACACTATCCCAAAGGCTTTACTTGGCACTTTATTGAAACAAAAGCTATATGTCGGGGGAAACTGTCCACCCACGAACACATATGGGACCGGAGCCCCTTCTATGTTGCGGTATGGGAGCGGAGGAAGCACGGAGAGCAGATCGAGGAGCACACGCGGGCAGTTTACCCAGGTTCGGGCCGCGCGGACGCGTAAAACCCTAATCCTGCTTTGGTTGTATTGAGTTCTCGGGCTCGGGAGCTTGAAGATCTACAGTGCCAGCTACACCGAGCGTAGGAATGATCGAGTTTCTGGGATCGAACCTCCTCTACGTTGTGCATGGGCCTCCTTTTATAGCTCAAAGGGGTCACCGACAGGTGTCAACGTAGAGGAGGGTAAAAGTGTAAATTTGGTGGTAGTTGTAATAGTGCATGAACAGTGTATGAACAGTGGTCTTCACCTAACTCCGACGGTGGGGGACAAGAGCATTGAATGCCTGTCGCCATCGCCCCAAAAGCGTCCGTCCATGCGTCTCCGTTCGCCACGGCGATGGCTTCGTCACCGCGGCTCGCCAGCGTGTCTCTCAGGCTGCACAGCCATCCGCCACGTGCCCCTGGAAGGGCCCCAGGGCGACGCGTGGCCAGATGAGCTGGAGCGCAGGCACACAGCGTAAGCCTCCCCCGGCAAGCACCTTGCCGGGGGCGCGATCTTGCCGGGCCCGGGAGCTTGTCGCTCTCCGGGTCCTGCTGGGGTGCACGATGCGCCACGATGTATCCTCTGGGGGGTAGTTTTCTGGTCTTCCTGGCAAGCTCCTCATGCCAGGGTCTTGTGAGAATAGAATGGTCTTGTGCTTGGAGCAGCCTTCCCGGCAAGCTCCTCTTGCCGGGGCCTTGATCTTCTGACTTGTATACTTTGTTCTTGAATGGCTTCAAAGGGGTCCAGAGTGGGCTTTGGCGGGCACGTGGTGAGCCAGTCCACGGGAGGCTGCTACTGCCCGTGCACAAGTCGGGATACTATGGTACCCCTACTCTAGTACACCGACAGGAGCCCCCGGGCCTGGGCCACACACGGTGCCGAGCGCTGTTGGGCCAGGCCCTGAACAGTGCACGGGCACACGTGGCCCACGGCGCGCCGTTTCCCACTCCGCATCTGCCGCACCTCTCCCTAACGGCACGCGTCAATTGCGGCGTCGTGGGAGAGATCGTGGCCTGCTTCTTTAATGGAAAATGCGAAACGTCCCCCACTTCCCCCTTAAAAGCAGAGGAAGCAGGGGCAGTTTCCCTCCATTGCCTTCATTGTGTCTTCAATCTCCAGAAACCTCCGTCGCCCTCTGCTTCCGCAAAGGTCGACAGAGAGTTGAGCTCCACCCTCTCCTCCGCCGCATCCAACACCCGGAGCGCCGGCGACCTCCTAGCCTCCCTCCTTGCCGCCCCCGCCATGGCTCTGAAAAGCGACAAGGCGAAGAGCGACAAGGCGAAGAAGGAGAAGTCCGAGCAGGCGGCGAAGTTAGCAGCCATGCGGAGAAAGAGGGTGGTCTTCCCGCCGAGGCTCGGCGCGAGGGAGCTGCGGGACAAGTATTACTTGTTCTGGGCGAGGGAGACGAAAGCTCATCCCCGCACCAGAGTCCTCCCCGCCGTCGCCATCGACATGTTTCCGGGAGGTTACTTCTACTTCGCTGCATTCTTCCATTGCGGTCTTTGTCCTCCGTACTCGGAGTTCTTCTGTGATGTGATGAACACGTACGGACTCCACCTCTTAGATTTCAACCCAAACGCCGTTCTCACCCTGGCCGTTTTCGCACATCTGTGCGAAAACTACGTCGGGGTCCACCCAAATGTAGCCCTTTTCCGCCACTTCTTCACGCCTAGAGTAGAGTCCGAATCCCCACTCTCCGGCGGCATCTCCTGGATCTTTAGGTTGAACAAGAAAGAGGCGTACTTGAAAGGAGAGCTCCGCGGCAAGTGGGAGGAGTGGAGAGCCGATTGGTGCTGGGTTCTGGAAGATGCGCCCGAGCCGTTTACCTCGCCGCGCAAGACTGCAATAGTGCGCGGCAAGGACTGGAGCGATTTGGCCCCGGAGGACGACAAGTTGGAGATTGCCCTCAATAGGATCCTTCGTCTCCGGGCCGCCAATCTGACTGTGGGTGAAGTTGGGGCCGATTTCCTCCGCCGCCGCATTGCCCCTCTGCAGGAAAGGAAGAGGCCTGCCTGGGAGTACGGCAACGCGGCAGATTGCATGAGGCTGTGCCCCGGGTTGAACTACAATTTCACCGTCTTGGAGCTGAAGGGGATGGTCCGGGAACTGTTTAAGCATGACCCCAAGCACCCGGAGTGGTTCAGACCGTCGGAAGGAGTAGTTCCTCTATGCAACAATACCGCCCTCAGTGCCATCCGCGCGGCAATGCCTGAGTGCGACTCCCACGGGGTCGTCCCCACTTGGCTGGTGCCCTCAGCGGAGACCATGCAGGGCTTCTTCGATAATCTAGTCGAACGGCCACGCAATCCCGAGGAGAAGAAGGGCCTCACCCGGGAGACCACCGACCAGGATATGGCATACATTGCCTCCAGACTAGAGGAGGCCGCCGCAGCTGCTGCTGCGGGTGAATTTGGATATACGGTGGACGAGGCAGAGGCAGCGGACGCAGTGAGCCAAGCAGAGGAGGCGGAAATCCTCAAGCTGCTGAAGATTGCGCCCGAGGAGTTTGCCGGGGAGCCCGCCGGGAAGCATGCCTGGACGAGCGGGGCTGCCGGGCAAGGCTCTGAGTCCAGTGAGCCCGCCGAGGAGGACGTCGAATCGGGCGATTCTGACGAAGACTCGGGCGGGTCATTGAACCTCGACAACGACGCTTCCTCATCCTCGGAGAATTCTCCGCCACCACCAAGCCCTCCGCAACAACAGAAGAAGCGTCCCCGCAAGGCCGCTGAGACGACGAGGCCACCGGCGCTCCGATAGCAGCCGAGGCGCCGTGCGACGCGCGCCCCCGCGACGAGCAAGGTCGTCAAGGAGGCGCCCCGTGCTCGAGCGACAAGCGGAGGAGGATCTTCCCAGAGCGGCTCTGGTGCTCCTTCTGCCCCTCGGTCCTCGGCGACGACTGGTGCCGGGTCTTCACAGCCCACAGCCCCGGAGCCCGCCAAGCGCCCGAGGGAACCTTCTCCTCCAGCTCCTCGCACTGGAGCGCGCCAGGCGGAGTTTGACTTCTCCGCCCTCAGCTCCGACGAAGAGGAGGAAGAGTAACTACTTGAGATTTTCATTTCCTTTGATTTTTTCTTGATTTCTCTTGGTTGGTTCTAATCTTGCTTTGGCTTCTAGGACCTTGACCCAGAGGATGGCGAAGAGGGCCAAGATCCCTGTGGTCAACATCGAGGACGACGAGCCCGTCGCGGCGACAAGTGATGTGCCAGCGACAAGCCTGCTGGACCAGCCCGCTGCTCCGGAGAGCAGCCCCCAGCGCAGCCCCCAGCGTAAGTCGGGTATTCACTTTTCTGTTTAACGGGCGCGCTTGGGGTTGTTATCCTTATTGATGTCTTGTTGTCTTGTGCAGAAGTGGAGCCGCAGCCGCAGGAGCACCAGGAGGTCGCCCCCGACGAGCCGCTTGTCCCACCTTCCCCGCCAAGGATGAGCTCCCCGGCGAGGGACAGCGCTCCGCCAAGGGCGGGTACTCCGCCAAGGACGAGTACCCCGCCAAGGGCGAGCAGTCCGACAAGGGTGAGCACCCCGCCAAGGGAGGGCGCAAGCGGCCCTCCGCCAGCAGGGACCACTACTACGCCGCCAAGGGAGAGCCCCCCGGCGAGGGACCCCGTCATCGAAGAGGCCCGCGTAGGTAAACCCCTGTACTTTCTTCTTCTTGAATTCTTCTTTTTTGGATATTTGCTTGACAAATCTTTCTTTTCTTTTTCTTCTGTTGCTAGACCCGCCCGCCCCGGAGCCGATGGAGACGGAAACCATCGCTGAGGAGGAGGTGTGCGGCGAAACTGGCGACGGCACCGCCGCTGAAGGAATGGCTGGCGCCGACGAGCCAGCCGCCAAGGAGACTGCCCCAGCCGCCGACGCCGTGGCTGGGGGAGGGACCGGCGACCATACCGCGGGCCCGGAGGCCGCGGGAGCGCCGGACGCTGCACCGGCCGCCGACCCCTCCGCCTCCGCACCTGGGTCGGGCGTATATCTGGAGGCCACCAACGGGGTCTTCATCCAAGTCCCGTGGGCGTCTTCATCAAGGGCACCAGCGGAGGGGGAGACCTTCGACGGAGAGGTTCTCGCCTCCGCCGGGTTGAAGGTTGTCGACGCGCCCGGCAGTAGCGACAAGCCCGAAGAGGAGAAGCTCCTGCGTCGACTCCTGGGTCTGTACCAGGCCAGGCAAGCCAAGCTGGAGTCCCGAGAGGCTCTGGCTGCCAAGGCCGGTGCTGATCTGGAGAAGCGTGCTGCGGAGCTCCGTGCCGCCAACCAGGTGGCTCTCCGAAACTTGGCGGAGGAGCGCGAAGAGCTTGCCGGAGCACACCAAGCATTCCTCCTTGAGAAGGCCGAGGTGGAGGAGCAGCAGCGACTGGCCGCCGAGGAGCTGTCCCGGCAGGAAGGAGTGCTCAACCAGCGGAAGGTCGACCTCGACAGTCACGAGGACGACCTCACCACTCATGAGCAGGCCATTGGCGGGGCTCTGCAGGAGGCGAGGAATGCCGCAGCTGCTGCAGAGACCGCCAAGAGGGATCTAGAGGCCAGGGTGGCGCATCTGGAGACGAATCTGAAGGCGAGCGAGGACAAGGTTGCCGCGCTCAACGTGGCGCGGGAGAAGGACGCCCACACCAACTCTGATCTGCAAATCGGCCTCTCCGACAAGGGCAAAGAGCTCACTGACGCCAGGGACTCCATCACCGACTTGGAGCTGAAGGTTTCCACCCTTACTGACTCGCTCGACGCTGCCCGGGATCGTGAGACGAAACTGAAGGAGGATCTTCGTACTGAGAGAGTCTTGCTGGAGAGCACCGCCGTCTCACAAAACAACTTCCAGCGGACGGTGGAGCAGTGGACTGATGAGCTCGTCGCCTCTGCCGCCAACATCGACATGGAGATGATGGCGTTGAGGGCGGAGCACCTCGTGTACTCCCCCGACGAGAGCCTCCCCCACAGCGCCAAGCTGAGCCTGTTCTTCAGGGGAGTGGCGCCGGCGCTTGCGCGGCTACGGGAGAAGATCCCCGCGCAGCTGGCTGATGAGGCGCGCCGGCTCTGTATGGGTACCATGGAGCGGGTCTTGTCGAAGATCGTCTACCGCAACCCTGGAATCAACCTCGTCAACGTCCTCCGGACCCTGCTGCCCGAAGCTGACCAGGAGGCGTTGAAGGCGCAAGTTGCCCACATCGTGGCCAAGGCGGGGAAGATCCAGAGGGTCGATGGAGACCGTAGGGACTAGACTCCTTTCTTTCTGTTTCCTTTGCCGCTGTCAATTAAGTCATAGGTAGTTGGTTAGAACAGCGGCAAGTTATCTCTGTAATATATACTTTTATTTTGATTATCAAGGCAGTGTTATCTCCCCTGCTTAGTCTTTTCGCTTTGTATGCTTTCTACCCTACGCTTTTAGGGAACTTGCCGGCAAAGGGGCCCTTGCCGCGAGCGCTGAGTGCGGGACTCTTAGCAGCCTGCTAGCAATGCTCTTGCCGGCAAGAAACCTTGCCGCAGCTAGTCGCAGCACACTTAGATTGCTGAGCGAACTCGAAAACGAAGTAAGGGCGCGACACTTGTTGCAGCTCACTTAAGCCGTTGAGCGTGCTCAAAACAAAGTAAGGGTGCGGCTAGCCACGGGTAGGTTCCTTCGCGCACAGGTTTTCCATACAAAGTGTGACTGTTCAAGGAAGACAACTAAGAAATTCTAAAAATTTTGAATGCTCAAACTTTGGTAACTTAGCTTTCGTGGGTTGTTTGCTTCCCGGCAAGGCTTCTCTTTCTTGAACAGCACTTGGTCCATACTTGGTCCATACCTCTGTC
>LR738709.1:414873939-414887982 GCA_902687465.1 Secale cereale
CCCCCCCCCCCCCCCCCGGCAAACTTGTGCGCGAGGAACACTTCTTCTGCTTAAGAGAGGAAAGAAAATAGGAGGAAACAGTAGTATGGGGCCTTGCGGCCTGTTACTGCTTACCGGGAATGCATGCTGCACAAGGTGTCAGATGATGCATGCAATTAAAGAATAAAAGCATGAAATGACAAACACTGTGAAGCACAGAAGTTTTACTGATGCACGGGGTCTGCGCCCGGCTTTGTACAAAGGTTTACATGCAACAACGGCAAGACTTGTACAAAAGGTGGTTGCCGGAGCGGATCACGGCAACCGCGCCTTATGGGTGAAACTTGCGAAGATGCTCTATGTTCCAGGAGTTGCTCACCGGTAAGCCTTCTTCGGTCTCAAGGCGGACAGCGCCGGGCCTTGTTACTTGTCTCACCCGATAAGGGCCTTCCCACTTCGGCGTCAACTTGTTGGAGCTCTTGGCGGACTGAACGCGCCGAAGAACAAGGTTGCCTTCCTCGAGACTCCTGGCCTTGACCTTGCGGCTATGATAGCGACGCAAGGCTTGCTGATATCGAGCAGCTCGTACATCAGCCTGGAGATGATTCTCCTCGAGGAGCAATGCATCATCTTGCCGCAGTTGCTCTTGCTCGACCTCATCGTAAGCGAGCACTCGAGGAGACCCGTATACGAGTTCCGTGGGGAGAACTGCCTCTGCTCCATAGACAAGAGCAAAGGGTGTCTGTCCGGTGGCTCGACTTGGTGTCGTCCTGATTGACCAAAGAGCCGCCGGCAACTCCTCTATCCAGTTTCTTCCGCACTTGTGCAGCTTGTCGAAGGTTCTTGTCTTGAGTCCGCGCAGCACTTCAGCATTTGCCCTCTCTGCTTGACCATTGCTCCTTGGGTGAGCAACAGAAGCAAAGCAGACCTTGGCGCCAAGGTCTTGGACGTATTGCATGAAGGTGCGACTTGTGAACTGTGTGCCGTTGTCGGTGATGATCCTATTAGGGATTCCGAAACGGCAAACAATCGACCTGAAGAACCTCACTGCTGACTGTGTTGTCACCTTTCTCACTGGTTCCACTTCTGGCCACTTTGTGAACTTGTCGATTGCAACGTACAAGTACTCAAAGCCCCCGACGGCGTGGGGAAAGGGGCCGAGGATATCGAGCCCCCAGACCGAGAAGGGCCAGGACAAAGGGATCGTCTAGAGAGCTTGAGCTGGCTGATGTATTTGCTTGGCATGGAACTGGCACGCTTCACACTTGGTTACTTGTGCGGTTGCATCTTGGAGGGCTTCTGGCCAAAAGAACCCTTGTCGGAACGCCTTCCCGGCAAGTGCTCTTGCGCCAATGTGGTGGCCACATACGCCTCCGTGTATCTCTGCCAACAGCTTCTGTCCATCTTCCCTGGAAATGCACTTCAACCTGACACCGTTGAGCCTTCTTCTGTACAGTTCGTTGCCAACGAACTGGTACATACTTGACTGCCTGGTTATCCTTTCTATCTCTTCTGGTTCTTCGGGAAGTTCTCCAGTTTGAAGAAAATGGATGATTTGTTGTGCCCATGCTGGAGCCTGTGGCTCAACAACAAGGACTAAAGGCATCAGTGCCGCTGCGGGAACCTCAGCTTCTACGGCAAGGACCCGCGGCCCTGCTGGAGATGAAGGTTTCCCGGCAAGCCTGCCGGGGCAAGGCTTGTCGGGAACGCCTGCTTCAACTGTATAGACCCTTGGGTCCGCAGGAGCAGACTGTTCCTCGGCATCTTGGTTGTCGCTCCTGGGGACCTTGGCGGCGGCTTCAGGAAGATCCGCCGGCAAGTAGTCGCCGGAGACCAACTTCCTCTTCTTGCTTGGACTAACTGATGGTGTAACGGATGGTTGAGTTAGCTTGAGCACGAAGGTCCCTGGTTCCACAGGTAACTTCATTGTAGCACACTTTGAGAGGCCATCTGCGATTTCATTCTGAGCCCTTGGGACATGCTCCATCTGTAGGCCTTCAAAGTGTTCTTCAAGCTTCCTCACTTCATCGACATAGGCTTCCATCAGAGGACTCTGGTAACTCTTGTTTACTTGTCGGACCACCAATTGTGAATCTCCCCGTACAATCAACTTCTTGATCCCAAGTTCGGCCGCAATCCTGAGGCCGGCAAGCAAACCTTCATACTCAGCAGTATTGTTGGTCGCTTGTTCCTTGGGAAAGTGCATTTGGACAACATACTTGAGGTGCTCTCCGGTGGGCGCTATGAGTAACACGCCGGCACCGGCGCCTTGCAGCGAGAAGGCACCGTCAAAGTACATTATCCATTCTTTGCTTGTTTCTTGGACGGGGATGCTTGTCTCTGGAACTTCTTCATCTGGTGTTGGGGTCCATTCTGCTATAAACTCTGCCAAAGCTCTGCTCTGTATGGTTGAAGTACTCTCAAACTTGAGCCCAAAGCTTGACAGTTCTAGCGCCCACTCGACGATTCTGCCTGTTGCTTCTGGATTTTGCAATATCCTCTTCAACGGAAAGCGAGTGACCACTGTTATCTCGTGTGCTTGGAAGTAATGGCGCAGCTTTCTCGAGGCCATGAGGAGGCCGAAAAGCAACTTCTGCACCCCAGAGTATCTTGATCTAGCCCCCTGCAAGAGGGAACTTACAAAATAAACTGGGCGCTGCACCATCTTCTTTCGCACTTCTCCTTGTTCCTGCGCAGACTTGTCCTTGTCGGGGCCAGAGCTTGTCGGGGTAGCCCCCTGCTTGTCGCTGAATGCGCCTGCCGGGAATGTGGGTTCCTCATCTGCCTCCCTCTCCGCTACTAACGCAGCACTAACCACTTGATTGGTTGCCGCTAGGTACAGCAGCAACTTCTCTTGTGTCCTAGGTGCGACAAGTATTGGAGTGGAGGACAGGTATCCTTTCAAGTCTTGCAGCGCTGCCTCCGCCTCCGGAGTCCATTTCATAGGACCTGCCTTTTTCAAGATTTTTAAGAAAGGTAGGGCGCGTTCTGCAGACTTTGAAATGAACCTGCTGAGGGCAGCCACACAACTAGCAAGTCTCCTTACGTCCTTGACGCGCTTCGGGGCTTCAATCTGCTCGATGGCTTTTATCTTGTCGGGATTGGCTTCAATCCCCCTCTGGGACACGAAGAACCCGAGAAGCTTGCCAGAGGGGACTCCGAAGACGCACTTCTCGGGGTTCAGCTTGAGTTGTATCTTGCGCAGATTCTCAAAGGTTTCTTCTAAGTCTTGGATCAGGGTATCTTTGCTCTTGCTCTTGACCACTATATCATCCATGTAGGCTTCTACATTCATGTGTATCTGTGGCTCAAAAGCAGTGTGCACCACCCTTGCAAATGTTGAGCCTGCATTCTCCAATCCAAAGGGCATGCGTATGAAGCAGTATGTGCCACATGGAGTAATGAATGCAGTCTTCTCTTCATCTTCCTCAGCCATGAATATCTGGTGGTAGCCTGAGTATGCATCGAGAAATGAAAGCAACTCACATCCAGCCGTGGAGTCAACAATCTGGTCGATGCGCGGCAAGGGAAAAGGATCCTTGGGACAAGCTTTATTCACATCGGTGAAGTCTATACAAAGTCTCCATTTCCCATTAGCCTTTCGCACGACAACTAGATTGGCCAACCATGTAGGATGGAGTACTCCTCTAACCAGGCCGGCTGCTTCCAACTTCCTTATCTCTTCGGCAATGAACTCTTGGCGCTCCACAGCTTGCTTCCTGACCTTCTACTTGACGGGCCGCGCGTGAGGACAAACAGCAAGCTTGTGCTCAATTACCTTCCTGGGAACGCCGGGGATGTCAGACGGTTGCCATGCGAACACATCGACATTCGCCCGCAGGAAGGCAACGAGCGCGCTTTCCTATTTGGGGTCGAGCATAGCACTGATGGTGAAGGTACCACCAGTGCCGTCCTCCTTGGCGGACACCTTCTTGGTTGCCAGTGGAGCTGCCATTCCTTTCTTGCACTTGCCGTTGGAGCTCGATGGTGCGTCCTCGACGACAGCGCAGCACTCCGAAGAGGTGCGTTTGCCGGAGTGGGCTCCAGAGCTCTTGCCGGACTTGGTCTTGGTCCCCCCGGGAGCTTCAGCGGCAAGTGTCTTGCTGTCTGCCGCGGCTGCTGCATCCCGGTAGATCTTGTCGGCGCAGATAAGCGCGTCCTTCTTGTCACCGGGGACAGAGATGACGCTTATCGACCCCGGCATCTTGAGCATGTTGTACGCATAGTGGGAAGCTGACATGAACTTGGCGAGCGCAGGACGACCAAGTATCCCATTATATGGCAATGGGATATCGGCAACGTCGAATGTGATTCTCTCCGTCCTGAAGTTAAGCTCTCCGCCAAAGGTCACTGGCAGCGTGATCTTCCCCTTCGGCTTGCTCCTTCCCGGGTTGATACCTTGGAACGACCCGGTTTCCTCGAGCTCGCTGTCGGGGATCTGCAGCTTCTTGATCACAATGGAGGAGATCAAGTTGAGGCCGGCCCCGCCGTCAACCAACATCTTGGTGACCTTGAGGTTGCGGATAGTTGGTGAAACCAACATCGGCAAACACCCGACCGCAGTTGTGCGGTCAGGGTGGTCCTCAAGGTCGAAGATGATGGGCGTGCCGGACCATTTCAACAGCCTGCGTGACTCGACGGGTGGCTCTGCCGCATTCACTTCCCGCACCCACTGCTTGAGTTGGCGGTGGGAAGTGTGCAGAGAGGCACCTCCGTCGACACACAGGACTTCTGTGGCCTTCTGGAACTCCTGCTCGCTGTTATCTCCTTCTTCCATGTCCTCATCGTCGTCTTCGTCCTCATCCTTGTCACGGCCCCGGGGAGGTCTGTCACCTTGCCGCTGCTTGGCCTTGCCGCGGCGTCCTCTCCGGCCATTGAACGGCCGCTTCTTGCTTGGCTCTCCTCCGCCTCCTTGGGCCTTCTCCTTGTCGCGACGCTCGTATTCAGCCTTCTGCTGTTCTACGAGGTACTCTACCCTCTTGCAGTTCTGGAGATCGTGGCCCTTGGTGCGGTGGATCTTACAGTACTGCTTGTCGGAGCCGTCCTGCTTGTCGGCTGCCGCTACAGGGGCGGGCTCCTTGCCGGAGCCACCAGCCTGTGCCTTCTTGGCGGGAGCCTCCTTGCCGGACTTCTCGACAACCAGTACCTCCTTGTTCTTCTTCTTTCTACTGTTCCGCCGCCGGTTTTTCCTTGCCGGGGCGGCATCCTCACTATCAGTTCCTCCTGCTCCAGTATCCTCTCCGGGGAGTCTCCTCCCCTCTTCAGCGCGGGCGCACTTGTCAGCCAGAGCGTATAACTCGCTGACGTCCCGGATCTTGGTCATCGCCATCTCCTCCCTCATCCGGCGGTTACGCACGTTCTGGTAGAACGCGCTGATAACCGCGGCAGGATGGACATCGGGGATGTTGTGCTGAATGCGGCTGAACCTCTGGATATACTTTCGTAGGGATTCTCCCTCCTTCTGGGCAAGGATGTGGAGATCGCTCTCTTGGCCGTGGGGTTTGTGGCCGCCCGTGAAGGCGCCGACAAACTGATGGCACAAATCCGCCCAAGAAGAGATGGAGTTCTCCGGCAAGTGCATAAGCCAAGATCTGACGTTTGGCTTAAGCACGAGCGGGAAGTAGTTGGCCAAGATCTTCTCGTCGCGTCCCCCGGCAGCCTGCACCGCAATGGTGTAGATGCTGAGGAACTCCGAGGGGTGTGTCTCGCCGTCGTAATTCTCGGGTACGTCGGGCTTGAAGTTCTTCATGCTAGGCCACTGGACTTGCCGCAGCTCTCGGGTGAACGCAGGGCAACCTGCCGCGTACGGCAAGTCGCCTGGCTCACCGGGCGCATGCATGTCAACAGCAGTCCCAGCGCGCTGGTCTGATTGTCTTCGGGCTTCTCTTCGACGCTCGATACGAGTTCGAGCGTCCTCTTGTCGCCTGTCGTCGAGGACTTGGCGCTGATCGCGGCGAGCCCGCGGATCCGAAGACGCCGTGGAGTCGTCGTCGACTTTGATCCGGCAGGGTGGCGATTTCTGCTTCCGCGGCGGGGAGTGCACGGTTGTCGCACCCCCGGCGGTCTTGTCTCCGTCGCCCTTCGCTTGGTCGACTTGCCGCGGGCGTGATGTCGCCGGCTGCTGCGGCGTGTCGTTGTTGGCAAAGGCGATGAGGCTCTGGATCGTAGCCCTCCAGTCTTCGGCCTTGTCTGCCGCTGGAGGGAAGTCGAGGAGCAGTTGGGCTCTAGCAAGAGCTTCTGCTGGAGAGGAGGGAAACGGTGGCGAGCGATGCGAGGAGCGGGATATGCTCAGACTCCTAACAGGGTTAGAAGGAGCAGGGTCCCGCCCCGGCGACCGCGCCTTGCTCGTACCAGCGCGTTGGCCTTGAGCATCCCGCGACCCGCCGGCTTGTCCGCGTCCCAGCAAGCGTATGGTACCTCCGGTACCACGTCGCTGCTGGTCCGGCACCTCCTGAGAGGGACGCGGTGCATGCACGGACGCCGAGGTCTTGGAGTTCGCCCGGTCGTCCGTCTTGTCTTTGGACTTGGCGGCGCCGCGAGTGTCCTCGCCGGCGTCCACCCTTCCGCCAGCGTCTACCCCACCAACCGTCGGTTCTGGTGGTGGTGGGATCGACGCAGACGGGCCTCCGACCTCCGAAGCCTTCTTCTTCGGAGGCATGCTGATGTTGTCGATGAGGTTGATGAAGCTGGAGAAGTTGATGAAGAATGCGCCCGCGTGAGCGCCGGATCAGGTTCGCACAACCTCGACGCCCCCTACCTAGCGCGCCAAAGATGTCGGGGGAAACTGTCCACCCACGAACACCTATGGGACCGGAGCCCCTTCTACGTTGCGGTAAGGGAGCGGAGGAAGCACGGAGAGCAGATCGAGGAGCACACACGGGCAGTTTACCCAGGTTCGGGCCGCGCGGACGCGTAAAACCATACTCCTGCTTTGGTTGTATTGAGTTCTCGGGCTCGGGAGCTTGAAGATCTACAGTGCCAGCTACACCGAGCGTAGGAATTATCGAGTTTCTGGGATCGAACCTCCTCTACGTTGTGCATGGGCCTCCTTTTATAGCTCAAAGGGGTCACCGACAGGTGTCAACGTAGAGGAGGGTAAAAGTGTAAATTTGGTGGTAGTTGTAATAGTGCATGAACAGTGTATGAATAGTGGTCTTCACCTAACTCCGACGGTGGGGGACAAGAGCATTGAATGCCCGTCGCCGTCGCCCCAAAAGCGTCCGTCCATGCGTCTCCGTTCGCCACGGCGATGGCTTCGTCACCGCGGCTCGCCAGCGTGTCTCTCAGGCTGCACAGCCATCCGCCACGTGCCCCTGGAAGGGCCCCAGGGCGACGCGTGGCCAGATGAGCTGGAGCGCAGGCACACAGCATAAGCCTCCCCCGGCAAGCACCTTGCCGGGGGCGCGATCTTGCCGGGCCCGGGAGCTTGTCGCTCTCCGGGTCCTGCTGGGGCGCACGATGCGCCACGATGTATCCTCTGGGGGTAGTTTTCTGGTCTTCCTGGCAAGCTCCTCTTGCCAGGGTCTTGTGAGAATAGAATGGTCTTGTGCTTGGAGCAGCCTTCCCGGCAAGCTCCTCTTGCCGGGGCCTTGATCTTCTGACTTGTATACTTTGTTCTTGAATGGCTTCAAAGGGGTCCAGAGTGGGCTTTGGCGGGCACGTGGTGAGCCAGTCCACGGGAGGCTGCTACTGCCCGTGCACAAGTCGGGATACTATGGTACCCCTACTCTAGTACACCGACACTATAAAACATGATTAATACAGTAGCTTAATCATGTAAACACACACAAATAGTAGGTAGAAGTATTGGGTTGTCTCCCTACAAGCGCTCTTCTTCAACGCCTTTTTAGCTAGGCATGATGATTCCAATGATGCTCACATAGAAGTAAAGAATTGAAACGCAAAAAGAGCATCGTGAATCATATGGCAAGAAAATTTAAGTCTAACCCACTTCCTATGCATAGGGATTTTGTGAGCAAACAATTTATGGGAACAAGAATCAACTAGCATAGGAAGGCAAAACAAGCAATACTTCAAAACTTTCAACGCATAGAGAGGAAACTTGATATTATTGCAATACTTAAAAGCATATGTTACTCTCTCATAATAATTTTCAGGGGCATCATGAATGAATTCAACAATATAGCTATCACATACAACATTCTTTTCATGATCCACAAGCATAGAAATTTTACTACTCCCAACATAAGCAAATTTATTCTCCTGAATAGTAGTGGGAGCATCATATGAAACTTGAATACTATAAATTATTTCCACATTAAAAGATTAATGTTCAGTAAAAGGATATTCAAAATAATCACAATAATTATCACTACTTCTTATAACATAAGTATCGTCACAATAATCATCATAAGTAGCAACTTTGTTCTCATCATAGTCAAAAAATTTATTGCATTCTTCTTCTAACACTTTGGCACAGTTTTTCTGTCCATCGATTTCACAAAAGACATGATAGAGATGAAGCATATGAGGCAACCTAAATTCCATTTTTTTTGTAGTTTTCTTCTATAAGACAAACTGGTGATAAAACAAGAAACTAAAAGATTCAATTGCAAGATCTAAAGATATACCTTCAAGCACTCACCTCCCCGGCAACGGCGCCAGAAAAGAGCTTGATGTCAACTACACAACCTTCTTCTTGTAGACTCGTGTTGGGCCTCCAAGCGCAGAGTTTTGTAGGACAGTAGCAATTTTCCCTCGAGTGGATGACCTAAGGTTTATCAATCCGTTGGAAGCGTAGGATGAAGATCGTCTCTCTCAAAAAACCCTGCAACCAAATAACAAAGAGTCTCTTGTGTCCCCAACACACCCAATACAATGGTAAATTGTATAGGTGCACTAGTTCGGCGAAGAGATGGTGATACAAATGTAATATCGATGGTGGATATAGGTTTTTGTAATCTGGAAATATAAAAATAGCAAGGTAACTAATGATAAAAGTGAGCACAAATGGTATTGCAATGCTTAGAAGCAAGGCCTAGGGTTCATACTTTCACTAGTGCAAGTTCTCTCAACAATGATAACATAATTGGATCATATAACAATCCCTCAACGTGCAACAAAGAGTCACTCCAAAGTCACTAATAGCGGAGAACAAACGAAGAGATTATTGTAGGGTACGAAACCACCTCAAAGTTATTCTTTCTGATCGATCTACTGGGCTATTCCTATAAGTGTCACAAAGAGCCCTAGAGTTCGTACTAAAATAACACCTTAAGACACACATCAACAAAAATCCTAATGTTACCTAGATACTCCATTGTCACCACAAGTATCCGCGGGTTTGATTACACGATATGCATCACACAATCTCAGATTCATCTATTCAAACCAACACAAAGAACTTCAAAGAGTGCCCAAAGTTTCTACCGGAGAGTCAAGACGAAAATGTGTGCCAACCCCTATGCATAAGTTCACAAGTTCACTGAACTCGCAAGTTGATCACCAGAACATATATCAAGTGGCTCACGTGAATATCTCATTGTCACCATAGATAAACACATGCAAGTGATACGTCTCCAACGTATCTATAATTTTTGATTGTTCCATGCTATTATATATTCTATTTTGGATGTTTAATGGGCTTTATTATGCACTTTTATATTATTTTTGGACTAACCTACTAACCCAAGGCCTAGTGCAAATTGCTGTTTTTTTTCCTATTTCAGTGTTTCGCAGAAAAGGAATATCAAACGGAGTCCAAACGGAATGAAACCTTCGGGAGAGTTATTGTTGGAATAATATCAACGTAGAAGACTTGGAGTACACGCTAGGAAGCGAGAGAGGCGGCCACGACGGCAAGGGGCGCGCCCAGGGGGGGTAGGCGCGCCCCCACCCTCATGGGCCCCTATGGATCCCCTGATGTGCCTCTTCAGCCTACATATACTCCCATACCCCGAAAACATCGAGGAGCACCACGAAACCCTAATTCCACCGCCGTAACCTTCTGTACCCGTGCGATCCCATCTTGGGTCCTGTTACGAAGCTCCACCGGAGGGGGCATCGATCACAGAGGGCTTCTACATCAACACCATAGCCTCTCTGATGAGTTGTGAGTAGTTTACCACAGACCTTCGGGTCCATCGTTATTAGCTAGCTGGCTTCTTCTCTCTCTTTGGATCTCAATACAAAGTTCTCCTCGATCTTCGAGGAGATCTATTCGTTGTAATTCTTTTTGCGGTGTGTTTGTCGAGATCCGATGAATTGTGGGTTTATGATCAAGATTATCTATGAACAATATTGCATTCTTTTCTGAAATATTTTATGTATGATTCAAATATCCTTGCAAGTCTTTCTGAATTATCGGTTTGGTTTGGCCTACTAGATCTATAGTTCTTGCAATGCGAGAAGTGCTTGGCTTTGGGTTCAATCTTGCGGTGTCCTTTTCGAGTGACAGCAAGGGCAGCAAGGCACGTATTGCATTGTTGCCATCGAGGATAAAAAGATGGGGTTTATATCATATTGCTTGAGTTTATCCCTCTACATCATGTCATCTTGCTTAAGGCGTTACTCTGTTCTTATGAACTTAATACTCTAGATGCATGCTGGATAGAGGTCGATGTGTGGAGTAATAGTAGTAGATGCAGAGTCGCTTCGGTCTACTTGTCACGGACGTGATGCCTATATACAATGATCATGCCTAGATATTCTCATAACTATGCGCTTTTCTATCAATTGCTCGACAGTAATTTGTTCACCCACCGTAGAAGTCTGCTATCATGAGAGAAGCCACTAGTGAAACCTATGGCCCCCGGGTCTATTCTCATCATATTAATCTTCCATCAACTATTTTCTTTACTTTGCTTTATTTACTTTCAATCTCTATACCAAAAATACCAAAAAAATATTATCTTATCATATCTACCAGATCTCACTTTTGTAAGTGACCGAGAAGGGATTGACAACCCTTTTTATCGCGTTGGCTGCAAGGTTCTTATTTGTTTGTGCAGGTACGAGGGACTCGCGCGTGGTCTCCTACTGGATTGATACCTTGGTTCTCAAAAACTGAGGGAAATACTTACGCTACTGTGCTACATCATCATTTCCTCTTCGAGGGAATACAACGCAAGCTCGAGAAGTAGCAAGAAGAATTTCTGGCACCGTTGCCGGGGAGATCTACGCTAAAGTCATATACCAAGTACCTATCACAAACCCTTATCCCTCGCATTACATTATTTGCCTCTCGTTTTCCTCTCCCCCACTTCACCTTTGCCGTTTTTATTCGCCCTTTTTCCGTTCGCTTGCCTTTTGTTTGCTTGTGTGTTAAATTGCTTATTCGTCACAATGGCTCCCCCTATTAGAGTTGATCCGCACCTTAAGAGGTTGGAAGAGAATGAAAACAATGTTAGAAGATTTATGTCTGTGCAATTTGAGCATAATGATTTCTTCAGAAACGAGCTTAAAGAACAGAAAAGTTTTATGCAGCACATGAATAAAGAGCTTGATGATATGTCTAAAGAATTTTATGGTTTGAAATCTCAGTTTGCTCATCTTGAGAACTTAATAGCCCAAATATCGGATAAGCAAGCCACCTTAGTTAATAAGATGGCCGCTAAACCGGAAGATTTAGAAAAAAAGATGAAGATCTGAAAGTGATTGATGTGTCTCTTATTAAATCCTTCTTTTCTAGTATGAATCTTGATAAATATGGGACTGAAGATGAGTCTACCTTAGTAAAAAGGCGTCCCAATGATTCGAAGTTTTTAGATCTTGATGCTAAAATTGTTAAAAGTGGGATTGAAGAGGTCAAAACTTTACATAGCAATGAACCCACTATCTTGGATTGAAAGGGATTTAATTATGATAACTGCACTTTAATAGATTGTATTTCCTTGTTGTAATCCGTGCTAAATTCTCCGCATGCTTATAGTCAAAATAAAGCTTTTACCAAACACATAGTTGATGCTTTAATGCAATCTTATGAAGAAAACTTGAATTAAAAGTTTCTATCCCTAGAAAGCTTTATGACGAGTGGGAACCTACTATTAAAATTAATATTAACGATCATGAATGCTTTGCTTTATGTGATTTGGGTGCAAGTGTTTCCACAATTCCAAAAGCTTTGTGTGATATGTTAGGTTTCCATGAACTTGATGATTGTTCTTTAAATTTGCATCTTGCAGATTCTACCATTAAGAAACCTATGGGAAGGATTAATGATGTTCTTATTGTTGAAAATAGTAATTATGTGCCCGTAGATTTCATTGTTCTTGATATAGATTGCAATCCTACATGTCCTATTATTCTTGGTAGACCTTTTCTTAGAACGATTGGTGCAATTATTGATATGAAGGAAGGACATATTAGATTCCAATTTCCTTTAAGGAAAGGCATGGAACACTTTCCTAGAAAGAAAATCAAGTTACCTTATGAATCTATTACGAGAGCCACTTATGGATTGCCTACCAAAGATGGCAATACCTAGATCTATTCTTGTATCGTGCCTAGCTAGGGGCGTTAAACGATAGCGCTTGTTGGGAGGCAACCCAAATTTATTTTCTTTGTTTTTGCTTCTGTTTAGGAATAAATATTGCATCTAGCTTCTGTTTAGATGTGGTTTTGTGTTTCAATTAGTGTTCGTGCCAAGTAGAACCTTTGGGAAGACTTGTGTGAAGTTTATGCGATCATGCTGTAAAGAACAGAAACTTGAGCGCTCACGAGATTAGCTACCATTTTTTACTGGAGAGTGTTTCTTATTTGATTCTTTTTTCAGATGATTAATATAGAAATTCCTCACGTCCACCAATTTATTTCAATTTTTTTAGAGTTACAGAAGTATTCGAAAGTTACAGATTGCTACAGACTGTTCTGTTTTTGACAGATTCTATTTTTTGTGTGTTGTTTGCTTATTTTGATGAATCTATGAGTAGTATCGGGGGGTATGAATCATAGAGAAGTTGGAATACAGTAGGTTTCACACCAATATAAATAAAGAATGAGTTCATTATAGTACCTTTGAGTAGTGGTTTGTTTTCTTATACTAACGGAGCTCACGAGATTTTTGGCTAAGTTTTGTGTTGTGAAGTTTTCATGTTTTGAGTAAGGATTTGATGGACTATGGAACAAACAGTGACAAGAGCCTAAGCTTGGGGATGCCCAAGGCACCCCAAGGAAAAATTCAAGGACAACCAAAAGCCTAAGCTTGGGGATGCCCCGGGAAGGCATCCCCTCTTTCGTCTTCATCTATCGGTAACTTTACTTGAGAATATATTTTTATTCACCTCACGATATGTGTTTTGCTTGGAGCGTCATGTATAATTTGAGTCTTTGCTTTTTAGTTTACCACAATCATCCTTGCTGGACACACCTTTTGAGAGAGATACACATGATTTGGAATTTATTAAAATACTCTATGTGCTTCACTTAGATCTTTTGAGCTAGATAGTTTTGCTCTAGTGCTTCACTTATATCTTTTAGAGCACGGTGGTGGTTTTATTTTGTAGAAATTATTGATCTCTCATGCTTCACTTATATCTTTTTGAGAGTCTCTTAGAACAGCATGGTAATGTGCTTTGGTCATAAAACTAGTACTAATATGATAGGCATCCAAGATGGGAATAGTAAAAACTTTCATAAAAGTGCATTGAATATCATGAGAAGTTTGATGCTTGATGACTGTTTTGAGATTTGAGGATGGTGATATTAGAGTCATGCTAGTGGAGTAATTGTGAATTTGAGAAACACTTGTTTTAAAGTTTGTGATTCCCGTAGCATGCACGTATGGTGAACCGTTATGTGATGAAGTTGGAGCATGATTTATTTACTGAGTGTCATCCTTTGTGTGGAGGGCGGGATCGCGCGATGGCGGCGGCGTGGGCGTCGTCGGAAGCTGCGGCGGGTGGAGGGAACTGGGAACCTTGGCGACGACCCCAGACGATGCGGGGGCGGCGGCGAGCCTGGAGGAGGAGGCTGCGCGCGGGAAGGAGGAGGCGGCGGCTCCGATGGCCAGCAGAGGGTGGGTGTTGGGGTCGGATGGCCGGCGGCAGGAGGTGCATCGGGGTTGGGGCGACGGCGGGAGGTGGTCGGGGGATCTAACGGTGCGGG
>LR738709.1:414888382-414971048 GCA_902687465.1 Secale cereale
TTCAGGAGTTCGGAAACGTCCCATCGGGCCTATATAGGGATGTGTGTGATCCAAATAGTTATTTGGATCCTGGCATTAGAATAGTGTTGTCCTATATATATATATATCAAACAATCTCACATTTCATTTGAAATTCAGATACCGATGGCAGGCATCGTGTGACTACATTGCATCCATGCACACCATGTTTTGAATTTGTGATAATGTGTGGCTTTTGCAACTCACATCTAAATACTTGTAGTTGTGAGGGCAGGTCGCCATGCATAAATTGTGTCATAAACACACTATACATATTCAACATGTTTTAGATTATGAAGATCTAGCTAGAGCCTGAAATGTACTTTTATTTGAAATCATTATAAAGTGGATTCAAAATATTGAATTCAAGTTTAATGGTACAAGTAGTTGATATCTAACCTGACAATAACCATGTTGTGTGTTGTGAAAATAATATACAAATGATGGCTTTACTTGACAACAACCGTAATTGTAGATTATTATTCAAATAGAGAAATGAATTCAAATTTAGTTATTGCAGCCGGTAGTATACATTTGGAATGCCCTAAAATGTTCATTCGAGTAGGTTACATGCATTATGCAAACATAGCATGGATTCAAAGCATTGAATGGCATTTGTAGTAATTCATATGGCAAAACGGAACAAGACACTCTCTTGTGTAGTGCAAATTGATTTGGTAGCGTACCGTTCTCCTGAAAATTAACATACGCCTTGTTATCCCAAAATTTGAAGCTATCTCTTTGTCTCTTTGTGGTCCGAAAATTCCCTCCTCTTGAACCCGCACCTTGCTATCCCGAAATTACAACGCGCACGAAAAGTCCCTCCTCCTGCGAAATCCCAACACGCGAAATCCCCGTTCCACCCCTGAGCCGGAAGAGCCGCCTAGTTCAAATCGGTGGGGCTATTTTCGTAACTTACCCCACATTTCATACAAGCGCGTCCCTAAGCCATGGTTCCCTCCTCCCATCCCCTTCGACGCCCCCATTCGAACACCGAGGCCGCGAAAACCCGCAAAGCCCCACACCCTCCTCCGTCTGCCACCAAGCCGGAGCCTCTTCCCCGACGACGTCATCCACCGCAACACCTCAACCTCCCTCATCCACCGCATCGGATGAGGATCCATCGTCGATCTCGCCGTCCCGCCGGTTCAGCCAGCCCGTCCTCCACCTCCAAGGAGCCACCAAAGAGGTTCTACACTAATCTCTGCATTTTCTCCTTGATTCTACCTGGCGATGCTGTCGGTGCTCGATCCCGAGCCGCCATGGAGTGGCTCCATCGACGCGGCCTCGCCGGCCACTTTCTCCATGGCGTCGCTCCCTCGCTGGTGACGTCCACATTGAGCTGATGCTGCTCCGGCTATCACTCGCGCTGCTGCTCTGCTCTTGCTCTCGATCGCATGGCTGCTCTCCTCTTCCTCTTGCGCACACTGCTGCTCTACTCTTGCTTGCTCTGCTGCTGCACGAGCAGCAGCTCCGACTCTTGCCCGCACTCCTGCTGCTGCTACACGACCTGCAGCTCGCGCTGCTGCTACACGAGCGGCTGATGTAATTTACATCTAGCAGATTTAGGTGATGTATTTTACATCATCTATTGGAGATGCTATTAGAATCCCACTTAAGGTTAACGTTGTCTCTCTTGTCCTGCTTCAGCATCGCCGTTGTACACCTCACCGGAGATGCTTCAACGATGAAGCCGTCCATCACAACGGAGCAATACCCTCGGTGCTATCTTTAGACGCCTAAGAACTCCTTCCCCGCCTCGTACACCCACATCAGCCGCTGCATCCTTAGCAACCCATCCAATGATGCTCAGGTCGACATTGCTTCGCCTAAGAGGTTGTCCACTCATCGCATAACTTTTTTACTCTACATGTAATATATATTGTCCACTGAGCACACGTAGTAGGTTGACATTGCTTCACCTAAGAGGTTTTCCACTCATCGCATAACTTTTTTACTCTACATATATTGTCCACTAAGCACACGTAGTAATTGGAAATACAAATAGTTTCTCCTATATGACAAGCAGTGAGGTACTAGGAAGTTAGATATCCGTGTTGGACTCTCTAGAAAGCCATCATTATTTATTTCTAGGCGTTGGAGTTGTGCATGTGTAGATGGTCCTAGGAGTTGAGCTAGTAGGGCAGTGGTCTGGGTCCAAAGTAGTAGTAGTACAAAAACATTTCTGCATGCTATTGCCTGATCAAGCCTCCCTACTAGAATTGCCACTGGTTGAAAGGAAAAGTGAAGGAAAAACATAGGAATTGGAAAGTTGCCTATGGTAGAACTGTTCTCATGCATTTGGTTTAAAGGAATGGATGAAAGGAAAACTATAGGAATTTTTCCTTAGTGTCTCTTTCAAAGAATAATCGTAGGAATTTTAATATCCACTTGGCCCTCATTTTCAAATTCCTATTCATGAAGAACAAGACTAAGTGATAGTAGCATAATAGCATTATAATTGTACTCCCTTTGTAAACTAATATAAGAGCGTTTAGATTACTAAAATAGTGATCTAAACACTCTTATATTAGTTTACGGAGGGAGTACATTTTCTTGCGGCCTGACTTAATTTTACCATGCTTCTTTGCATTCATGTGAACGAAACACCCAGATTGACAGAAATCATGTGTTTGCAAAAGCTCTGTTTTGCATGTGCATTCCTACCCTCTTCCTGTATTTTCTATCCCTGTGTTGTTACAATCCTCCAATTGGAAGGAGCCCTTACAGATTTACTTCTATTACTGATAGGTGTCAAAGAAAACCTTGTGTGGTTTGTCTTGCTCCTGTCGTGCCATCGTCCACCCCAGCTCACCTGCTCCAATGAATGAAGGGTCCACCACAGCAGGGATCTGCCCTCCATACTGTCTTTCGTCGCCTCAGATATTCTTCCCCACCACCAGCAGCCACCACAAAAACATTACCATCATCAACTGAGCAGAGGACCTTGAGGACTACACGGGTCCACAAGAGAGGTCACACTCTTTCGTATTTTCTTACGTTATGAATCGCTTAATATAACCTGCTACTTTATCGTCGTGTTCACCTCTTAAACTCCGAGTCTGGTCCAAAGTAATGCTCAAACTCGAGTTTTTAAATGGTTATGGGGTACATATTGGGGCAGCAACGATTAGTATTTGTCTACTATCTGGTCAATCTCGGGTGTCTACTATGTGTTTCATGTTGGGTGGGAAACAAACAGTAAAGGAGCCAGTGTCTGTATTTTTTAACTGAAGCTATTATTTTTCTGCTATCTTGGTTTTGGGTCTATCCATAAGTAGCTACCATCACTCTGGATTTTTGCATGCACTCCTTACATAATCTCACTATGTTTTATTCCTATGCATGTCAGTTATTGTACACAATGATACTTGTGTGGCAATGAATTGTCATGCGAACATCGCTCAATGGTGGGCACAAAGACATCCCCCCTCCCACAATTACAGATTGTCTTTGCTCTAACTTGGCCTGCTGAAGTTGGTCATATCATGCATATGGTGCCCTGCATTGCTTACTTTACACATCAAATATGTCATCTCCTTAGTTTAGACATGCTTTGTGTGAATGCCATCTGTTTAGTTTGTATATCATATATGTAAATCATGCAATGCCATCTTGTTTAGCCATGGATCATATATGTCAATTTTCCAATGCCATCCTAGTTAGCCAGTCATCTTATATGTGAATTATATCATGCCATCCTTTTTTATTACGTATTAAATTTGTCAAAAATGTTAGTACATTGAATTACTCATCCTGTGCATCAGCCATTCCACACGGTAAGGGAAAAATCTGGAGTGAAAACAAGCTCTTCAGAACATACAATGCTATCTAATGAAGCGCATGGCTTGCTGGTTACGGATAGCTCCTCAGAGGAGGATTCAGGGACAGATGCCCAGTCATATTTCTCCCCCGAGGTTATATTTGTTGGAAATATGCCCTACAGGCAATAATAAAAGTATTATTATTATATTTCCTTGTTCATGATAATTGTCTATTATTCATGCTTGAATTGTATTGAACGGAAACAGCGATACATGTGTGAATACATAGACCACAACGTGTCCCTGGTAAGCCTCTAGTTACTAGCTCGTTGATCAACAGATGGTCACGGTTTCCTGACCATGGACATTGGATGTCATTGATGACGGGATCACATCATTAGGAGAACGATGTGATGGACAAGACCCAATCCTAAGCCTAGCACGAGATCGTATAGTTCGTAATGCACAAGCTTTTCTAGTGTCAAGTATTTATTCCTTAGACCATGAGGTTGTGCAACTCCCGGATACCGTCAGAATAGTTTGGGTGTGCCAAACGTCACAACGTAACTGGGTGGCTATAAAGGTACGCAACGGGTATCTCCGAAAGTGTCTGTTGAGTTGGTACGAACCGAGACTGGGATATTGTCACTCCGTATGACGGAGAGGTACCTCTGGGCCCTCTCGGTAAGACATCATCATAATGAGCTCAAAGTGACTAAGGAGTTAGTCACGGGATTATGGATTTGGAAACGAGTAAAGAGACTTGCCATGACGAGATTGAACAAGGTATCGGGTATACCGACGATCGAATCTCGGGCAAGTACCGTACTGATAGACAAAGGGAATAACATACGGGATTGAGTGAATCCTAGACACAGTGGTTCATCCGATGAGATCATCGAGGAACACGTGGGAACCAACATGGGTATCCAGATCCCGCTGTTGGTTATTGACCGGAGAGTCGTCTCGGTCATGTTTGCGCGTCTCCCGAACCCGTAGGGTCTACACACTTAAGGTTCGGTGACGCTAGGGTTGTAGAGATACATGCACGTGGAAACCCGAATGTTGTTCGGAGTCCCGGATGAGATTCCGGACGTCACGAGGAGTTTCGGAATGGTCCGGAGGTAAAGAATGATATATAGGAAGTCCAGTTTCGGCCATCGGGTGAATTCCAGGGGTCACCGGGAGTGTCCCGGGACCACCGGAGGGGTCCCGGGGGTCCATCGGGTGGGGCCACCCATCCCGGAGGGCCCCGTAGGACGCAAGGGTAAGGGGGCAGCCCCTGGTGGGCTGGCGCACCACAAGGGCCCCCTCCATGCGCCTAGGGTTGAAACCCTAGGGGGAGGGGGCGCCCCCTATGCCTTGGGGGGAAAGTTTCCCCCCTCTGGCCGCCGCCCCCCTAGGAGATTGGATCTCCTAGGGCCGGTGCCCCCCCTGGCCCCTATATATAGTGGGAGGGAGAGGGCAGCCGTACCCCAAGCCTCTGGCGCCTCTTCCCCCTCCCGTCACACTTCCAACTCCACTCGCAGGGCGCCGGCGAAGCCCTGCAGCTTTTCCTGTTGCATCCACCACCACGCCGTCGTGCTGCTGGATCTCCGTAAACCTCTCCTCCCCCCTTGCTGGATCAAGAAGGAGGAGACGTCGATGTACCGTACGTGTGTTGAACGCGGAGGTGCCGTCCGTTCGGCGCTGGGATCATCGGTGACGAGGATCACGAAGAGTACGACTACTTCATCCACGTTCCTTCGAACGCTTCCGCATGCGATCTACAAACGGTATGTAGATGCACTCCTTTATGCTCGTTGCTAGATGACTCCTTAGATTGATCTTGGTGAAGCGTAGGAATTTTCTTGAATTCTGCTACGTTCCCCAACATTGGCATCTGAGCTAGGTCTTTGCGTAGCATCTTGCACGAGTAGAACACAAGCAAGTTGTGGGCGTTGAGTTTGCTCAATTTTCTTGCCGTTACTAGTCCAATCTTGATTCGGTGGCATCGTGGGATGAAGCGGCCCGGACCGACCTTACACGTACGCTTACGTGAGACTGGTTCCACCGACAGACATGGACTAGTTGCATAAGGTGGCTGGCGGGTGTCTGTCTCTCCCACTTTAGTCGGATCGGATTCGATGAACAGGGTCCTTATGAAGGGTAAATAGAAATTGAATAATCACATTGTGGTTTTGGCGTAGGTAAGAAACGTTCTTGCTAGAAAACCTATAGAAGCCACGTAAAAACTTGCAACAACAATTAGAGGTCGTCTAACTTGTTCTTGCAGCATGTGCTATGTGATATGGTATGGCCAAGAAGATGTGATTAATGATATATGTGATGTATGAGATTGATCATGTTCTTGTAATAGGAAATCACGACTTGCATGTCGATGAAAATTACAACCGGCAGGAGCCATAGGAGTTGTCTTAATTATTGTATGACCTGCGTGTCACTGAATAACGCCATGTAATTACTTTACTTCATTGCTAAACATTAGCCATAGTGGTAGAAGTAATGTTTGGCGTGACGACTTCATGAAGACACAATGATGGAGATCATGATGATGGAGATAATGGTGTCGTGCCGGTGACAAAGATGATCATGGTGCCCCGAAGATGGAGATCAAAGGAGCAAGATGATATTGGCCATATCATGTCACTTTATTTGATTGCATGTGATGTTTATCATGTTTATGCATCTTGTTTACTTAATACAACGGTAGTAAATAAGATGATCTCTCACTAAAAATTTCAAGAATTGTGTTCCCCCTAACTGTGCACCGTTGCTAAGGATCGTTGTTCCGAAGCACCACGTGATGATCGGGTGTGATAGGCTCTAACGTTCGCATACGACGGGTGTAAGCCAGATTTACACACGCAATACACTTAGGGTTCACTTGACGAGCCTAGCATGTACAGACATGGCCTCGGAACACGGAAGACATAAAGGTCGAACATGAGTCATATAGAAGACACGATCAACATGAAGATGTTCACCGTTGATGACTAGTCCGTCTCACGTGATGATCGGACACGGGCTAGTCGATTCGGATCATGTATCACTTAGATGACTAGAGAGATGTCAATCTGAGTGGGAGTTCATTAAAATTTGATTAGATGAACTTAATTGTCATGAATTTAGTCTAAATTCTTTACAATATGTCTTGTAGATCAAATGGCCCACGCTCATGTCACCCTCAACTTCAATGCGTTCCTAGAGAAATCCAAGCTGAAAGACGATGGTAGAAACTATACGGACTGGGTCCGTAAACTGAGGATCATCCTCATAGCTGCCAAGAAAACTTATGTCCTAGAAGCACCGCTAGGTGACGCTCCCGCCCCGGCAAACCAAGATGTTATGAACGCTTGGCAGTCGCGTTGTGATGATTACTCCCTGGTTCAGTGCGGCATTCTCTACAGCTTAGAATCGGGGCTCCAAAAGCGTTTTGAGCACCACGGGGCATATGAGATGTTCCAAGAGCTGAAAATGGTTTTCCAGGCTCATGCCCCAGTTGAGAGATATGATGTCTCCAACGCATTCTACAGCTGTAAGATGGAGGAAAACAGTTCTGTCAGTGAGCACATACTCAAGATTTCTGGGTTGCACAACCGCTTGTCTCAGTTGGGAATGAATCTCCCAGACGAAGCGGTCGTAGACAGAATCCTCCAGTCGCTCCCACCTAGCTACAAGAGCTTCGTGTTGAACTTCAATATGCAAGGGATGGAGAAGTCCATTCCCGAGGTGTATTCAATCCTGAAATCAGCGGAGGTGGAGATCAAGAAAGAGCATCAAGTGTTGATGGTCAATAAAACCACTAAGTTCAAGAAGGGCAAGGGTAAGAAGAACTTCAAGAAGGACGGCAAGGGAGTTGCCGCGCCCGGTAAGCCAGTTGCTGGGAAGAAGCCAAAGTATGGACCCAAGCCTGAGACTGAGTGCTTTTATTGCAAGGGAACGGGTCACTGGAAGCGGAACTGCCCCAAATACTTAGCAGACAAGAAGGCCGGCAACGTCAAAGGTATATATGATATACATGTTATTGATGTGTACCTTATCAGCGCTCGTAGTAGCTCCTGGGTATTTAATACCGGTGCAGTTGCTCATATTTGTAACTCAAAGCGGGAGCTGCGGAATAAGCGAAGACTGGCGAAGGACAAGGTGACGATGTGTGTCGGGAATGGTTCCAAGGTCGATGTGATCGCCGTCGGCACGCTGCCTCTACATCTACCCTCGGGATTAGTTTTAAACCTTAATAATTGTTATTTAGTGCCAGCTTTGAGCATGAACATTGTATCTGGGTCTCGTTTGATGCGAGATGGCTACTCATTTAAATCCGAGAATAATGGTTGTTCTATTTATTTGAGAGATATGTTTTATGGTGATGCCCCGCTGGTCAATGGTTTATTTTTGATGAATCTCGATCGTGATGATACACATATTCATAGTGTGAATGCCAAAAGATGTAAAGTTGACAGTGATAGTACCACATACTTGTGGCATTGCCGCCTTGGTCATATTGGTGTCAAACGTATGAAGAAGCTTCATGCAGATGGACTTCTGGAGTCTCTTGATTATGAATCATTTGACACGTGTGAACCATGCCTCTTGGGCAAGATGACCAAGACTCCATTCTCCGGAACAATGGAGCGAGCAACCAACTTATTGGAAATCATACATAGCGATGTGTGCGGTCCAATGAGTGTGGAGGCTCGCGGAGGCTATCGTTATGTTCTCACCCTCACAGATGACTTGAGTAGATATGGGTATATCTACTTGATGAAGCACAAGTCTGAGACCTTTGAAAAGTTCAAGGAATTTCAGAATGAGGTTGAGAATCAACGTTACAGAAAAATAAAGTTCTTGCGATCGGATCGTGGGGGTGAATATTTAAGTCATGAATTTGGCATGCACCTTAGGAACTGTGGAATTGTTTCACAATTGACACCGCCCGAAACACCTCAGCGTAACGGTGTGTCCGAACGTCGAAATCGTACCCTGTTGGACATGGTGCGATCTATGATGTCTCTCACCGACTCACCGCTATCTTTTTGGGGTTATGCTTTAGAGACTGCCGCATTCACTTTAAATAGGGCTTCGTCGAAATCCGTTGAGACGACACCGTATGAACTTTGGTTTGGCAAGAAACATAAGCTGTCGTTTCTAAAAGTTTGGGGTTGCGATGCTTATGTCAAGAAACTTCAACCTGAAAAGCTCGAACCCAAATCGAAAAAATGCGTCTTCATAGGATACCCAAAGGAAACGATTGGGTACACCTTCTACCACAGATCCGAAGGCAAGGTCTTTGTTGCCAATAATGGATCCTTTCTGGAGAAAGAGTTTCTCTCGAAAGAAGTGAGTGGGAGGAAAGTAGAACTTGATGAGGTGACAGTCACCCCTCCCGAACCGGAAAGTAGCGCAGCGCAGGAAATTGTTCCTGAGGTGCATGCACCGTCAAGGGAGGAAGTTAATGATGATGATCATGAAGAAATATATCAAGTTACTATTGAACTTCGAAGGTCCACAAGGACACGTTCCGCACCAGAGTGGTACGGCAACCCTGTCATGGAAATCATGTTGTTAGACAACGGTGAACCTTCGAACTATGAAGAAGCGATGGCAGGCCCGGATTCCAATAAATGGCTTGGAGCCATGAAATCCGAGATAGAATCCATGTATGAAAACAAAGTATGGACTTTGGTGGACTTGCCCGATGATAGGCATGCCATAGAAAACAAATGGATATTTAAGAAGAAGACAGACGCGGATGGTAACGTGACCATCTATAAAGCTTGGCTTGTCGCTAAGGGTTATCGACAAGTTCAAGGGATTGACTACGATGAGACTTTCTCTCCCGTAGCGATGCTGAAGTCAGTCCGAATCATGTTAGCAATTGCCACATTATATGATTATGAGATATGGAAAATGGACGTCAAAACGGCATTCCTTGATGGTTTCCTCAAGGAAGAACTGTATATGATGCAGCCGGAAGGTTTTGTCGATCCAGAGAATGCTAACAAGGTATGCAAGCTCCAGCGCTCGATCTACGGGCTGGTGCAAGCATCTCGGAGTGGGAATATTCGCTTTAATGATGTGATCAAAGCGTTTGGTTTTATACAGACTTGGGGAGAAGCCTGTATTTATAAGAAAGTGAGTGGGAGCTCTGTAGCATTTCTCATATTATATGTGGATGACATATTGCTGATGGGAAATGATATAGAATTCTTGGAGAGCATAAAGGCCTACTTGAATAAGAGTTTTTCAATGAAGGACCTTGGAGAAGCTGCTTACATACTAGGCATCAAAATCTATAGAGATAGATCAAGACGCCTCATTGGTCTTTCACAAAGCACATACCTTGACAAGATATTGAAGAAGTTCAATATGGATCAGTCCAAGAAGGGGTTCTTGCCTGTTTTGCAAGGTATGAGATTGAGCAAGGCTCAGTACCCAACCACAACAGAAGATAGAGTAAAGATGAGTGTCATTCCCTATGCCTCGGCCATAGGTTCTATCATGTATGCCATGCTGTGTACCAGACCTGATGTGAACCTTGCCATAAGTTTGGTAGGGAGGTACCAAAGTGATACCGGTATGGAACACTGGACAGCGGTCAAGAACATCCTAAAGTACCTGAAGAGGACTAAGGATATGTTTCTTGTTTATGGAGGTGACGAAGAGCTCTTCGTAAAGGGTTACGTCGATGCTAGCTTCGACACAGATCTGGATGACTCTAAGTCACAAACCGGATACGTGTATATTTTGAATGGTGGAGCAGTCAGCTGGTGCAATTGCAAGCAGAGCGTCGTGGCGCATTCTACATGTGAAGCGGAGTACATAGCTGCTTGCGAAGCAGCACAAGAAGGAGTCTGGATGAAGGAGTTCATCACCGACCTAGGAGTCATTCCAAGCGTGTCAAGCCCGATGACTCTCTTCTGTGACAACACTGGAGCTATTGCCATTACCAAGGAGCCCAGGTTTCACAAGAAGACCAAGCACATCAAGCGCCGTTTCAACTCCATTCGGAATTATGTTCAAGATGGAGACATAGATATTTGTAAAGTGCATACGGATCTGAATGTCGCAGACCCGTTGACTAAACCTCTTCCACGGGCAAAACATGATGAACACCAGAACTCTATGGGTGTTCGATTCATCACAATGTAACTAGATTATTGACTCTGTTGCAAATGGGAGACTGTTGGAAATATGCCCTAGAGGCAATAATAAAAGTATTATTATTATATTTCCTTGTTCATGATAATTGTCTGTTATTCATGCTTGAATTGTATTGAACGGAAACAACGATACATGTGTGAATACATAGACCACAACGTGTCCCTGGTAAGCCTCTAGTTACTAGCTCGTTGATCAACAGATGGTCACGGTTTCCTGACCATGGACATTGGATGTCATTGATGACCGGATCACATCATTAGGAGAATGATGTGACGGACAAGACCCAATCCTAAGCCTAGCACGAGATCGTATAGTTTGTAATGCATAAGCTTTTCTAGTGTCAAATATTTATTCCTTAGACCATGAGGTTGTGCAACTCCCGGATACCGTAGGAATAGTTTGGGTGTGCCAAACGTCACAACGTAACTGGGTGGCTATAAAGGTACGCAACGGGTATCTCCGAAAGTGTCTGTTGAGTTGGCACGAACCGAGACTGGGATATTGTCACTCCGTATGACGGAGAGGTACCTTTGGGCCCTCTCGGTAAGACATCATCATAATGAGCTCAAAGTGACTAAGGAGTTAGTCACGGGATGATGGATTACGGAACGAGTAAAGAGACTTGCCATGACGAGATTGAACAAGGTATCGGGTATACCGACGATCGAATCTCGGGCAAGTACCGTACCGATAGACAAAGGGAATAACATACGGGATTGAGTGAATCCTAGACACAGTGGTTCATCCGATGAGATCATCGAGGAACACGTGGGAACCAACATGGGTATCCAGATCCCGCTGTTGGTTATTGACCGGAGAGTCGTCTCGGTCATGTCTGCGTGTCTCCCGAACCCGTAGGGTCTACACACTTAAGGTTCGGTGACGCTAGGGTTGTAGAGATACATGCACGTGGAAACCCGAATGTTGTTCGGAGTCCCGGATGAGATCCCGGACGTCACGAGGAGTTCCGGAATGGTCCGGAGGTAAAGAATGATATATACGAAGTCCAGTTTCGGCCATCGGGTGAATTCCGGGGGTCACCGGGAGTGTCCCGGGACCACCGGAGGGGTGCCGGGGGTCCACCGGGTGGGGCCACCCATCCCGGAGGGCCCCGTAGGCCGCAAGGGGAAGGGGGCTAGCCCCTGGTGGGCTGACGCATCACATGGGCCCCCCCTCCATGCGCCTAGGGTTGAAACCCTAGGGGGAGGGGGCGCCCCCTATGCCTTGGGGGGCAAGTTTCCCCCCTCTGGCCGCCGCCCCCCTAGGAGATTGGATCTCCTAGGGCCGACGCCCCCCTGGCCCCTATATATAGTGGGGGGAGAGGGCAGCCGCACCCCAAGCCTCTGGCGCCTCTTCCCCCTCCCGTCACACTTCCAACTCCTCTCGCAGGGCGCCGACGAAGCCCTGCAGCTTTTCCTGTTGCATCCACCACCACGCCGTCGTGCTGCTGGATCTCCGTAAACCTCTCCTGCCCCCTTGCTGGATCAAGAAGGAGGAGACGTTGCTGTATCGTACGTGTGTTGAACGCGGAGGTGCCGTCCGTTCGGCGCTGGTATCATCGGTGACGAGGATCACGAAGAGTACGACTACTTCATCCACGTTCCTTCGAACGCTTCCGCACGTGATCTACAAAGGGTATGTCGATGCACTCCTTTATGCTCGTTGCTAGATGACTCCTTAGATTGATCTTGGTGAAGCGTAGGAAAATTTTAAATTCTGCTACGTTCCCCAACAATATTGCTCATATCGTGCATATGGTGTCTTGCATTGCTATGTCATTTCCTTAGTTTAGACATGCTTTCTGTGAATGCCGCATGTTTAGTGTGTAATTACCATATATGTGAATTATGCAATGCCCTCTTGTTATAGGACATTATATATGTGAATTATGCAATGCTATCTTGTTGCAAGGCATTATATATGTGAATTATGAAATGCCATGTTGTTTACCCAAGCATCATATATGTGAATTATATCATGCCATCCTTTTTTGTATTATGTATTCCATTTGTCGACAATGTTTGTATGTTCAACTAATCTTCATATGCATCAGCCATTTGAATTGGTGATGGAAAAATCTAGAGTGAAAAAAGTTCTTCGGAGCAGACAATGCTACCTGCTGAATCAGATATCTTGCTGGTTACAGA
Organism: Secale cereale; assembly: GCA_902687465.1. Taxonomy (NCBI): domain Eukaryota; kingdom Viridiplantae; phylum Streptophyta; class Magnoliopsida; order Poales; family Poaceae; genus Secale; species Secale cereale. The sequence goes on from LR738709.1 coordinate 414,901,476, forward strand.
TAGCTCCTCAGAGGAGGATTCAGAGATAGATGACCAGTCCTATTTTTTCCCTGAGGTGTATGCTCAAACTTGGCAGGGTTATATTACTCATATCATGCATATGTTGTCTTGCAATGCTTAGTTTTTACATCATATACACAATATTGAGTGCCATCTGCTTAGTTTACACATCATATATGTGATTGCCCTCTGCTCACTTGCTTAGTATATAAATCATATATTTGAATTATATCATGGCATGATGTTTACATAGACGGCATGTATCTGAATTATGGCATGGCAACCCATTTTCTAAAGACATAATATACTTATATCATCTCATCATGTTTACATAGTCATCATATTTTGAATTATGTCATTCTATCCGTGAATTATATCATGTCATCACGTTTCCATCGACGACGTGTATGTGAAGTATGGCATGCCAACCACTTTAATAGACACTTCGTATAGTTATGTCATGTCATCATGTTTACATAGTCATCATATTTTGAAGTATGTCATTCTAGCCTGTTTAGTTAGCCATCATATATGTGAAATTGTGTCATGCTATCCTGTTTAGTTAGCCATCATATATGTGCAATTGTGTCATGCTATCCTGTTTGGTTAGACAACATAAATGTGAATTATTTAGTGGCATGTTTTATTCCCTACTATCCATTGCACCTGTCTATCATACAATGTCTGTACATTCAATTACTTTTTGTGTTTATCAGCCATTTGAATTGGAGGGGGTGATGGCAGTATCTATGGGAGTAAAAACACGGTCTTCAGAAAAGATAGTGCTACCCGTTGATGCAGATAGAACCATAGTTGTACTTGCTCAAGAACCAGCCCCACCACACATAACCCAGACTCATGCAGATTGTACCCCTACTCATTTGGACAGAGAACCAACTACACCCCTTCTAACCCCAACCCCAGCAAATAGTAACCCAGTTCCAGTTGACACAACACCGTCTCCACCACAGAGCACCCAAACACGAGCAGTTAGTAAGGCAAGTGCAGTGCCAAAAGCACGAGGAACACCACTCCGAACCCCAAGTCAACGCTTAAAGCAGAATAAGAATTGTTCTCAGGTCAGGTTCCGTAGCTATGGTTCATACTCCTTTTCTCTTGCATCACTGTATTTACTCCTACCAACTAATTTCAAATTTGAAGGGTGCAATTGGAACTCCAATGGCGCGACAGGTATGTTTAAAACATGTTTCTTTAACTGTTTTGTTGTTGTAACTTACTCTGTGTTGGTTTTAATTTCAACTGAATAAACAGTTACGTTCTCATGACATGCACATTACAAGTGTTGTTAGTGATGTGTAGTTTTCCACACTTATATTCTGTCTATGTTGCTTTGTATTAAATAGATATGATTTGAACTGTCTCTATCTTGATTTGGCAACATAAACTAGAATGATATATACCATACAGTGACCATAGTACATGGATATATGTTTGTTTCATGTTGTTATCTTGTCCACCTTACTACTGCACTAGTTTACATAAATGAGTTTCATATACATGCTAAACCTGTGATGTGTCTGCTTGTTTCTCTTTTAGAATGTAGACAAAATATTGGAGAAGAGTACCCCGTTATGCAATGGTAAAGGAACTAATGTAGATAAGGTTCAAGATAGGGATACATCCCTATTGGTCTCCAAGAAAGCTGATAAAACAGCTAAGGAAAACTATCTGGAAGACAGTGAGACAACCCCAAAGTCATGTCTTGGTCTAATGTTTGAGTTACTACCCACTACTGCTGGCACAAACTCCTTGAACTCACTGTCTGATTCAGTTCGGTTTCTTGAGTCTCAACTACAAGCTGGAAGACATCGATTAGTTGTGCTACGACAAGAAGCCGAAGGACTGCGGAAGTCCCTGGAGAATTCATATGCATACTTTCTGGTGCAACAGCAAGCGCTGGAGGACTTAAGCGCCAAACAAGAGAAAGCTAATAAGCTTGCTAAGCGTCTTGCCAACATGGTGGATACCCATGATATTGTTTCTTGAGCTCTTGTGAAGTGGTTTCAGTTCTGGACTTGTTTTGCTGCGGCGTTTATTTGCACTGGTCGCCAAGTTTGACAACCAGTGTATGTAATATGTTGTTTTGTTCCCCATATTTGCACTGGTGGCGAACTTTGATGCCCAGTGGTTGTAATATGGGTAATAGCCATAATAGCCTAGCGTATGTTGCTTGCTTATTTATTTCCTTGTTGTCTTGTTTATTTGTTTGCTTGTAGTCAGTGCAGTTCTTTTTCTGCGGTGTGCTAGTGGCCGCAATAACCTATTATTTAAAACTAGGCCAAATAACCATGGGCCACATACGGACCGTTGTCACCATGGTCCTGCTATCTGCTGTAGTGACTATAGGCCTCCTATGGGCCTTCTATGGGCCGTAGAATCAATGGGCCTTCTACGGGCCATAGAGTCAATGGGCCTTCTACGGGTCGTATGACCGATTGGCCAAACTTGGGCTAATAACGGACTGCATTATGGGCCGTAAACGGGCTAGAGTGGCAGCCATCCGTTCATGGGTCGAGCATAACGGGCCTTTAAGAGGCCGATGAGTACAACAGCCTTAATTCTATCGACAGGCATAACGGGTCCTTAATGGGTCGTATTTGATGACTCTATGAAAACGGTCCAACGGATTAACGGGCCACAAACAGGCCGACTTTAACCATGGGCTTAATTTGGCCCACAAGTGGAAGAGGCCAGAAATGGGCCGTAAGCTACCGAATGCTGCAAATCAGCCCAAGAATAAATGGGCCCTTAAAAGGCCAAAAGATAACACGGGTTGGGAACGACCCAATGGAGTAATGGGCCGTTAATGGGTATGAAGTGATATATTGTTCATTATGGGCCAGTTTCACTGTGGGCCATTAATGGGGCAAGAGTTACAAAGGCCTCATATGGGTCGAAAGACGTCATGGAGCGTACATGGGCCGATAGTTACAACAGGCTGGAATCATATTGGACGGCCCAGATGAAGCTAGTGGGTCAAATTCGGAAAGGCCATAATGGGTCGTGAGTTATCGGGCCTGAATGGGCTATATGCGAGCAGGCCGCTAGCAGGCTTTCGATGGGTCGACCCGTTATCCTTTGACCAAGTCAAATGGGCCAATGTTTTGACCTGAATGGGCCCCTGTTGGGTCGTGCCATGTGTCGACGTATGATTGGCGCCTCCTGTACATTGGTTGGTTGACATCTGTCCGCACGTGGAGCTGGCACGTGGTTCCTTCGGCCAATGAGAATTGTACATGTGGAAAATTCCCAATGGTCCTCGCTGTTAGCGGGTTATCGGATCCAAAACCAGACCCGATAGCTTAACGGCGACCCGTTACGGTGGATGCCACATGTCGGTTACCCTTGACGAAAGCACTTCCATGATGCGCCATTTATCATCATGGAAGTGAACACTTCCGTGATGATAATTTTGGTATTGTCATGGAACACTTCTACGACAGCACAGGTATGACTATCTTGATTCTATCATAAAATCGTCATGGATGTACATGCATGACAGAAAACATGACCTACTGTGACAAACACGTATTATCACTGAAGTGTTTTTTTTGTAGTGTTATTCCCTATGCCTCAGCCATAGGTTCTATAAAGCATGTTGTGTTGTGTACCAAACCTGATATGTGCCTTGCCACATGTCTGGCAAGGGGGTACAAGAGTGATCCAAAAGTGGACCACTGGACAACGGTAAAAAATTATCCTTAAAAGAATAAGGAAATGTTTCTCGGTTATGGAGGTGATAAAGAGTTCGTCATAAACGGTTACATTGATGCAAGCTTTGACACTGATCCAGATTACTTTGGGTCTCAATCTGGATATGTATTTAACGTGGGAGCAATTAGCTAGAGTAGCTCCATGCACAACATTCTAGACATAGAATTTTGCAAAGTACACACGGATCTGAATGTTGCAGACCCGTTGACTAAAACCTCTGTCACAAGAAAAAACATGATTACTCCTTAAACTCTTTGGATTTTAATCACATGGCAATGTGAACTAGATTATTGAATCTAGTAAACTCTTCGGGTGTTAATCACATGGCGATGTGAACTATGGGTGTTAATCACATGGCGATGTGAACTATGGGTGTTAATCACATGGCGATGTGAACTAGATAATTGACTAGTGAAGTGGGAGACTCATGGAAATATGCCCTAGAGGCAATAATAAAATGATTATTATTATATTTCCTTAATCATGATAAAGGTTTATTATTCATGCTAGAATTGTATTGATCGAAACTTAAATACATGGGTGCATAAGTAAACAAATATTGTGTCCCTAGTGAGCCTCTACTAGACTAGCTCGTTGATCAAAGATGGTTAAGGTTTCCTAACCATAGACATTAGTTGTCATTTGATAACGGGATCACATCATTATGAGAAAGATGCAATGGACAAGACCCATTTGTTAGCTTAGCATTTGATCATACAGTTTATTGCTATTGCTTTCTTAATGTCAAATACATATTCCTTCGACTATGAGATCATGGAACTCCCGGATACCTGAGGAATACCTTGTGTGCTATCAAACGTTACAACGTAACTAGGTGATCATAAAGATGCTCTACAGGTATCTCCGAAGGTGTCTGTTCAGTTGGCATGGATCGAGATTAGGATTTGTCACTCCGTGTATCGGAGAAGTATCTTTGGGCCCTCTCGGTAATACACATCACAAGAAGCTTGCAAGAAAATGACTAAGGAGTTAGTTATGAGATGATGTATTACGGAATGAGTAAAGAGACTTGCCGTTAACGAGATTGAACTAGGTATGGAGATATCGACGATCGAATATCGGGTAACTAACATACCGACGGACAAAAGGAATTGTGTATGTTGTCATAATAGTTCGACCGATAAAGATCTTCGTAGAATATGTAGGCACCAATATGAGCATCCAGGTTCCACTATTGGTTATTGACCAGAGAAGTGTCTCGGTCATGTCTACATAGTTCTCGAACCCATAGGGTCCGCACGCTTAACGTTCGTTGATGATATATTGTTATATGAGTTAAGTGATTTGGTGACCGAATGTTGTTAGGATTCCCGGATGAGATCACGCACATGGCGAGGAGCTCCGAAATGGTCCGGAGGTAAATATTGATATATAGGACGATGATATTTGGACACCGGAAAGGTTTCGCGATATACCGGAGTTCCCCGGGAAGTTTTTTGGCCTTATGGGCCAAAAGGGTAAGAACACACTAGCACACAAGGGGTTGGTGTGCCCCTCTGCCCCCTGCCCACGCACCAAAGGAGGGAGGGAAGGAAAAGGGAGGCGCCCTAAGGCAGCCAGCTCCCTTTCCTTCCCCCATGACCAAATATGGTAGGGGCGTGGCTAGGCATGCGTCCTAGGGGTGCCCTAGGGACTGCCTCTCCTCCCCCCACCTATATATATATATGAGGGAGGGGCGCCACACAACCCCGCGACATTATCTTAGCCGTGTGCGGCGCCCCTCTCCACAGTTTTGTCCCTCGGTCATATTTTCGTAGTGCTTAGGCGAAGCCCTGCGGAGATAGCATCACCATCACTGTCAACACGTCGTTGTGTTGCTGGAAATCATCTACTACTTGGCCCGTCTTGCTGGATCAAGAAGGTGAGGACGTCACCGAGTTGAACGTGTGCTGAGCGTGGAGGTGGCGTACGTTCAGTACTTGATTGGTTGGATCGCGAAGAAGTTCGACTACATCAACCACTTTATAAACGCTTCCGCTTACGGTCTACGAGGGTACGTAGACACACTCTCCCCTCTCGTTGCTATGCATCTCCTTGTATAGATCTTGCGTGTGCGTAGGATTTTTTTTGTTTTCCATGCAATGTTTTCCAACATGAACATCATGGAGCATATGAAATGTTCCAAGAGCTGAGGTTGATATTTCAAGCTAATGCCCGGGTTGAGAGATATGAAGTCTCCAACAAGTTCTATAGTTGCAAGATGGAGGAGAATAGTTCTGTCAGTGAACACATACTCAAAATGTCTGGGTATGATAACCACTTGACTCAGCTGGGAATTGATCTTCCAGTTGATAGTGTTATTGATAGAGTTCTTCAATCACTTCCACCAAGCTACAAAGGCTTTATGATGAACTATAATATGCAAGGGATGGAGAAAACAATTCCTGAGCTCTTTGCGACGCTGAAATCGGCGGAGGTAGAAATCAAGAAGGAGCATCAAGTGTTGATGGTTAACAAGACCACTAGTTTCAAGAAAAAGGGCAAATGAAAGAAAGGGAACTTCAAGGAGAACAACAAACAAGTTGCAGCTCCCGTGAAGAAGCCCAAAGATGGACCTAAGCTTGAAACTGAGTGTTTCTACTGCAAAGGAAGTGATCACTGGAAGCGAAACTGCCCCATGTATTTGGTGGATAAGAAGGATGGCAAAGCGAACAAAGGTATATTTGATATACATGTTATTGATGTGTTCCTTACTAATGCTCGTAGTAGCGCCTAGGTATTTGATACTGGTTCGGTTGCTCATATTTGTAACTCGAAACAGGAGCTGTGGAATAAAAGAAGATTGGCTAAGGATGAGGTGACGATACGCGTCGGGAATGGTTCCAAGGTCGAAGTAATCGCCGTCGGCACGCTACCTCTACATCTCCCTTCAGTATTAGTTTTAGACCTTAATAATTGTTATTTGGTGCCAGCATTGAGCATGAACATTGTATCTGGAGCTTGTTTAATGCAAGACATTTATTCATTTAATTCAAAGAATAATGGTTGTTTTGTTTATGTGAGTAATATCTTTTATGGTGATGCACCCTTGAGGAATGGTCTATTCTTATTGAATATCGATAGTAGTGATACACATATTCATAATATTGATGCCAAAAGATACAAAGTTGGTAATGATTGTGCAACATACTTGTGGCACTACCATTTAGGTGATATTTGTGTAAACCACATGAAGAAACTCCATGCGGGTGGACTTTTGGAATCACTTGATTATGAATCATTTGATATTTGCGATCTGATCGCGGAGGCAAATATTTTAGTTACAAGTTTGGCCTTCATTTAAAACAATGTGGAATAGTTTCCCAACTCACGCCACCTGGAACACCACTGCGTAATGGTGTGTGTGATAGTCGTAACCGTACTCTATTAGATATGGTGCGTTCTATGATGTCTCTTACTGATTTGCCTTTATCATCTTGGGGTTATGCATTATAGACAATCGCATTCACGTTAAATAGGGCAACGTCTAAATCCGTTGAGACGACATCGTATGAACTATGGTTTGGCAAGAAACCAAAGTTGTCGTTTCTTAAAGTTTGGGGTTGCGACACTTTATCAAATGGCTTCAGCCTGATAAGCTTGAACCCAAATCAGAAAAGTGTGACTTCATAGGATACCTAAAGAAACAATTGGGTACACCTTCTACCACAGATCCGAAGGAAGATCTTTGTTGCTAAGAAAATGTCCTTTCTTGAGAAGGAAGGAATTTCTGTCGAAAGAAGTGATTGGGAGGAAAGTAAAACTCGATGAGGTAATTGTACCTTCTCTCGAATTGGAAAGTAGCACATCAGAGAAAACCGTTCCCATGATGCCTACACTAACTAGAGAGGAAGCTAATGACGATGATCATGAAACTTCAGATTAAGTTACTACTAAACTTCGTAGGTCAATTAGAACACATTCCGCGCCAGAGTGGTACGGCAATCCTGTCCTGGAAGTCATGTTATTAGACCAAGGCAAACCTACGAACTATGAAGAAGCAAAGATGAGCCCAGATTCTGACAGATGGCTTGAGGCCATGAAATCTGAGATAGGATCCATATATGAGAACAAAGTGTGGACATTGGTGGACTTGCCCGATGATCGGCAAGCCATATAGAATAAATTATGGATCTTCAAGAAGAAGATTGGTGTTGATGGTAATGTTACTTTCTACAAAGCTCGACTTGTCGCCAAAGGTTTTCGACAAGTTCAAGGGGTTGACTACGATGAGACTTTCTCACCCGTAGTGATTCTTAAGTCTTTCTGAATCATGTTAGCAATTGCCGCATTTTATAATTATGAAATCTGGCAAATGGATGTCAAAACTACATTCCTTAATGGATTTCTTAAATAAGAGTTCTATATGATGCAACCAGAAGGTTTTATCGATCGTAAAGGTGCTAACAAAGTGTGCAAGCTCCAGCGATCCATCTATGGACTAGTGCAAGCGTCTCGGAGTTGGAATATACGCTTTGATGAGGTGATCAAAACATATGGTTTTATACAGACTTACGGTGAAGCCTGTATTTACAAGAAAGTGAGTGGGAGCTCTGTAGCATTTCTGATATTATATGTGGATGACATATTGTTGATTGGAAATGATATACAATTTCTGGATAGCATAAAAGGATACTTGAATAAGAATTTTTCAATGAAAGACCTCGGTGAAGCTGCTTACACATTGGGCATCAAGATCTATAGGGATAGATCAATACGCTTAATAGGACTTTCACAAATCACATACCTTAACAAAGTTTTGAAGAAGTTCAAAATGGACGAGTCAAAGAAAGGGCTCGTGCATGTCTTACAAGGTGTGAAATTGAGTCAGACTCAAAGCCCGACCACTGTAGAAGATAGAGAGAAAATGAAAGTCATTCCCTATGCCTCAACCATAGGTTCTATCATGTATGGTATGCTGTGTACCAGACCTGATGTGTGCCTTGCCATAAGTTTGGCAGGGAGGTACAAAAGTAATCCAGGAGTGGATCACTAGAGAGCGGTCAAGAACATCCCGATGTACCTGAAAGGACCAAGGATATGTTTCTCGTTTATGGAGGTTATGAGGAGCTCATCGTAAATGGTTACGTCGATGCTAGCTTCGACACTGATCCGGATAACTCTAAGTCACAAACCGGATACATATTTATATTGAATGGTGGAGCTATCCGTTGGTGCAGTTCCAAGCATATCATCGTGGCGGGATCTACGTGTGAAGCGGAGTACATAGCTGCTTCAGAAGCAGGACATGAAGTAGTCTAGATGAAAGAGTTCATATCCGATCTGGGTGTAATACCCAGTGCACTGTGTCCAACGAAAATCTTTTGTGACAACACTGGAGCAATTGCTTAGCGAAGGAATCCAGGTTTTATAAGAGAGCTGGACACATCAAGAGACGCTTCAGCTCCATTCATGAAAAGGTCAAGGGTGGAGACATAGAGATTTGCAAAATACATACGGATTTGAATGTAGGAGACCCGTTGACTAAGCCTCTTCCACGAGCAAAACATGATCAACACCAAGACTCCATGGGTGTTGGATTCTTTACAATGTAATCTAGATTATTGACTCTAGTGGAAGTGGGAGACTAAAGGAAATATGCCCTAGAAGCAATAATAAAGTTGCTATTTTATATTTCCTTATTCATGATAAAGGTTTATTATTCATGCTACAATTGTATTGATCGGAAACTTAAATACATGTGTGGATACATAAACAAATATTGTGTCCCTAGTAAGCCTCTACTAGACTAGCTCGTTGATCAAAGATGGTTAAGGTTTCCTAACCATAGACATGTGTTGTCACTTGATAATAAGATCATATCATTAGGAGAATGATATGATGGACAAGACTCATCTGTTAGCTTAGCATATGATCGTTTAGTTTATTGCTATTTCTTTCTTAATGTCAAATACATATTCCTTCGACTATGAGATTATGCGACTCCCGGATACCAGAGGAATACCTTGTGTGCTATCAAACGTCACAACGTAACTAGGTGATCATAAAGATGCTCTACAGGTATTTTCGAAGGTGTCTGTTGAGTTGGCATATATCAAGATTAGGATTTGTGACTCTGTGTATCGGAGAGGTATCTCTCGGCCCTCTCGCTAATACACATCACAAGAAGCTTGCAAGCAAAATGACTAAAGAGTTAGTTACGGGATGATGTATTACGGAACTAGTAAAGAGACTCGCCGGTAACGAGATTTAACTAGGTATGGAGATACAGACAATCGAATCTCAGGAAAGTAACATACCGACGGACAAAGGGAATTACGTATGTTGTCATAACGGTTTGACCGATTAAGATCTTCATAGAATATGTAGGAACCAATATGGGCATCCAGATTCCACTATTGGTTATTGACCGAAGAAGTGTCTCGGTCATGTCTACATAGTTCTCAAACCCGTAGGGTCCGCACACTTAACGTTCGTTGACGATATAGTGTTATATGAGTTATATGATTTGGTGACAGAATGTTGTTCGGAGTCTCATATGAGATCATGGACATGACGAGGAGCTCTGGAATGGTTCGGTGGTAAATATTGATGTATAGGGCGATGATATTTGGACACCGGAAGAGTTTCTAGAGGTACCGGGTAGTCATTGGATCATCGAAGGGATTCCGGGAAGCCCCGAGAGGCTATATGGGCTTAATGGGCCAAAAGGGGGAACACACCAGCCCACAAGGGGCTGGTGCGCCCCTCTCCCTGTCCGACGGCCCTAGGGGAAGGAAAGGGGGACGGTTGGCCCCACCTGCCTTTCCCTCCTCATGAGAGAAAGGAAGGAGGGCACCTCCCCCCTGCCTTCCTCCCGCGCACAAACAAGGAAAGGGGGGCGACCAAGGGCAAGAGCCAAAGGAGGATTCGGTCACCCTTGGGGCGCCTCCTGGCTGCCTTCCCTCTCCCCCCACCTATGGTCTATGAGGATACGTAGACACACCCTCCCCTCTCGTTGCTATGCATCTCCATGGATAGATCTTGCGTGTGCGTAGATTTTTGTTTTGTTTTCCATGCAACGTTCCCCAACACGTCATCATTTTCTCTCCCCACAAAGTTTTGTAACTTCAAAAAATCTAAAAAAGTAGAGCGGTTCCAAAACTATTGGAGCAAGATTGCAGCAAAAGGATACCAGCACAGGAGGCCCAAAGCTCCCATGTGGTAGGAGATCACCGCTAGTGGGGGCGAGGAGGGGTCGCGTGGTGGCCCTGTGGGTACCCCCTAGGTGGGCCTAGACCCATTGGGAGATCATAGTGATGAAATTTCTCAAACATATTTTTGTATTTTTAATCCCCTAATTTTTTATTGTTTCTACCATATACAAGAACACTAAAAAAGTAGCAACTTGCCCTGGCACATGATTAATATGTTAGTCCGATAAACTGATTAAAAAATGATGCCAACATTATGTAATAATGATATAAATATAGGACGAAACAACCAAAAATTATAGCTGCGCTTGAGACGTATCAGTTTACAATCATGTACTCAAGCTTCTTGTTCTCACGCTTAAGTCTATCCCCGTCCCTCTCTACCTTAATCCTCATCACTTTTTGGAAATTAGAAGCCTCCCATCCAAAATTTTCTTCTGCTCCAGTTATGCCCTTACCTCAATCAGAGCATGTTCTGCTTTTGCGTTTAGGGCTAGTGTCACCAGCTTCTCCTCCATAGCATTCTGAAGTCCAGCTTGCGCATTCCTAAGCTCAACCTGAAGCCTTTTTCTCTCATAAAAAAACTCAAAGTTTTCTACCAGATGCTCAATACTATTTCTAACCCTACCTCCTTTATTAGTTTCATACATGTCCCATAGTTTGATCATTGCTTTCTTTAGTGTCGGTGGCCACTCAAAATCAACCATTAGAAAATCAAAACTTCATCCTTCCTACAAATTCATAAAACAACATCTAATTAACACAATTGATTACATAAATTTCTACAACCTAAAAACATTGCCTTCATTGCCTAATCAGAATTATTAGTGGCAACAATCATAGAACTATAGAAGATGTACAATTGATTACATAAATTTCTGCTAGCTATACTACATTGGCTACACATAGCACATAGTCTGAATAGAATAATCAGTGGCCAAAATAATCATTAAAATTTCCTGCTCTATAAGTATGAACAAACCAACTACATACACATCGCAAACATGTCCTACGCATCGCAAAGACCTCTTAGCCATGTGCCATCTTTCAAACGCAATAAATTTGGTGGCTATAGCTCGGTGATGGCAAGAGGGAGGGACTTCTCCATTGGCTAGTCCATAAAAATCGGAGTTACAGATAGTGTTGGGACTCTAACAAGTAAAAAACACGTGACAAATCAGAGGAGAACTTGATCAAATCCAAAATCCCCGAATCGCAACTAACCCTAACCCGAGAATTCATAAATTTGTGCGCCTGTGCTGTCGTTTTAGGTGGGTGGGGTTTACCACCAGGGCTAACTGTCGTCTCCCCCACGTCTTCTCTCAACCCGATAGGTGTGCCTGCGCTATCGGAAAACGGTTTGAAACGACGAGATTGCTCGGTCGGTGGCAGTGCAATTTGTTACACACCGGCCTCAAAATTGGTGTTTTTTCTTAAAAAAAATTCTCAATAGTGATGGCAATCTGCAACTCTAGCCTCAAATGTGGTGGCTTTTATTTTAATTTACTCAGACAAGTCACTTCTATCATCCGTGGCTTTATAAAAATATATTTTCTACAAACCCCGTTACATCATCCGGGACATCATCTCCAGTTAACTAGATTGAGCGAGTAGCAGTAGCTACCACGCACGGTGCTGTGAAACACATTGCATGTACTACGAGGATATCACATTATTCACATACACAGAGGAGCCACAGCACATTTTCTGTATGAACGTAACTTGCACAGTGCCTCCTCATTGTAGGCAATTAAGAAAGGACGGTGACCCATGCGGAATGTCAACAGAATTGGTTAAAGTGAAGGTCCATACGCTGAAAGGGAAGGATCCATCGGGGAAAAATTTCGGTGCGGAGGAATTAGCTACTAAATCAAGTGGCGGGCCGGGGCCAGCTAGTGGTTGGAATGGATTTAATTCAGCTCGATCGGCGCGTGCAATGCAATGCTTGCACGCGTGCTTGTGCTCCGCTCAATTCCTTTCGTGCTCATGGTTGACTGTTAGATTCGTTGATTAGCTAAGCTATCGTGTATATATATACACCCGCAAAAAAAAACTGTCGTGTAAATAAATAAATTAAATTTTGCAAATAATACCAATTTTAGCCTTACGTTAAAAATCAAATCCCGAATGGTGTTTCATTTAGATTTTTTTTTAAGGGAAGGCGTCCATTTAGGAAAAATGTGGATGTGGAGGCTACGGGACTGGGCTTCTTAGTCAAAGGCCGGGCCTTTGTAGGCCTAGACAGCCCAATATGAGCATAACAGGACAAAACATACAGAAGAATCAAATTTTAGTCAAAGAGAATCGCTGCGACCAACTGTAAAGGCAGAGAAAGATAAAAAGGAATCATTCATGAGGTGTCGGCGCATGCACGCACGACACACAAAGGGAGAGAAAAAGAGAGAAGATCTTGACCGATCATACGATACGGAGTACAGTACAAGTATAAAAAAAAATGCAGTAAATCCGTCGCTCAGTTCATTTGTATTATGTGCTGGATAGATATACTAGCAGAGAAGAAGAAAAAAAGGAGTGGTTGAAAGCGAGGAAAGCGACGGACGGTGTGCCTCGGCTATTTGATTTCTGTTTTGGTTTTGCTGGATAGCTATTTGTTTTCTCTTCAGCGGTTGAAGCCGCTGGATTTTAGTAACCAGTTTTTTTAATAGTATAACCAGTTGTCCGACCAAGACATGTGAACTGCTATTTTTTTACTTATATATTAGACAAAAGATTCGTAAAAAAAGAAAGGCACGAGAGTCTTATTTTATAGTGACTTGGTGAGCTGGACAATGGAAGAGGGGTTAGGTATACAAGTGCGTAAGCTATTATTCTTGTGTTTAAAAACTTATTAAACTATATAGAAGTTGTTGAATCTGTGGAGGGACCACTGTACGTGTGTATGCCGCCAATGGGCCGCCATCAGGGACCAGCGGGCCGTACAAATATGCTGCCATTGCACCGTGAAAGCCGGTAGCCTGTAACACAAGCTTCAGCTTTGGAGAGCAACCGCAACCTTTACTCAAAAAAAAAAATGGAGAGCAACCGCAGCCAGGATTATATCACTAACACTTGCAACTTCCTTCTATTAGAGTAGTAACTGATAAAGAAATTTGTGTGGTAATAACAGTTAATCTATCTACAAGATGTACTTCCGATTTATTCCATCAGTTATGTCTAATTCGTTCAAGACATATGTTTTACTCACGAGCACCCGTCGAGGCTTCATCTGAATCTTCATGAGACTTCCATCAGAGCTTAGGAACAATTCTTCTTCCAATGGAAGACCTAGTTGGTAGGTTCAAATCTTCCCACTGTGGATCGTCGACCTTGGAGAAATATTTTGCAACTACCCCGTCATGCACTTGATCCAGAGTTGGCGGCATCCACTGCAATCAACAGATGCACCAACACAATACTACAACTCAGAGGGTACTCCGGATGAAATAAATTGCCTAATACAATTTCTGAAGTCCATTATAAATATGAAGTGATATGACCTTTGGGTTTCGATCTTTATCTACCAGTATTGCCCTGCATCCCTGCGATAGTAACCAGATTTTAAATACATTGATTACGATTTACGAATAAACAGGACCACTGCTGAAGATGTTGACATTACCTCAAAGAAGTCTCTGCTGAAGTCACCGCGCATCACATGGCAAACCATTCTATATTCTCGGCGCAAGCACTCGCCAACAGTTTGCAGCCTCCCTTCTCTTATCTGAAACCATAGTCAAAGGGATAAAGTAAGAACCATCATGCAATGGGACATGCATGGCATATCTAAGTTTGACATCCGCATGACAAGGCATAAAGCTTTTGCTTCATGCATTGATGAAAAGTTGAAAACAAAAGAAGTTCTTCCTAACTCGTGAATTCTTATGTGAACTAAGACTTTTGGTGCTGGTGCTTTGTGCAAAGCTAGTTACTTCTCTATGTGCCAAAGCTACTCATTTTAACATGTAATGATGCTGATAGCTGGTGCTCTGACATCCTGACTCTGCTGGTGACAAGGTTGGAACTTCCATCATGCTGTCCAACACAAACCTTATGCCCAGAGATGTCAGATTATCTAACTGAAATAGGCTAGAAGATGGTAGTCACCGACTCACTGTGAGACCCCGTAACACTCTTTGATTCAACTCCTACCAAGTCACATTAAAATTTTATATCGTGAGGTTGAGAAAGTTCATGTGGGTGGAAATATCCACAACAGTCCATCCAGATATGACCTGAGAAACTGGCACCAGCTGGTGGTTGCTGTCAATAAGTTGGCAGGAGTTTTATCAGGGAAGAATGCAAGCGGAGACAAGGAAGTGGAATTGGGGTAGCTGAGAGAGGAGATGAGAAGAGGGATAAGACTGGGCCCACTTAGGGCTTTGTTCGGTTTGATGGGGATTGAAGGGGATTGAGGAGGATTAAAGCCCTGCTAGTCAAGATCCACCTCCACCCCCTCCAATCCTCTTGGCAAGAGGATTAATTGAACAAGGCCTCAAGGGTAAAAGCTAGAGTTTCACACACGGCATCATAACTGCAAGTTTTTTTTTTGGTGGTAAGTGTAGTTCAAAAGAAGTAACACATCTACAAAAGCTGATTTGTGTGCGCAACCCATGCTGCATGCAGCACTTTCAAGTTTTTTAAGAAAAATGTACAAAAATCTTGGACGAACGTCATGCTTATGCTGTATCTCGTTCACCTGCAAAACTTTCAAAAGAATATGCCCATTTATGTCTCATGAACCTGCAAACTTCACAATAATATGACCCTTTGTGTCTCATGTACAAAAAAAGACGAGCGAATAGTATCGAATACTATTCACTTATATATTGCATTTGTTTTGTAGTGGGTATAATAGTAATCTTTTATGAAAAAATCCGAGTGCATAAGATAGCGCATAACCTTCATTAATGATTTTTTAAGAAAAGGAGGTGCAACATGCATGGGTTTCCAGTGCAACCCACTGTGCTTTTGAATTATCTGCGGCCTAGCTGCGATCCCACACCAACAACTCCCAAGGTTTTTGAAACTCGCCCATAATTGGTCAACGAGACTAATATAGTTATGGGGTTGATATATTGTGCATTGTTTGTGACTCTAGGTCCCCAGCCTCCTACCTACCACAACTACCTCGATAGTCCTAACGATAATAGACATATTCAGTATATGAAACCATATCAAGGGTCAATGGGTCTAACCAAACATTAAGGCATTAACTGCTAACCAATAACATAGCACGCCAAAACGATTAGACAACTGACGACATTACAAGTATAATGTTCTGGAAGTGTTTGACAGATACCGATGCGAGAGAGATTTTCAGACTAGTAGGAGAAGCCTTCCGCAATGACTGGATTGCAGCAGTAACCAATTTATCGGCCACACTTGGAGCTTCTTGTTCCTGACATGATAGATACCAAATTTAGCAGGACAAAACACATAGGCCCATAGAAAGTCACAATTAACTCCATGAAAACTCACAAGAGCATATATGATTTCTTCGACTGTTCCTTTGGAGAAACATCTGTTGATGATTTCCATCCTTGGAGCACAAAAGAAAAAAGGGAAGTAACACAGAGGAATCACGACATAATTGATCGAAGCATCAATGGATCATGCAACTCATAGTAAAAACAGCTATCTGAGAAACCAGAAGCATTCCTTAAAGTAGATGGCCTTAATTACGTGAAACATGGACTTCAGCCAGTATCTAACATGGGCCTTGTGACCAAATTAGAACACAATGACAACAGCAAGTTTAAATGATCGATCCAGGTTATTAATGCTTTGCCGTCTTTACATCAATCGGATCAGAATGTTAATAAATATCACGGACGGGCAAGCTAACAGATCACGTATAGCTAGTAAAGCTCTATGTAATTTTGTGTGAGAATTTTCATGCATGTTAGCATCAAAGATGTCAAGGTCTCAAGGATATCTCGTGCATGTAAGGGACAGCACAGGAGTAGAACAACTTATCTTTTTTTCTTGAATAGTGAAAACTACACGTACACGTCAATGTAAACTCCACATGCATGAAAGGGACAATGTCAACACAGTCGCCTTCTTACCTATTCATAGCACTACTTCCTTTCACAGATGGCTGTTGTGAAAATTGATCAATAATTCCACATATGGCAAATGGATCAGAAGTATCCACCTTTTTAAGTGATTCTTCAAGCAGTGACATCCTCTGAAAAAATATACTAGGAATTATAGAGCAATGCTGACACACACATAACCTACTAGATGTAGGTCAACTGGCAAGAACTTGCAGATGTCAGATCATCAAGGTTAGCAAAGTATGCACGTTGCATTGCTCAAGTTTCCAAGGACGTAAGTAACAATCACATTGATATGCATTGAGCATCAAACTTAAATCATCAGCAAACCTACGTTCAAAGGGACAAAATGAGTTGCCAGGCCACATGCAAGCATTTCTGCACCATCCAATCTTGCACCAGTAAGGCCAACATACTCTCCTGAAGAAAGACGTCACTAACGATTTAGTCAAAAACAATCTCCCAAGATAGTTCTGCAATCAATTATCTGACAATCGATCCCTAACCATGAAATTAAATAGACATTCAGAACTTTGGCTACATATATTTCCACAACCATGTACATGAAGATTTAAATTTATTTTTTTACAAAATAAACTGGTTACTTTTTAAAAACTTCCATGCTGAAGTGATAATGCTCCCGTTGACACCTGAAGCATGTGCTTTTTCATAATTCAACAAGTGACTTCGCAAGGAACGCCATTGATTACAATCATCCAGGGATGCATAAATGCCCATGGATGTGAATAATATCCAAAATCTCTCAACAGAGTTAGCTTAAGGGCAGCCTACCAAAATTACTCAGCAAGCTAAAGAAAAATCAATATGACAGTACATAAACATATAGTTATTGTAGAGCAAACTGGCATTGTTATGTGTGGAATTCGTTTGAATAACGAAGGTGAGAGAAAGAAAAAAAGGTCACCATAGAACCCAGGTAGTCTAGAAAGAAAATAAGAAGCCCCTATATCTGGAAAGAGTCCCAGTGCTGTTTCTGGCATTGCAAAAACCTGCATAGAAATTCAAAATAGATGAACACAAAATTTTGCTACATGCAAACATGCTGGTTATCTATAAAAGGGCATCAATCTACCACATACCCCAACTAAGTATAAGAACTAGCATAGACAGAGCCCACATAAATGGCAAGTTGACATAGCTGTCAGACCTGATAAGTTCGTTCTGATGTAAATATCCATAAGTGTGTTAATGGTTGGCTGAGGAAAAGTACACATTATGGGAAGCACTTGGTCATGAATTAATTATTCTGATTAAGTACTTACTTTGGGCCAACATGGAGTATAACCTCTATAACTTAATATCTGACATCATCATGGTGCAATACCAGCACTAGTAAACAGTATAGCATATGAGTGTGAATGCATAAAGTACTTCATGAGTTTTTAAAAGAGTAACTCAAATAAGATAGCATGCCATCACTGCACAGTTAAAAACTGGATAGCGTGTGTGAGAACCCCAAACAAGCAGATCTTAAGCTACCTCATGATAAATAAACATTCTGTGCACCCCAACTACAACCCCAGTTAAATTATAAAGCTATATAAGCAACGTAGGAAGCAAAAGGCCATTTGAGTATGCTTCATAGAATATACCGTGTTATCTGTGGCAACCCGAAACCTTCCATGTATAGAAACACCAGCACCTCCACCCATGACAATTCCAGTAAGTAGAGAAACCTACAATTGAATGATGTAGCATTTAGTAGTGCGCAACAGCGACAAGAACAATTATATGGAGAATGAATTTCAAAGGATGCAGCTCACCTGTGGTTTGCTATAAGTTGCAATGATATAGTTTAACAAAAATTCAGTACGGAAAAAATCAGCACCATATTTCCAGGTATCTGATTTCAGAGAACATACAATGAAGTTAATAAAATGCCTTCAGTAATGATAAATATAAAGGCTAAATGCTAGTGTATGAATTCGAGTTGGACAATAAAGATGACAGAAGTCAAAGGAAAAGCATGCTGAAGCAATCAGCTTTAGGTAATTAATATCATTGACGCCTTAAGTAATTAGTACCATTATTTATAGATTGGGCGACTTCAGCAACATCACCTCCAGCACAAAATGCTCTTCCTTTCCCCTGAAAAAGTTTGAGGATTGAATCCCATGACAGACATGGGTTACAGGGTAAGTTAAGTAGGAAGAAACATACAGAGACAACTATACCAATCTAAGAGAACTAACATAATGATAGCACGAAATGAAAACAAAATGAGCTCAAACAACAATAGCAAGAGCAAAATAAAGAACACACAGAATACTAAATGTGAAATTGTTACAACAAGCCAACAATTCATACACTTCAAATCAGCAACGAGTACGAATCACAAAAAACGAGTGCAATGCTCAGCAACAAATATCACGAAACACCATAATTATTTTTTCCCTAAAATCGGCAAGGAGTAATATGCTCCAAAGGTACAGAAAACGTTACTTACTGCACGATTTCGGGAAAATTGATTGGGTAACTGATGTCCACTGTTACTGCTTTGTTGCTCAGTAACTTCTATTTCCAGTTACATCTTAATACACAGCATCCAAATATTCGAAGGAGTGACCAAGATTACAGGACCAGAAACAAGACACACACAGGCTATACTTAAGCAGTCGGTCATATACTTAAGCAATAGGTCAAATATTAGACGACAAAAGGCACGCAGTGCTATCAATTGACACACATAGGCTATACTTAAGAAGTCGGACAAATATTAAACGACAAAAAGCATGCAGTGCTATTTAATATTTATTACCTTGACAATCAAAAGTTTAACTGCGTTTTCTTCCTCATAAGAAGTGAAACATTTCAGAAGTCCTGTAACCTGGAAGATGAAACCAAAAGATCTCTCCTCAGCCTTACTGAAAGCAATTGTGGCTACTATTGCCGTATGATCCAGTACTAGTAGAACTCTTCTTGAATCTCTCTTCCAGACATACCATTGCAGTGGAGAGAGCATTTAACTGCTTTGGCCTATTCAAAACCAATGTGCGTGTAGAGCCATTTGCTTCCACCAGTACCTAGAAAAGGAGGGCGAAGAAAAGGCTTTTTATTTTCTGGAGAATTGAATCAGAGGTACTTACAGATGAAACTTATCAGGAAAAGGATACAGATCCTAAAGAAGGGAATACATCTGACAATAGGATTAGTTATTATAAGGAACAACACAGCATAGTTTGGCCGCAAAAACATTTGAAACCTATATTGAGAATCTAGAACCATACACCCTGAATGATGATACAAAAACAGAGCCAAACCCACTCATGGTTGCTATAAAATAGTTTGGTGTTAATGAAATAAGGTGCAGTTTGCACTCTCGATTCTGACCAAGCATTCACTAGACAAGAAAAACAGCATCTCTTGAATTTATTTATTTTACTTAAATAAGGACCAGGAACACCAAAAATAGTCAAAACTAAAAATTAGCGCTATCATTATATTCGGGCAATTTATTATAGTCTTCCCCGCACGATCTGTAATCAATCTTTCTAACAATCCATTTCTCCGGTAATCTCTACACACTAGACATTAGCCAAGCGAAAGGGGAAAACCCACTCCGATAGGAATCCACCAGACTGCAGCTACGAGGCACCGCATAGTAGCCGCAAACGACAATGGTTAGCCTAATCTAACATTTGAACTGAAGCTAAGTACCGACCGAGCACAGCCGAGTAAAGCGAGATGACCTGTATGCAATGGCATGTAGTGGCAGCAGTAAGAGCAAGTACAGCAGTTTCCCTAAAATTTCTCCCCGTACATTTCGAAACAGGGGACTCCCCAAAATTTTGTTAAACTCCCGAAGCTCCCCTAAAACATCTCCCCTGTATTTCAGTCATCTGTATTTTAACAATATCCTATCCTACAACTACCATTTGAAACCATTATAATTCGAACAGCTGGTTTCCCAATACCACATGTATCATTTTCTACATAATGCAAGCAATTATTTTGTCAACAGAGTTGAGCATCCATGCAACATGTAATTCATAATTCAAATTATTTAGAGACATAGCAGCAGCAGCAGCAGCAGCACATGAATGAAAAAAAGCAGCATCAAGCGTCTCTCTCTGTATATGCATTAGCAGCAGCCCATCAATAGACATAGCAGCAGCGGACCAGATTTTTTTTTCTTCTACTCCCTCTGACTGCTCAGCCGCATACACATAGCAGCAGCGCATAAGTCTCTCAGTTTCTCTCCTCTAATCTCTCTGATTCATCCCCATAGCAGCAGGTAGTCCAGCGATTCCTTCCCCACCTCACTCTTCTTCACCTAGCCGCTCAATGCCCCATCACCGTGACCACAGCCCACCGCCCAGCACAGTGACCGCCGCGCCAAACGGATCTTCTTCCTTTGTCCCGGCGAGCCGCAACTGCTCGATCCCGTTTGTTCTTCTTTTATCCCGCACGGTCGCATGTCGCTGCCCGCTCCCACCACGTGCCTAGCCCCGACGGCCGCGCCTCCACCGCCTCCCAGCACCGGGGCTCCTCCCTGCTCGTGCTTCCCCGTCCGCGTTTCCTCGGCCCTCACCGCACCACCCCGTGGATCACCGACTGGGCGGTGCCATCTGTGTCTCTGTGTGTGTGTGTGCTCCCCCAGGTCACGCGGCTCGATCTGAGACAGGAAGGCGGAGGCGCCGTGGTGGGAGCGAGCTTTCCAGAGGCAGCCGTTGGCATCGTATGGGCATGTGCGGCCGAACGGATTGGGGACTGGGCGGCGACAGGGGTATTGGGAAGGAGGAGGAGGCGACGGACCTGATCGGAATCGCCGCTCGCCGGCGAGGCCATGTCGTCAGCTGGTGGAGCGAAGCGCCTGGAGCAGTGGAGCCTTTCGAGTTGGACTTGATGAGGAGACCCGAAGCCAAGCCGCGGCCAGGGGAAGGAGAGGAATGCACACCATCACACTACGGTTGGGTTTCGCAGTTCCGTGACGGAAGAAAGACTTCTTCCACTGACTGGTGGGCCAGCCATCCATACCAACAAGAGATGAGCTATAGCCGGGCGCCTCAAACCCGTCTCATACGTCCGGACGGCCCGCCCGGTAGCTGAGGTGGCAGGGGTGTCCGGGCACGATCGGGCGTGACCAGGCAGCCTCATATTGCCCCAGATTTGAGATGGGTTTGAGGTATGCCGTTTAGTTCGGGTGTTTAGGATGAAATTAAGAGCCCGTTCGAAACCCCTCCAGGAGCCAACTTCCTGAAATATCGTTGAGAAGCTAGACGGAACGGGTCTCCTCCGAGAATCCGGCTCCGCGGAGACGAGGATTCCTACGTGCAAATTAATCGGAGACGCGGAGCAGCCCCGGCCTAGCTTCGAAAAATACAGAAGTTGGAGTTGCTCAGAATTACGGTGAATTGCCAACCCGAAGTGCCATCGATCGAACCGTTTCGCTCGGTCAAACCCAGACTGGTGGCCCGACGAGCAACAGCTCGTACAGAAACAAAGACACAGCTCCTCTGCTCTCGCAACCCTAGATAGCCGCCACCCTGTCGCCGGTCGGCCGCCGCCCCTCGCATCTCTTTCTCGTCCCGCAGGTCTCCGTCCGTTGGCGCTCGCAGCAGCTGCCCCAAGTCACCGTGTAGTCATCTCCCCCATCTGCCACCACTCCCTCCGTTGCCCGTTGGTCGCCGCCGACAGCCGCACGAACTACTCCTGGACGAGCTTGCAGCAAGATTCACGTCAGATGGCCCACTACGTGGCTGAGCAGGCCTTAGCATGGTATCCTGGGCTACCAGCCCATGCCCGCGATAGGAGCCACAACGAGTGAGCCGAACGGATCCCTCCTCCTTCGAGAAGCTGGCTCGCTCAATGAGAAGCTGGAGCCAGCGATTTTTGGAAGCTGGAGCACTTCCGAACGGGGCCTAAGGGATCCGGTTGGATCAACTTTTTTTAACTGAACACTGAACGGGTAATCGTTTTAGACGTTTGAGTGGAAAGTAGGAGCCCGGTTGTAGATGTTCTAAAGGCATCTCCAGCGGCAACCCGCAAACAACTCCCACATCCGACCACGAATAGGGGACCATCAACGGACATGAATGTAGAAGGTCGACATCCAAGCTAGTTGCATGCATTTTAAACTATTTTTCAACAAACCGGATGAAATTCACGCAAACACGGCCAGATTTCGTACAAACATGGTGGGTTTCATACGAACACGGCCGATTTAACTACATTTCGAATATTTAAGTAAAAAAAGACCTGGCCCTATACCTATCATACGGCGACGACGTCCGACTTCCAAGCCCGCGTCGTCCTCCTTCCGCCGTCTCCATGAGCACCGGTGATAAGACCGATGAAGTGAAGGTGTGATCTCCAGTGAGGAAGAGTAGAACACGGGAAACAGACCGGCCCACATGGGACAGGAGGCGTCACTGCCTTCCGCCTACTCATCCTCAGAGGATTCCGCGACCTGTTCGTCGCCGGTGGACGTGAGGTCCACAATGAAAATGGTGGCGCCGACGCTGTCTTGGTCCCATCGGGCAGGTTGATGGTTCATCGGCGGCGCGTAGGAGGCGCCATTGGCGTTGTTCTCCTCTAGGATCGCCTGATGCTGCGCCTCCACGCAGGTCGCTTCCTGGCGAGTGGCGGCTTGAGCGTGGACGGTATCCTAGATGGCAGTCTGCTCCGCCAAGAAGTTGGGGTTCGTTGTGGCCATGGCCGCCACGGCCTCCTCATGGAAAGTGCGGCGGCCCTCCGCCAGCCAGTGCTGCTCCAGGAGAAACGGGTTGTATCGTTGTTCCTCATGCGTCTGCTGGAACACCGACAAAGGCGTCGGCTCGGGCTGCACCTTTGCCACTTCGGCATTGAACTGTGTATGGGCCTACTCCATGGTGAAGCCGGCATGCACAGGAGGAGCGGGAGTCGAGGCGGAGTCGTCGGAACCCGTCTCCATCATGGTATCGTCCTCGTCATTGAAGACCTCGGGCGAGCTGGCTGGCAAGCCGGCCTCGAGCGGCCTGGCACGGCGGCTGCCAGGCGGCGACAAGGGCGGCTACCGCGTGCTTCATCTCTGGCGATAGATTGTCCCAGAGTGCTTTCCCACTAGCGGTCATGGCAGATGCAGTGCAATAGAGGAGGATCTGAAGGGTGTTGAAGATATGCCCTAGAGGCAATTATGTATGATGATATTTCCTATGTGTTTATGAATAAAGATAGTCCTTGGACATTATCAATAATGCTTGTTGACAAGTACGTGACTTGTCGGTGAGATCTTGTGTTGTATGATATGTCCTAAAAGGTCACTAGTCGTAAGGCCTGTGTGGACGCGTAGTTGACTAGACTAGCATATGACACGGTGGCTGGCTCGGTCTCACTAGCCATGGAGCATTGGATGCTAATCGGATAATATGGACTTGAAAAGGTCTGGTCGGATGTGACGTAGTCGGATCTGGGTCGAGATAAGGATTGAGTCGGGCAGACCCAACTATAAGTGTAGCGACCACGATTCCAATGAACCGAAGTCTCTGTGCTCAGTTTCATCCCTGGATCGGTATGCTGACACACACAGTACTCGAGGATTTATAACAGAAATTCAATCACACTTTATTTGTGACACCCCGAGACCGATGCGCCAGGTGTCAGTCAGTTGTTCGTCGTCGTTGCCATGTCATCTTGCTTGCGTGTTGCACTTTGCCATGTCACAATGTGCATTGCATCTGCATCGTTTTCAAAACTTGCATCCGTCCGAGTCCCCCCGTCCTTTCCGTTATCCGTTATAAGCCCAGACACACTCACACGCGCCCGCGGCACCTCCGAATATTTATTTTATAGATGACCGAAAAATGTTCTCAGAATGGGGTGAAACTTGGTGTGTGGTCTTATTATAGTGTAGGTAGACCGCCTGCCAAATTTCGTCACATTCGGAGTCCGTTTAATAGCCCAACGGATAACTATAGCGGCACTATCGCCAGACAATTCGTCAGACGTTTCGGTCTCCGAAACGATGTGCCGGGCATCTCTCTCGTCTCAGTCCGAGGCCCTCTACACAGCCCACCTACACCCCACTAGGCCCAACTTAAACCCCCTCACGTTCAGAGCCATCGGATCGCGATCGGATGCCCCGAAACGCTCTAAAACCCTCCTAACCCTAGCACCTACCCTACATAAACCAATCCCTATGCCATTTTTGGCCTAAACCTACCCCTAGACCCCTTCCCCTACCTCCCAGCCGCCTCCACCTCGCATTCCGTGCGCAACCACCTCCATCTCGCCACTTGTCGCAGCTCCACAGGCCAGCCGCCGCCGGCCAGATGCCCCGGGCCAATCCCACAACGCCACGTCGCCAACCCCGCCGCTTCCAGCCACTCCCAAGCCGCCACCTCACGCCCTCCAGCCCCACTTCCCCGCGGTCCGCCTGAGCCCGCACCAGGCCCGCCCCGGGCCAGATCTGGGCCCGAACGGAGCCCGCGCATCGCTGTCGCTCGAACCGCGCCCCATGCCCCTCGCTCTAGCGGTAGGAGCCCGAGCTCCTGCTCCGGCCCCGTCTCGCCGGACCTCCTCTGCCAGCCGCCGGTGAGCAGAGTGCCGCAGTCGCCTTGACGAAGATGAGTGCCCTGCCGCCTGCTCCTCCTTCTCCTTCTCCTCCCTCTTCTCACATCTCTAGCTCTCTCCCCGCAGATCCGCGCCGCCGCTGCCATGGAGCTCGCCTCCGACCCGATGTCGGCCGCCTCCGGCCGGATCTCGCATCGTCGACCCCGGATCCGTCGTCCCCAGCCTCGGATCTCTCCATTCCGGCGGGTCTCCGCCGCCCTTGCCTCGCCGGAGTCCAGAAGCCCGTCCGCCGCCACGCCAGTTACCGCCGCCAGCCCCTGCCCGTGCGAGCGCACCAGGAGGAAGGCGATGCCTCGCCGCCTGGGCCTTCCTCCTCCCCGTGGCCCAGCTCCCTTCGTCCACGGCCCAGATCTCGTCGGCCCATCTACACACGTGTCCCATGGGCCTCCTCACCGACCCCAGGCCCACCACATCGGCCCGCATCGTCCTCTCTGCTACCTGGGCCAAGCCCAGTGGTGAGCCACTAAACCCCGCCCGTGCGTTCTATTGTTAGGTTGCGCTCACTTGTTTTTTCTGTGAAAACGGCTAAGTCCTTTAAAATTGTTAATATGTATGCATGTTTGAGTGTTGGTAACTTTGTGCACGTTTATCCAAATGGAGCATATAATATATCAAAATGTTCGTCTCGAAGTGCTCTACATGTTAGTTGCATTTTCATGCATGTTACTGTTCATTTTGATGTCTTAATCTTTGTTGCAAAACTGCTATGCAATGTTATTGTCAAGTCCTTGTTGCATGTCAACATTATGTTAGCATGTTTGTGAGGTTGTATCTTTGTGCATGTTGGTCCAAATGGAGTGTATGATTTGTCAAATTGTTCATTGTGAAGTGCTCTACATGATGGTGGTTGTTGCATTCATGTTAGGTGCCATATTGCCAAGTTTATCTCTGTTGCAAAAGTGCATGTGGCTGTTAAGTAATGAAAACTGTTATGAGATGCTATTTTGCCTTTTTCATATCTTTATGTGTGATTTTTGTTTGAGCTACATGTCAATATGTTTTAGAAGCATAATCATGCCATCTTTGCTATGGTGAAATCCACTTTCCATGATATGCCTTGTGGTGAGAGCAACAAGCTTGCAAAGTGGCCTACTCGCTGTTATTGATTTCTATGACTTGTTAAAAACTGCTTAGTCTGAAATTGTTATATCCCGATGCCATGTTTGTTTGATGCCCCACTCAAATCCATGAATATTTTGGGATGCCCAATGATCATGTCTTGTTGTCCATGTTATGCTCTATCCATCCATGCCCTTGTTTGCATTAATGGCTTGCTGTAGCTTGTTGTTTTCATGCTCTCAAATTGCTATAAAATGTTTTTGTCAGCCTGTTATCAGCAAGTTCAGTTTTGCCATGTGAATAGCTAGTGTTCTATGCTTCCTATGACCATGTTCTTGCCATGAGTAGCTTCAAAACATGTCTTCTTGTTGTTGGTTATATTCACATGCCATGATATGCTCTGAGATGAGTTGCACAAGCTTGTAAACATGCCTACTTGTCGTTGTTGTTGCCATGTTTAGTTTATTTCACTAAGTCTGTGAATCTGTTATCTTTTTGCAGTCTTGCCATGATGTTTTGAGCATGTTCTAGTAGTGTTTAGCAGTAGCTCATGGATAATTCTTGTAGTGCTTGACATGTACATGCTTGCCATGCCCTTTGTTGCCATGAAATGTTATCGTATCATGTTATTTTGATGTCAACTATATGCATACATGCTGTTTTGGGCTGATTGTTGTTATATCTTGCTTCATGTGTATGTGATGAACCGTTGCTTCATTTTGAGTGTGTCCTATATGAAACTTGTGTGTTTTTGCATGTAGATGCATAATATCATGTTGTATACATGTTTGGAGGTGTTTGCTTGATGTTTGAATGCATCTTGCATCTTTGACATATTCATCTTGTTTTGCTCATATCTTCTAGGTCGTAGCTCCGAATTAAATGAACTTTACATGTAACTTGACTAGAATTTCAAGTAGATCATCATGATGCATGTTAAATTACTGTTTAACAACTTTAACTTAAGGTTTGTTCAGATCTGGATCAATTTCGAAATTTACATATGAGGACTTACCGAAAATGTTATATGTTGTTTCCGGCCTCATTTAAACTTGCTTTGTGTGATGTTCTTGTTTGCATCATCCCTTGCCATGAATTGCATCATGTAGCCTTGTCATGCATCATACTTGGTTGAGCATCTTGTCTTGATTATGTGTTGTGTGTTTACCATGTTGCTTGTTTCTTCTCGTTAGTTCATGTTTCGTTGCGATCGTGAGGATTCGTTCATCTACACTCGATTCGTCTTCATGGCTTCTTCATGGACTCGTTCTTCTTCCTTGCGGGATTCCAGGCAAGATGACCGTCACCTTGGATCTCATTACTATCATTGCCATGCTAGTTGTCTCGATGCTATCGCTATATGTCGCGCTACCTATCTATTTGTTGTGAGCCTCTCATTGTTGCCATGAAACCTCTAACCTTTGACACCATCCCAGCAAACCGTTGTTTGGCTATGTTACCGCTCGCTCAGCCCCTCTTATAGCATTGTTAGTTGCAGGTGAAGATGAAGATTGCTCCATGTTGGAGCTGGACATTGTTTGAATATCACAATATCTCTTAATTAAATTAACACACCTATATACTTGGCAATGGGTGGAAGGCTTGGCATTTTGCTCGGTATTTTGTTCCACTCATGCCGCCTTAGGAACCAATAAACCAGTGTTATGTTCCTTGATTTTGCGTTCTTAACACGGTTGGGTATATGGGGACCCCTTGATAATTCGCTTTGTTTAAAGCTTTTCCAGCGAGGCCCAACCTTGGTTTTCCATTTGCCTAATAACTAAAAAAACTTGCATAGGGACTTTCTGGACCCCGAGGATTCTTAATCAACCCCCGGGACAGTGCTTCTCTGAGTGTTGGTCCAAACTAGGCGATGTCCGGCGCCCCCTGGGCAACCAGGGTCTCAGCCAACCCGACGTCTTGCCCATCCGGTGTGCCCCGAGAACGAGGTACGTGCGACTCCTATCGGGATTTGTCGGCACATCGGGCGGTCTTGCTGGATTAGTTTTACTATTGCCAAAATATGTTGAGCACGGGATTCCGAGAACACTCGGGCCTTCCCAATTTTGGAGTTGGTACTCTGCTGATCGTGAGAGCTTGTGATGGGCTAAGTTGGGACACCCCTGTAGGGTTATGACCTTTCGAAAGTCGTGCCCGCGGTTATGTGGCAGATTGGAATTTGTTAATATCCGGTTGTAGTTAACTTGACAGAGGATCCGAAATAAAACACACCAACTGTGTGAGTAACCGTGACCGTCTCTTTTCATTTTGAGAAGAGAACACGGTGGGGTTATGTTTGACTCGTAGGTAGTTCAGGATCACTTAGTGATCATTACTAGTTGCGACTATTGCGTAGATGCTCATCTTGTTCTGGTACTCGTAAGTTAGCCACCATATAATGCTTAGCCGCTGCTGCAACATCACCACTTAACCTCTCCATACCCATTAAGCTTTGCTAGTCTTGATACCCATGGTTATGGGATTGTTGAGTCCTCGTGGCTTACAGTTACTACAACATTGCAGGTGCAGGTTTCCGACGACTTGACGTGAGAGCGATGTACTTGTGTTGGAGTTCTTTCTTCTTCTGCTTCGTCAGTCTTGGGTTAGGTTCCTGGTCGGCAGCCTGGGATAGCAGATGGATGTCGTTGTGCTTTTCATGTTTGCATCCGTAGTCGGATGTCTTGTGTTGATGTTGTTGTATTAATGTGACTTGTATGAATTGTTGTATCTCCTATGTATGTATGTAATGGTACGATGTAATGATATCCATCTTGCTAAGCGCTCGAAATGCGGTTGTGCCTCAATCACAAGTTTTATCTAGTGATCGAGATAGAATCGCATCTTGGGCATTACATTATTACATCGAAAGTTCTCGAAGAGGCAATATCCATTACACGAGAATGGTTGAAGGCTATCTAATAAAATAAACTACAAAAGCTATGAAGAGTAGTTGAGTCCATCCAACTCCACGGCAAACATTGAGTGCATGACAACGACCTATCGCACATTAATCTTCGTTTGAAAAACTCTGCAACATGATACGTTGCAGTCATGTAGGTCAGCACATTGAATATGATGCCATGAACACACTGTAACAAGAATGATGAACAATGTCTACAACTATATGCATATTTGGCTGGTGGAGGCTGTAAGGTTTATTTTGCATAAAGATAACTTTTCCCTACAACAAAGGAATATATTTTATCTACTACTTGGTTTAATTAAGCAAATATTGAGAAATGGTTCCTCCATCTCAATCCCAAATTACCAAAGTCATTAATAACCCAACAAATTAATTAGATAGAGTGTTGAGATCAGTCCATAATTCAAATACCAGGATACTCAAGATGTTCATAACCGGGGACACGGCTACTCATGAATAGTTTGTACACTCTGCATAGGTTTGTGCACTTTTCCCCACAAGACTCGATCTCCTCTGTTGAATTTCTCGCACTTCATGGTGTTTGAGAAACGGATGATCGAGACACAGTCTTTCAAAAGCATTTACTCTTTACCCTAGATGGACCGGTACACCTACTTTCCCCTACATCTGCTAGTCCAACACTGAAAGAGCTCACACAACATACTCAACTATGCTAGAGCCCATAATGGCATGTGGTTGCGCACGGAAGTTTCTAGGCATGAATGATATATGATCCCTTTGAGCCTAGGTGGCATTCCATAGGATAATCACACGGGTCCTCCGGGATTTCCTAGGACAACACTGGATTCTCCAGGTGCCCTACAACCAATCCACCCGGTGGTGTATTAAAGTTACCACCTTAGTTGTTAATTACTCTCACAACTTTCATGAAATCTCACATACCAATCCACGTCTACAAGCATGGCTAAGCAATAAGTAACAAAGCGTATATTCCCTTGGGTGATCTCAAGTCATTGGGTTCCTACCTCATGAACTACTAAGCAATACCTCATGTGATCAAGTCCTACTCATGCAATCTTTGAGGATAGAACTAATGCAATAAAAACTAGGTATTGGAAAGTATGAACTTGCCTTGCTGACGATCGCTGAAACCTAGAGACTCGTAGTAGCACGCTTCGCACTCCGGGAATTCTATCGAATCAAACAATAGCATACATAAGCAATCATGCAACAGGATCGAAGAACAGATCTCGAAAGACTTCGAAAACAAACGAATAACTCTTGCAACAGAAAAAAATCTAATAGTACCAAAATTAAGTGAATTTGGCATTATCAGAAAGTTTAGGTCAAGAGCTTCGATTTGCAAAAAAAATCAACTCAAACGGAGTTACGAACTCAAGTTACGATCAAAAGAAGTTCAAACATAAATCTGTTTGAAATCAAATTTAAAAAATTTCGAAATCAAATTTGAGTTGTGCTACTGGAAAGATAAGATCGAAACAAAGAAATTGGCGTTTGTTTCATCTAATTCCGATTAACGAGTAACAAGTAACGAGAGTTTAAAGATCAGGGATTGATCCGTAAAAATAATAATCCCGGATAGGTCCTTGATGAGAAATAACAGAAAAAGAGAACTCTAAATATTGAACGTTCATTTTCTGAAACTAAACAGCGGACGTTCACTGTTTAATAAACCCTAAAAAACGAATCTAGGTTTTCAAAAAACCGATCTAGGGTTTTGAAAAAAAAACGAAAAAAAAACCTAAAAAACGGCTCGGGTTTTTACCTATCGGGTCGGGTTCGCGAAGCGGGTCGACGGGTTCGCGGGCGGTGGCGGCTCCGGTGTCGGGCGTCGGTGGTGAGGGGCGGCGGGGTTCGGCGGCAGTGGCCGGGTGCGGCGCTGGCGCGGTGAGGAGAGAGAGGCGGGTGCGCCGGCTATTTAAAGGGGGCCGGGGGCCTCGACTTGCGCGAGGGGCAACGGCTGCCGTGCGGTGACCGAACTCCGGCCGGAGTCCTGGTCGGACAAGACGGGGAGAGGCGGTGCTCGGACGGCTGGGCCTTCGGCCTAGTCGGCTCGCGCCAAAGTTTTTTTTTAAAAAAAATCGCCCGAACAGAAAAATCCAAATAAAATAAAAAAAATCCTAAAAATTTCAGGAACAATTTTCCTCGTTGCCACCTAATATTTTGGACAAAGTGAATATTTTTCTGAAATAAAAATGCCTAAAAATAAAATAACATTTTAATCCAATTTTAAAATAATAAATTGCAAATAAAATTCAGACAAAATCATTTTTACTCAAAAATCAATTTCCAATATTTTTATTCTGTTTTTTAAGAAGTCATATTATCTTCTCTCATTTATTTTAAATATTGAAAATGAAATTTGGCAAAAATATTATTGATCCAACCTCACCGATAAAAAAAATTAGTGGGTCCTCTTTGGGAAAAACTTCCAACTCTCTAACTTGGGTCCTTGAGTTGCTTAAAGCTTTGGATCAATTTTCAAATAAACTCAGATGCAAAAAAATGATCAAATGATGCATGCATATGAATGATCTATGTTAACATCCAAATTGAAAATTGGGATGTTACAATGAGACACAGTGATATGTCATTTGTGAGTCTCGAGTGCAACATATATTCTGTGTCTTAAGACCTGAGCTGACACATGTACTCGGGATGGTGAAAGACTTGCTCTGGACCAACCAAACGCTACTCCGTAACTCGGTAGTTATAAAAGGTAGGTTTCGGGCTTGTCCAGACCCATGCTGCGAGACATGGTCGAGCAAGATAGGATTTGCCCCTCGGGTCAGGAGAGATATACTCTGGGCCCCTTATGTGATCCGACCAGGATAAGCATGGACATGCGACAAGAATTATGAGATAATTCGGTTTGTGGTCGACATCACTGGAACGAGAACGAGGTCGGGCTAGCACAAGGATGACATGAAGGAAATATGCCCTAGAGGCAATAATAAAGTTGTTAATTATATTTCATTATATATCATGATAAATGTCTTTTATTCATGCTAGAATTGTCTTAACCGGAAACTTGATACATGTGGGAATACATAGACAAAACAGTATGTCCCTAGTATGCCTCTACTAGACTAGCTCGTTGATCAAAGATGGTTGTGTTTCCTAACCATAGACATGTGTTGTCATTTGATAAACGGGATCAAATCATTAGGAGAATGATGTGATGGACAAGACCCATCCGTTAGCTTAGCACTATAATTGTCTAGTTTTACTGCTATTGCTTTCTTCATGACTTATACATGTTACTCTGACTATGAGATTATGCAACTCCCGAATACCGGAGGAACACCTTGTGTGTTATCAAACGTCATAACATAACTGGGTGATTATAAAGATGCTCTACAGGTGTTTCCGGAAGTGTTTGTGGTGTTGGCATACATCAAGATTAGGATTTGTCACTCCGAGTGTCGGAGAGGTATCTCTAGGCCCTCTCGGTAATACACATCATAATAAGCCTGGCAAGCAAATGACTAATGAGTTAGTCACGAGATGATGTATTACGAAACGAGTAAAGAGACTAGCCGGTAACGAGATTGAACTAGGTATGATGATACCGACGATCAAATCTCGAGCAAGTAACATACCGATGACAAAGGGAACAACATATGTTGTTATGCGGTTTGACCGATAAAGATCTTCGTAGAATATGTAGGAGCCAATATGAACATTCAAGTTCCTCTATTGGTTATTGACTGGAGATGTGTCTTGGTCATGTCTACATAGTTCTCGAACCCGTAGAATCCGCATGCTTAACGTTCGATGACGATCGATATTATGAGTTTATGTGTTTTGATGTACCGAAGGTTGTTCGGAGTCCCGTATGAGATCACGGACATGACGAGGAGTCTTGAAACGGTCGAGACATAAAGATTGATATGTTGGAAGGTTATATTCGGACACCGGACCGACGTGTATCGGGTATTTTTGGGAGTACCGGGAGGTTACCAGAACCCCCGAGGGAGTCTATGGGCCTTATTGGGCCCTAGTGGAGAAAGAGGGCAACAAGCATGTGGTGGGGCGTGCCCCCTAGGCCCAAACCGAATTGGTTTATGGTTTGGGGCCGCCCCCCTTTCCTTCTCCTCCCCTCCTCTTTCCTCCTTCTCCTAGTAGGACTAGTAAACGTTGGAACCTACTCCTACTAGGAGTAGGACTCCAGCCCTTAGGTGCGCCCCTTGTGGCCGGCCCTCCTCCTCCCTCCCTCCTTTATATACGTGGGGAGGGGGCACCCCAAAGACACACAAGTTGATTTCTTAGCCGTGTGGGGTGCCCCCCTTCACAGTTACACACCTCGGTCATATTATCATAGCGCTTAGGTGAAGCCCTGCGTCGGTAACTTCATCATCACCGTCACCACGCCGTTGTGCTGACGAAACTCTCCCTCGGCCTCAACTGGATCAATAGTACGAGGGACGTCACCGAGCTGAACGTGTGTAGATCGCGGAGGTGCCGCGCGTCCGGTACTTGATCGGTTGGATCGCGAAGACGTTCGACTACATCAACCTCGTTACTAAACGCTTCCGCTTTCGGTCTACGAGGGTACGTGGATACACTCTCCCCGCTCGTTGCTATGTGATACGTCTCCAACGTATCTATAATTTTTTATTGTTCCATGCTATTATATATGATGTTTTAGATGTTTAATGGGCTTTATTATACACTTTTATATTATTTTTGGGACTAACCTATTAACTCGAAGGCCCAGTCCAGATTGCTGTTTTTTTTGCCTATTTCAGGGTTTTGCATAAAAGGAATATCAAACGGTGTCCAAACGGAATGAAACCTCCGGGAGAGATATTTTTGGAACGATATCTTCACGGGAGACTTGAGAACCACGACAGAGGGCACACATGGCGTCCACG
Source organism: Secale cereale (assembly GCA_902687465.1). Classification (NCBI taxonomy): domain Eukaryota; kingdom Viridiplantae; phylum Streptophyta; class Magnoliopsida; order Poales; family Poaceae; genus Secale; species Secale cereale. Next base: position 414,935,836 of record LR738709.1, read on the forward strand.
AGGGTGGGGGCGCGCCCCCTCCCCCTGGGCGCGTCCCCCTGCCTCGAGCTCATGTTGCTCCCCCGATGCTCTCCTTCCTCCTATATATACCCATGTACCCTAAAAACATCGAAGCAACAGAAAAAAACTAATTCCACCACCGCAACCTTCTGTTCCCGTGAGATCCCATCTTGGGGCCTGTTGCGGAGCTCCGCCGGAGGGGGATCTTCCATGCAGTGCTTCTACATCAACACCATCGCCTCACCATGAGTTGTGAGTAGTTTACCACAGACCTTCGGGTCCATAGTTAGTACCTAGATGGCTTGTTCTCTCTCTTTGGATCTCAATACCAAGTTCTCCTCGGTCTTCGAGGAGATCTATTCGATGTAATCTTTTTGCGGTGTGTTTGTCGAGATCCGATGAATTGTGAGTTTATGATCAAGATTATCTATGAGAAATATTTGGTTCATTTATGAATTCTTTTATGTATGATTATAATATCCTTGCAAGTCTCTTCGAATTATCTGTTTGGTTTGTCCTACTAATTCTATAGTTCTTGCAATGGGAGAAGTGCTTGGCTTTGGGTTCAATCTTGCGGTGTCCTTTCCCAGTGACAGCAGGGGCAGCAAGGCACGTATTGTATTGTTGCCATCGAGGATAAAAAGATGGGGTTTATATCATATTGCTTGAGTTTATCCCTCTACATCATGTCATCCTGCTTAAGGCATTACTTTGTTCTTTTGAACTTAATACTCTAGATGCATGCTGGATAGCGGTCGATGTGTGGAGTAATAGTAGTAGATGCAGAATCGTTTTGGTTTACTTGTCACGGACGTGATGCCTATATATAATGATCATGCCTAGGTATTCTCATAATTATTCGCTTTTCTATCAATTGCTCGACAGTAATTTGTTCACCCATCGTAGAATTCTGCTATCATGTGAGAAGCCACTAGTGAAACCTATGGCCCCCCGGGTCTATTCTCAACATATCAATCTACAATCTACTTTACTTTAATGTTTTTACTTTATGTTCTTATATCCAAAAATACCAAAAATATCAAACTATCATATCTATCAGATCTCACTTTCGTAAGTGACCGTAAAGGGATTGACAATCCCTTATCGCGTTGGCTGCGAAGTTCTTATTTGTTTGTGCAGGTGTGAGGGACTCGCGCGTGGTCTCCTACTGGATTGATACCTTGGTTCTCAAAAATTGAGGGAAATACTTACGCTACTGTGCTGCATCTCGCTTTCCTCTTCGAGGGAATACAGCGCAAGCTCGAGAAGTAGCAAGAAGAATTTGTGGCGTCGTTGCTAGGGAGGCTTACGCAAAAGTCATATACCAAGTACCTATCACAAACCCGTATCCTTCGCATTACATTTATTTGCCTCTCGTTTTCCTCTCCCCCACTTCACCCTTGTCGTTTTATTTGCCCTTCTTTTTGCCGTGTGTTTACCATTCACTTGCTTCTTGTTTGCTAGTGTGTTGGATTGCTTGCTTGTCACTATGGCTCAGAACAATACCAAATTGTGTGACTTTTCCAATACCAACAATAATGATTTTATTAGCACTCTGATTGCTCCTATTTCCGATGCTGAATCTTGTGAGATCAATGCTGCTCTGTTGAATCTTGTCATGAAAGATCAATTTTCCGGCCTTCCTAGTGAAGATGCCGCTACCCATCTAAACAACTTTGTTGATTGTGTGATATGCAAAAGAAGAGGGATACGGATAATGATATGGTTAAATTTAAGTTATTTTTGTTTTCACTTAGAGATCGTGCTAAAACTTGGTTTTCCTCTTTGCCTAGAAATAGTATTGATTCGTGGAATAAGTGCAAAGATGCTTTTATCTCTAAGTATTTTCCTCCTTCTAAGATCATCTCTCTTAGAAACGATATTGTGAATTTTAAGCAACTGGATCATGAGCATGTTGCACAAGCTTGGGAGAGAATGAAATTAATGATATGTAATTGCCCTACACATGGTTTGAACCTATGGATGATTATACAAAACTTTTATGCTGGCTTAAATTTTGCTTCTAGAAATCTTTTAGATTCGACCGCATGAGGCACTTTCATGGAAACTACCTTAGGAGAAGCTGCCAAACTCCTAGATAATATTATGGTTAATTATTCTCAATGGCACACCGAAAGATCTACTAGTAAAAAAAGTGCATGCTATTGAAGAGATTAGTGTTTTGAGTGGAAAGATGGATGAACTTATGAAATTATTTGCTGCTAAGAGTGCTTCTTCTGATCCTCATGATATGCCTTTATCCACGTTGATTGAAAATAATAATGAATCTTTGGATGTGAATTTTGTTGGTAGGAATAATTTTGGTAACAATGCTTATAGAGAAAACTTTAATCCTAGGTCTTTTCCTAGTAATTCCTTTAATAATTATGGTAATTCCTACAATAACTCTTATGGAAAGATGCCTTCTGAATTTGAAACTAGTGTTAAGGAGTTTATGAATTCGCAAAAGAATTCCAATGCTTTGCTTGAAGAAAAATTGCTTAAGATTGATGAATTGGCTAGAAGCGTGGATAGAATTACTCTTGGTGTTGATTCTTTGAAACTGAGACCTATTCCACCTAAGCATGATATCAATGAGTCTCTCAAAGCCATGACAATTTCCGTTGATGAATACAATGAAAGAACCGCTAGGATGCATGCTAAGAAAGAGAGCTTTATAAAAGCGTGTTCTTCTAGTTATCATGAAAATAAAGATGAAGATCTGAAAGTTATTGATGTGTATCCTATTATATCCTTGTTTTCTAGTATGAATCTTGAGAAAGATGGGACTGGAGATGAGTCTTCTTTAATTAAAAGGCGTCCCAATGATTCGGAGTTTTTAGATCTTGACACTAAAATTGTTAAAAGTGGGATTGAAGATATTAAAACTTTGCATAGTGATGAACCCACTACTTTGGATTTCAAGGGATTCAATTATGATAATTGATCTTTGATTGATTGTATTTCCTTGTTGCAATCCGTACTAAATTCTCCGCATGCTTATAGTCAAAATAAAGCTTTTACCAAACATATAGTCGATGCTTTGATGCAATCTTATGAAGAAAAATTTGAATTAGAAGTTTCTATCCCTAGAAAGCTTTATGATGAGTGAGAACCTACTATTAAAATTAAAATTAAGGATCATGAATGCTTTGCTTTGTGTGATTTGGGTGCAAGTGTTTCCACTATCCCAAAAACTTTGTGTGATTTGTTAGGTTTCCATGAGCTTGATGATTGTTCCTTAAATTTGCATCCTGCGGATTCTACCATTAAGAAACCTATGGGAAGGATTAATGATGTTCTTATTGTTGCCAATAAGTATAATGTGCCCGTAGATTTCATTGTTCTTGATATAGATTGCAATCCTTCATGTCCTATTATTCTTGGTAGACCTTTCCTTGGAACGATTGGTGCAATTATTGATATGAAGGAAGGACATATTAGATTCCAATTTCCGTTAAGGAAAGGCATGGAACACTTTCCTAGAAAGAAAATTAAATTACCTTATGAATCTATTATGAGAGCCACTTATGGATTGCCTTCCAAACATGGCAATACCTAGATCTATCCTTGTATCGTGCCTAGCTAGGGGCGTTAAACGATAGTGCTTGTTGGGAGGCAACCCAATTTTATTTTCTCTGTTTTTGCTTCTATTTAGGAATAAATATTGCATCTAGCTTCTGTTTAGATGTGGTTTTGTGTTTTAATTAGTGTTTGTGCCAAGTGGAACCTTTGGGAAGACTTGTGTGAAGTTTATATGATCTTGCTGTAAAAAACAGAAACATTAGCGCTCACTAGAATAGTCACCAGATTTTACTGGAGAGTGCTATTTAGTTGATTCTTTTTGCAGATGATTAATAGGCAAATTCCTCACGTTTACCAATTCATTTCAATTTTTTGGAGTTACAGAAGTATGCGAAAGTTACATATTACTACAGACTGTTCTGTTTTTGAAAGATTCTGTTTTTCGTGTGTTGTTTGCTTATTTTGATGAATCTATGAGTAGTATTGGATGATATGAATCATAGAGAAGTTGGAATATAGTAGGTTTAACACCCATATAAACAAATAATGAGTTCATTATAGTACCTTTGAGTGGTGGTTTGTTTTCTTATACTAACGGAGCTCACGAGATTTTTGGCTAAGTTTTGTGTTGTGAAGTTTTCAAGTTTTGATTATTGCTTTGATGGACTAGGGAACAAGGAGTGGCAAGAGCCTAAGCTTGGGGATGCCCAAGGCACCCCAAGGTAAAATTCAAGGACAACCAAAAGCCTAAGCTTGGGGATGCCCCGGGAAGGCATCTCCTCTTTCGTCTTCATCTATCGATAACTATACTCGGGACTATATTTTTATTCACCACATGATATGTGTTTTACTTGGAGCATCATGTATGATTTGAGTATTTGCTTGTTAGTTTGCCACAATCATCCTTGCTGGACACACCTTTTTGAGAGAGATAAATATGGCCTAGAAATTGTTAGAACACTCTATGTGCTTCACTTATATCTTTTGAGCTAAACAGTTTGCTCTAGTGCTTCACTTATACTCCCTCCGTTCGGAATTACTTGTCTCGAAAATGGATGTATCTAGAACTAGAATACATCTAGATACATCCATTTTTGTGACAAGTAATTCCGAACGGAGGGAGTACCTTTTAGAGCACGATGGCGATTTTATTTTGTAGAAATTGTTGATCTCTCATGCTTCACTTATATCCTTTTGAGAATATTTTAGAACAGCATGGTAATGTGCTTTGGTTATAAAACTAGTCCTAATATGATAGGCATCCAAGATAAATGTAGTAAAAACTTTCATACAAAGTGCGTTGAATATGATGAGAAGTTTGATACTTGATGATTGTCTTGAGATATGGGGATAGTGATATTAGAGTCATGCTAGTGGAGTTATTATGAATTTGAGAAATACTTGTGTTAAAGTTCATGATTCCCGTAGCATGCACGTATGGTGAACCGCTATGTGACGAAGTTAGAGCATGAGGTATTTGTAGTCTATCATCCTTTGTGTGGAGGTCGGGGGCGTGCGATGGTTAACTCCTACCAACCTCCCCCCTAGGAGCATGCGTTGATTGCTTTGTTTTGATGACTCATAAATTTTTGCAATAAGTATATGAGTTCTTTATGACTAATGTTGAGTCCATGGATTATACGCACTCTCACCCTTCCACCATTGCTAGCCTCTCTTGTACCGCGTAACTTTCGCCGGTACCATACACCCACTATATACCTTCCTCAAAACAGCCACCATATACCTTCCTCAAAACAGCCACCATATCTACATATCATGGTATTTCCATAGCCATTCCGAGATATATTGCCATGCAACTTTCCACCGTTCCGTTCATATGACACGCTTCATATTGTCATATTGCCATGCATGATCATGTAGTTGACATCGTATTTGTGGCAAAGCCACCATGCATAATTTTTCATACATGTCACTCTTGATTCATTGCACATCCTGGTACACCGCCGGAGGCATTCATATAGAGTCATACTTTGTTCTAGTATCGAGTTGTAATATCGAGTTGTAAATCAATATAAGTGTGATGATCATCATTATTAGAGCATTGTCCCAAAGAAAAGAAAAAGGAGCCAAGGAAAAGAAAGGCCAAAAAAAAGAAAAAAAGGGACAATGCTACTATATTTTTCCACACGTGTGCTTCAAAGTAGCACCATGTTCTTCATGATAGAGAGTCTCATGTTTAGCCACTTTCATATACTAGTGGGAATTTTCATTATAGAACTTGACTTGTATATTCCAACGATGGGCTTCCTCAAATGCCCTAGGTCTTTGTGAGCAAGCAAGTTGGATGCATACCCACTTAGTTTCTTTTGTTGAGATTTCATACATTTTTAGCTCTAGTGCATCCTTTGCATGGCAATCCCTACTCACTCACATTGATATCTATTGATGGGCATCTCCATAGCCCATTGATACGCCTAGTCGATGTGAGACTATCTTCCTCCTTTTTGTCTTCTCCACAACCACCATTCTATTGCACCCATAGTGCCATGTCCATGGCTCACGCTCATGTATTGCGTGAAAGTTGAAAGGTTTGAAAAAATGGAGTATGAAAACAATTGCTTGGCTGAAACCGGGGTTGTGCATGATATGAATATTTTGTGTGATGAAGAGGGAGCATAGCGAGACTATATGATTTTGTAGGGATAACTTTCTTTAGCCATGTTATTTTGAGAAGACATGATTGCTTTGTTAGTATGCTTGAAGTATTATTATTTCTTATGTCAATATAGACTTTTGTCTTGAATCTTTCGAATCTGAATATTCATGCCACAATAAAGAGAATTACATTGAAAATTATAATGGTTAGCATTCCACATCAAAAATTCTGTTTTTATCATTTACCTACTCGAGGACGAGCAGGAATTAAGCTTGGGGATGCTTGATACGTCTCTAACGTACCTATAATTTTTTATTGTTCCATGCTATTATATATGATGTTTTGGATGTTTAATGGGCTTTATTATACACTTTTATATTATTTTTGGGACTAACCTATTAACCCAAAGGCCCAGTCCAGATTGCTGTTTTTTTTCCTATTTCAGGGTTTTGCAGAAAAGGAATATCAAACGGAGTGCAAACGGAATGAAACCTTCGGGAGAGATATTTTTGGAACGATATCTTCAAGGGAGACTTGAGAACCACGACAGAGGGAACACGTGGCGTCCACGAGGGTGGGGGCGCGCCCCCTCCCCCTGGGCGCGCCCCCTTGCCTCGTGGGCCCCATGTTGCTCCCCCGATGCCCTCCTTCCTCCTATATATACCCATGTACCCTGAAAACATCGAAGCAACAGAAAAAACCCTAATTCCACCACCGCAACCTTCTGTTCCCGTGAGATCCCATCTTGGGGCCTGTTCTGGAGCTCCGCCGGAGGGGGGATCTTCCATGGAGTGCTTCTACATCAACACCATCGCCTCACCATGAGTTGTGAGTAGTTTACCACAGACCTTCGGGTCCATAGTTAGTACCTAGATGGCTTCTTCTCTATCTTTGAATCTCAATACCAAGTTCTCCTTGGTCTTCGAGGAGATCTATTCGATGTAATCTTTTTGCGGTGTGTTTGTCGAGATCCGATGAATTGTGGGTTTATAATCAAGATTATCTATGAGAAATTGATACGTCCAAAACGTATCTATAATTTCTGCTTGCTCCATGCCTCTTTTGGGTGATATTGCTATGATATTTATACACTTCCATACACTTTTGATCATATTTGGACTAACCTATTAACTCAGTGCACCCCAGTGCCAGTTTCTGTTTTCTGCTGTTTTTGTATTTGAGGTTTTCACGTTACGAGAACTGCCCGAAAAATCCCAGAAAAATTATATAAAAAAATCAGCGTTCCAGAAGCTTCCCGGTAGCCAAAGTACAGTCAGGGGGGGGGCACCAGGGCTCCAGGCGCCCTAGTGGCGCGGCCCCCTGGCCGCGCCGGGGGGCGCCTGGGCCCCCCGAGCCTCCGCTGATGCCCCCCTTTGGCATATATTTAAGACGTCTCTCGAAACCATCGAGACGGGAACCCTTTTTCGCGATCTCATCTCTGTTCCGCCGCCGCCGCGCTTCCAAGATCGGGAGCACCAGGAGAACTCTTCCCGGCACCCTGCCGGAGGGGAGGATCACCACCAGGAGCCTCTCCACCACCATGGACGCCTCCCGGATGAGTTGTGAGTAGTCTCCCTTGGACCATGGGTCCATGACCAGTAGCTATGTGATGTTCTCCTCCCCTTCTTGTGCTTCACTAATTAGACCTCGTGAGCTGCCCTACATGATCGAGGCACATATGTAATCCGTATGCTGTTGCTATGTTGAGTTTGCTGGGATCCGATGGATTGTGAGATTATGTTCAGATTGTGTTTGAGTAATATATTTGATCTACCTCTTTTATATTTATGTTCGTAAGTAATTCTTGCATGTTCTCCATTGTTATTTATTGCTTTGGCCAAGTAGTAGGTAGTGACTCCAAGAGGGAACGTTATGCTTGATTGTGGGTTCATGCCCCTCGATGACTAGCTTGAGTGACAGAAACATGAGTCTAGGGGATGTGCTGTTGCCACAAGGGGGAAAACAACGGTGCTTGTGCCCGCGGGTGCAAGGATTGTTTACTTTACGCAAAGTTCTTTTAATGCAGTTGTCTGTTGCTTTGAGTTTACACTATGGGTGGGACTCGCAACTTAATACCAGCGAGATGTTCTGGATAGATATCTCAAGGTGGATGATTAGAAGTAGATATTGATGGATTTCGGTCTACTTGCCTTGGCGTACCGCCCATGCTTTGAACCTCTACCTTTCTTGCAATATAATTAGCATTGGTTTGCGCACATAATTCTATCAATTGCCCAGCTGTAATTCGTTTACCTCACATAGCCGTTTTATCTTCTTTTTGGAGAGAGACATCACTAGTGAACATCATGGGACCCCGGTCCATATTACCATCACTGATCACATCCGCTATTTACTTTCTGTTTTACTTACTATTGCAGCAATACCTATCACTATTATCACTTGCGTTTGATCCTTTGTAAACTACAAGGCCGGAGGGATTGACAACCTCTCTGTACTCGTTGGGAGCAAAGTTATTTGTATCTGTGTGCAGGTCCACGTTGATTGCTAATATCTGGTGCCGTTAGCAGTTGACACCTTCTTGTTGAAACTGGGAGTCTTAGGGAAATCGATCCTTGGTATCTTTGCCAAGGGAAATCTTCCGCTACACTGCATCTCAAACCTTCCACTTGGGGTAACCAACGAGGGGCGAGAAGCCATCTTTCTGGCGCCGTTGCCGGGGACTCCACTCTTCAGGATAGGGGAGTTGCACGCTATCTTTTACCTTTGCTTTTTAGTCTTGTTAGTTTACCTTTCAGTTTTTGCTTTAGTATCTTTTATCGAAAATCACAAAAATAGTTATCTTGCTTGCTTGCTACTATGGGTTCCACCGAGAACACCAAGTTGTGTGACTTCACTAGTCACAACAACGATGACTTTATCTGCACGCCTATCACTACACCTGCCACTTCAGTACCTTCGTATGAAATTAAACCTGCTTTACTGAACTTAGTTATGAAAGATCAATTCTCCGGTGGTGGAGATGATGCTGCTTTACACTTGAACAATTTTGTTGAACTCTGTGATATGCAAAAGTACCGAGAAGTAGATAGTGATATTGTTAAGCTTAAGCTTTTTCCTTTCTCCTTGAGAGGAGGAGCTAAAATTTGGTTTCAATCTTTGCCTAGAAATAGTATAGATTCATGGGACAAGTGTAAAGATGCTTTTATTGGAAAGTACTATCCACCTGCTAAAATTATCCAACTAAGAAGTAACATAATGAATTTTAAACAATTGGATAATGAAAACGTTGCCCAAGCTTGGGAACGTATGAAATCTCTTGTCAAGAACTGCCCTACTCATGGTTTGACTACTTGGATGGTTATCCAAACTTTTTATGCAGGCTTGAACTTTACCTCGCGGAACTTGTTAGATTCGGCCGCGGGAGGAACCTTTATGTCAACTACACTTGGTGCTGCCACTAAACTTCTCGATGAGATGATGACTAACTATTCCCAATGGCACACCGAACGCGCTCCAACAGGTAGGAAGGTAAACTCTGTCGAGGAGATTTCCTCCCTAAATGAAAAAGTTGACTTGATCATGTCTCTACTTTCGAAGCAATCTTCTGTTGATCCTCGTGATGTTTCTTTAAATTCTTTGATTGCTCAAGAACAAGTAGATGTGAACTTTATCTCTAGAAACAATTTTAACAACAATGCTTATAGGAGTAACTTTGGTAGCAATCCTAGACCGTTCCCCTCTAATTCTTATGGGAACAACAATGCTTATCCTAGCACCAAGAACTCCACTTCTGAACTAGAGATTATGCTTAAAGATTTCATCACTACCCAAAAAGCCTTTAATAAGAGTGTAGAAGAAAAACTAAACAAACTAGATGATCTCTCTTCGAAGGTAGACAATTTAGCCCATGAGGTAGAATTGCTTAAAATTAGAACTTCTCCTCTTGAGGAGAGGAAGGTCACTCCTATGAATGCTATTCAAGTGCAAATTAATGAAAACATTACGATGTTGGCTAAACTTAAAGAGAGATGGGCTAGAGAAAGGGAGGAAGAAGATAGAATTAAGAACCTTACTACCCACCACACTGTTGCTACTATCCAAGTTGTTGAGGATATCCAAACTCTTAGCACCCAATGCGCTCCTTGTCCCAATGGACCTATTAATGGTGATGCTATGACCATAGAAACTACCAAACGAGTGAACCTAAAGGACACCACTACCACCTTATTTGATAGTAGTGACCTTGATTTTGATAATTGCACTCTTACCGAAGTTATTGATTTCCTTCACAAGATGTCTAGAGATCCCCGCACTAGCACGCTTAACCTTGCCTTCACGGAGCATATCACTAATGCTCTCATCAAAGCTAGGGAGGAGAAACTTAGAGTATAATCCTCCATACCTAGAAAGCTAGAAGATGGTTGGGATCCTATGATTAAAATTAAGTTGAATAACTTCTCTTGCTATGCTTTATGTGATGTTGGAGCTAGTACCTCTGTTATGCCCAAAAGAATATATGATATGCTTAAATTGAAACCTTTTGATTCTTGTTCTTTTGGTGTTCGTCTCGTTGATTCTTCCATAAAGAAACCTTTGGGGAGGATCGACGATGTTCTTATCATTGTCAATGACAATTATGTTCCCGTTGATTTTACTATTATGGACATTGAGTGTGAACCTTCTTGTCCAATTATTTTGGGACGTCCTTTTCTACGCACCGTTGGTGCCATCATTGACATGAAAGAGGGGAATATAAAATTCCAATTTCCTCTCAAGAAAGGGATGTAACACTTCCCTCGAAAGAAGATTAAGTTACCTTTTGAGTCCGTTATACGGGCTAGCTATTCTTTTACTCTTGATAAAACTTGATCTCTTTGCATTATGCCTAGCTTAAAGGCATAAAAGAAAGCGCTTTTGGGAGGCAGCCCACATGAATAAATTTTTGCTTTTGTTGTGTCTTGATGTTGTTACTACAGTAGCATCATCATTGTATCTTTACTTTTCAATTTTGTGCCAAGTGTAGCCTCTGATTGCAAGAAAGTTCAAAAGTTGTGACGTGCTGTCCAGGATACAGATTCTGTCCTTGGATAGAAAAATTCGTATAAAATCACCAGATCATCTTTTTGGTCTGAATTTTTTCGACAGCGTGCTCTATACAATTGTCTTTCGCGTGTCTGTTCTGAGTTTTTTGATTAGAGTTGCAGAAGTGCCCCGAAAAAAGCATTCACCACCTGCTGTTCTGTTTTTCACAGATTCTGTCCTGTTTTGCCTTTCCTTCATTTTGCAAACCTTGAGCTTGCTTTTTCTTTGCAAAAACCTTTTGGAAATCTTGAGAAACAGTAGACCTTCAAGAATATCCTTATTTCCGGCAAGGAACAATTATTTTATTATGGGTACTAACCTCGCTAATCAGTTTATGATGAGTTATGTATGAAGGGAGTTTTCAAGTGTGCGAGGGAAGATGATAAAAAGATTCAGGAGTGTCAAACGCTCAAGCTTGGGGATGCCCCCATGCACCCCCAAGAAATATTCAAGGAGACTCAAGCATCTAAGCTTGGGGATGCCCCCGTGCATCCCCTTCTCCATCAACATTATCAGTTCGTCTTTCGTTCCACTATATTTTTATCACTTCATGTGTTATGTGCTATGCTTGGAGCGTCTTGCTTTTAGTTTCCTTTTTAGTTTTCTTTAGCTTTTCATAACGAGTCGGAACTCAGCATTTCTTTGTGTGGGAGAGAAACACGCTCCACTTCTACCTAGAACATAACATAGAATTTTCATGTCTATCTTTGCTGTGTGTGTTCTTTATCTTTCAATAGCTACTATCATGCTTCGCTCTTAGTTTTCATGCTTTTCCTTTTAAAGAGCTTTTGTTTGGTTGGTTGCTTGAACTCTCTTTAGTTATCATGCTTATCTTATTAAGAGAGTTTGCTTCTGTTGCATTGGTCGATATGTCTATGATAAAAATGCTACGTGCATAATGGCGCTTAGTAGTTCATGTTTTCTTATGGTTAGTCTCAAATAGCTCGGGGGTTCCCAATGTGTTATTGGAGTACCAACATGATTTGTTTGCCTATGATGTGGTATGGTTTAGTAATATCTTCCTTCAAGAATTTATTTTGATTGACTTGGTGTATGCTCACGCATATTTAAGACTGTAAAGAAAGTCTGTCAAGCCTTGATGATCTTTTATTTCTGAGTAGCGATATAACTTCCATGCCTGATTCAATGTTGCTTTGTCGCTCTGCATGATTATGACCGTCATTGCTCTCTTAGTTGGTCGCTCCCAGTCTTTTGCTAACCTTCGCCTGTACTAAGCGGACTGACTGCTTGTGCATCCAAAATCCTTTAAACTAGTTATGCCATATGAGTCCACCATACCTTCCTATACATGGTATTTACCTGCCATTCCTAACGAAGACTTTCATGTGCCATCTCGAAATTATTCAAAAGAAAATGCATTACTATTTTGTGCCCCTGTTTTAGCTCATGAGGAAGTAGTGGTTAATTCATGATCTTTTTAAGTTGGGCAAGCTTCACCCCGGGATTGCATGTATAATGTGCAAACCCATAATACGAGAAGGAACTGGCAATGAGTGCGCCCGGCTCAAAATTAATATAACAAACAAACCCTCCTTCACGCTTTGTTCATGAGAAATCAGAAAACTTTGGCAGTGATAAACAAAGGAGATTAAGAGGATGTGATCGTCCTCATTCGGGAGCCGTTCCTCGAAACTTGTCCATCTCAAAAAGTAATTGAGTTATCTGCTAGCAATCGTTGACGAAACATGCATATTCAAAAAAATAATTATTACCTCTGTTTTTAAAACCAAGAGCTCTGGTACATGTTTAGTCTTTGCTTCCGACCACGGGTTTTCAACCTTACCAACAAAAGCCACGGTTCGAGAGTCTCCACCTTCTTTTAAAAGCACCAACTACTGAGAGCATGATTGTCATTCTGTAATGCCCAGGATGGGACTATACCTCCTACGTGTCGAGGCACGACTTAAAGGTATAAGCCCATCCTAGAATGATCTCAAGTTTGGTATCTTTGCACGACTCATGTAAAAGAGGGATTAAATTGCAAAATGAGATAGTTGGCTTACACTCGCCACTTCACACAATACAAAACATGAGCAAGACATCATACAAAACATCACAACCTGACTACGGGTGAAGATCCAAAAGAAAGATACCAAAAACAACATAAAGCCACAGGTCAGGATCGAATCCTAGTAGAAACCACTACTGATTATCGAAACGTCACAAGCAAACGGCCAAACTCTCCATCGAACTCCTGGTGAAGAACTGATCCAACTCCTGCTTCAAACTCGGCTGAACCTGCATCTGGTGTGGTGAAGTAACTGTGAGCCACAGAGGACTCAGCAATCCCGTTCCCGGGTAACAAGACTATTTAAGCCTTGGGTGAGGAAAGGCTGAAGAAAGAACAAGAGGTGAAGGAACAACAAGAGTCTGCAGCAGCAACTAGCACTAACTTACGTAATAGAGAGCGAGAAGAGAAGAGCCTCGGTCGAAAGATGATCACGAAGTGATCCTAACTAAAGCCGGTCAAACATAACCCCACCGTGTTCAACTCCCGAATCCCTATTCGGAAATTGACAGTCACGGTACACACGCTGGTAGTGTATTAGAAACATTGTGTCAAGTTATCTACAACCAGATATTAACAAGCTCCCATCTGCCACATAACCGCGGGCACGGCTTACAAAAGTTCAAAACCCTGCAGGGGTGTTCCAACTTGACCCATTACAAGCCCACGATCCGCGGAGTCGCAACTCCATAGGTGGGAAGACCCGAGTATTCTCGGAATCCCGTGCTCAAGTTAAACTGAACTAAGGTAAGGCTAATCCAGCAAATCCTCCCGGCGTGTCGACACCCTGATAGTAGCCGCGCGTATCTAAGTCTCAGGACACGACCGGATGGGTGAAGCTACGGGTTTTTACCAAACCTCGAGTTGCCTCGTGGTGGCCCCGCAGGCTCCCCGTTTCGGACCAACACTCATGTGGAGCACTGGCCCGGGGTTGTAGAATTAAAATAAAAGAGGGTTTGCAAGGCCCTTATGCAAGTTTTATTAGTTTGTTATTAGGCAAATAGTACCAATGTTGGGACTTGCTGGAAAAGACTTAGCACTTAGCGGTTTATCAAGGGGGTCCCATACACCCCAACCGTGTTAGGAACGCATAATCAAGGAACATAACACCGGCTTATACGGATCCTAACGGCATGAGTGGAACAAATCACCAAGCAAAAGGCTTAGCCTTCCACCCTTGCCAATATATAGATGATTTCATTTAGCAATTATATAGTGTGATATAACCCAACCAAACTTCAACATGAAGCAAGCATCTTCAATCTTCACCTGCAACTAACAATGCTATAAGAAGGGCTGAGCGAAGCCTACGTATAGCCAATCAAAGGTTTGCATAGGTAGGGTGGTTAGACAGGATCATGGTTACAATAGGAGGCTGACAGGAAAACATGGGCATCGAGGCAAAGCTATAGATCGAGACTACTAGCAATAGGCAAAGATAGTAATGGTATCCGGGTTCGGTCATCTTGCCTGGGAATCCACAAGGGAGAAGAACGGATCCATGAAGTAGACGAAGCAACACAGACGAGAGAATCCTCACAACTCCGGAACGAAACCGAAGCTAACAAGAGAAGCAACCGGAAAGAAAGAAACAACACGGTAAACATACAAGCATAAACATGGCATACGATGCACAAACAAGTATGATGCATGTCCGGTTTAAATATGCATGGCATGGCAAAGTGCACAAACAAAACTACAAGTTAAGTGGAGCTCAATATGCAACGAGTTGCATATTGACGAAACACCACATTTAATTATTTAATTGTCTCTTGTTATTTACAAGACAAGATTAAATGTTTTTAACATAGCAAGAGGTGAAGCATAATAAAACTACACTATTTAGACATTTTAAATGAGGCCGGAGAATAACAACAACATATCCGGAAAATCCCCATGAGCATGTTTAATAATTATAAACAAACAACAATTAAACATTCAAAGGTTGTTAACATGATGCGGATGACATGATCAAGTTTATGCAAATTAGTTAAACATTAACATGAAGAGATAAGAAGCATTTGTCGCCGTGGTGGAAGGGAAGGGTGCCACGGCAACGATCCGAAAATGATGCAACGCATCATATCGGTTCCGGTAACTCGTTGAGAGTCCGGTGCAAAAGATGAAGGGCGGCGTGAACGAGTCAAACGAGATGAAGGTGGGGCGATCCCGTTACCGGGTTCCCACGAGTCGGCGACGAGGCAACCGAGGAACATGACAAAAGGTGAAACGGTCACGGTGCACACACGGGAAACATTTCATACAACACAAGCAAGCATTCCACGAGTCATCCACGGGGTCGTCTCGTTATACCTTTGAAGCGTGCGTTTCGGGGCGGTTCGAGACGTAGAGGAAGGAGTCGTTCACGCGATTCGTAGAGGAAGTAGACGTTCTCATTTCTTCACCGAAGGTAGTCATTCTCGTAGCGGTACTCGGGCGACGGTAGTGGTACTCGCGGTCGTCGAGCGACGGTAGTGGAAGTAGACGATCTCGTAGATGTACATGTCGACGGTAGTGGTACACGTGGTCTTCGAGCGTAGTGGTACTCGTTTCCGGCGACGGTAGTCGTTCACGTATGTAGTGGTACTTGTTCCGTAGCCGTTCACGAGCTCGCTTCCCGTAGATGTTCGGTCGTCGTTATGTAGTTGTACTCGTTTCTTCTGTCAAAACAGTAGCACGGCAACACAACAAAAGAACAACACCACAAAACACGGAACCCAGCAGCACGGGGGCGACGAGACCATGCAGCGGCACGGCGATGCTGTCGGGAAGTGGCGGAGCTGGCTGCGTGGATGAAGACGTCGGCTCCTGGCCCTGCTGGAGATGAGGCACTGGGCCAGAGAGCCGCGAGGAGGAGGCCCTGGCAAAGCCGGGCGGCGGACTTGGAGGCGAGGACGGACGGCGTCGCTGGCTTGGGGCGGCTGCTCCTGGTGAACGAAGGGAGCTTGGGGATGAAAGCCGGCGCGACGGGCTTCGGCGACGCAGGGAGGACGAGGCAGGGGCGCGGCTGCGCGGCTGCGCGGTGCGGAGGAGGGAGCCCGCGCGTGGGGCGGCTCGTGCCAGAGGAGGAGGTCGCGAGGTGGGGCTGATGGCGCGGAGGGACGAACGGGGCGATGGAGGAGGACCCGAGGCGCGGGGCTGGCCGGAGGGAGAGGGCCGGCACGGCGGGGTCGCTAGCTCGAGCGGGGAGGACAGGGAATCGAGGGGAAAGGGGAGAGGGAATCGGGCGCGGGCTGTGAGCGAGCGAGAGGGACGAGTGGTGGCGGCGGTCGGGCGGAAGGAGCGAAGGAACGAGGAGATGCGGTCGCTGCTAGGGTTCGGCCTGGAGTGGGCCTGAGCCTAGAGGGTGAGATGGGCCTGGGAGTTTGAACGCTGGGAGGAGGCCTAGATGGTTAGATGGCTGGAGGGAGGTTTGGGCCTTCTTTCCTCCTATGATCTTTGCAGAAAAAAAATAAGTAGGGAGAGTCCAAAAGAAAATAAGAAAGGAAGGTTACAAAAGAATTTGGACAAGGGGCAATTATTCCTGGACTCGCAAAAATGTAATGAATTTAATAAAATTGCTGGAGGGTTTTTGGAAGAACCTCGATAAACGGGAAAGAAAATAGAGAGGGTCTAGATGGAGAAACTCGAGGCAAAATAGGCATGGGGAAATATTGCAAGTGTGTTACGGTGATCCCAAACAATTGGAATATTTTTAATATAGCTCCCTAATAATATTGAGAGGCTTTTATATGTTTTAAAGAGAAGACATTCTTCCCTCGATTTAAATGGACCGAAGGTCCATACAATTTATTTAAGTTGAGATGCAAAATAAAATATGACATGATGGCATGATGACATGATGCAATGCAAAAATAAAAACACAAGCACAAAAGAAACACACGGGCAACCCGAAACATCTAGAATCTTCTGGGATCTTCTGGGACGTCAGTCTCGGGCATCACAACTCTCCCACACTAACAGAGGATCTCGACCCGAGATCCTAGAGATATCACCGGGTAAAAATGAAAAAGAAGAGGCAAAACAAAGTTGCTTTTTTGACAGACGAGTGAAACCAAAGAACCTTGAGAGGTTGAACAAGTTGAAAGAAGAATACAACGGAGATGAACGAAGTTGAGAGCACTCCGTTAGAAAAGAGGAACAAGGAGCATTATGAGAACCTTGAAGGTTGAAAGACATGAAACAAGAGCTCACGGATGACGAAAGAATTTCAAAACCACTCCGGTTAACCAAGATTAAGAAGGAATAAGAATGAAATAATTTGGACAGCACTCCGTCTGAAAATGGAAGGAATTAACAAGAACTTGAGGAGATGGAGTGATACTTGATGAAATCAACAACACACTACCTCCGGAACAATTAAAAGAATGGCATAAGGGGGTAAGAACGACTCAGACAGCACTCCGGTTAAAAAGATAGGCAAAACTTGATAAGATGAGAGAACTAGAATGAAGAATACAACACTCCGGTTAAATGATAAAAGGGAAATAACATGATCTCGATAAAACGATATGATGGTTAAAGAGAGCAACATCACAAAGCCTCCGGAACGAAAGAATAGATGCAAGATCGTTGGAAAGAAAGAATGGAGAAGAAAAAGACAACTCCTCCCAAACTTGAATTTGAAAGAGCATCCTTACGAAGAAGGGTTGAACGGAGTTGTTGGAATTCAACAACGAAACGAATGAGGTTGATGTGGGCTTATGGAAACATCTCAAAATTAAGAGGTGATAACCAGCCACTGGCGGAACAATTGATTGGATTGAGATCAACAAGGAGATGAAAACTTATTTCACCGGAATGATAAATGAAGAACTTGGGTCATTTTTAAGCACCATAATTGCAACAAACCTTAAGGAAAGCTTTTAGGTGAAATGCAACCCAAGATTACTCCAACAAATAAATTGAAGGGTTGAAAAGATCTCCTTAACAAGGAAAATGATGGGTTTAAATATCTCATTCTTGAAAACTCGTGAATCGTAATCCATGAAGGAATTGTCGAGAATGACATAACACCATCTGAAAAGATAAGGTAGAAAGAATTGCAATTGGAAAGCATGATGAAAAATGCTTGAGCTCCAACAAGAATGTTGATGAAGACTTCAAGGATGAATTAAAAACATGATAAACCACCATGAGAACTTCGGTAACAAAAGGATGAGAAGTGAAAGATGAAAAGAATAAGATTCAAGGCTTGCGATGAATTAGATGGAGCTTGAAATGATAATTGAAATATCTTGGAGCTCCGGAAAACAAGATGGACAACTTAGAACCGAGAATATGATAAAATGAACAAGCTCCAGACAAAAGAATTAAATCACCTTGAAGGAATAAGAATAAGAATTATGTCATGCATCTCCTTCACCAATTTAAATTGATGACAACCAAATGATTTGGCATACTACTTATTCTCGTTGGAAAGAATTAAAGAGAGATCTCGCACAAGCTTGGGTAAATCTTCAACGAACCACCGGTAGGATTATGAAAAGAACAAATGAATTAAAATGAAAACAACGGAAGAGTAAACTTGAAAGAACCACCGTAAGAATTAGGAGACGAACGAAGAGACATCAATGAAGAATATTTGGAGGACGAAGTTGAAAACTGAGAACGAAGAAATATTCTGAAATGATGGCCTTCAGAGGAACACAAAGAAAAGAATGCATGAAATGCTTCGGATGGGTATAAAGGAATTCCTCACAATCTGAACAATAATGAGGATGGCATGAAGGTAGAACCATGAATCTTCACGAGAACGGGCCAAGATTTAAGAGAAACTCTTCTCCGGTCTCCAAATGTTGAGAATGAAGACGAGAAAAGGCATGAAGAATTGTTGAGCACTCCGGAATGAAGAATTTAAAAAGGTTGAACCAATGATGAAAAAGAATTTGAAAGCGATCTTGGAGAAGGCATATGACTGATGGGATTCATACTTACGTC
Source organism: Secale cereale (assembly GCA_902687465.1). Classification (NCBI taxonomy): domain Eukaryota; kingdom Viridiplantae; phylum Streptophyta; class Magnoliopsida; order Poales; family Poaceae; genus Secale; species Secale cereale. Next base: position 414,954,990 of record LR738709.1, read on the forward strand.
ACATTTTGAAAAGAATTTGAGTATAACTCCAGAAAATAGGAGAGTCAGGTAAGATCCTGGAAAAATACCTGTGGGTTAGGGCCCACTAAAGAAAATCACCGTTGAAAAAGATTGCTTAAGAGATATAGCACCGGTTGAATTAAATGGCTTGAATAAGATGACAATGCTCAAAATAATTTGAATGGATTAAGAATGGAATTATGAATCTTCAGCACTCCGGATATGAATAGCAAGAGGAGAATGAATAATTGGAGCACCGGAATAAGAAAGCATTATGAAATGAGGAAAAGGATAAGATCAACACCGAAATCTTGAATTACATCCACCGGCAGAATTAGAGAACAAAAGAATGATGAACTTGAAGCTCTTGAGCAACTTCACGATAAATCACCGGATAAGAACATTGAAGGAAAGAATGAAGAAACATCACATGAATAAAATGGTGTAGGATCGAAAGTATGTCTAGAGGGGGGGTGATTAGACTACTTGACAATATAAAAAATCTGCCTTTTGATTAAGCAAAGTTTTTGGCAGTTTCACAATTAAGATCAATTCAAGTATCACCCTACACATGCAATTCTAGAGTAATAGCAGCGGAAAGTAAATTGCACATGTAAAAGAGAGGTGGAGAAGATCAAACGCAGTTTGGTGACACGAAGATTTTTGTCGTGGTTCCGATAGGTGGTGCTATCGTACATCCACGTTGATGGAGACTTCAACCCACGGAGGGTAACGGCTGCGCGAGTCCACGGAGGGCTCCACCCATGAAGGGTCCACGAAGAAGCAACCTTGTCTATTCCATCATGGCCTTCGCCCACGGAGGACTAGTCTTACTCGGGGTAGATCTTCACGAAGTAGGCGATCTCCTTGCCCTTACAAACTTCTTGGTTCAACTCCACATCTCAAAGACGGAGGCTCCCAAGCGACACCTAACCAATCTAGGAGGCACCACCCTCCAAAAGGTAATAGACGGTGTTGATGATGATGAACTCCTTGCTCTTGTGCTTCAAATGATAATCTCCCCAACACTCAACTCTCCTCACTGATATGGCTGTGGTGGAAGAAAGGTTTGAGTGGAAAGCAACTTGGGAAGGCTAGAAATCAAGTTTCATATGGTAGGAATGGAATGGCTTGATCTCAACACAAGGGTAGGTGGTTCACTTCTCAGAAAGTGTATGGTAGGAGTGGTAGACTTTCTGATGGCTCTCTCCACAAATGAAGAGGGGGTGGAGGGGTATATATAGCCTCCACACAAAATCCAACCGTTACACACACATTTGACCAATCTCGGTGAGACCGAAGTGAAAACTCGGTCAGACCGAAAGTTCAAATATAGTGAACGTTGGGATTTTCGGTGGGACCGAAAATACCATCTCGGTGTGTCCGAAGTGAGTCAAAGGTTGGAGCTTGCCATCTCGGTGGGACCGAAAATAACAACTCGGATATTCCGAAGTGATGTCAATTGGTTACAGAAGGTTGGCAGTCCATTTTCGGTGAGACCGAAACTCAAAATCGGATGGACCGAGAAATTAGGGTTTGGGAGAATAACTGAGGTGGTTCATCTCGGTGGGACTGAGTTTGCAGAATCGGTTTGTCCGAGATTACTTATGAGTGTCTTAAGTAGTGAAGAGTGCTGATAGTTGAGGGAGCTAGATCACCAAGCACTTGAGCAACCAGATCATTAACACAACCTCATCCCCTTTTAATAGTATTGGCTTTTCCTATGGACTCAATGTGATCTTTGATCACTAAACCAAAAATAGAGTCTTGAGCTTTTGCCAATGCTTGTCTTAGCATTTTGAGGGGTCCACTTCTTCAGACATTTCCATACCCATATCATCGAACTTTTCTGAAATGATTCTCAAGTAAATATTAGTTCAATGATATATATGTTGTTATTAATTACCAAAACCACCCGGGGATTAGTTGCACTTTCAATCTCCCCCTTTTTGGTAATTGATGACAACATATAGATCAAAGCTTCGACAAAGGATATAATCAAAGAATAATATCGTCGCTTTGAGAAGTATGTGATAAACAAGAGCTCCCCCTAAATTTGTGCATTATTTAAAATTTGCGTTTGAATGCAAATGCACAATCAATTAGGATTATGGGTCACTCTTCCATGTCACATACATCTTGGTGGAGCGCACAAAATGATAAGAAGGAATAACATGCACTCAATCACCAAGACAAGAGTAAATAGCCATACAATAAGGAATAGCATATGATAAGCATTAAGCACACATTAAAGCATAGTATGACTAGGCACTCATTAAGGTAGCATCAAACGTAGTAGCAAGCACACTTAAAGTTTCAAGAACCAAAAGAAACCAATGTATCTCAAAGAAGCCGGCAAAAGAACGAAAGACGAAAGAGCACTCTCTCTCTCGAAGCCCTATGATCTATAACAATTTCTCCCCCTTTGGCAACAAGTTACCAAAAAGTTCGAAAAGGTATAGAGCTAAGCATCACTGCGGGCTCTGCTGGCGGCTCCCGTCTGGGTAGATGTCGGTGTAGAGATAGCTGCATCGGCGAATACTTCTGCTGAAGTCTGCGCTGGAGGAGTGGATGCTGGAGCTGGAGCAACTGCTGGAGCTGTAGCTGGTGCTGAAGTGGTAGCCCTGGAGTCTGTCACTGGAATAGCTGCAGATCTGGATCCTCTGGGAACCTGAGCAGTCTGGCGATGAGAGTCCTGGACTAGATCATCCTGCATAAGCTCTGCTCTCTCCTGCCTTGTTTCCTCCATGTCTGCCTCAAGCTTGTTGACAGACACCTGAATCTCAGTCAGCTTCACGTCCAGAGCGTGGATCTTGTACTCAACAATCCTCTCTAGGCTCTCCTGAGATTGCTCAATGCTGGCCAGGCGTTGTTCAATCCTCTGGGTAGCTTCAAGAATTTGTTCTCCAAAGCTCTTTGGCTTAGCTGCTGCTGCTGCTGCCTCTTTGTCAGCTTTAGCCTTCTTCGCAGCTTCGATTTTGGCCTGTCCTTCAACTGAGGTAGGATCCTCTTCATCCATCACAACTACGTTGTCCTCATGCTCTGGCTGCAGTGGCAAGTGCTTCCTATCCAACATGAATTTGCCCGTGCCAAACTTGGCGTTGATGAGCATCTGTATCTGCGGAGCAAACCCACACGACCTCTTCTGGTCAGCTGCAGTCCTCTTAATGGTCTCTACCATCAAGTCCATCACCTTGAAAGGTGCCTTCTCATCGAGAATATGCAGCATGTTGATAGAATAGCCTCGAATCATGCGGTGGTCTCCAGACTTAGGCATCAATGTATGCCTCAGAATAGTGTTAGTGGTGGTCAGACCTGCCTGGAGATAGTACACTGAGTCAAGCTTCCATCCTTCCAAATCAGCAGCCGGGATTTCCTTGTACATGTTCTTCATGGAATCATGACTCTTCTTAGGAATCCCATAGACATCAATGTCGTCCTCTCTCTGCACTGGAGCGTTCAGAAGTTCTGCCCATTCTTCAACAGTCGAAGAAAACCTTTGACCTTCAGTCATCCAGGTGATCTTGCCATTAGGATAGAAGTGGGCTGTGGCGTAGAACTGCATGATCATCTCGTCATTCCAGGCTGTCAGCTCTTGACCCACAAAATCAGCAACTCCACATGCAGTAAAGCTCTCATGCACATGGGGAAAGAAGTCCCGGTGCTCTTCACTGTCAATATACTTCCAGTCAACATACCTGGTGTCAGCAACAATGGGCTTCTTATCCATCATCACGGTCTCATAGAAATCCTGCTGCTCTCTGGTGTGGAATCTGGGGTCCACAGTAGTCCTTCTCCTTACAGCATATGGATCAGACTGTCTCCATAGCCTGAGACCTTTGTCCTTCCTTGCCTTCATGTCCTCAGCTTGAGGATGAGCATCATTGTGGAGTGGCAACTTGGGACGGAGCTTAAGCAACACATGCTCTTCATCTGATTCAGACGGTGGCATCTCACCTTTGTTCTTCTCAGAAGCTGGAATGCTTCTGGTTGTTCTCTTGGGCTTGGCTGGAGCTGCCTTGGCTTGAGCAGGCTTCTTGGGCTTAGAGGAGGCTTGAGCCCGAATAGCATCACCCATGAACTTAGCTTTCTGAGGAGGAGGCTGGGGTGCATCTTCTTCTTCTTCTTCTGCAGCATCAACTTGAGGTTCAGCATATACTACCCTCTTCCTTTTAGAAGTCTTCTTCACCTTGCTTGGAGCAGGCTCTTCCAAGTTGAGCTTCTTTGCAACTGCTGACTGCTTTACTTTGCTTGTGCCTTTCCTTGACTGCTGCCCTTGGTGCTCTTTGGCAACCACATTCCTCTTTGGCTTGGAGGTAACTTCCTCAGCAACAAAGTCAGAGTCCTCATCATCAGAAGTTCTCTTCTTCCTGGTTCTGGTGGCTGCAGGAGGCAAACCACTAGGGGTGCTCCTCTCACCATCATCACTGGAGCTGCTAGCAGGACTTGTATCTGCCTCTGGAATCTCAGCAAAAGGTGACTCAGACCTGTTCTGGCTGTCACTGACATCTGACATGGCTGAAAACCTGTGAAAAGATAAGGTATAGGCAGAGTAGAAGAGTTATCACAACTGCAGAGGTTTTTTGAAAAAAAAATTGAGTTCAAAACTTAGTTTTGAGTTTTCACAGAATGTATTTCGGTCAAACCGATTTTAAGTTTCGGTGAAACCGAAGTGTTCAACAGAAACCTACACACCACTTTCGGTCAGACCGAAATGGGTTTCGGTCCTACCGATAACTTAGGGTTTCACTGAAACTACGTTTCGGTCATTCCGATTTGCATAACTCGGTTAAACCGAAAGATGCAGTGCAATGGCCAGAGGCCGAATCGGTCATACCGAGTTTCAAAATCGGCTTCACCGAGATGCGTTCCGTGGAAACCTAAACCTAAGAATTTTGCTCGAAACTAGAGGATCTGAACTAATGTATAGGGAATATCTCAAACGTGGATTGAATCATGGCAAGCCTATCGTGCAAGAATCGGATGGGGAGCACGAAAGGGGTCGGGATACACCCTAACTTGGTGGAATCCCTCTACGGCAGCAACGGTGGAGATGATTACCGTTGACGGCGGCGGAGACCTGCGGCGAGGGCGCACAGGCGACGACGGCGACGATCCGTAGACCAGGGCGACGGCAGTAGGGGTCTTGGGGGCGAACGGTTTGAAGAATTAAATCGCGCGCAGCCCTCAGGTATATATAACCCCATGCTGTCGGTGGGACCGAGTTGAAAAACTCGGTGTCACCGAGATGTATAACTGCTGTGCAGTTACGCATATCGGTCAGACCGAGATTTTGAACTCGGTTTCACCGAGATGAAACCTAGATCAGTCTAAGCGTTTCGGTTGGACCGAGATTGAGAAGCCGGTCAGACCGAAATGGACTTAGAAGGTTTTGGAAGTCAGCCTTAGACGAATCGGTGGCTCCGAGTGCTCCTCACTCGGACTGCCCGAAAAAGACTTGTTCAAAGTTGTGATATGAGCATGAATAGAATTTGAGACAAGAAAGCATAGATAGCTAGGGAAGGTGCTTAGGCATTCTTGTCCATCCATTTGGCCAGAAAAATCAAAACAATCAAAACCACAAATGGATGTCCTTGAATGGATAAAATCATGCATTCAACATGCTCACACAATAAGATAGCAACTGAAATATGTGTCAAACATGCACAACCAACACTCTAGCTACTAGCACACAATTTGTCGATGACTAGGTCATCTATATATGAGTATATTGACTTAGGAGCCAAATGAGAACATTTGATCATAGGTCATACTCATCGTTTAAGCACAAGTGGGGTTACCACTTTTACATAAAGCATTTATGTGTTCACATCATTTGGAGATGCTTTAGCTCAATTTTTTAGAGCAAAGCTCCCCCTAGATGTGAGAACCCCTTTTAAAGGGTCAAACTAACCTTGGGTTGTCGTAGAAGACTTCATGTAGATGTTGAAGATGTGGATGCTCAATGTTGATGCAAATCATCAAGAGTTGGGAGCAATCCTTTGGATTAGGGCACTTTCAATACCTACATGGGTTAGTCCCACAAGGAACAAACAAGAATATCCATAGACATAGAGTGAAGTACATAAAAGATGATGTCCATGAAAGCAATGATTACCTTGTCCCTTGACTTACCAACAAGAGGGTTTGTGACTCCATGAACTAGTGCATGATGTGGAAGTTGATTGCACAAGTTCTTGCCAAAATGAATATGAGTGAAGTTTGTTGGCGGAGTCACCCTCAAGAACCTTCTAGTTCTTCTTCCTTGGGATCCACATCATCTTGATGGGAATCCTTGGTGTTGTAGTTGAGCTTGACGAAGTAGAACTTGATGTGTCCTTGGGAACCCACTTGACCATGGCTTGAGGTGCTTCAATGAATGCATCAATCTCCTCTTGAAGCTTGTCCTTGGCCTTTAGCTTGTGGTCTTGTGGTGGAAGGTCATCTTGAGCTTGTTCCACATTGGAAGAAGTAGGATCATACTTCTCCTTTTGTGAAACAAACTGTGGAGTAGGGTATTGACCTTCTTCCCACTCAACACCTTCGGCGTTGAACTTTCGCTCAAAACCAATCCCTTGATTCTTCCGGTGTCTTCCTTGTTTGAGAACAATCTCCTCAAAGTTCTTGCTTCCGGCAAGACTCTTGTAGACACCTTTCTCTATGATTTCCTTCAATAAGCTATTTTCTTGCTCAAGTGTAACTTGGCTTGAAACATTGTTAGTGGAATCAAGAGAACTACTAGAAGCAACAATATTGGATTTAACATTGTTATTGTTACTACTAGAGGAATAATTTTTCTTATGCTTGTCATGCTTAGTCTTAATAGGTGGCAAGAAATTAGACAAGAGAAGTCGTTTTGCAAGATATGAAGAACTCTTCTTTCGAAGATCGTCATTGATCGCTCTTAGAAACTCATGTTCTTGCTCTAGAGTGAGCTTCTCGAAGCGTAGCTTCTCATGAGATCTTAGGAGCTCTCTATGATCTTCTTGAGTTGTTTCATGAGCTAACTTAAGAGTGTTTAGTTCTATAGTTAGACGCTCAATCTCCTTCATAGCATTGTCATTCGACTCTTCTCAACTATAAAGACTACTAGCATTTTCATCATTACTAAGCTCACTAGATTTATCATGCAAGAGCTCATCTTCACCAAGCAAGTCATCCTCATCACTATCAAAGTCAATGAATTCAGGGTGTGTTACCTTGGGGCCTTTAGTCATGAAGCATCTTCCAATTCCCTCATTTGGTGAATCAAATAAGTCGTAGGAGTTGGAGTTGGAGGATACGAGTGCAAGTCCGGCAACACCTTCATCTTGACTATAGTCGGAGTCGGAGTGATAGCTTCCATCGGATTGATTGTCGGAGTCGGAGCCAGAGACCCATTCACCTACATGAGCTTGATGTCTTCTTCTTGTGTAGCTCCTTGATGACTTGTCTTTCCTCTCCGAATCCTTGCTTCTCCGAGAGGGTCTTCGTTCATAACGATCATCTCAACTCCTTCTCTCTCTCCGAGGTGACTCATCTCTTGCTCTTCTTCTTGGAGATTCTTCTCTTCTCTTGTGGGGAGCCGTACACTCATTTGAGAAGTGTCCGGGTCTTCCACAATTGTAGCAGTTTCGATCACGACTAGAAGATCTCTTTTCATCATATGATCTAGACTTTGAGCTTCTTTCTTTGCCTCTATTCTTGTAGAACTTGTTGAAGTTCTTGACCATTAGGCTTATCTCTTCATTGGAAATTAGCTTGTCACTTGAGGTAGTAGGAGCATCACTTGTAGCTTTGTAAGCACCACTTGACTTGTTGTGAAGCTCTTCCTTATCCTTAAGTGTCATCTCATGAGCAACAATTCTTCCAATGACTTCAGTTGGCTTGAGAGTCTTGTAGTTTGGCATCATTTGGATCAAAGTGCACACGGTGTCATACTTTCCATCCAAAGCTCTGAGAATCTTCTTAATGATGAATCGGTCGGTCATTTCTTCGCTTCCTAAGCCGGCAATCTCATTTGTGATGAGAGCAAGCCTAGAGTACATTTCAGCGACTCCTTCACCATCCTTCATCTTGAACTTGTCAAGTTGACCTTGAAGAATATCTAGCTTTGATTCCTTCACAGATTCAGTACCTTCGTGCATTTCAACCAAAGTATCCCAAATCTCTTTAGCATTCTCAAGACGGCTGATTTTGTTGAACTCTTCGGGACACAAAGCATTGAAGAGAATGTCACAAGCTTGAGCATTGTTTTGCAACATCCGCAACTCTTCCGGTGTAGCTTCGCGATCCGGAACTTTTCCTTCTTCCAAGAAATCACCTTGCATACCAACACAAATAATGCCCCATGCGGCTGGGTTATGACCAAGAATATGCATTTTCATTTTATGCTTCCAACTAGCAAAATTTGTACCATCAAAGTAAGGACCTCTACGATAATTACCCTCACTAGACGCCATACTCTCCTAGGTTGTGAAACCAAGCTTATGGAGTCCAATGCAATGGAAACCAAAACAATGGAGACCAAAGCTCTAATACCACTTGTAGGATCGAAAGTATGTCTAGAGGGGGGGGTGATTAGACTACTTGACAATATAAAAAATCTGCCTTTTGATTAAGCAAAGTTTTTGGCAGTTTCACAATTAAGATCAATTCAAGTATCACCCTACACATGCAATTCTAGAGTAATAGCAGCGGAAAGTAAATTGCACATGTAAAAGAGAGGTGGAGAAGATCAAACGCAGTTTGGTGACACGAAGATTTTTGTCGTGGTTCCGATAGGTGGTGCTATCGTACATCCACGTTGATGGAGACTTCAACCCACGGAGGGTAATGGCTGCGCGAGTCCACGGAGGGCTCCACCCACGAAGGGTCCACGAAGAAGCAACCTTGTCTATTCCATCATGGCCTTCGCCCACGGAGGACTAGCCTTACTCGGGGTAGATCTTCACGAAGTAGGCGATCTCCTTGCCCTTACAAACTTCTTGGTTCAACTCCACATCTCAAAGACGGAGGCTCCCAAGCGACACCTAACCAATCTAGGAGGCACCACCCTCCAAAAGGTAATAGACGGTGTTGATGATGATGAACTCCTTGCTCTTGTGCTTCAAATGATAATCTCCCCAACACTCAACTCTCCTCACTGATATGGCTGTGGTGGAAGAAAGGTTTGAGTGGAAAGCAACTTGGGAAGGCTAGAAATCAAGTTTCATATGGTAGGAATGGAATGGCTTGATCTCAACACAAGGGTAGGTGGTTCACTTCTCAGAAAGTGTATGGTAGGAGTGGTAGACTTTCTGATGGCTCTCTCCACGAATGAAGAGGGGGTGGAGGGGTATATATAGCCTCCACACAAAAATCCAATCGTTACACACACATTTGACCAATCTCGGTGAGACCGAAGTGAAAACTCGGTCAGACCGAAAGTTCAAATATAGTGAACGTTGGGATTTTCGGTGGGACCGAAAATACCATCTCGGTGTGTCCGAAGTGAGTCAAAGGTTGGAGCTTGCCATCTCGGTGGGACCGAAAATAACAACTCGGATATTCCGAAGTGATGTCAATTGGTTACAGAAGGTTGGCAGTCCATTTTCGGTGAGACCAAAACTCAAAATCGGATGGACCGAGAAATTAGGGTTTGGGAGAATAACTGAGGTGGTTCATCTCGGTGGGACTGAGTTTGCAGAATCGGTTTGTCCGAGATTACTTATGAGTGTGTTAAGTAGTGAAGAGTGCTGATAGTTGAGGGAGCTAGATCACCAAGCACTTGAGCAACCAGATCATTAACACAACCTCATCCCCTTTTAATAGTATTGGCTTTTCCTATGGACTCAATGTGATCTTTGATCACTAAACCAAAAATAGAGTCTTGAGCTTTTGCCAATGCTTGTCTTAGCATTTTGAGGGGTCCACTTCTTCAGACATTTCCATACCCATATCATCGAACTTTTCTGAAATGATTCTCAAGTAAATATTAGTTCAATGATATATATGTTGTTATTAATTACCAAAACCACCCGGGGATTAGTTGCACTTTCAAATGGATATTTCATCTGAGAATTCTTGCTCTGAGAAGAATAAGGGCGGGAGGGTGGGGAAAACAAGGACAACTTGGGATGATTGAAACAGACAAATCGTCAGATTTCCCAACGGCGTCCATATGGAATAACTTGAAGAGAAGGCACACCGGTTGAAAAGAATTAACATGAAGATCTCGATGGTTAAGAAGAATTAGCACTCCCATAGAAATATGAGAACACCAATTGGAAGGTTATGGAATCAACATTTGACATCGAAGCAACTCGAATACCAGAATCAAAACAAAACAAAGGATAGATGTGTAGCAGCCTAATCTTCACAATATCATCCGAACAGAGAATTGAACGAATGAATTCCGCAGGTACATCAACTGGTCGAGAAGCCACTTGGGAGAACAAAAGATAAATAAAAAAAAGGAACAAGGAACAGATAGAACAAATACAAGATAGAAGCTTCGTTCGACATATTCGTGCTGAAAGCTCATGGAACGTGTTACAAAAGGGTTTTGACATCCCCGGATCAGCATAGCCAAGGACCCTTTAAGATGCAACTCCCGATCAGAACAAGTCCATAAAACCACTTCACTCAATGTAGAACCCCGAACTTCATATCGTGCACTCGTTGGAAGAATGCCTAGAACTACTTGATGAACCCACCTATAGATTTCCGAAAGTTTCCAGTTATGCAATCAGGTGTTGGGGATACACGGGAAGCACCGCGCAATCAACTCTAAACCTACATCCAGGTGTATCCATCCTTTAACACATAACCAGTCTTTCTCGGAAACTGTTTACCTCGGACCTTCGAAAAGCATCCACTATAACAAGCTATGGCAATACTCTCGAGCTACCTCCCCAGTACTGGGTGATGTCGGGGTTATCTTGCCACTGGCCGTATAGGAGAGATTTTCGATGTCAGCCGTCTTAAGTATTTAGTACTGCCGCGATATGCTTGTTACAATGATACCCCGAAGCTCAACTCCTCGGTAACACGAGGCATCGAGAACAATATCCTTGTCACAAGAACATCGAAACAATCCCAGAATACTCGCGGGATCCTAAAAAAATTTGGTGCAATTTTTGAAAGTAGAAGAGACAAGAGTAGACGTCAGGAGTCCTCACCAGAGAGAAAGGGGATGAGAAGCAAAGAAATCCTACTCTCCGATATAAATATAGGACTCAAAAAGTTTTTCAGTGTGTGCCTAGACTCAACCGTCAACGATTCGATCAATCAGTGGGGGCTTCTAGGTCGAACCTGGCTCTGATACCAACTTGTAACACCCAGGATGGGACTATACCTCCTACGTGTCGAGGCACGACTTAAAGGTATAAGCCCATCCTAGAATGATCTCAAGTTTGGTATCTTTGCACGACTCATGTAAAAGAGGGATTAAATTGCAAAAGGAGATAGTTGGCTTACACTCGCCACTTCACACAATACAAAACATGAGCAAGACATCATACAAAACATCACAACCCGACTACGGGTGAAGATCCAAAAGAAAGATACCAAAAACAACATAAAGCCACAGGTCAGGATCGAATCCTAGTAGAAACCACTACTAATTATCGAAACGTCACAAGCAAACGGCCAAACTCTCCATCGAACTCCTGGTGAAGAACTGATCCAACTCCTACTTCAAACTCGGCTGAACCAGCATCTGGTGTGGTGAAGTAACTGTGAGCCACAGAGGACTCAGCAATCCCATTCTCGGGTAACAAGACTATTTAAGCCTTGGGTGAGGAAAGGCTGAAGAAAGAACAAGAGGTGAAGGAACAACAAGAGTCTGCAGCAGCAACTAGCACTAACTTACGTAATAGAGAGCGAGAAGAGAAGAGCCTCGGTCGAAAGATGATCATGAAGTGATCCTAACTAAAGCCGGTCAAACATAACCCCACCGTGTTCAACTCCCGAATCCCTATTCGGAAATTGACAGTCACGGTACACACGCTGGTAGTGTATTGGAAACATTGTGTCAAGTTATCTACAACCGGATATTAACAAGCTCCCATCTGCCACATAACCACGGGCACGGCTTTCGAAAGTTCAAAACCCTGCAGGGGTGTTCCAACTTGACCTATTACAAGCCCACGATCCGCGGAGTCGCAACTCCATAGGTGGGAAGACCCGAGTATTCTCGGAATCCCGTGCTCAAGTTAAACCGAACTAAGGTAAGGCTAATCCAGCAAATCCTCCTGGCGTGTCGACACCCTAATAGTAGCCGCGCATATCTAAGTCTCAGGACACGACCGGATGGGTGAAGCTACGGGTTTTTACCAAACCTCGAGTTGCCTCGTGGTGGCCCCGCAGGCTCCCCGTTTCGGACCAACACTCATGTGGAGCACTGGCCCGGGGTTGTAGAATTAAAATAAAAGAGGGTTTGCAAGGCCCTTATGCAAGTTTTATTAGTTTGTTATTAGGCAAATAGTACCAATGTTGGGACTTGCTGGAAAAGACTTAGCACTTAGCGGTTTATCAAGGGGGTCCCATACACCCCAACCGTGCTAGGAACGCATAATCAAGGAACATAACACCGGCTTATACGGATCCTAACGGCATGAGTGGAACAAATCACCAAGCAAAAGGCTTAGCCTTCCACCCTTGCCAATATATAGATGATTTCATTTAGCAATTATATAGTGTGATATAACCCAACCAAACTTCAACATGAAGCAAGCATCTTCAATCTTCACCTGCAACTAACAATGCTATAAGAAGGGCTGAGCGAAGCCTACGTATAGCCAATCAAAGGTTTGCATAGGTAGGGTGGTTAGACAGGATCATGGTTACAATAGGAGGCTGACAGGAAAACATGGGCATCGAGGCAAAGCTATAGATCGAGACTACTAGCAATAGGCAAAGATAGTAATGGTATCCGGGTTCGGTCATCTTGCCTGGGAATCCACAAGGGAGAAGAACGGATCCATGAAGTAGACGAAGCAACACAGACGAGAGAATCCTCACAACTCCGGAACGAAACCGAAGCTAACAAGAGAAGCAACCGGAAAGAAAGAAACAACACGGTAAACATACAAGCATAAACATGGCATACGATGCACAAACAAGTATGATGCATGTCCGGTTTAAATACGCATGGCATGGCAAAGTGCACAAACAAAACTACAAGTTAAGTGGAGCTCAATATGCAACGAGTTGCATATTGACGAAACACCACATTTAATTATTTAATTGTCTCTTGTTATTTACAAGACAAGTTTAAATGTTTTTAACATAGCAAGAGGTGAAGCATAATAAAACTACACTATTTAGACATTTTAAATGAGGCCGGAGAATAACAACAACATATCCGGAAAATCCCCATGAGCATGTTTAATAATTATAAACAAACAACAATTAAACATTCAAAGGTTGTTAACATGATGCGGATGACATGATCAAGTTTATGCAAATTAGTTAAACATTAACATGAAGAGATAAGAAGCATTTGTCGCCGTGGTGGAAGGGAAGGGTGCCACGGCAACGATCCGAAAATGATGCAACGCATCATATCGGTTCCGGTAACTCGTTGAGAGTCCGGTGCAAAAGATGAAGGGCGGCGTGTACGAGTCAAACGAGATGAAGGTGGGGCGATCCCGTTACCGGGTTCCCACGAGTCGGCGACGAGGCAACCGAGGAACATGATAAAAGGTGAAACGGTCACGGTGCACACACGGGAAACATTTCATACAACACAAGCAAGCATTCCACGAGTCATCCACGGGGTCGTCTCGTTATACCTTTGAAGCATGCGTTTCAGGGCGGTTCGAGACGTAGAGGAAGGAGTCGTTCACGCGATTCGTAGAGGAAGTAGACGTTCTCATTTCTTCACCGAAGGTAGTCGTTCTCGTAGCGGTACTCGGGCCACGGTAGTGGTACTTGCGGTCGTCGAGCGATGGTAGTGGAAGTAGACGATCTCGTAGATGTACATGTCGACGGTAGTGGTACACGTGGTCTTCGAGCGTAGTGGTACTCGTTTCCGGCGACAGTAGTCGTTCACGTATGTAGTGGTACTTGTTCCGCAGCCGTTCACGAGCTCGTTTCCCGTAGATGTTCGGTCGCCGTTATGTAGTTGTACTCGTTTCTTCCGTCAAAACAGTAGCACGACAACGCAACAAAAGAACAACACCACAAAACACGGAACACAGCAGCACGGGGGCGACGAGACCATGCAGCGGCACGGCGATGCTGTCGGGAAGTGGCGGAGCTGGCTGCGCGGACGAAGACGTCGGCTCCTGGCCCTGCTGGAGACGAGGCACTGGGCCAGAGAGCCGCGAGGAGGAGGCCCTGGCGAAGCCGGGCGGCGGACTTGGAGGCGAGGACGGACGGCGTCGCTGGCTTGGGGCGGCTGCTCCTGGTGAACGAAGGGAGCTTGGGGATGAAAGCCGGCGCGACGGGCTTCGGCGACGCAGGGAGGACGAGGCAGGGGCGCGGCTGCGTGGCGCGAAGGAGGGAGCCCGCGCGCGGGGCGGCTCGTGCCAGAGGAGGAGGTCGCGAGGTGGGGCTGATGGCGCGGAGGGACGAACGGGGCGGTGGAGGAGGACCCGAGGCGCGGGGCTGGCCGGAGGGAGAGGGCCGGCGCGGCGGGGTCGCTAGCTCGAGCGGGGAGGACAGGGAATCGAGGGGAAAGGGGAGAGGGAATCGGGCGCGGGCTGTGAGCGAGTGAGAGGGACGAGTGGTGGCGGCGGTCGGGCGGAAGGAGCGAAGGAACGATGAGATGCGGTCGCTGCTAGGGTTCGGCCTGGAGTGGGCCTGAGCCTAGAGGGTGAGATGGTCCTGGGAGTTTGAACGCTGGGAGGAGGCCTAGAGGGTTAGATGGCTGGAGGGAGGTTTGGGCCTTCTTTCCTCCTATGATCTTTGCAGAAAAAAAATAAGTAGGGAGAGTCCAAAAGAAAATAAGAAAGGAAGGTTACAAAAGAATTTGGACAAGGAGAAATTATTCATGGACTCGCAAAAATGTAAGGAATTTAATAAAATTGCTGGAGGGTTTTTGGAAGAACCTCGATAAACGGGAAAGAAAATAGAGAGGGTCTAGATGGAGAAACTCGAGGCGAAATAGGCATGGGGAAATATTGCAAGTGTGTTACGGTGATCCCAAACAATTGGAATATTTTTAATATAGCTCCCTAATAATATTGAGAGGCTTTTATATGTTTTAAAGAGAAGACATTCTTCCCTCGATTTAAATGGACCGAAGGTCCATACAATTTATTTAAGTTGAGATGCAAAATAAAATATGACATGATGGCATGATGACATGATGCAATGCAAAAATAAAAACACAAGCACAAAAGAAACACACGGGCAACCCGGAACATCTGGAATCTTCTGGGATCTTCTCGGACGTCAGTCTCGGGCGTCACACATTCTGAGTGTAATGTGCATTGTCCCAAAGTAGCATTGTCTTTTGCATGATTATGATATCGTTTATTTTGAAATCATTGTATCTAGTCATCACTTAAACCTTGGAGGTGCCCCTGCATTTATGTTTTGCTTCACTAAAGGGGGCAAGCGAGATATCACTTTATCATATTTGCACACCATGCTCATTACAAATCTATTTGATGTTTCAGTATCATATTGTAAAACTTTCAGTTCTTTGTGATTTTCTCATGAGGCAACTTAATTACTACAGATTCATTGTCTCAGTAAGCTTTTGTCATATGACTATGAAAAAGTCCTATATGGTTAATAGCATGTCACCACAGAAATTATTCTTGTTATCATTTACCTACTCGAGGACGAGCAGGAATTAAGCTTGGGGATGTTGATACGTCCAAAACGTATCTATAATTTCTGCTTGCTCCATGCCTCTTTTGGGTGATATTGCTATGATATTTATACACTTCCATACACTTTTGATCATATTTGGACTAACCTATTAACTCAGTGCACCCCAGTGCCAATTTCTGTTTTCTGCTGTTTTTGTATTTCAGGTTTTCACGTTACGAGAACTGCCCGAAAAATCCCAGAAAAATTATATAAAAAATCAGCATTCCAGAAGCTTCCCGGTAGCCAAAGTACAGCCGGGGGGGGGGGGGG